>JAPQWV010000038.1:6000000-6600000 GCA_027422505.1 Craterostigma plantagineum
GATTTTTACCTACCTTGAAAGCATCTTCGTCTGTCCTGTCATCCCCTATATAGATAGGAAATACATCGGCACGATTTGCATATCCTGTTGGAGGATTAATTAAATATAATAAATAAGTTTAACTTCTCCATCACATGAATATTACTTATTTATATTGAAAACTACGTAAAGTTCAACTTTTACCGAGCGACTCCAAGAGAAATTCAAGAGCCTTCCCTTTGTCCCATTTAATAGTGGGTCTTATCTCTAACACCTGCGTTGTTTAATACCGTAGGCTTAATTCTGTAATCGTCGTCAAATAATATAACGGCAAAATTTGAAAGGGATATAACGTATTTTTATATTATGTTATTATATTGGGGTTTACGTGTACATATTTGGTTGGTTACAATTAATGATACTTCCCGTCCTAATTAACTAAAGTTACTTGATTTTCTTAAACTGTGATAACGGAAACTAATAAAGTAATACAATAATTAAATTATCGTAAGCTGAAAAACCTTTCTTCCTTGTGTTACTCGTAACTTTGGGTATTCATCCAATACTGATCCAACGTGCTTGGCGAGCTCGCTCCATTTCTATTTGAAACATTTATAGTAAAAAAAAATAGATATATTCGATCCAAATATATATATATATATATACTTCGGATATATGTCTAGTAATAATTAATTAATAAATCAATAACTATTTTCGATCTACCTTCTCATCGACACAACGGAAATGTACAGAGACACAGAACTTGTTATTCTCCACCTTGGCACCTTCAGTATTTTTGCACACCTCTAACAACATGTTATGAACCTGAATTACACAAACCAAAAAAAAAAATTATTAACTTTAAGCTTATACCACATAAGTCCTAATATTTTTTTACAGTATTATTTTGTTGACTAGTGAGATCAAATTTGCAGAACGTGCCTCGTCGATCATTGGAAGGTAGTCACTCGCTGGCTGATAAAGAACATTTTCAGCCTCCTGAGATTAACAGTGTAAGAGATTAAAATCTGAGGCGAAAAAATGTTATTACCATAACTTCAACATAATCTTTATTTTATGCAATTAGAACTCACTTTATTGTGTTTGGAGGTTTTTGACGGTCCCTTTATGTCCATTCCATGGCTTCCTGCGTAGTACAACTCTCCCAAACGCACAAAATCATATACCTATATATCGACGCAGATATAATTAAGAACCAATATAGTTAATTTTGATTTATTCTGCTTTTAAAGTAATAAAAATGAAAACTAAAGTACAAAAGAATCTGTACCTTGTCTCTGCACCTACCACTCACTATAGCTGTTGGAAAATATCTTGCAAGTTTCCTAACCGTTGTTCTCATCTGAAATTGTGCAGAAATAGTAACAGTTACAAAATAATCTGAATCTCTGAACATATGCTATGAAATAGAATTAAAAAGAAAGAAATAAATTAAATACTGCTAACCCCTTCAGACATAAAAGCTCGATCAGAATCTTCAACTATAGGCGAAAGTGTCCCGTCGTAGTCCAAGAACATGATTATGTTCTTTCCCTTTGAAGCATTTGTAATCTTGTCGAACATGTCTAAAGCAGATGGATGTTGTTCCTGTCACAATATCCCAACAAAATAAAAATTCCAATATTAATTATGTATAATATATTTTTTTTAAAGAAAGAAAGAAAAAGATAAAAAAAAAAAACAGCACACGTGTAAGGCATCAGTCGCATGCAGATGCATCTGCCAAGCCACATGTGTCTGTCTATTAGTGCATGCAGCGTACATTTGTTTTATTATGGGAAATTTATTTTATTTGAGACCGACAATAGCCTAGTAATTAAGATGGTCTTTTTCGAGTGAATGAATGAAATGAAATCAGGAAAAAAAGAAATTACTATACAACATAATTATTAAGAGTAACTTACGGTCCAAGAAGCTTTGCAGTGGCTATTTGCATCATCATCATCGGATGGGTGAGAGTGGATATGGGTTGGAGAAGAAGCTCTCATGGAGTCAACCCATGCGTTGACTTTGGTATTGATTTCGAGGTTATGAAGAAGATTCTTCTTCTTGGAGGAGGAGATGGCCACGTGTTTCCCGGGAGGCGTCGGTGGCTTCTGTTTGGTGATCGCTCGCCTATGATGTTGAGCGGTGGCTTTGCGTCGGAGACCGCCGCCGCCGCATTTTGGTTAGTCATGTTTCTATCTTGTAAGAAAAAGAAAAGAAGTAAATGTTATTTCAATGCGGAGATTTAAGGTAATGAGATCGAGGGTGTTTAATGAATTATGTGTTTGTAAGGGTAGTTTTGGTTGTTTTTATAGTTGAATTATGAAAGGGAGGACAGACCACTAGCCGACGAGGCGAGACTATTAAGAGGGGTTGAGCAGTGGGACCCAAATTGATATCCTTTTAATTTCCCACCACCGTGGGACCCACAAAGGGAGGTGGAAAATTATTTTGAAATTTCTATGACACTATGTTTCGATTTCCATCGTCCTTTTACTTCCTTGTATCAATCACCGTCTTAAACCAAAAATAAACCACACGGGGGGTGGTGTTCGAGTTAATATAACGAAAACGACATTCATTATCGTAGAACTAAGGATATATATCCCTTGTAAATAACTTCATTCTAAGAAAGAAAACAAACGTGCTTGTTAGAATCGGTTTACATGTTTAGATGGGGTGAACAAGTACTCGATTATTTTAAAATTATTTTCGGTTTAAGTCTTGTTAAAGATTAAGACCGGTGCTTGATGCGGGTGTATACCCATCGTGCGGAAGAAACCGGTCGGTCTTTAGTGAAACTCGATGAATGTGTGTGTGTGAGTGCATTTATAAGATGGGCAAAGTTTGTTTACGAAAATTTGGAGCTTAATCTCCGCCGACGTCTCCCTTTCTTCCCAGTTTTGGAAGGTATCTTAGTTGAAGCGTCGGTTTACAACTCTTGTCGTACAACATCCTTAACTAAACTTACTCAATATAACCCTTTTAACTATAGTTTGCTAATTAAACTCATAGCACTCTTAGACAACTTTTTACAGTTCGTCCCTTTCAACACCTTCTTCCAGTCCGTTGCGAAAACTATCACTAACTGAACTAGTCTAGTGAATGTAGGCTTCACCTATTGCTCTTGCTTGAGAATTGAGTTTTCTGATAATCTCACGCTCTTAGAATTTCAAAGTTGGTGAAGCGTGTTCCTCAGTTTGCATCTCGTGTACTTATACTTTTGAGTTCAAGTTGAAGCATGTTGTGAGATGCTACACTTTGTCCTGACCGCAACATTAATTGTTCCTAAATAGGTTTGTCCAGTTGCTTAACCAGTTTGGACTGTTTCTGTCTTCATTCCTTATTCAGCTAAGCTTCAATTCAAACGGCTCCACCTAGCGGTCTTGTAATAATGCATGTCAAAAAACTTCAAGTTGACGCGCTCTTATACTTTTGAATTGTCCAGCGTGGCAAGGCCGCCTTTGTCACTTGTGCGGTAGCGATATGTTCCGATCACTAAGTGTACTCTTATCTGGTTATTCTTTCCGCTCTTGTGGCACTTGTTATATGGTATCGATCTGTGTGCGTAAACATGCCACATAGAACGGGTTAATTAGTGTCACGTATTATCAAATATTGATATGGCATATCGACATGGCACGAGTCAGTGACAGGTTGACAGGTGCCCATGTAAGGTGCTCACATAAGGTGAATATCATAAAATTCCTCATAGTACAAATACTAGTAGTTTAGCACATATGTCGAATTTTATAAACACTATTCCTAAAGTTAATTAAAAAATATAATTTTAATTTGAGCATAATCAACAACTATCCAACGGGACCGATCGTAGAGCTAAGCATCCATATAGACACGGTCCAAATTATATAAATACAAATTAAGATCTAAGTGAAAAGTTAGTTGTTCATGGCGAGGCCAGACCCACGTAGAGGCTCGGGGAGGGGAGGGGGGTCCATTACCCCCGGCCGTCGGGATGAATGAGAATATATCAGTATACCTCATAGTTGAATCATCATTGCTATCCACTTTTTTTTCTGTTCTAGGTATAGTGAGGAAGAAGGCAAATTAGGACATTTACTTTGTTTTATCTTCATTGGGCTTTCACTACGTTTAGCCCATTTTTTAATTATACACAATTACTTAAATAAATACCATAAAGCCATTTTAGGTGAATCTACATAAGAAAACTCATTTATATAAAAAATTTGTAAGTCGTACCACTGTCAGAAATTTTTTATATAAGTACTCGTTCGATTGTGTGTACCATTTTCCCAGTCTTGACATACCTTTTTACATGTGTATTACGTACCAAGACACGCGTTTATATGGTATATGGTACCTATATACGTTCTATATGGTACTTTAATGTGCTATATGATTTACCATTTTTTCACTGTATTATGTACCATAATACTTTTTTCTATGATATCTATATGTGATATATGACGTACTTGCGGCGAACATGTACCAATGTGCAAAAAATTTATTCCAATAGGTAGCTACATATAAAATAAATCTGACAGGCTACTGACTTGCGCATTTTTTTATATAAATGAGTATTTTTATTTTGTAGATTCCCCCTTATGTTATTTAATAGAAGTTGGATAAACTTAAAAAAGGGTAAAATGCGTATAACCCCCTCGTGGTTTCGCGGAAATGCACA
Organism: Craterostigma plantagineum; assembly: GCA_027422505.1. NCBI lineage: Eukaryota > Viridiplantae > Streptophyta > Magnoliopsida > Lamiales > Linderniaceae > Craterostigma > Craterostigma plantagineum. The sequence goes on from JAPQWV010000038.1 coordinate 6,004,652, forward strand.
TAAATCCCTGTAGTTTTTTTATTGCACGGTACTCCCTCGTGGTTTAACTAATGTTGCACCGTACCCCCTGGGCAGCAGTTTTTGGCCCGAAATTGGATTACACGCGCTCTTACTGCAAGTGGGTTAAGCTTGGAACATATTATTTACTGTTAAATGACTAGAATAACCCTAAATATTCTCCTTTTCAAATGATAACCATCGGCCCTATCTAGAATAACAAATATTACCCCTGGGGTTATCATTTGAAAAGAAGGTGAATAGTTGGTGTTATTCTGGTCATTTAACAGTGAATAATATGGCCATTTGAGCGCGTGCAAGAGCGCATGTAATCCAATTTCGGGCGAAAGCTGATGTCTGGGGGTTATCATTTGAAAAGAAGGTGAATAGTTGGGGTTATTCTGATCATTTAACAATAAATAATATGTTCCAAGCTTAACCCACTCGCAGTAAGAGGGGTGTAATCCAATTTCGGGCAAAAAACTGCTGAACGGGGGGTACGGTGCAACATTAGTTAAACCATGAGGGAGTACCATGCGATAAAAAACCCACAAAGATTTATGTGCATTTTCGCGAAACCACGAGGGGGTTATACGCATTTTACCCCTTAAAAAACAACAAACAAAAAGTGAAAAAACACAAAGAAAAACACACTATACGAGAAGCACACCATTGCGACTACATTGCTAAGTTTGTTTAAAATTTCATTTAAATGGTTTCTTTAATTGGTTATTTAGCTATTCTGAAAGTTTATTTATCTTACCGTATATGCCATTTCTTGACTGTTTATTATATCTTCCAGAAACAGTCTTTAAGATGCTTGATATTAGGCTTGAGCAAATAGAGTAATGGGCCAGACCATAAACGAATAGAGCCATAAACCTGTTTATTCCTTTCTTTTACTGAGAACAAATATGATTGGGCTTGATGGTCCAAAATGCATAACTACCCAAAAGTAAATATATTAATTATTTTTGACACGGATTCAGAAATAGATCATTTCATTTTTGTTTCCATATCTAATACGCTAAATAAAATGAATAACTAAATTTTGAATAAAAATATTGTACAGAAACCTTTTCTCTCTTTTTCTTTTTGCAATCGTTATCTTGCCATTCACGGAAGTACAAACGTGCTAAACAGCACACAGAGCCGTTTGGTCGCATTGCGCCAAACGGAAACCAGTCCTCAAAAGGAGGAAACACAACCCGACAATGGGGAACAACACTCCCACATGGTGAGACAAGGGACAGAAAATAAAACACATTATCTAAAACCAAGAACTAAAGAACCTATAACAGAAAAGCTATTAAGCTAAATCTATGACAATCTTCACTTTCTTCGGCCTTCGACTTTTGGATTTTGCCTTCATCGTACTGGAGGCTCCACAAGGGAGAAAAAGGCTCCCGACCGATGGTCGGGAGAGACGAGGTTCCCGAGAAGGCGCGGGAGGCGGAAGTGGGCGACGGCGGTTGGCGGCAGGGCTGGCAGAAGGCGGATGCCGGTGCGGAGCGGAGGGTGGCAGGGCAGGTGGGGGCGGAAGGCGGCCGGCGGCAAGGCGGTCGGTCGTTGGCCGAGCCGAGGAGGCTGTGTTTTTTTGTTTTAAATATAAAGTCGAAGAAAACGAAAAAAAAAAAAGGAAAATCGAGCTCCGCAAACCTCAGCCGAGGAAGGCGCGAGAGAGAGAGAGAGAGAGAGAGAGAGAGAGAGAGAGAGAGAGAGAGTAGAAGAGAATGGGGGAATGGAGGGGGAGGGGGTGACTGACTGCTGTTGACGAAGATAAATCTAGGATTTTTTTTTTTATTTCTAGAGAGTCCAGGAACCGTTTCCAATACTAATAATTTAGACCCGAAATAAAATCTCTTATCTATTTTTCGTGTTTGCTATTATATTTTCTTGTTGTGGTTGCTTTTGCTTGCTCAAATCTATAAAAGTTATAAGACATCAGAAAAATAATAAGTAACACCAACTTTATCAAACTTACATCTCGTGTAGATGTTACAAATATTATGAAATATCACTGACGAATAAATAACATTGTTAAACGTTATACTCGAAACCTGCGATGGAGTACATTGTGCACGACCACGTGTTCTCTCGCCCCTCGCTGTCCTCCTAGTCCTCTGGTTAACTTCCTTCCTAATATAGATACTAAGCTTGAACAAGAAATGCTATCTCAACTAAAGTATCACAGTTGCAAGATTATGCAAAAATTACAAATATTATGAAGGAAATATCATTTGACAAATATACTTGCAAGATTTCAAAATTTGGTAAAATTTCAATATACATTTAAAAAAACCTTTTTCTGAATCAGATGCAGTCATATTTATCTTTGAATCAAAGTCTTCAGTTTCTAAATTCTCATCTTGCTTTCACACCCAAGCCCAACTATGATTTGTCTTCACAATTCTCCATTCCTGAATTATTAAAGTCAAGGCCAAAGGTAGTGAGAAAATGTAGGAATTAAATTTTGTTAAATAAATAAAAAAATAAACTAAGTGAAATAATATGTTTAAAGCGGCGAAAATCAAAGATAATTTATTCGTCATATCTATAATTTCAACTATTTTCTTGAAACATGCCCTTATCGCAATTCAATTTTTTATTACAGGAATGACTGGATAACTACAGTCTACAGAGCTATCAAAGGAAGAATAGTAAGAACAAAATATGAAGGTACACAACTACATTGAATTAAGAAGAATAAAAAACCTGAAGAAATCAAATAAACGAAACCACAGAGAGAACCATTTTTCACAAACATTCTCCAAAAAATCTGTATTGCACGAACGCTAACCTGTGCAAGGTAGAAGCATGCTTACCAAAGAAAGGCCAAACAAAAGATGGATTGTACACATGTACATAGAATTCAAGCAGAATAAGAAGACATGAAGAAATCTAATGAACAAAACCACATAGAGAACCATAACTCGCAAGCATTCTTCATATCTGTATTACACGAACCCTAACCAGTACAAGGTAGAAGCATGCTTACCTAGGAAATAGATTTTTAAATTGTTAGTTTGATATCATTCGTAAAAAAAAAAATCTTAATATATGCTACTCTATGAGCGCGAGAAGATAGGGAGATGGTGCTTGCCTTGCCGAGAATCGAAGTATTGATCGATGATTTTTTTTTTTTTATGGGAATAAAGATTGAGGGCGAACTGGATTTTTGATGTGGTGATTGAGAATTTTTAGTTGGAGTAAATCTTCAACATAGCTCGTCCCTCTCATGGCAGCTCATGAACGCCTGGTGATGAGCACAAGTCTGATGATTGGTATATAATTTTGAGTAAGTATATTGACGAGCCATGACTTTATTGCTTAGTTCCTTCATTGAGTGAACTATTATTGGACTTAATGCATATATTCAACTCAAAGTAAATGTATTAATTATTTTTTTTAGACGGATTAAGACCTTGATCATTTCCATTTTCGTTTCGGTATCTACCATGTCTAAATGAGAAAATAATTTATTTTGAAATAAAAATAGAACATATGGTCACAATCCTTTTCTTAAAGAAGAAATAAACTTCAACGGAGCTTTATTATTTTTTAACGTGAGACATGATTGAGTATGCTAGTTACATCGACTTTATATAGAGGCTAGAGATTAATATAAAAGGAAAATATATCAATTCTATTAATCCTTGATTAGGTCTTCAATGCTCTTATATGGATAAAGATCTTCGATGATTGATTGATGATGATCTTCTCTTTATTGACTTGCCATATTAAACGTGATTGGGTCTTAATGTGACATCCTTGATTACTTCCATGATTCCCTCATTGATGAACCAAATCAATCCGTGATTTGTCAGTGTAACAAATCACGTCCTTCCTTATTACTCCTACCATCCTTATCTCTCCAATTATTTGATTGGTTGTTATTATTTCTAATACTCAAAATTTAGACACAATACAACTTGGTTATCTTTTTTCACGTCGGATACTATATGTTTTCTTGTACCCTTTGTATATTGGTTGACGTATTGTGTTGCACTTAGTATATTATTAGAAGGGGTGCTAATATGTTTTTATTTTGACCGAGATAATTCACTAAGAGCCGTCTTTAAGAGGACTAGATTTTGAGCTCTTCAAGATTCCCAAAGGTTCACGTTTAAAGTAAAACCATTCCTTGTATAGTGCGTTGTTTCCTTGGCTCTTTATAATATAATGCTACATGTCAATAAAGTTAAACGCAATACTTGATATTAAATTTACCAAACACTGTTCCATATCTCCCTCCCTAAGATTTCCGTTCTATATATACCACACCTCCTATGGCTTCTACACATACTCTCCTATATATACCACACCTCCTATGGCTTCTACACATACTCTCTCTCTCTCTCTCTCTCTCTCTCTCTCTCTCTCTCTCTCCATGGATTATTCTTCAATAAAATTTGAACTTTGCATAGTTGGAGCAAAAAACATCAATCTCAAATCATCAACCAAGAAGCTATTCGTCAAATGCTACCTCTCGGCAGGAAACAACAAAAGGGTCAAACTTGAAACCAAAGAAATCTCATCCAACTCTAACCTAACTTGGAACCAAACCTTTTCTCTTGACTGCTCGGGCACGCAGGAATCCATCGAACGGCTCAAGCAAGGAACCATTACGATCGAACTTTGCTGCAGAAAATCCAATAAAGTACCGTTCTTCGACACTTCTTCGAAGTTACTGGGAAGAGCTGAGATTCCCTGGAAAAGCAGCGCTGGCCGTGTTGATCATTGGCAGCGATGGGTGGCCATGAACTGTAAACATGGATTCGAACATGATGATGTAATGGGGCCCACTGCTGTGCTTGTTGAAATGAAAGCCCACGAGGAGAGGAAGAGGTTTGATGAGGCGAGCAAACCAATGAGCGGTAAAGAATGCCGTTGCGTCGATTGTGAGGAGTGCAGCCATTATTGTGTGGATATGTATGAGTTCTATGCTATTGGAGCTGCTTTAGAGGCCATCTAGAAAAAGCATATTAAGACGAATGGATGCGAAGGAGTAGTCATATGTTTCGTTTTAATGTTTTCGTGTAAAAGAGCGTGTGAGCATTGCATATAGAGCTATATATCATAGAGACATGTATCGGCGAGTGATTAAGACGACGCATTATTCGAACGGCAAAAGTTTGCTCAAAATGTAAGAAATTGCAGGGGAAATCGCCGGTCGGAATTTGGGAAACCAAAGCCATTGCCTTTCTCAGTCAAATTCATATGCACTTCAGCGGGAGAAAAACCCAACCCAACCCATTTATAAAAGGTACACGACAATATAACTCTAAATCTTGGACCTTAGGTCAACTCATCTCAACCGAATTTTCAAATGATTTGTTATGTGAAATCAGCACCCTGAATCAATGATTCCATTACCTATTCGCTTTTTGCCCAGAAACTGTTAAGATTTCAGCAGACTCGTAACAATCTTCAGATACAAAACAGCAGGTGAAAATGTTAGATTTTCGTTCGCTCTTAAACTTGATCTTCCTGGACAAAAAATGGTGTGTTGTCCGTTCTCTCATCACAGGGATGGGGTAACAACTCACACGTGGTGCTCTTCCCCTTCTGGTGCTCAATATAGCTCGGTTTGTTTCTCATATGAATCGGCTCCACAGCTTCGCTAAAAATTCTCAAAATCAATATTTTGTGCTGAGTTGTACTCTTGAACTAAGGGCTGAAAGGACATCATCGCCCAACTTCAATGACTCTCGGCCATGAGCCATGGCTTCTTGGTAGATTAGATCACAAAGCAGGAACAAATGCATGATCATCATCCTTCAAAGACTCGCCTACATTTTCAAGATCGAGAATGAGCCTCTTGAGATTTTGTCAAGACTCGCCTACATCTTCAAGTGCATGGTCATGTAAAGCGCATCAAACTTCTTCACGACTCGCTGCACCAATTGTTGAGAATTCTGGCTGCCCTGGTGTTATATATGTTGACCTTTTTGTACTATGTGCATTAAAGAGTTTCGATGATTTATGTAATTGTAATGAAGTTAGGGCTGTAACTTGAGCAATTCGATTCATATTGGCTAAGATGTCTAAGTATATGATAATATTCGATTATGCATGATTTATGAACTACTTAGTGGAAAGTTGTCAAATATTTTGATCTACATGTGATCTTGTGGATAATTGGTAAAACTATATGATCACATGTTATAGATGTCTCACATGTTAGGGAATATCTGATTGCGGAGATACTGTGTTATCTATGGTAAAAACGTGTAAGATGTCATGATGAGCAATTTATGGTAAGTATGTTGTTTAAATATGGAATGTTATATCCATTGGAATCTGTTTGGGAGAAAATTGGGTTGATAATATTTGCTTGCATCTTGTTTTATATTGAAAATCGATTAAGATAATTCTGTTGCAGGAATTATAAAGGAAAAGACCCTAATCGATTTACTTTATAAGATGCTAGCTCGATATTACATATGGAAAATGTTGTTATCGAAAATATCATCTCAAATATAAGTTAATGCCTTGATATGTGCTTTTCTGTATTTTAAATCATGCTATTTAAGTTAATGACCATTGTAATATATTATTGGCATGATCGGTTTGGTATTTTAATTACTCGGTGACTTCATGTATTAAGTGTTTATGTCGTTTATTAATCTTGTGATTGACCTTCCATGTAAGTGTTGATTGAAAAGGCGTATGCGTATATATATGAGCAACACTAGATTGTTGAGTGATCCGAACTTGCGAAAATACATACATGAAAGTTTGAGCAGAAGAAAACGATTAAGAATCTTCAGCGTTCACTTGCGATACTTCTACCGATTGAGCGATCACTTGAGAACATTGAGCCTACTGTGAGATTCCATTTACCACACCATTGTTTCTGTCTTCGGACGTGAGCAGTACACGAGGATGCAAGGTCGACGTTTACGCGCACGTGAAGGAAAGGGCTGTATTCCGGGAGCCCTTCGTTAGCGAGTTGTTTCCTGTTGGGAATTGGAGATTCCATAGAGTGGAACTCGACGTACGGTAATCAAGTTGTGTTTAGTGTTTGATTTGTTTCAGTTGTGTATTGGGTCAAGTCAATCAGTTTTGTAACCAGCTAAGGTAACAGTATATATTGATTGATTAACTCTTGAGGAACAAAACTCAAGGAGTGGAGTAAATCCCAACTGGGGATAAAACTTCTATAAAAATCATGTATCACATTTACTTTCGGTACACATCCGACCTGACTATGAGATAACTAACTATAAGTACCCCCGCATGAGTGAGTATTTGACCATATAGAAAAAGATAGAACAATTCTCTGCATTTTAGAAAACGATAGCATATAGTATTTTAGGGCTCGTCCGTCTGCGACTCTCAAACAAGAGTAAAGTTCGCCGAAGTTTAGTGCATTTGGGATATCACTATTCATTAAACGTAAGTCGTTGTATCTCGAATATATTTGCTGTAACCGTGGGATTAGCGGGGCAATTTCGTCTTGAGGAGAGCATGTATCACGTCCATCGACTTGTACTTCACTTCACTCCTTTCGTAGGATACTTTCTAATGTCTAAAGCCACCGCCAACCAGTGAGAAGCTATAAACTTAAATAACATCTGGAAATCTATGTTATCTATGATATGAATGCCACATTGTTGAGCTCAATGATATCCGATACCTCAATTGTTTTTAGTCGACAACTTGGATAGAAAACAAATTCGAACTCTCAAACACTTGAAATTAAAAGATTCCATCACAGCATTTCCTTACGCCCTTAAACTCTCGGCTCGGCGGGCAGCCATTCTCTGTTTCCTCAACCTCTCGGCAATGATGAAGGCGAGCTCGAGAGACTGAGAAGCGTTCAACCTCGGATCACAATGGGTGTGATAGCGAGAGGTCAAATCATCGTAAGTCACAGTCCTCGACCCGCCGATGCACTCAGTTACGTTCTGACCCGTCATTTCTAAATGGATACCACCCGCATAGCTACCTTCTTGCTCGTGGACATCGAAGAACGATCTTACCTCAGCCTGAACCGCACAACAATTATTTTTTTCCTTGGCATGAGCTAATATAGTAACAAGTATTTTCTACACACTCGAATGCATGCGCTATAATACATAAATAATTTTATTTTAAAATGGTTAATAGTAATTATATCTTGAACTTAATTATGTAAATTTACGAGTATATAGAAAGGACAAAATGATTTATTATAAAATATTAGTAAATAATTAAAATAAAAGGGTAAATCAAAAAAATAAAATATACAGCAAAAATTTGGCAGTTTATAACCACCCATAAGCACCAGTAAAATAGTATAGATAATCAAGCAGGATGTAATGTAATGATGAGAGAAGAAACATACCAAGATAGCGTCGAAGGCACGGGTCTTGATCCCAGAAGGAGCCTTAATGGTGTTTCCATGCATTGGATCGCAGACCCACGTGACGATTTGACCCGACCCGCGAACCGCCCTAATCAAGTGTGGCAGCTTGACCCTCATATTCTCAGCGCCCATCCTCACTATCACCGTGATTCTTCCCGGCTTGTTCGACGGGTTGAGGATTTTGATGATTTTCGTCAGTTCTTGAGGATCCATCTTCTGACTCACCTGAAAAAAGGGGGAACAAAAATAAATAAATACGGCGTAACATTTCAGGTATCACTTGTCTGATTGAGTTTAAGCAAAAAAAAAAAGAAAAGAAAAGAAAATTGAATACCTTAATGCCAAGAGGATTAGCAACGCCCCTTAGGAACTCGACATGGGCACCGTCGAGCTGCCTCGTTCTTTCGCCAACCCACAGCATATGGGCCGAGCAACCATAGTACAAGCCAGAAGTCGAATCTTGCCTAGTCAGCGCCTGCTCGTAAGGTAATAACAGACATTCGTGCGATGTCCAAAAGTCTGTCGTTGACATCACTGGGTGGTCGACCGTCAGCCCCGCAGCTTCCATGAAACCCAACGCCTCGTCAACTCTATGGGCCAATTCTTGATATCTGCCAAGAACACACACACACACGCGCGCGCAAAACAGATGAGAAAATTACAGACATTGCAAGTCTTTTTTCCTTTATCAGCTAGCGAGTTACGACATAGTAACATACCTGTCTCCTTGTTCGACGTGCTCGACAAAATCGAGATTCCAGTGCGTAACCCTCTGCATAGCAGCGTAACCGCCAGTGGCGAAGGCCCTCAATAGGTTGAGAGTCGAAGCAGCTTGAGAATATGCTCTTACCATTCGATGAGGATCTGGGATTCTCGATTTCTCATCGAAGGCATCTCCGTTGATGTTGTCTCCTTTGTAGCTCGGCAGTTTTACGCCGTCCTTCTCCTCATATGGGTCCGATCTTGGCTTTGCAAACTGCCCAGCCATTCTTCCCACCTATATATTACATGGTTCATCAACATATGTCAATTCCCAGTTTTCAGATAATGAGCAATAAAACTAGTGATTCATCTATTTTGCTTTGTCCCAACTCAAGTTAATGAAACAGACAAGAGGTGAGGCAAATACCGAGTCAAATTAACGTCAATTTCACATACACAAGAAAGTGACCAAAGTTGACTCTTTCATATTTTATTAACAGTCAAAGATGGCGCTGGTTTCTACTAATCCCAACCTGTTAAAAGTACGATCTTTGGCTGTTAGTTCATGGATACGAATACATGAATGATTAAATACTACTGATCGGAAGATAAATCATATAATTTACCAGTGTATTAGTCGGATCTAAATCTTAAAAAAAAAAGGAATCGACGGCAAAAACATAGTATTGAAGTTACATTAAAACAATCTTTGTTACCTTAATTACGGGGACTTGGCCGCCAAAGGAGAGCACAACGCTCATCTGAAGAAGAACCCTAAACGTGTCACGGATGTAATTGGCGCTGAACTCCTTGAAACTCTCGGCGCAATCGCCGCCCTGCAAAAGGAAAGCCTTGCCCAATGCCGCCTGGGCCAATCGCTCCTCCAATTTCCGTACCTCGCCGGCGAAGACGAGCGGCGGATAAGACTCGAGCGTCTTCAGCACCGATTCGACCTCCGCCTGATCTGGGTATTCCGGCAGCTGAAGGGCCGTCCTCGACTTCCACGTGTCCGGCGACCACGTCGTCGGGGCGGCGGATTTGGCGGCGGGTTTGGTGGTGAAGATGGGTGATTTGGAAGGCTCGGCTGAGTGCACGGCGGCGATGCGTCGTCGGACGGTGGTGGTTGTTGGGAAGAGGCGGTCGGCGCTGGTGAGGGATAGGTGGGAGGTTGTGTTTGGTAGAGCCATTTTGAGAACTTCGTATTTTTTCTTTTTCTCTCTTAAACAATGAGATAGAGATGCTGTTATAAAATGGATCTGTTACGAACGTAAATAAAAGAATTGTAAGAATAGAGAAGTTGGTCGTACGAAATAATGTTGTTTGGTGGGCGGAAAACAGAGACGAGTCAAATAGGGCTTCCGCTGGCTAAAGTTTGGTTTGAGCGACGGTGTAACTTCGCTTATTTCTTGGGTAAATACTAAAAATGTGATAATATTGACTTAATAATATCGTAAGAAAATACGTAAGAAAGTAATATATGTATAAGTAAAACCTCTTTAAATTAATAACGGTGGGATCATTAAATTTTATTAATTTAGAGATATAGTAATATATTGATAAATTAATATTTTATTAATTAAAAGATAAACCTTTTAAATCCAGCTATCTCTTAGTGCATGCCAATGTCGGAATGAATCAAATGAGAATATGAATGAGTATGTATCTTGATATTACATACAATTAAAATTTGTACAATAAGTTATCAACATTACTATTCATCATGTTGTAAAGATATTTTAAATAGGTGACATGGTGGTAGTAGCAAAGCTCATGAATATTTTATGTGTAATATTTTAATAAATTTATAATATTGATAATTGTATTATTTATGAATTATTAATTAGAATTTTAATGGGACTTAATATTTATAAAGTAATTTTCTGAAAAATTGTTATCTTATTATCTTATCAGATTGATGATTTTTTATAAAGGTCCGAGTCGGGATCACAAGATTTTATTATTTTAGTGTGTGCTAAATTATAGAATTTTAATTTATAGAAGTTATACCGTATATGTGGATGTGTGATAATCTCAAAGTGGAATTACAAAGAAAAATTCAGTTCATTTTTCTTAAATTACATTTTCATTTCCATTTTTGTAACGTAAATGACATTTAAGGAAAATAAGGATTCTGGTACACCTTATCGGATTTCAGTTATATAAAATTTTAGGTATACCTAAAAATGGCTACGATATCTATACAGGTAAGAATATCAAAATATCAAATTTAGATTCAATTGAGAAGTCCTTCGCAATAACAGATCGTAAGTTACGAAAAAACGCCATGTAAAAGTAATCAAATATCAATCCAAATTTTTGTGATATATCTCCAACATGTACGTAGAAGTAGGAAAAGTTGTTTTGGAATATATGTAATTCTTGAAAGTACTCGTCAGATTGAAATATGCAAAAAGGACGGCGCAGTTGTAACATCTGATGGACTTTGATCGACATAACTCAAAGCGCTTGACTATATATTTTATAATTCATCACTATAAACGTCGCTATTTTGATAAATGAACATAGAGGATTTAGTTATATTTTTCAATCTTACACCAATTCCAAATAATTTAAACTTTTCTAATACAGCAGCCGAATTCGACTTGCGTGGAATAGTATTTCGTTACCCAGTTCTTAAATAATTCGAAAATTTGGATGTCACGTTGATATAAATATTAAAGTCAATTTTGGTGTGCTATACACAAATGCTCTTTTGTCTATATATTTTAATGCTAGTTGGATTTGATATTTGGTTTTCTTGAGTATAATTTATGTACATATACGTATAGTTCTAACCACGGCGGACTTTTGGATAAAAGCAAGTGAAGCAGCGGTTCAGGTCCGAAAATATTTAGGACCTCGCTCGAATGGTTTATTAGAAACTAGTACATGTAGCACACCCTACGTGTGTGCAAGTAAATAAAAACTTATTGAAAATAAGTTATTTAATTTTAATCATAATTTTAATATTTACTTACAAAAGAGAAGGCAATGTACTAAAATAGTATTTGACATTAAGTAGAACGGGGTGAAAGGTTTTTTATTTTTTAAAAATAATCATTGGACCAAATCAATTGAATAATGGCAGTTTTTATCAGGCCTAGCCTCTTTATAAAATAGATAGTTAAAAATAAAGTTTCAAGATCTATTTCTTTTCTTTTCTCTTTTTTTTTTTAATCTAAGAACAGTTGAAACTTGAAAGCTTGAGGATACATGATAGAGTTTAGATTTTAATGACAAAGATTTATTTCAACAATTAATACATTAGAATGAATATTGTAATTGCGAAAATAAACACTCCAGTTGAATTACTACATTTTCGAAGCAAAATATATCAAAATTTTTGAAAATTTCTGGAACACGAAGTACATTAAAAAAAAATTCGAAGATCTTACTCAAATCTGAGCGTGTTTAGCTGATACCAATGGTAACCTAGTATATCCAACTAAAGCATATTCCAAGCAATTAAATCACGAAAATAAATGGAAGAATTCACTTAGTGTGGTGTGTGTGACCGTTCGTGAGGAGGGGTGGGAGGCTAGCTAATTCTCTAAATTCTCTTTCTTTAAAATTTTCACGCACAAGACACCCTAACAATGTGTTAGGGTTTTAGTGCTTATACCACATGTTGGTCTATAATGCTTGGACCCTTGTAAGCTCATTACAAGTAAACAGACTTATATTAAATAAGCCCCTTGAAAATAAAATATTTTCGAACCAACCCCCATTCAAATCTCAAAATCATACCCTCTTTAAGTAATAAGAATTTTTATGCAACTATCATTTTGAAAAAGTCATAGTGCTAATATTGATGCATAAGTTAAACTTAGATTATATAGCGGCTAGACAAAATTACAGAAAGAGAACCCTAAAAAAGAGCAAGATGGATAATCTGCAAATTTATCATCATGTTTGATTGAGAAAAAATTGATAGAGACGAAGACAACACATGCAAATGTAGATTCAATAAAAGAGTCTGCTTTTACTTTTCTCCATGTAAAAACATCGTATTTTCAAGAATCTAAAATCTAAACAACGAACTAATCAAAGCAACAATCGTCGATTAGCCTCCTCTGATGCGAACGCCTACGCCTTTGCAAAGTGGACATACGTTTCTGCGCCTCAGCCATTCCCAAATGCAAGACCTGTGAAATCCGTTCTTGCATTCCAACACGCCGATGATTCTTCTTTCATCTCCTTCTTCTTCTTCTTCTTCGTCGTCTTCTTCTTCTTCTTCAACAACGTTCGTACAAAGATCATCTTGGCACACAACGCAAATCGTCTTCGATCCATCTTCTTCGTTTTCTTCCCCACGAACCTTCCTCATCTTCAAATCCACAGAGATGACTCTTTCGGACAATCCTTCCTCGTTCCAACCAATACTATTATTACTCAAGTTAGTTTCATGTCCCAAAAGAGCGATGCTTTCTCTGTTGATCATTATCAGGGATTCTGAAGGAATATTAGTAATTTCTCCTCCGAGGCGATATTCTCCTAGGCGCCCGATTAATCGGTCGAACCGATTATTTGGGCTAGGAGGCCGAGTTCTATTTTTTATTTTTTTGGAAAATGTTTATATACATAGAAATATTATTAATAATATTATTTCTTTAGATGAATAAATTTAATATGCATTTACTTTGGTAATTAATACAAAATAAAAATAATAAAAAACGAGTCCGTCTAATTTCCGCCTAGAAATCGCATAGGTCCCGCCTAGACCGTCTAGGCACTAGGCTCCTCTCGGGCGTCTGACTAGCGCCTAACGAAGTTTACAACATTGCTTAATACTGTTATAATGTCCCTAAAATTTTCTACAATTTGAAAAATATCAATCCAAATTCACCTAGGGATCATTCTCGTCATAGATTACCACCTGAGTTAAATAAAGGGTATATTAAGTTTCAGACCCCAAAATGTTTTAAATAGGATTATGACCCTTTTCGAAAAAATATTAGTTTAAAGGAAACAAAAATTTAGAGATAATGACATAAAATATGAACTGTTATTGGACTGTCGTTTTGTGTTATTTCAGAACATAAATGTTATTTCAGAACAATGAAGTGTTACTGAACAAATTGGGTCTTGAAAACTAATTTTTTTCCTAATTCAGGCCGTGACAGGGCCGAACAAAAATGCCCCTTAAATAAACACATTGAAATGATGAGAGACAAATGCGAGGACACCGTGAGGTTTTGGAGGCACCCAAAACACAACGCCCCTTAATAGTAGATATGACATCAACTTATGGTGTGATTTTCAAAATTAATTTCGTGCTCACAACATATCGATTTCAAGCAAATTAATCAATCCAACTTGGACCAATGCCCAATTTAGTCCAAAGCCCAACACCACCTCATACATCGTATGTTATAATACAAGAAAATTAGAAGAAAATGAGGAATGTTCTCATCTTAACCATGATTCATGGCTCTTACTTCTCTTGTCCGTCATCGTTTTTCAGGAGAGCTTCTTCTATCTCTTCCTCCACCTCTTTCACCTGCCATTCAAACGAAAATATTTTCTCGATTAAGGTGAAAATAAATTGAGCTTTGGGATAGCGCGTTATTTATTCAAGGGAATATTTTTATTTAATGATGCTAATGACACCTCAATTATTTAACTCCCCCATCATGGTAGTAGAGAGAGAGAGAGAGAGAGAGAGAGAGAGAGAGAGAGAGAGAGAGAGAGAGAGAGAGAGAGAGAGAGAGAGAGAGAGAGAGAGAGAGTAATACCTTGTTGACTAGATTTTCAGCTTTCTTGGCTTCTTTAACAGCCATCTCAGCTAAATTTTCCAGTGAATCTAAAGCCTCTTTGAGCTTTGAATCGCCAGGAAGTTTTTTCTCCACTTCCTCCACGATCTTATCAGCTTCTTCTGCTATTTCCTCCACTACTTCTGTTACATGTTCCACTGTTTCTATGGCTTGATCGATCTTTCCTATAGTAAAATTACGTAAAAAATAATATTACACATGATTCAACAATTTCTCATATATATGTGGTGCGTTTTGCGTAAATTATATTGTTATTATTTCAACCTTTGAGGCCTAACAACAGCCCACCCTTGTGACCAGCTGCAGGTAGAATCACAGTGAAGAGAATGCCAAACAACCATTTTTTCCTGCAATTGATCGATCGAAGCATTATGATATAAATAAATAATGATAATATCCTATTCGATAATGGGTCTGTTCAAATTATATGATAGATCTATTACCATGGAGATGAAGATGAATCCGAGGAAGAAGAAGCCTTAGGTCGCATGTTGCTCGGCTTAGAAGTAACATTCCTATTTCATCCGCCAAGTATAAATAGATACATCGTTGGCGGCAATAAGAGATTTATGTAATAATAAAAACCTGGAAACTCCATATCGAGGCTCGACGAACTTCAAGAAACGGCTATAATTATCTGTCTTGTGCAGATTTCTGAAGGTCGAGGGTTTGCACTGTTGAGGATTATTTCCTCCATTGGGATTAAATAGAACGATTGAGGTAGCTGAGCTACTGATCTTGGCATACATGGCTTTAGCTTCTCTCTTGACCTAAATGATTGTCGAAAAAAAGACCTAAAGAGAGAGAGAGGTGTATGTATTATATATGGATATATTGTATTGTATGTAGTCAGCTCAATAATGATCGATTTTACTAAGTAATGTTATCTTTTTTAATAGGAACAGAAAAAAAAAAATGTTTTAAGTTGTCCGATCTACATTAATAAGGTGGCTGGCGGGGACCTTCGGAGGCGTTAATGATGGTGAGACCATTGGGTAAGATTAGGTAGGGGAATAACTTCATATTTTATTGAATCTTTACTGGACAAGTAACTTCTTGTTAAAATATTATATTTTTACAGGTGGGACAAATCTTGACACCATTTAATGTGGATCAACATGAGAAATATGGTCAAGGTGGCTTATGTGGACTAAAAGAACATTTTTTTCATTTAAACATATATTAAAACTTCTATAAATTAATACTCTATAAATTAATAAACTCTCTAAAATAACAAAATCTTTCGGTCCCGGTTCGGGCCTTTGTAAAAAATCATCAAATTCGATAAGATAATAAGATACTAATTTTTCAAAAAATCCCTTTATAAATAATAAGTCCCATTAAATTTCTAAACTAATAATTCATAACTATAACAACTATAAATATTATGAATATTGCTAAAATATTAAACTTATAAAATATTCATAGCTTTACTACGACCACCATCTCAAGTATTTAAAAGATTTTTTTAATTTTAATTTTATGTAATATGAAGAGATATTCCCATTTATATTTCATTTGATTCAGTCCGCTATTGGCATCGACCGACAGATAGTTCAATTGAGAATGTTTATCCTTAATAAAACAATAATTTATCGATATATTAAAATCTCTTTAAATTAATAAATTTAATTGTCCCGCCGCTATTAATTTAAAGAGGTTTTTACTGTACTGGTCTTTTTAGAATACACAGTACCGCAAGTATATTAAAGGGCAACATCACTTAACTCCACATCAGAAATTTTCTTTCCTTATCCCATTAAATTATCACTCAACAGGACCAGTAAGAAACTATTGTTCAGTTGAAGGACGAATTTCTCAATTTTACCCCTGGGCTTATTTATTTATCTTTAAATACTACTATCAAATTTATCATCCATTTCATCATTCCATCCATAAAAACAAAACAAAAAAAAAAACAATAATGAGATTCAGGCCAAATTCGTCGTTCTCTTCGTCAACCCAGGTCAGCCATTTATCAGAATCGGTGTGTTGTCGTCCTCCCAACATCTTTGAACTGGTGACGAGCCTTTTGGTAGGCAAAAAATCGAATCTGCCCTTAACTGAGTTAACTATATCTTTGGATTGACCTTTAAACTAGTGAAAAATATCATATTGGTAGTAAATGAGGCAACTGTTTTAAAGACCCTAATTTTTCGTATGTGTTTGATATCCCGTATCACAGTATTGTATATTATGTACCCGTTTACGTGTTGTTAGCGTACCCATTGTGTTTCGTTATGGTACCATATTTCTGTATGTTGTGTATTGTTTAATATTTGCTTAGTGTACCATTTTCAGCGTTGTTGAATTACCATTTGTAGGAGGTTAATAACTCTGTAAGTCTATGTGTATAGTTCGTGGGGGCACGCTTGGAAATTTCCACCAAAGGAGGTAGACGAGTATCGATTCGCGACGTGAATATATATATATATATATATATGTATATATATCATGTCAACGAATATATATCGCGTCAAATATGCCACATCAGCGTCCGAATGTCGATTAATACACATATAAGGTGTTAATTAAGACGACATAACCTTAGATGTCGATGTGGGATGTTGAAATGGCACGGATCGATGCCAAATCAACAGATGCCCACATAAGGTGCTCACATTAAGGTGATCACCATAAAATTCCTCTATGTTTATATACTATCAAGTGCCTCTTGAAAATTTCTTTTCAATGTTGAAAGAGAATGCCGATTTGGACAAATAAAATTGGGTACATTGTCGGTACTTATTTTGGTACAATAAACTACTTAAATGTGGTACAGTATAAACAACTCCAATCTTACGGTACACTAATATGATGTGCAATGACACGGTATAATGATATATTGGTATACGACTTATTACGATAGATGTTACTAATCTCGTTTTACATTCGTTTCGATGCAAAACCATTTTAGTATATGAAAAGAATAAGTTTAATTTCATCATATTTTAATGGGTTAACCCTCACGAGCGTGGATCTGTGGTTTAAACCAAAGCTACAATAGTAACTTGCTTGTACAATTATCATCCCTTCTATTATGAAACTTGGGGTTTGGAAATACAAAACCATGTGCGTACGGATTGAAACATTAAATTTGATATCAAGTAAAATACACTTCCTCCGTCCCACTTATTTCTTTCATCTTTCTATTGGTGTCCCACATAATTCTTCCTATTTCCATTTTTGGTAAAAAATTATCTCACTAATTAAACTAATTACACCATTAATATTAAAAAAAGTATTCTTGATTTGCGTGTCTACTAATAACTTTTCTCTCTCCATACCTCAAAAGTTGTACTATAATATTAAAATAATGTGATTTCTTAATCTCCGTGGCCACTAATCTTTGAGAAGAAATAGCCGGGATAGAGGAAGTATCGTAAATAGTTTCTCCTTAATTCGCAACGGTGACTAAAGGCGCTTATCCTAACAAGTTGTACTAGATAGTGTTTGTACCATTGAAAAGCTCGTGCCGTGACTAATCCTGAAAGCGGAGATATATTGTACCGCATATAGGTAGCCTTTGGGACCAAGATAAAATAACTATTGAAATCGTACCAGGTTTATTCCGGCTTTTTGTGCGTCACAACATGTTCCATAATACAGTTAAAAATGTATGATAACGATAATGCTGAATTATTTGTATTTTCGATCACTTTTTGTTTAGCTGTTATTATAACGTACCCTTTTTCAATGTGTTTAATGTACCACTTAGTAGGTTTTACTTTACCTTTTACCGTATCTTGTTTAACATTGTTAGCGTACACTTTCAGTTGGAATCTTACAATGGATCGAATTATTCGTTCGACATATCGATGCAGAGCGATGACGAAATTTATATGTTGATGACCCTCCATCAACCATTCGACTTTACTTCTTTGTTTCCGATACGTATCATCGTGTTGAAGAGTACACGGCTCAACTCCTTACTAAGAGCATAATCACACTGTTTTTTGGTGGTAGAATCCAAAAATGTTTCGTTTGATGTGCTCCACTTTTCCAACGCGTTCGAGTTCTGCTCAGCCCTCGTTAAGTTGAATGTTAAGACTTTGAGACACTAGTGAGGTCGTACGAGAGATAAGTTATCCTCTTTGGACGAAAAGGAAAACGAACAAAAAGGATGGTCGCTTTTGAAATAATAATTGGTACGGATATATGTCTCTATTTTAAGGCAAAAGATATTATTTTCCCTTATTTCTTAGAGAATATAAATCATATCGACACTCAGACAGCTACCTTGCGCATGCAATAAATGTATAGTTGGGAACAGAAGACGTGGTGAGTTGGTGACCCACCGTGGGAAAATGTGAAGCTCAGAGTGATAGTTAAGATTATTGGTGGTATGAAAAATATGATTTTACCTTCCCATGCTCACTGATGGAAGAGTTTTCGGCCCAATGTCGTTCTGAAATTCTATTAAACTTGGCCTGTTCCAATCCAATAGCTCAACGATTTTCATGTATTTTCAAATTTCAAGTTCTGAAACGTTTCATAACACTCAAACTACAACCAACAAAAAGTAAAGTAATTCGTTAAGCTAAACTTTCGCACAAAGAGAACTTTCTTAGAGTTAATTTGCTTTTGTAAAAAAAAATAACCTTCTGTTATTATTGTTGGGAATTAATTATATGTATTCTCGCATGCATTTTTTTGTTCAGATAGATGTGACATAAGACAAAGCACATATATAACAATATCAAGCCCAACGGCAGCAACTATCTATGAATTTGGTCTCTAATTCTTAGCTGTATATTCATCAGTAGGCTTTGTGCCGCAGAATGAAGTCCAAGACCTTATAAAATATATGCATTAGGAAGAATTGGAATATGTAAATCTATCTGAATCTTATTTCAGGCTGAAGTACGGAATAGCTAATATCATATTTTCATAACTCATCAATCATCGATTCATACATTACCTCTGACCTCACGTTCAATTCAAGTTCAAACTTAATCACACCAAAAGAAATCTGAGCTTATATGATAACTCTTACTTTTTTGTGCATGAGAGTTTGTAAACACATAGATTGAATTAAAAGTCAGTAGCTTTTTTTACAGTTTCAAGATATGGCTTATTAGGGTTGTTGTTGTTCAACATGTGATGGGAGCGTACATCAGTACGTTCTTTGGTGTCATTTAGTAGTGATAATATTTGCTTGCATCGATCCCATGTGAGAAAATACAAGTTGGCTACAAAATGCATAGTTTATCCATTATAATTACTCACTTTGACCGCTATCATGATTCTTAGCTGTTATACCAACTTTTTAAGAGAAACATTATATATATGTGTAAACTACTGTTTCTGCAAGTGCTTGGAATGTGACTATCTGAAATCATGCTAATTTCGGATGTATTTTAAAAACATTATCATCCATACGGCCACGCTATATTTTATATGTGTGTGTGTGCGTGTGCGATTTTTTGTAATTGAACAAAAAAAGAAAAATATGTTACTTACGCCTATAACGTTCTTTTTTACAGTTTCATGTGAGCTCCTTATTGTAGTTTTTCATGGTTTTATTTATTTATTTCTTTTATTTTTCTAAAACTGTTGAGTCTGCGATTTACCAAACGCGCTCTCGTGATTTTGGTTTCGTTTTAGATGGTCAATTCGAAATCAGGCCCTATTAAGGGTTTGGTTTCGAATTCAGGACCTATTTGAGAATTTTTTAGGTTAAATGACCTATTTTGTTTGGTGTAAAAAAGTGGTACGAAAGATATATGAACTGGTATAGAATGATCCTTTTGTGTTACAAACATTCAACATACTAGTATGTCAGAGCAATAAAGTGGTACTGCAGAAAATAAACTGGTATCAGATGATTACAAACTGGTACCGGATTATGGTTTTGTGGTATAGAATTTCAACATACAGGTATGTAAGAGCAATAAAGTGGTACTGCATAAAAATGGGTTAATTTTTTTCCCAAAAGGGTCTGAATCCTAAACAATATTTATGTAGGCGCCTGAAATGAAAATTTGTACAATTGGTTTGCAAATGCCGTTGGCGTAAAAAAAAAATTGACAACTGAAGGTGCTAAAGACGTCAAAAGTTATTTGCGAAAATTGTTAAGGTAGAATCTTAGTAGGGGACAGGGGTGTCAATAAACAAATAGTATAATCCTTTCTGCCCTAAATATGAATGCCCACAAAGGGGCAAGCTGAGCCCAAATAATAATTTGATCGATTGTTAATATCAACTAAAGACGTACTAAATTTTTCCCCCATCGTTGTGTAACCTAGGTAGGGGTGGGCGTTCGGGTTCGGGTATTCGGGTTTTACCCGAATCCGGTCGGGTCCGGGTAGTTCGGGTCGGGTAATTCGGGTTATTTGTCGGGTATCGAGTTACCGATACCCGGATTTATTAATCGGGTCGGGTATCGGGTAGTAATTTATTACCCGAATCACCCGATCGGGTACCCGACAAATTATATTTTAGAAAATATATTAGTTTTTATACATAAACATTAAAAAGTATAACAACATGTCTAGATATGGATATCTAACGTGAGTGGTGTTAAAGATTTAAATAATCTTTTGATTAATTTCTTATTTTCATTGCATAATTAACAAGTGATATTTAATTATCAATGCATAAATCATTAAAATAATTTAAAATATATTCTCGAAATTTATAAGTAAACATATAAAAATATGTATATATATTATATTTATTGAATATAAAACATCCAAATATTATAAGTGATAAAGGATATATATCATGAATATTTGATAGGTATATTGCATTATAAAATTTTTAGTAACATCTTTTCAATTCAAAATCGGGTACCCGGCGTCGGGTACTCGAACCCGATATATACCCGACAATCGGGTACCCGCCGTAGATCGGGTCGGGTTCGGTTAGTGAAAAATATTTACTCGAACCCGAACTACCCGATACCCGACTACCCGACCCGATGCCCACCCCTAAACCTAGGTTTCTTATGATACGGAATTCACTTGAATTAAATATATATGGATTGGATATACTTGTTCATCTTCTATACTATATATAAATGGTGAGGGTGGGATACAAACCGTCAATTCCAAATTGATTTGGTCTGTAGATTTCTCATTAATTAATAAAATAATAACAATATAAATTAGTGTAACCACCCACTAACACATTATTTTTACTAGTAAAACCGGCACAGTCAAATGTCTGTGCAAAAAAAAAATCTAATATTATTTTGTGTCAAGGGCAGTTTCTTTAATGGCTTATGGCAGTTGTCTCTCCATCAAAATGTGGGTGGAATAAACGTTTGAGTCTTTCTCCTTTTTTTTTCCCGTAATAAATATAAAAGGATAGGACACTTGGCAACTTGTGACTGGTTAATTAATAAATGATGCATACCAAATTAGAAGTCAATTTGACGGTTTGTATCCCTTGCTGAGCATTTATTTAATAGTATAGATATTTCCATATTTGTTTTTCTATTTTTAATATTATGATTTCTTTATTAAATATAGATAATATTATATAGCACACACATCGGATGTGCAAGAAAATGCTAGTATTATGAAACATCACACAAAACCCATTACATTTACTACTCCCTCCGATTTTAAAAGTCGCTTTACACTTTTTATTTTGATTTTAAATAGAAGTCAGTTTACTGTTTTCAAGAACAAATAATTTGAATAGTTTCAGCTTTACTCCTCATTTTAAATAACAATAATTAGAAATAAAGAATAAAATGATTAAATAAGAGTATAATAGAGATTTTACTTAATTTCTTAATATGCGTGCAGACCTCTATTCAAAATCGGAGGGAGTAATAATACTACACTACACAAATCGCAGATTGACTGGTCAATGCACAAACAGTAAAAAGAAAAGAGATTGATGCGGGCCCCATTAATTGCCCTATAACAAAGACCGGGATTGCCAGCAATTCTAATTAGAACCAAAAGGGAACATTTCGCAAAAATGGTGTTTCAACTATATTACAGTTTTACTGTTGGTGCTCAAACTTTTAAATGTTCTGTTTGGTTCCTCAACTTTGCAAACATGTTATTTTTGGTTCCTTTGACCTAAAGAATAGGTAAAAGAACCAAAAGGGAACATTTCGCAAATTTTAGGAACCAAAACGGCACATTTGAAATTTTGAACAATGAGAATTTTTCTATATATACATGATATCATGTAAAATTGCTATAAAATTCATATTCGATCACCACTAGATTTTTTAATTTTTTATTTAGAAAAACATCTCAACATCGTTATCATGTATGCCCCTTGAAAAAATAAAAGAAGTTAAAAAATATGTACACAAATTTAACTATTGTTCAAACTTTCAAAATTTTCGGTATGATTGAGTCGATGATTTGATATGCCTTGTGAATAAAAAATTTGTGCTCAAATTCTAAAAATCTAATTATTGGTGCTCAAATTTTAATTATTGTGCTCAAATTCTAATTATTGGTGCTCAAAATTTTAAATGTGCCATTTTGGTTCATAAACTTTGCTAAACTGTTCGCATTTGGTTCTTTTACATGCTCAAATTCAAATTATTGGTGCGGGTCCCACCAAATTTACCCCGTCGGTCCCACTTCTCCCGATCGTCGTATCGATCCAAACCGGGACCTGTTCCGCTGCGGGGTCCACTGACCCCCGCGGGGCCCACCACCCTTCCCAACACCATTTACATTATCAAACGAGATTATTTCCAACAAGGCGTTTGCTTACTTAATACGAATTTAACGTGAAGTTGGAATTGACGTAGTTAAAAATAAAACAGAAAGATGCCAACATAAAAATATCCTCTCTTGAAATAAAGAGTACTATTACGAATTCTGGAAACATTTTCCTTTTCTTCCCTCGTGTTTTGTTTGTGTAGTAACAAAACAACAAAATGGTACTTTTTCCAAAAGTCACGAGAGCTTGTCTTCAAACTGTAACTGTAATTCTTATTTAACCTCATCAAAGCACCAGCCATACTCAAACCATGTTGTCCTCCGTTTCTTTCTTCATTTTAAGACGAGCATCAAAACCTTCCCATCTCACTCCCCAAAAAAAAAGAAAAGAAAAAAAAAATAATCAAATCTAAAAATATAGAGGTGAAATACGAGATTTTCCCATATTATCATATATCATATTCATGGAAGTGCAACTAATGTTTAGTCCAATCTCCTCCTTTTAGTAGGCCTTTTCCTCTCATCACTTATACAGCTCAAGCATGCTTCTTCAATATCCAAGACACCATTTGGACAATTGACCATTACTGATGATGAAGATGAAAATGCTAAGCAATTAATATCCCAAACATTTGCCGTGTTTGAAGATGAACGGCAATTCCTCCCACTTCTTGTCATAAAATCTTGAATCATTTCAAGGCACTTCATCACTTTACCCTGCAAGAAACATATATATATTATATATATATAACAAAGACAAGTTTCTTAAAAACTGTACTAGATAAAAGACAATATGTGGTTTGTTCTCAGATTTGAAAACACCATTTACCTTCTCTACCACAAATTCGAAGCAAGAAAGTGCCTCATCAATGTCTAACACGAATTGATTCTCCATTGAAACAAATGTTGCCACAGCTGCAGCTATCTCAGAAGGCTTAAATTCCAAGAAATCAATACCTGCGATCAATCTTATTTCATGATTATTAAATCAATAACATAAGGGCCAGTGTAGATAAAGGATTACCTTTGATTGTGCTAAGGATGACTTGAGTGGATCTTGAGATCAATGGGCTTGATGGGATATCATCAACGTTGTTCAATTTTCTCAGGAAATAATCTACAAAGTCGAATGGCGTGTAAGGTTTCGCTTTCCAATTCAAGCAGCTCAGAACTAAAATCTCCATTCTTTGAACGATCTTTCCTTCGAACAAGTATTTTGGTTCCCCGGCCTGTGGCATTGTGGACATTACATCAAAATTAATGTAATAACTATACTAGTTTGGTGGAAATATATATATATATATATATACATATATACATACATACATACATACATACATACATACCTGCATATCTATGGTCGAAGGTATACAAACCTCATCAACTTTGGCTGCTAACGACAAACAAGCAACAGCTGCCAATTGAATTGACCATGACTTGGCTACCTAATATTTTTGGGAAATAAGCATTCATTCAGATACATACAAAAGAACGTCAAAATCAATGTGAAGAACTCTTTTTTATTTGCTGCATGAATCTTACAGGGAGGTCATAAGCTGATAAGAATCTGTCCAGATAATTTACAGCCAAATGCAAACACAGCCCTCCAAAATTGTGGCGAGCACAAGCCTGTCAAAGAACATAACCAAGATTTCTCATCTAGATTAGAGAAGATAAAAAAAAAAAAAGGAAAAGACAGGCATCAAATGAATATGGACATAGGGACAATAACTCATTACCAAAACAAAGAAGACAAAGAAGAAATAATCGATTAATTAACCTTAAAAATCCAATGGAGAGCTTCCCTTCTCAAGCTTATATCCAACTCTCCACTCCTCAGTCTCGTTAAATAATCGTCCCTAACTAAGTGGGACTTTTCTCTCCCAATCATCTCACAAATGCACTCTTCGCTCGTAAACGCCGTGACAGAAACTAACGGCTGCTTTGAATCTTGTCGAACGCCGTCGACGATTGTGCTATTCTCACCGTTAACGGAGTCATTACCTTCTAAGCAGAAGCTTTTGCCATCATCGCTATAGAGTAGGCTGTCAATGTGATCGGCCATAGAAGAAGAACCCTCAATGAATGTGCTTTATCGGTGGTTTGGAAATTATCACAATGTCATAAAGATTGAATTTTTCTTGTGGGATTTCTCTCTGCTCTCTCTCTCTCTCTCTCTCTCTCTCTCTCAAGCACAAAGAATGGGAAACAAGGTTTTGGAGAGAGTGTGCGTTTATCAAGCGAGAGACTGTGTGACTGTGTGTGTTATTTATAGTAGCCGATGTATATATGCAAAAAGCTTTATAGGTGGGGAATCAACACATGTCATTAGGGGAAAGGTTAGGTTGACGAAGAAAAACAAGAAAATATCTTAAATTGATTAATCGCAAAGACTTGTATTTGTTAATATCAGAGAAAATGTGAATTATATATAGGAAAAAAAGAGCTTCATGTCAATTTGATATGGTAAAATACTTTTAACTACTGCATTTCCTTTTTTATCCCTCTGAAATTTAAAATAAACTTATGTACTCCCTCCGTCCCGCTAATTTTATCACATTTTTTCGTTTCGGACGTTCCAATAATTTTATCAACTTTCCTTATTTAGCAAAAAACTATCACAAATAATCAATATAATAACCTTAAATATTCTTAAAAGACGTGTTAAAATATATATTTTTTATCTTTTCATTGTACTACATTATTATAATAATACCATCTTAATTTGCGTGCTCAACAATATATATTATAAAGATAACGGGACGGAGGGAGTAATTTTTATCTATCACTCTTTCATATATTCTAATATGTATCATCAAATAACATTTTTTTCCTCGGTAATATGATTTTGAAGCATAGTTCGAAATTCATTTTTTAAGAGAATATATAATATAAACTTTTTATCAGTTATATAGTCAACATTTTAGTACATTTGCATTTTTATCAATGATTGTTTATATTGATTTAGTTTTAAGTAAATATTTATGAAAGAATGAATACGCTAAAAAGATAAATTATGATTGAATACTTACAAGAAATAGAGAATTGAGATATGAGTTTGGCTATTAGTTTGAAATGGAATGAATGAAGATATTAAAGGATTCCTATAGGCTATATGCGTAACAACTGTGAGAATAGTGGTCTTGAAATGATATTTACGTAGAAAATGATATGGACCACAGTGATTGTGATGCTAAAAATAGCATTAAGTCGTGCATGTAACTGTATCTATTACAAGATTACAAGATGGAATTGGACGTAGTAAATATGGATTGTTCGAAAAACAAAATATGGGTTGGCTTAAGATTAATTTTCAATCAAGTCACTGAAATTTCTTTTCTGGAAAAGTCTGAATATAAAATAGCTTTTGCTATATATGTCACGTCAAATGAAAATGTAAAGACTATTTACGAATCGAATTATTGTATAATAATAGTTATTATTATATTGACAAATATCAAGCAGCATCGACGTTTGACTTTACGTAGTTAAATGAGCGATTAGTTTTTGTTACAATAAATATGAGATATTTCTATGATTGAGCTATGAATGATATCTAGGGTAACCCGCATATAAATAAATCAATTTATGTAGACGAGGCGACAAAGAAAAACATCTTTGTAATGAGATGATGTGGTTATTGTATTACCAAACAACTTAGGATGCTCTGATTTTGAAACTTTCGAATAAAAGCTTGTTATAAAGCGACATGCATGTTTTGGTTCACCTTTCTTGGACTTGTGCCTGCAAAATTGACAAAAAATTATTTCTTTCTTAGAAAAAGATAAAAACATTTATACTACGCTTTTCATGGGGTTAACCCCCAAAAATATTCTACAAAATGCATGCTTTGGTTCACCTTTCTTGGACTTGTACCATAGTCGAGCTGCTCTGCATATCGCGGCCAATCCTGTCTTTTATGAACGTACTACACATATCAAGATTGATTGTCATTTCGTTCGCGATGAATTGAAGTGTGACACTATTATGCAATCCACTTTATACGAAGTAAAAATCATTTGACGGATATATTTACAAAGGGCCCTTGGTTTGGGTTAATTCGAATATTTGTTAAGCAAGTTGGACGTTCGTGACCTTCACGCACCAACTTGATGGGGTAAATTTATATATGGTAGATTGTATTATTGAATATATGCGTATATATCGTATAGATCACATGTGTATATTCTCCTAGCTTTCGGCCGTGTAATTAGGGAATAGATAGAGTAATTAGTGCGTATGATTTCGAGCTTTTGTCTATATGTGATGTAAACGTGTACTCGATCACTTAACACCGAATAAAAGAATTCTTTCTTCATATCTTGATAGTGTGCGAGAAAAAAAATAATTAATTAAAAATTATGAATGATAGAAGCAAGATTCCAAGAACACAAGTGTAATAGGGTATTCTGCTACTCGACAACACTCGCTGATATGCAAGAGATGTAAAATGAAAAGATCAAATTCATGTTGGTTGGCTCATACGTACAACACAAAGTTCAACTTGTAACAGTACCATGTTAGAGTAATGAACAGTATTCATAGTTACTAACTACTAGGCAATATATAAACTGTAATAAGATGATGCTTATTAATTGCCTCGTATCTATAAAATTACATATTTGATCGGCTACAATGTAAACGGTAGCTAACCAGTAGAGGGAATTCAAAGAAATTATTTAACAATGATTCATGTCGTCAATCAATCTCACTATTTTCGTATATTTGCCTGGTTCTCCAATGACATAATCAAATTCGAGATTATTGATGTTGCTTTAAGACAATGAAAGGAACTTACGCATCTCCAACATCTCCAACGGAAAAATTCATCTTCAAACTCAAAATGCAATTATTCTTCTTCAACCATTAAACACATTCGTAGAGTCCAAGAATACTTTTGTAATATTCTCTTTCACATCAATTTTTAGAATTTTTTAATACGACCCACATATGTTAGTTCAGTATATCCAAATAATATAAATAAATGATATTTTCTTGGACTAAAGTTTTTAATTAATTGTTTAAATATTCTATTTACAATTTTGAAAATTATTCATGTGGTATATTAATAAAACAATTAAATAAATAATAAAAAGCTAATTATAGTAATTTGTGTAATAAAAGTTACTTACTACTAAATTTAGTATGGTTTATTTTGTGAGAGAAAAAACTTGTGCGTTGGTGTCAAATGAAAACTTATGTAATAAATAAATTTGAGTGTTGGTTGGACATTTTTTTATGTTTGCGTCTGACTATTGGTAATGGTTGGTTGGAGATGATCTAAGAGTACTTGCACTATATAAAAATAGTATAAGATATGTTTGTAGCAACACAAACCTCGGATTTTTTTAGTCTATCAGATCAGTGAATTATAATACTAATCAACGAAAGGATACCGACTTTTCCAAGACCCACCACCGTTCAATTTGCATGATCGAAACTCCTTAGACTTTCTCCACCCGATACCTAAAACGCGAAATGGGTAGAAAAAGAAAGTCCAACCGAACTGCATATACGAACACATAATGCGTTGATGAATTATTTTTTTCAAACCTATTTTGTGTTTTTATTGTTCACATACGAAAAAGTTTGATAAAATTATATTTTGGCCCATAATGTTACTTAATTAGTTTAAAGTCCTATTTGGTAAACTACATTTTCGCCCAAAAATATTTTTAATCATTTTCAGTCTTATTATGGTTTTTTTTTTTATTATTATTATTATTATTCTTACTATTATTAGTATATTGTTATTATTATTATTATCATTATTATACTATTATTTTTATTATTATTATTATGGTGGTTTTTATTAATATTACTATTATTATTATCATTTACTATTATTATTCATCATCATTAAAATTATTTAATTTTAATTATGAGTGTACAATAACACAATTATAAAAGTTAAAAATAACATACTAGTACCAAAATAACATATATTACATGCCGTAGAAAATAACGCACACAAAAAATATATTATTTGCGTGTGGTTTTTTAGCTCGTGTATTGTAATTTTTATTTATAATAATTATTTATTTTATCAGCTTTTATCTGTACCTTTTATCAATTTATAAAAAAACTAAGCATTTTTCCAATCGAATTAAAATAATAGTGTGATCTAATATGTGACAAAATATGTGATTAATATAGAAAAGTTGTAAAAGTTGATGTGAAAGAGAATATTTTTAGAATATTCTTTTGAGTTTGAGAATGAGTTTAATGGCTGGAGTTGAATTACCGTTTGATGTGACATTTACTGCAAAATGGGTTTACAATTGAGTTTTTCGGTTGGAGATGATCTTAATGGGTTGGACCAAGCATTGCCCATATATATATTTTCTTCACTGCTCGATTAAAAAGAAAAACCAGAAAATAAAGAATAAAAGTTTGTTTGGGATGTTAAGGCCAACAATGAAACTACGATGAATTAAGGTTCAGTGTTGTAGTATGGACATCAATTATAGGTTAGTTTGGCTAATAGGGTTTCTTTTTTTTTCAGGATTTGGCTCTTGGTAAGAAAACT
Organism: Craterostigma plantagineum; assembly: GCA_027422505.1. NCBI lineage: Eukaryota > Viridiplantae > Streptophyta > Magnoliopsida > Lamiales > Linderniaceae > Craterostigma > Craterostigma plantagineum. The sequence goes on from JAPQWV010000038.1 coordinate 6,034,649, forward strand.
TTGATGGCTTTTGACAGCTTTCCGTGTTATAAGTCTGAGTAGGGGTTTTTATGGAGCCGAATATTGAAGAGGGAGATTAGAGATATGCAAAGGCTTGTTATAGGGGTTTTTTTAAGTCACTTCCTAAAATTGGGGAAATTTCATAAAATCGAATAAATATCCAAAATTGATGTGTTATATCAATCTAATAACGAATCCAAGATATATATAACGCATACGATACTACAAACACAAACTTAAACACACAAATTCGACCAAATTTAAAGACTCAAATCAAATTTTTAACAAAATAGGTACCCAAACGAAGCTTAATCTAAGATACGAGGAAGAAGGAATAATTGGTCGTGGTTCAACCGTGGTTCGCCGTTGCTGTTGGTCGTTCGCCGGTCTTCGCCACCGATGGAAGAAGATGAAGTGACGAGGAAGAAGATAAGCAGACGAGTATAGAATTCATTAGTTGGGCCGAAAATGAGGCCAACACGTTACTTTTAAGAGAGGTCGGTTTGTCGGGCCTCCCAGGCGCCACGGGTATAAGGCGCGGTGCTGCTTCTATTAGACGCAAAGCCGTTGCTATTACTATTAGGCTTGCTCGGTTTTGTTAAATTTTGAAAAAATCACCCTATTAAGTAAAAGCCCGTTAGAATGTTTATTTTCGATTTGTTAATTTAACAAAATTAATAAACTTAGACAAAAACTATCTTATATAAATTACATGCGTCTAATGGCAATTCGAAGGCCAACCGGCTTAGAGCTCAGCCCATACTCTAGTTTCAAAATAAAAACAAAAACATAACAAATAGGGCTTTAGAAAAATTCAACTAATATTATAATATAATGTAATTTAAATATATAATTATAATATATGGCGGGCTCGCCTGCGTGCCAGCCTGCCCCGACTCGTCTAACCTAGCAGCCCGCGCGGGCTAGCCCGTTTAGGCCTGCTTCTGGCAGGCCTTAAAAATCGTAGCCCAACCCGCCCCTTAGGCAGGGCGGGCGGGGTAGGACGGCCCGCGGAGTGCGGGTCATTTTGACGGCTCTAGCACTACGGTATAAGTGAGACGAACTCGACTCATTGTTTTGGGCTCGAACTTGAAATCAAGTTTAGAAACTAAAAAAATAACACAAAAAATAATGAAGAAAAAAAAACTTGGTGAGCCCGTTCGCCAACTTTTGAGCTCATCCTTCAGCCCTGCAATGGACCAACTTAGAATTTGAACCGTCAGCGAAGAGACAAAACTTGATTTATGCTAACATATTAGAACAAAAGTGCATATAAAATTTTCATAATGCATTTTTTTCCCCAATTTTGTATATTATATACAGTGCTAAAAATTTTGAAAATCGAATAGCCGGCGCTACTCATAAATATGACCACCTCTTGTCTTTCTTCGAGTGTGAGTCAGGTGTTTAGCTGGCTGTAAATAAATGGAATTGTGTGACACGTCCTGTTCTTATTAATTTAATTTTATTTAGGCCCCGGTAGGTTACAATAGCATATATAAAGCACTATATTACTTAAATTATAGTAAGCCCAATATTATTAATCTGACCTCTTTATATTAGTTAAGTTGTAGCGGGCTTTTAGTATAATGGGTATTAATATCGGGCCGTAAATAGAAAAGCAAACAGCATATTACACCTTATTATCTTTACTATTATATAAAGCGCGAGCAGTCGATACAAACCATCTAATTCAATTTCAATTGGTCTGTAATTTTTAATTAACCAATACTATTTCGACACGTGTTATATTACTTAATTATTAATAAAGGAAAAAAAAGAGGTCGAACGTGGTTGAGAAGGAAGACACCAATCGTGGGATGTGACAACATGCGACAGACACACGTGGACTCTTGCCAACTTGCTATTACTTTAATTAGTAATTAAAAATAGACAACTTGCTCATATGACGAAGGAAGATCGATCTTTACATCAATCTTAAAAATAGACAACTTGCTCATATGACGAAGGAAGGTATTTAACTCTAGAAAAACCCTTCCTCTATTTCACCTACTAAAATTTAGAATATAAATTAATATATAAATATATAATCATGCACACACATTGGGTGTGCCAAAATACTAGTTTATATTATGGGTTAATCTTGGCTAATCCAATAAAGCAAACGCAGCCTTAGTTAAAAAAGATTAATTGATACTGAACAATCTAGACAGAGTGCCAGCTGCTACTTCAAAGAAGATTTCAAAGCTAACTAACAATCTCACAACCCTTCTCTCCTCAAAGACGTTATTGCTTTTGTTTACCTCTCTCTTTCTCTCCTTACTTTTACAGTTTATACCCCTAATCATAACACTCGACGATCGGTAAAGATGAAGGCGTGCACGGCCCGAGGTATCTCGAATCTGCCTTCAATCGGCCACAAGAGCTTCTATTATGGAGAGATGCAATCTCGATCCCCCCGCAAAGTAACGTTATTCGCCAAGCATTCAAACCAAGGTAATAATTTTGGTCAAAAATGGGCTGTTCAGTGTCTTTTTGGTGCTATTGGACTCCTCTGATTTGCATAAAATATGTGTAGACAATCGCGATTCATGTTGAAGAGAACTTACCTCCTGAGAAATGATGCCGCAATTTTCTTGATGCTATTTAATTTCAGATGGGAACATCAATTTCAGTTCCGTAATTGTTAGCGCTGGTAGTTTTTTCTACGAATTGGATGACCAAGTATGATCTTGTTATAATTGATGCAGGGAGAGGAATGTTGTTCTAATCTTTTTTCTTTTTTTTTTTTTCTGACCTTTGGTGAAGGATTGTCATTGATTTTTCTGATGGTACAGTATTTTATAGGCTTGCGTAATTATGCGTTATAAAATTTGTATCTGTGTCGCTAGGTTTGCGCTGGAACAACACGTCATCTCCGATGGCAGCAGAATCTGAGGAGAAAACAAGCGACAAATCTTTCTACGTCAGTGATGATGAAAAGGAACACATCCCAGTGGTGAAATATGCTGAAGCCACTGAAACGAAAGAGAATAACGGTTCTCCTTTTGATGAAGGATCACATAAAGGCTCATGGCTTGATCGTCCGAAGGAGATGTTCAAGTTTATGGAGGACTTTGACGTAAAAGACATTAAGGTTAGTCCTAAAGTTTCAGTTTCATCTCCGTGTTTCTTTTTTCATGGGCATTTGAATTAACGATGGGGATTATTAGCTTCCGAGACTGATAACCATATACTTGGAATTTGTTTTCAACAATCAAGCAGTATATTCAACTGTCTCAAAGATAACTACAGAGATTCTGCATTTAGTTATGGTCAGAATAATTTTTTCAAGTTTTGGATTACTTTTGGGATGAATTGTTGAAAGGAAGTATATGATGTGATGAAACTACATGGCATCTGATGAAAGCACCTTGTTTCCTCCTTAACGAGGATCAATATATTTTTGGTTCGCAGTTCTTTTTCATTTCATCTATTTCGATTTCTGTATTCTAGTGTGCTTGCAGGATATCTGCACATGTTATCTTGATTTAATTTACTCGTCTGAGTTGCTTTCTTTCAACATGCATTACCATGTCTACTTAGAGGTTGCTGTGATGAGTATATTCAACTTTCTGAAAAATCAAAAAGTTAAGTGTAGCATTGACTGCAATGTCAATCTGAGCGGTTACCTGAGCAGCCTTGTATGTTATCTTTTGGTCTGAGAATGTTGAATTATAGTCTAGGATCATTTCAATAGTCGAAGTCGTAAAAGGGTCTTGACGGCATTAATCTGCTTCATTTTCAGGTGGATTATGAAGAAATATACTCGATCCTGGTATTTGGTGGTGGTGGAGTGGTTGCACTCTGGTTAGCAGCTTCCTTCATTAAAGCCATAGATTCTGTTCCACTGGTTAGTAAATTCTTTATGAAGCGCAATGACTGCTTCTTATTAATCATATGTTTATGTTGATCTATCTCCATTCCACTTCAACAAAAAAACAGTTTCCAAAGGTGTTGGAACTCGTAGGACTTGGCTACACTATCTGGTTCAGCTATCGCTATCTGATCTTTAAGGTTGATGATTCCTTTTTATCCTCACACTATACAATGCATGCGCAAAAATGACGGTATGGTAAACTGAACTATGTTCCGTTAATTGCAGAAAAATAGGGACGAGCTGCGTAATAAAATCGAAGAGTTTAAGCTGCAGGTCGTTGGTTCGAATGAGGAGGAAAAATAAAGCTCTGATGAAATACAGTTTAAGCAGTGGTTGATCTCATGTTGAAATTGTCCGACTTGTGTTTGTATAGAAATAATGATAGGAGTTAGGGTACTTTGTGTAGTAGCCCCGTGCGAGTAAGTATGATGTTATGTTATATACAGAGATTCGACGTTATACTTTGTGCTGTGAGAATAATTACTTTCTGTGTAGTTTTCTCTTCATAATGCCTAATAAATAGCTCCATCCATAAGATATGACTTAAGATGGTAGGAAACACTAAGTTGCTCTAGAATGACTTGAATGCATGTGCGATGTTGACCACCGACTTGACACAAGCAAGATGAGCATCTGAGCTTAGAAAGAGCATTTGAAAATTATGCAAGTTTGAAGTTTCGTACAAGTTGGGTACATAATGAGTGAGTTTTGAGCTAGCTGTTAAAACTTTTTATATATAAGGTTGTGTGCTTGTAATTCCGAAATGGCCTCTTGCGCTTTAAAGCATATTGAGGGTAAAGTTGATGAAGAATCATCACCACCAAACTAGAGTAATATAAATTTATCACTCGGACAAATGGAAGTTACACGACTTAATCATCGACTTGCAACGGATGTTTAGAGTATGCTCTAGAATCATCACCACCTTGCATAATTTAGATAGCTAAAGATCTTTCGATGAAATAAATCCACCGACTCTAGCATTTATAAATAGGAGGTGTGTGCCACCTCATTGTGTAAGAAACAAAACTAGAGGGTCTAAAATTAGTCAACGACAAAAATGGTGCTTAAATTCTACCGCAATCACTATTGATGCTCAAACTTTAAAATGTGTCATTTTGGTTCTTCAACTTTGCAACCATTTTTAATTTCTTTTACCTAAAGAAACGGTAATAGAAGCAAAAGAGAGCGGTTTTGTGAAGTTCAGAAATCAAAACTACGTTAGTTTAAGTACCAACAATTAGAATTTTATTATGTAGTGTAAAATTGATAAAAATTTCATCGTCGATCACCAAGAGATTTCTTGACTTTTTATTTAGAAAAATATCTCAACACAATCGTAATCAAGGATACTTTTTGAAAAAAATAAGAAGTTAATATGCATGTATAAAAAATTAGTTGTTGGTGCTCAATCTTTCAAAAATTTCGACGTGATTCTGTTGGGATACATCTTGGAAAACACAAAAGAAATTAGTGTGGTGATTGAAGCTGGATTTTATATCTATTTTATAAAATACCATGTATGTAAACTAAAAGTTCTAATTATTGGTGCTTAAACTTTTAGCTGTGCAATTTGGTTCATGAACTTTGCAAAATTGTTCCCTTTTGGTTCGTTTACCGCTCCTTTAGGTCAAAGGAACAAAGATGACAGGTTTTTCAAAGTTCATGAACTATAATGTGACATTTAAAAGTTTGAGCGTCAACAGTGAGACTTTGATATAATTTAAGCACTATCGTTGCCGTTTACACTATAAAAGAATAAAAGAATTGTCTGTGTGTGCACAAGTGTCTAGTTTTCGCCTTATTGTGTCTCAATTATAGTTTAGCGAGTAAGTTGTCAATCATAATATATACTAGTCTTTTGTCACACTCAAATGCGTGTTATATATAATATATAAATGCAACAAATTAATTGTAGAATAATAATTAACTAAAAATAGAGAGGTAAATTTTAGAATATGAAAATGTATGTTGTGGGTGGTTTTCTTTCAATTTTTTAAGTTTTAGTTAATCTAAATTGCAAGACCGAATTCCAACGGTTTATACCAATTTTTTAGGCTTAACAAAAGAGTATAGATTCTATTATGAACCAAGTTGTGCCTCTTTATTATGCAACAAGTGGTATCAGAGCCACTTCAAGTAACTTTGCGATACGAGTAGGCATATTACAGGTTCATCCATTGCCATCTAATCAAAGGTAAATTATTGAGTTTGGACTTTGGAGGCACCGCGCACAAATTAAAGATTGTGAAGCACATTAGACTTTCTCGGTTACAAGGAGGTAATCCAAGTCACGTTGGCGGACATGCAATCAGTTGGCGGAATAGAAAACATTTAATTATCAATATTACTCAATGTGTCAGACCTGTATGGAGGCGTACCTTCAAGAACCGGATATATAGGAAATAGTTGGCGGAGATGAGATTGTACAACCACATGAAGGCCGAGCCTTACGGAAATGAACGAATAAGGCGAAAAAGGCTATGTACGCATTTGAGATGACTATTAACAAAGAGTTACTGGAAGGTATATGAGATGCATGCACCTTGGGCACGCTAGCGGAACTGTTTTCGAAGAAAAATGAGTTCAAGCTGCAACTTCTCGAAAACTAGCTTCTGTCACTCAAACAAGGAGAGATGTGGTACACGAATACTTTAAGAAGGTAAGATTCCTTTGTTGTGAAATATCTGAGTTCGACCCAATCGACAATGTTTCAGAAGGTAATATTAGGAAAATTATCATTCACAGCCTAAGATCTGAATTTAGTGGAATTACAGCCACCATACAAGATTGGAACTTGGAAGAGCAGCTTTCTAAGCCTAATCCTGAAAACATACTAGCCAACCAAGAAGTGCAAACAATGCAAATGGCGAATGTCTCATTAAAGAAAGATGATGAAGCTTAATTAAGTTATAAAAATAAGTGGCCTTCCCACGAAATCAATAGAGATAAGAAAGAGTTTATCGAAATGAAAGAAAGCTATGAAATAAGAAAAGTCCAGCAAGATCATTATAAGAAAAATCCAGAAACCCAAGGGAATTAAAAGTGGTTCCTGATGCATTGTGACAAACAAAATCACCATGCAGAAAATATTGGCATATTAAAAAGACCGTTGATAGGAATACAATACTTTTAAATAGGCACAAAAAATAGCGAGGAAGAGTGAGACGTAAGTGTCGATGAGATCCGATGATATCTGATGAGACTTCTAAAGAGGAGGAGAAATTATGCTTACGCAAGAAATTGGCATTGGCTTTCACATCCCTGGACAAATAGACAATAAAAATGACTAGTTCGTGGACAAACTATGCTCCAATCTTACGACGGGAGACGAGAAGTTACAGAATACAAGGGAGGTCGGATGATGGTCACTTAGCAACTCTAAGTTTACAATAGCTCATATTGGCAAAACGTTCATCACCCCAAGATGCAGTCCTAATTAAGTGCAACTACACGGCATTTAACATGTTCGAGGAATGAAGATAAATCTTCTATCCATCTCACTACCACTAAGGTAATAGTGGCAGACTGGTCATGGAGGATCGAAACTCGAGTCCATCTACTAATGTCAGCGGAATTTGCTTATCTAGATAAGACAAAGTTTCACATAGAAGGTTAGGACGTGAGCTATCACAAGCTTAAGGTATTTATGAAGAAATCAATGGTGAGGATCTCCGTCAATTAGACATAAGGACTAACACAATATGCGCTTGATGTTATGGTAAAGCATATCAATGGTCATTCGAAGAGCCAAGCTACGGAGCAAAGAATTGGAAACAATCATACTGATGTACTTGGGGCAGACAAACAAACTTATATCAGTGGTATGTGCTATATGACCATTCCCAAGGTATGTTTGAGTTTTCTTTATAAAAAAAAAAATGAAAAGTACTTTCAGTATTTAAAGAGTTTAAAGAAAATGCTTGGGAGTGTATCTCGAAATGGGTGTGACCAAACCCACCACTACATCTTCGAACTTTTGAATCATCATTTTGAAGAATGAGTTCGAAGTTCGAAGAATAAGTTCGAAGTTCGAAGTTCTTGCCCTAATACTGTATGGTTCGGGCATTGACTTTTGTTCTTCAATTTAATTTTATTTTGAATCCATGTTGATTCTAATATGTGTTTGTCTTTTTTGGTATCATTTATTGTTCAAAATATATTGTGGTCCTAGCTAGCCTGCTTCTGAATCATCAGTTTGGGACATGCCATAAAAACTGACAGATTATATAAATTTTTTTTAGGTCGCCAATTCCTACACTGCCACCAAATTCAGAGATCGAATTCGAATTACGATTCCAACTTCTAACAAGCTAAATTTCACGGTCTACAAATTCTAATCCAACCTTCTTCAGTCATTTTATACGCATATATAAATGTTGGGTTTAGGACAACTCTTGTCCTAAAGAGAAGGATGAAAATCTCACATGAGAAGTCATTCAGACATATATTAAAACGGAGAACAACTAACTTACAGAAGTAGCAGAAGACATGGCAACCTTTTACTTAGAAAAGAATCGTTTTCAAACCATAGAAGGTAACCACTCGAGCGTTTCGCCGGCGTACATGGGAACAAGTTCCCCCCATTCCAAAGAATAAAACTTGGGAACTTCCCATTTCATCTTAGTCAGTTTGATCTTTGATACAATAGTGTTCCTAGGTAGGCCGTAAAAGTCAGGCCCGTTGAAGCTAGTGAAAGCTTCTAACTTGTCTAGTGCGCCAGCCTGTCGTCGACGAACAGAATAATTACCAAGTAATTTGAAAGTTTAATCATGGGATAGCCGAGAAACTTACCTCTTCGAAGACTTTTGCATACGCTGATAAGGCGACGGGCGCGTTGTAAATCCCAGCACAGCCGCAGGACTGCTCCTTTCTCCTTCGTTCGTGGGGAGCGCTGTCAGTTCCAAGGAAGAATCGTCTGCTTCCACTAGTCACGGCGTTCACAATCGCCTGTCCTAAAAAAAATGGCGAAACTAACTAATCATACGATATGAAAAGCTCGTAATACATCTACTTCCATGTTCAAAAGACGTACTATGTTTCTCTCTCTTAAGTACGGGCAGGCAGTAGTTGTGTGGCTGAAGTCCACCATGGAAAAGCGAGTTTCTGTTCAGGACAAGATGCTGTGGTGTGACTGTGGCAGCTACAAATCCTGCGATTTTTCATTTTTACAAACGTAAAAGGAAAATATAATTCCATGGTCAATAAGACGCGAGCACATATTGCTTTGCTGCTTACTTTCATCGCAGGACTGAACAAAGCTTACGGCGTCCATAGTGGTAATGTGCTCCATCACAATCTTCAGCTGCGGCAACTTTTCGACCAAGGGGCTGAGAATTGTATCGATGAACACCTTCTCACGGTCGAACACGTCGACATGAGGGCTCGTCACCTCTCCATGGACCTGAAAAGAACCTCATATCCCTAACTCAAATCGAAGTATAAAGAGAATTAACGCATGACATATTCTGGGGAAAAAAAAAAGAAAAAAAGTCTCACCAACAAGGGCATGTTTTGCCGGACCATTTCTTCAAGAACAGGTAAACACTTCCCGAAAAGATCAGTTACGCCGTCCTGAGAATTAGTAGTTGCACCAGCCGGGTACAACTTCACTGCATAAACAACTCCGCTCTCCCCTGAAGCAGAAACCAATCAGTCGAAAACGCGGTTTCAAGATGTTTATAATCCGTGAAATGAAATATAACAGTATATGTACGCATGAAACTCACTTGCTAGTTTGATCTCGTTAGGACTCGTAGTATCAGTCAAATAGAGAGTCATCAGAGGATTGAAGTCGCTGTTCTCAGGCAAAGCCTTTAGAATCCACTCGCGATAGGTAACAGCTGCAGCTGTGGTGGTGACGGGCGGTTTCAAGTTGGGCATTATTATAGCTCTAGCGAAGTGTTGAGAACTGCATTTCACATCGATTTCTCGGTCCCAAAGTTCCAACAACATTCCGAAATTCTCGAGCGAACGAATGATCGAAACGATTTTTCCTACCTGTGAGATACAACTGATGCGAGGAGTTCGCCGTCGCGAAGATGGAGATGCCAATCATCGGGGCGCGTGATCGAAAGCAGCGACGGAATCAGAGGGGGGTAAGAGGGGTCGACCGACCACCCGGCGGCGGCCGCTACAAGGGATGGCGTCGACATTGGTATTAAGTAACTATTACTTGTGGAAGATTCGTGTAAGAGGAAGATGATTAGAGAAAGAAACCTAAATAGGCCTCTTACTGGGCTGCAAATTTATTGGGCTATGTTTTAAAAATATTAATAACTAGGCTCATTCCAATTAAATTTACCAAAATCCATTAATATTCGAAATTTCGATTATTCGAGAATAAACTTTAAATTAAAGAAACGAATTAAATCTTATTCATAATATTAATTTCAATATAATTATTTTTAAAAAATAATACTTATTTGCAGTTACTTCTCTCTATAGTATTTAACTTCTATTTAATATTTCATGATAAGTGTTCATAAATAATATTGCCAATAATCGTATGCCAAAAAGATTAAGTAATCTAATCATTATTTTAGTGCAATTTAAATTAGTAGTAAAAAGACGCATATTTAATTTTTTTCATTTTGAATTATGTCAAATAATTCGAATATTATTTTTATTTAACCAAAATATGTTCAGTTACACTATACATATTATTTTCATATATAAAACAAACATTTTATGAAACCGTCATTTTGCAAGCATTCTTCGACTCTTTCAAGTTGTAATTTATGATTATGTCACTATTGTAATGTGTTATTTCTTCTTATGTATGCAATATATGTTATGAAAAGCATATATAAGACACATTGAGATGAGATAAGAGCGTGTCGTTTTTATTATTTTGTTTACAAAGTTATAACTCATAATATTATTATTGATTATAATACGGAATTAATTTGCATTTATGCAATAAACATCTATGCAAAACGTATATAAGACATTTTGAAGATTTAACTATGAACTAAACACTGCTTATTATTATTTTTTAAATTTATTCTTCGATTCCTAAGTTACAATGTATCACAAACCCTAGAAAAAAACTCAATAATGTACCTAATAATATTGCAGCAAAGCAGCAAAGACAGGCAGCGTGCGAAAATGCGATTGTATCCTGCCAAAGAAAAGAATCAAGGAAATAAATTAAAATAACCCACAACTTCATACAACCTCAATGAGAAACCAAAAATTAAATCCATTACGACCGAATGAATTAAGAACTGTTACCTGAGGAGTGAGGGGCTGCGAACTGCGGCTGCCGTCGATTGAAAGGGCTACAGACTGCTACAGGCGACTGTTGAAGACGACACGAAGCAGCAACGGAAGTTCGCCGCGAGGTGGCCGAGGGAGTTCGCGTCCAGACGATGGAACTGGCGGTATTCTCATTTATGGTGCGAGAGTTGTGCTAGTTAGGAGGGAATCGCCTGTGCTAGGTTTGGGAAGATGAAGAAGCTGTTAATGCCTCATACAATTGGGAAATTTGTTATTAATTTGGGCTGGACTTGAAAGTTGAAATAGGAAAAAATTGTATGGGCTGGGCTAAAAATATTCAGATTTAAGGGCTGGAACAGCGAGCTAGCCCGTTTCGGCCCGCCTTCTGGCGGGCCTTAAAATAGCAGCCCAACCCGCGGGCCGAATTGACGGCTCTAGTCACTACCTAATAATTACACGCACACATAAAAACTACCTACTACTATTTTTAGTTATTTATTATTCTTTAATTTAATAATATGATAGAAAGAAGGTATCACTGTATTTAGTTACTATCCGTCCCAGTAACTTTTGTACATTTTACTAAATCGGGCGTCTCACTATCTTTTGTTTTCTTTATTTAGTAGAAAATCATCACAAATGTAATAATATTAAATATTCTTAAAAGACATGTCAAAATATATACTTTTTTATCTTTTAATTGTACTATATTATTAATATATTCAATTTCTTAAAAATCGCGCCACATCCCAAATGTCCATAATTGAGCGGAACGGAGGGAGTACTATTTTTAGTTAAATGTTTTTCTATATGATATAAGATATTTATATTTTATAACACAGGAATCGGGGTTAAGTAGCACTAGTAAGTATATAGGTAACGGATTAAATAAATTTAAGGTAAGTACATGTGACGTCCCGTATAAGTAAGATTGAACTCGATTCAATTATTAAATTTGTAAGCGAATTATAACGAACGAAATAAGATGAATACAGGAATAATGAATTCCATATTAATCTTGTTCTTATTAGCCCCAACGAAAGCAAATCATCACAGTAAACGCGCGAAATCAAATCGAACCTCCGCAAACCGATAAACATCCCCGCGGATCCAACAATCCGGTGGTAACCGTCAGAGAATGTCGGCGGCGAATGTCCGCCAGTCACCGCCGCTGCATCCGTCTTCATCCGCCTTGTTCGGCCTCAGAGGATCCCTCCTCGCACTCGCCTTCTTCACTCTCTTCTCATTCACTTACCTCTCCTTCAAATCCCCCCGCAGCTCCGCAAATCCCGCGCATCTCCAGGTGTTCGACGTCGATGTCGCGAACGACGATGTCTATCATCATCCGAAGCTGTTCAAGATCAATTACGAGGATATGGTGAGGAGATTTAATGTTTACATCTACGGTGACGGCGATCCCAATACGTACTACCAGACGCCGCGGAAGCTGACGGGGAAGTACGCCAGTGAGGGCTACTTTTTCCAGAATTTAAGAGAGAGCAGCTTTGTCACGGATGATCCACATCGAGCGGACTTGTTTTTCATCCCAATTTCGTGCCATAAGATGCGTGGCAAGGTAAGGGATTCTTGGAAACCCTTCTCTCCCATTGTACTGAATTCAAATCTACTCTAAGTTCTTGGCCTGTTTCAATTGGATGACCGTAACCTTGCATAAGGAGATTGTTGTTTTAGTTTCTGTCTCCTCACAAATTATGCCGATTGAGTCAGCGTTGTTCTTTCACTCTTAGATTAGGATATGGGCACTTTTACTTTCACATCGGATCTGATCCTTTGTCTTCTGACCAAGCGCAGGGGATATCATACGAAAACATGGCCATAATCGTCAAGGACTATGTGGAGGGTTTGATCGCTAAGTATCCGTATTGGAACAGAACCCTTGGTGCTGATCATTTCTTCGCCACTTGTCATGATGTTGGTGTAAGGGCAACCGAAGGACTCCCTCTGCTTGTAAAGAATTCAATTCGTGTCGTTTGCTCGCCGAGTTATGATGTTGGGTTCATACCGCACAAAGACATTGCTCTTCCACAGATTCTTCAGCCCTTTGCTCTGCCAGCTGGCGGTAACGATGTTGAGAATAGGTATCTCCGTAACTTATTGTCCTGTTATATCCTCTTCTTTCATTTCTTTATGTTCAGTTCTGATTAGCTCGATTTGTTTCTTTTTTGTATCTATGATTGAGCATCCTGCCCTGATCTTGGTCAATTGCTAATTTTTATAAAGTGTACTCCTCAAGTTTCACAAGTTTCGTTTCTGTTTCATCATTAGATATCTGTTTGCTATGAATTTTCTTAGAGACTTGTAACTCTTTTTACCCACTGAGCGTATTTTTTAATATTCAAATTGGGTCAAGATTAAATCTTTTTGCAATTCTTATTATAAGAATTTTTCTTTTTTAATTTTATTTTCTGGAGCTGGGCGATCCCATTATACATGATCTTGCAAAAATGATGTTCTGCAGGACAACTCTTGGCTTTTGGGCTGGTCATAGAAACTCCAAAATTCGGGTTATACTGGCTCGTGTCTGGGAAAACGACACAGAACTAGATATCTCCAACAACAGAATTAATCGGGCGACAGGGCATTTAGTGTATCAAAGGAGATTTTATAGAACTAAGTTCTGCATTTGCCCCGGGGGTTCGCAGGTCAACAGTGCACGGATAGCAGATTCCATACACTATGGGTGTATTCCTGGTATGTTTGCAGAGCTTTTGTCAATGATGGCTTTAATTTGTTTCATGCATTATGTATTCAATTTTCGATTTCCATTGAAGACTCTTGAATGATCGATCTGCTTATATTATTGCATGCAGTGATACTCTCCGACTACTATGATTTGCCTTTCAATGATGTCCTTGACTGGCGTAAATTCTCTGTTGTGCTTAAAGAAAAAGATGTGTACCAGCTGAAGCAAATACTGAAGAGTATTACACAAGAAGAATTTGTAACACTGCACAACAATTTGGTGAAGGTGCCCATATTTTTTACCAATGTCATTAACTATTATCCGGATCTTCTCCATCTACTACAATGCAGCAAATCGTTTTATACAACTCAAGTAATTTGCTTTGGTTTATAGGTACAAAAACACTTCCAATGGAACTCGCCTCCAATCAAACATGATGCTTTCCACATGATCATGTATGAGCTGTGGTTGCGCCACCGTGTGATCAAGTACTGATTCTCTAATCAATCACTTTGATTAAGGGAAAAAGACAAAATATAAGGTCAGGTAGGTAATTGCAGAAGTGGTCAGTGTATACTTGTAAATAGCTGGCATGACAACGATCATAACCAGTCATCACTTTTCCGTTTGCTTTTGCTTTTGAGCAGATGCTGATATAACAAATGTTGTACAATTTGTTAGAGGTATCTTTCTTTACGGAGCGGTTTTCGATTCGTGAGTTTTAGTGAAAATTTGGCTTTTTTTTTTTGGAAGGACTGAAGATGGTTCTTCTTTACTAAGGGAAAATACATAGCCGTGTCCACTGACTGTTGCCAATTATATGCAAGAGCAGGACAAATGGTAATCACTTCACTCTACTGATCTGATCTCACACATCTCTTCGATTTGAATCTGAATGCTCCTCGTTGTTGGCTCACCATCAGTCGATGCCCCAGAACTTGAAATGGATGATTCCCTTGGATTAGATTATGTATTGGGAGTTTGTGGCTTAACTACCAAGTAAATCAGCATTGCTGCATATACAAGCACTGTCATGAAGATCATCATCGAGGCGAAGATTGTTGCTGCCTTATTCAGCCTATTATTGTTGGTAAGCCATCTAAGCATGCTTGAACCCATGAAATACATATTGATCCCTATAGAGCCAAACCCCAGAGTCCATAGTATCAGAGTCACCTGCCATTTCTTCATTGGAAGCTACAGTAACATATATAGTAGTAAGAGTTACCAAATCATATCTTAATTACTTACCATTATGGAATTCCTATGCTGTCCAATCTTGGCATCACTGCTTGTAAACTTGAGGAGTGGGACCAATGTGAACGGCAGTTCAAAAGATAGGATCGTCTGTATATAAATGAATATACGTAGAGAAGCCATTAATATCGAAAAATTTTCTCGAGTTTAGGCAAAAATGATTAGCCTGGCAGCTTGTTGAGGAACCACCAATAATGCAGACTGCTAAGCTCGGGATTATTGCGATGCACCTCGTGAGAAGGTTTCTTATCTATGGCTCCATCTTAAGGTCGAGAAAACCCTGCATTATGTATTGCCCTGCGTAGTCGAGCTCTGACCAGAAGCCAGCAAAGACACGGCGTAGAGCTTCGAACTCCATTTCCCCAGAGAACTGATGTTTGAAAACCAATTTAAAGAAAAGTTTCTACTACAATGCATGATTTATTTATTACATGACATAAATGAGACCGTGAGTAGGAGAGAAGCAGAGTTGAGGGTAATGTTTGAGGCAATTGTTTTTGTTCTGTGTGGATATGTTTGGATTCCAGCAAACGCTCCCCGTCACAGAGATCACGGATACGTTGATGAGGAAGGCGATGGACAAAGCTAAGGCACTTTCCAGTAAGTACTTCCTCGCATTCTGAAAATTAAACGCAGAATTCATCATTGCAGTTGTTCGTAATAAAATTGTAAGTACGTGCCTGTAGAGAAGGTTTTTTTTTAATCTTGCCCTTATGCCGTCGACGGAGCGCGATATCTTCCTTGAGATGACTAGTGCTGAGTGAAGAACAGATTGTGCCTGTATGCATGCATCATGCCTCATGTAATGATATATCGAAACATTATCATTACATAACAAATAAAATAGACACAAATTAAAGCACAAAATGTAAAATATACAGTAGAAACTCTATAAATTAATACAGTTGGGGCCAGTCAAATTTATTAATTAAAAGAGTTATTAATTAATCTATAAATTAATAATCATTAATTTATCGATAAATTAATATTTTATTAATTTATAGTGTATATAACTTTCAAATTACCCAAACATCAAATACAAGGGAAATTTTGTTGACCTATAAGAAAACAACCAGGAATTCTTACAATGATAAGGACAATTAGAGACAATATGACAGGGGAAATTTATTTCAACAAAACACAAATGACAATTGATTCATTTTTCAAGTAATCTTTGTTCATGTAATATGAGAATGTTTTTACATATAATTTATAATTATACGGGACCTATAGAAATTATCAAAAGTCTATTATCTTATAATTTTAGAGAATTATTAATTTAGTACGTTATCCCCGAGTCGGGACCGATCGGAAATATTATATTAAAGAGTTTATTAAATTATCGAGTATTAATTTATAGAGTTTCTACTTATATATATATATATATAATATATATATATATATATATATATATACATATATATATGTATGTATGTAAATGTATGTGAACGACATGATTAGAGTTCCACGAAGAGCAATGGCGTCCCTTGTAGCAGTTGAATTAGTTGTGAGCTTTGGGATGAACATTCCTTTGATAGTCTCTTGAGGGTTAGGCTGCGCGCGTACCATCACTGAACAGAAGCAACCTCCAACTGTCAACACTAACATCCCTATTGCACCTTCTAACTTCCTTATCTGGAAAACCAAGAAGCAGAAAACTGTTGCCAGAAGCTCGACCGAGACAGAATACAAAGTCATGGCAACGGTCACCACAGAAGTGCTGTTAAAGTAATAAGTTTCTTTCAATTATATGATATATTCTATATAGAGCCGTCAAATGGGCCCGTCCCCCCCCCCCCCCCCCCCCAAAAAGGGCGGGCTGGGCTGGGATATTTTAGGCCCGCCAAATATATATTTTATATCATATATTATGTTTAAATATATTAATTTAATAGTTAATGATTCCTTAATTATACCATAATTAATAACATATGTATTTATAAATATATAATTAATACATTATTTATCCATAATTTATTATTAAATACCTTAATTAACTAAAACTAATTAATAAATTAAATTATAAAATGAAAATACAAAAAAAATAAATATTTTTGCTATGCGGGCGGGCCTGGCCCGCCTGGCCCGCGGCCCGCCGCGGGGCGGGGCGGTCCCTGATTTTTTAGGCCCGCCAAGTGGCGGGCTTTGGCGGGCGGCGGGCCAACCCGGCCCGGCCCGCCATTTTGACAGCTCTAATTCTATATATGAGTTGAACGTATGTTATACCTAACTCATATGATTATGTCTTTGGTTGAGTCATAATATTCTCATCTATGAGTCATGATATTCTCTTCTATGATTGTTATGTTGTAATAATGTGTGTTTGTATGATGTGTGTTTTATTGTCTTCATGTAATTATTGTGATGTTATATATGTATGCATGATGATGAATGTATTATTTATGTTATGAAGAAAAGTCTTAAGAAGCTATTGTATGATCTTAGGAACTAAAGAAACTCTTTTTCTCTTCTCGTCATAATCTATCCTTCATTCAAGTTTTCAATCTATTATATCTTCATCAAAATTACAACATGGTATCAGAGTTTTCTTCTTGAGGGACTTGTGAGAGAAAAAAAAATTTGTTACACCATAGAAGAAAGCGACGAAGATGGCAACCAACTCTCTAAGCACGGGGCCTCCGATTTTCGACGGCGAAAACTATCACATATGGGCGATCAAGATGAAGGCATATTTGAAAGCGCTATGCCTATGGAATGTGGTAGAAAGTGATGAAGAACCATCAGCCTTACGAGCAAACCCGACGATCGCACAAATGAAAAAGCACGAAGATGATCTCGCAAAAAAACCAAGAGCTCTCACATGTTTACACTCGGCTCTCTCCGATACAATCTTCACAAGAATATGACCTGCGAAAATCCAAAAGAAGCTTGGGATAAGTTGAAGGAAGAGTTCGAAGGAAGCGAAAGGGTGAAGACTATCAAACTCTTAACATTAAAAAGAGAGTTTGAAATGTTGAAGATGAAGGATGGAGATTCGGTGAAAGAGTACTCTTCCAAGCTTTTAGACCTTGTTAACAAAATAAGGTTGACGGGAGAAGAGTTCAACGATGCAAAGGTGGTGGAAAAAGTGATGATAAGCCTACCATCGAAATTTGAAGCGAAAATTTCGGCTATCGAAGAATCATGCGACCTCAAGACTTTATCCGTTACGGAGCTCAATATCAAACTTCAAACTCAAGAGCAACGAGCAAACATGAGAGAAGAAGATACCACCGAAGGAGCTTTTCCGGCCTTTAAAATGAGGATAAAAGGAAAGCAACAAGTAAAAGAAGGCACAACCAATGAAGACAAGGATGATAAAGATCAAAATTTCAAATACAAAGCAAAGCCGAACCGATCGTGCAAAATATGTTTTCGAAACAATCACGTTGAAAGTGATTGCTGGTACAAGGAAAAGGCGCAATCCGATGCAACTATTGTAAGAAAATGGGGCATATTGAAAGGAATTGTCGGCAAAAAAACAAGACAACGTTCAACCACAACAAGCCAACATCTCCGATGATCAAGAAGAGGCTAAAGAATTGCTCTTTATGGCGGCGGCCGAGGAGAAAAGTGAGCAAATATGGCTCATTGATAGCGGTTGTACAAGTCACATGTGCAAAGATGAGAAGATGTTTGTGAGCTTGGACAAGTCCATCAAGACGATGGTTCGACTAGGAAATGGCAAGGTCATTCAAGCCGAATGGGAAGGGATCGATACCGGTCAAACCAAAACAAGGTACAAAGTATATACCCGAAGTTCTCTTTGTTCCTCATCTAACTCAAAATCTTTTGAGTGTGTCGATAAAAAGGATACTCTCTTTTATTCAAAGACAACGCATGTGTTGTCTATGATCCGAATGATGTGATTTTAGCTAAAGTGGCTATGGTTGGAAAAAGCTTTCCTATGAAGTTCAACGAAATATGTGAAGATGTTAACTATGTTTCACATGATGAATCGACTCATATCTCGACTCGTATATGGAGTATGAAAAATGTATGTATGCTATGTTGGAAAATTCATTGCTAAAAGAAGTAACGAAGCATGATGAACGGGAACATGCGATGAAGGAGGAGATTGTGAAGGACGGAAATTTTCAGATTCAACATTTGGCTCTCAATCCCTTAAAGAAGTCTATTAGGAGGAGCACGCCGAAGCCAAAGCTTGTTTTTCACGATGAAGCCGCTGCAAATGTAGAAACCGTCGAAATCAACTTCCATGCTATTCGACGAGCTAAAGAGGATGATAAGGTAAAATTCGATCAATGTCGTTCTCACGATAAACATATTGATATGATGATGAAGCCATTGCCCAAAGGAAGGCTCAAACGTCTAACTATCGTTTAAGCGTCATGAAGAAACTTAAGGAGGAGTGTTAAATTAATAAGTTTCTTTCAATTATATGAAATATTCTATATATGAGTTGGGTGTATGTTATACCTAACTCATATGATTATGTCTTTGGTTGAGTTATAATATTCTCACTATGAGTCATGATATTCTCTTCTATGATTGTTATGTTGTAATAATGTGTTTGTATCATGTGTGTTTTATTGTCTTCATGTAATTACTGTAATGTTATATATGTATGCATGATGATGAATGTATTATGTATGTTATGAAGAAAAGTCTTAAGAAGCTATTGTATGATCTTAAGAACTAAAGAAACTCCTTTTCTTTTCTCATCATAATATATCCTTCATTCAAGTTTCAATCTATTATATCTTCATCAAAATTACAACAAGTGCTATGACTGATACGTCTAATGTAAGATTTGGAAATTTAAGGAGACATTCCAGTCAGTGTTTTGTCGGATAGCAAGTCTGCCATAAAATAGATGCGAACACCATGTTTCACGATAGAACCAAGCATATAGAAGTGGATTGCTACTTCATAAGAGGCAAGATTCAAGAGAATGTGATCAAGGCTGAATATTTGTCGTCTTAGGAGCAACCCACAGTCTTATTACAAAATTTGGGAGAGTGTTGAGAAGTATATATATAGTCGTGATAGGACTAATTTGTAATAGTATAAAGTACCCTAAGGCATGTGTTAATTAGATATAAGTGAGGACAAATATGCAAAGTGAGCTGTATATACTATATATACATGACTTCAGTGTAAATGTAATTGATTGACTTCTATTAATGAAAAACACGTTTATAGTCTACTCCTCTATTTTCTTACATACTTACAGTTATATTATTGCTTAAGTTATTGATCTACCATATCCTAAAAAAGAAGAGGCATGGGAATTTTCCGCAGAAACGGGGCGTGGGGTGGATTCTCCGATAAGTTAGTCGCGAGTCCCGCCCCGCACCATTGGGTACGTTTTGATAAATAACCTAAGAGAAATCAAAATTATCCCGTGTAATACCGTTCATTATAAATACAGTCTAATTATTAAAGCCCACAATAAGGCATCGGCCCGCTAGTATAATCAAACAAGCCCGGTATAATTCGTCTAACGGGTTGAACCGATATAATTAGTCCATTCGAAAAGACAAATATCCTTATTAAACTATATCATAAAATTTTCTTTATTCCATGGGATTTATATGATTAAATAAATAAACAACACTAATTTATTCTTTGTTTCGTGACGATCAAATTGACATGCATCTCGTATATTTTCCGATACTAATAAGAGTAATTTTTTTAAACTGTGTATTGATGAATTGAACGTTACTTTTGTAATTTGACAAGTAATACTAAATTAACTCAACACATATCTTGCAATTGCAAAGCAAACATGTGGCATCGGCAACCATTAAAAATAATAATCAAAGAAAACTTCTTATTATTTTCCAATTTCTCAAAGTGAACGCAGCCACAAGACTGATTATGTCATCTGATCTTTTCGTCATCTGTATAATTAATAGGATTTCGGTGATATGGATTCGATTCTCTTTGTAAATATATATATTATATATGTATATATATACATATATATATTTTTGGAACATTGTTTGACTACAGTGTACATCTGTGGATTCAGTCTAAGCACATATGTACTTTCCTAACCGAACACATTCAAATTGGTGAGGTTGGTGAAGTGAATTAAGCTTCGCTTTACAATTCCTATTTTCTATGGTTTTTTTTGTTTGTTAAACTTTATATGACTTTGCTGGTTTAGTTCAACAACTAAACAACAAGATTTTTATTGATGTCGCGATTGAAAAATAAGCCTGTCCTATGATTCACAACACTTCGACCCGATATTTTATTTTTACTAACTACATTACATATAATTTGGCGCATGCATGCATAAAAAATTGTTATCGCGCATGCATGCATAAAAAAGATAAGTAAATGATTCCTTTCCTAGTTCAGTTATACATATACAACACCTCTTAAAATATCTCTAGCTAGTTATCTAATACTACAAATGCAACTAAAAATTGCGGAAAAAAGGATATAACAGATTTATTAAGTGATACGGGAAAAATTATTATTAAATATATCTCCGAAAATAAGAAAAACCCAGTCAGTCAGTCGCTAGTTGTGAACAACACAAAACCGGCCATTGCGCCAAAAAATGACGTACCTCAATTACTACTCAATTAATTAAAAACCTGCACTTACATTCATCAAGTTCGTTTGATATTCTAGTAACAAAAAAAAATTAATGACGTCTACTTATATTCGAAAATACAAGTGACTAACATACTAAAGTGACTAACATATTAGTATTGACCCTTGTTTTCACAAATATCGGTTGAAAGATAATAAAATACCGCAAACGAAGGAAATAGTATTTTTTTTTATAAAAGTTATTTATAAAAGAAAGAGGGCACATATATAAATATAGCATTTTACGTCCCTTCATATAACATAGCTGATTAGTATTCCCTCTACTCCCTTCTTCCCTTCGCTCGTTCAAATATTGTTGGAAGATATATCCTCTCCTCTTTCTCTCTCATCTGTTCTTGCAGGGACAGAGGTTAGGGAAATCGTAAACGGCGATGAATTCTAACGTTAATCAATAACCCTTTTCGGAGTCTTGATATTAATCCCATCCTAATTCTGCCATCTGCAAGTTTTTTGTCGATTGAATCCATCAGAGGAAGAATCATGCAAGGTATTTCATTCGCGTTTTGCAGTTTTATTTTTTTTTTCCTTTTCTGAATCTCCAACTTTCATCTTCCATGCAAGCAAGCAAATTGTTTTTTCTTGATTTAATCTGCGCAAAGGAGGAGAATCTGAAGGCGCTGAGCAAACCCGAGAATACGAAGAGAAGGACTCAGAAACAGAGCGATCTTCGCCGTCCCATCAAATCATCGGCAACAACGCGCCGTCGTCTCCGTCGTCGGAGCAATCCTCTCCGAGGGGCGTCCTCGAGATTCCGGCGTCCAACGGCGGATCGGAGTCGGACAACAGCGGCTGTTTCGAAGCTGACGAGGCAGACGACGGCGGAGAGCTGCTGTCCCCCGGCCAGCGAAATTTGCAGTGGAAAAGGCTTCTGAATCAGATAAAGAAGAGGTCCGTGCTTAAAATCTCGACCATCCCTTTGATCTACGGCTACGATTACCTTTCGAAGAGGGCGTTTAAGAAGAGAACAGGGAGGAACCGAAGCGCCGACGACGACGCCGCCGCCGCCGTCGACGATTGTGCTGACGTCGGCGTGCCTAAGCCGTCGTGGAGCAACTTCACCTACGAGGAGCTTAAGCTAGCCACCGATGGTTTCAGCCCAGGTGATTCAATTTGTTTGGTTATCAAGATTTAATTTCTTCCTTTTTATCATTCTGTGCATGCAAAGCTCTGTTCCATCTTCCGTGCTCTGTTTTTTTTTTTTCCCTAAGTGCTGCCCTGTTTTTTTGCCACCCATTTTCTTTTTTTCCTTTGCTGTAATAATGAAGTTGCTGAGACTGAGAGATGGCATGTCCAACTACTTTTTAAGGCGCAGAATTATAGAGTGGTGTACTCTTTTTTCTCAATTCAAACTCTATGCTATGCTATGGAATGACATGACATTACTGCAAGTATTATTGCGTTGAACAAAATTGCAGCAGACTCTGTTTATTTTCTGTCCAATACTTGAATGATTGGTCTTATCAAACTGATATTAATACTCTAGGCTGGCGAAGACAGACATTTCACCAGCCACCTTTAGAGCTTAGGCTTCTTATTTTTTTTTTTTTTTTTGTTTTTTTAAATGGTTCGTGTCCTAATTTTGTGGGTCCCATATTGTTTGGACGGTCAATGGGTTCGCCCTTCCTACCCCACCTCGTACGGTCAAAGATTTTGTGACAAGTCAGACATTATGTTATGTAATTATAAATTATCCACATAATTATCTCGGAGGCCTATGCTGTATTTGGTTGATGGGCAAAACCACCATCATTAGAATATTTTTTCTTTCTAAAAATCTGAAAGTCAAGTAATAAATCAACGTAGATAAGTTGATCGGAGAAGGCGGGCATGCACGGGTATACAAAGGGACGTTATCGGACGGTCAAGTTGTTGCAGTTAAGAAGATCACTAAAACGAAGAAGAACGAAGAGGAAAAAGTCGGCGAGTTCTTATCAGAGCTTGGAATCATCGCTCACGTCGACCACCAAAACGCTGCGAAGTTCGTCGGGTTTAGCGCAGAAAACGGCTTGCATCTCGTGCTTCAGTTTTCTCCGCACGGCTCGCTCGCCGATTTCTTACACGGTTTGCTTGCTTATTCGCCTCCGATTATTGAAATCTTACATATTATGCACTATGTCATTTCCATCTTCTTTGATGATATTTGTTCGTCCATGTATTGATTCTAGGTGAAAAGAATTTAGAGTGGAGTATAAGGTATAAGGTGGCCATAGGCGTAGCCGAGGGTTTGCACTATTTGCATCACGAATGCCCGAGACGCGTGATTCACCGCGACATAACGGCGTCGAATATATTGCTTTCGCAAGATTATGAAGCCCAGGTCCTTTTTTTCACTTTTTTTTTTTTGTTTTCCTCTTTAAGGGCATGTTTGGTTTGTGGAAACTAGTACGGAAAAGAAAATGAAAGGGAGAAAGGTAAAATAGTTTGCAAGTTTGGTTTCGAAAAATAGATGAGGAACGAAAAGAAAAACTATTTAGTTTGAGTTTATACTTAAAACTAAGGAAAGCCATTCACCATACGGTGAGGAATAAAAATTATTGAAACCATTTACTCTGCCATTTTCTTTTCCGATGTACTCTCTTCAAACCAAACGCAGCGTAAATTAAGCTAAGAAAGCAAGAAAATGGGTAGATTAGCTAAATTACTCGCTTGCAGATATCTGATTTTGGGCTGGCGAAATGGCTTCCGAAAACGTGGGCCCATCACGTCGTTTCTCCCATCGAAGGCACTTTCTGATGAGGACGGTCAAGCTGCTGTTATAAATTGAAGACACAAGCCTCAACACAACACCCTTCAAGCTACTGACGTTCAAGCTATGCTTTTACTATTATTAAATGATGTCAATCTATTATATGCATTCCAATAATACGTTGTAAGGCAGACTAAGTTTTAATCAAAAAAATATTTCTATCGAACTCTTCGTTCACTCTCAAGTGGTGATCTTGGGCAATCCGTATCAGAGTGGTATCAGAGCCGACCACGATGAGCGGTGACGGTCGTGACGGTGATCAGACCGGGAATAATGGCGAAGCGCTGCAACGTTTGGAGCAGCGCATAGAACAACGCTTCCAACGCTTGGAAGAGCGGTTTTTGGAAGTGCTCGGACGATTCGACGAACTCGGGGCCCGACGGCCTAATCGGCAGCAAAGAGATCAACGACGAGAAAGAGTCCCATCCGATTCTGACTCCAGTTTCAGTTTCGAGGAGGATGAGCATCCGCAGCGTGTCAACAATTTTCAACTTAAAGTGGACCTTGATACCTTCGATGGGTCGCTCGGCATAGAAGATTTCTTGGAGTGGATGGCTGATGTCGAAAAGTTCTTCGATTACATGGATACCCCACAAGATAGGAGGGTGAAGATGGTGGCCTGTAGATTAAAAGGAGGAGCGTCAGCATGGTGGGAGAGGGTCCCAGCGACGTCGAAACAGAGAGGGTCGAGGCAATGTTCGCTCTTGGCATCGTATGAAACAATTGCTGATGAGTGAGTTCTTGCCCCCAGACTACGAACAGATGTTGTTTCAACAATATCAAAGGTGTCGTCAGAAAGATAGGAGCGTACATGAGTTTACGGCAGAATTCTTACGGCTGGCCGAGCGCAATAATCTCAACGAATCGGAGGGGCAAACGGTCGCAAGGTACCTCGAAGGGCTTCGAGAAAGCATCCGTGATCGTATTGGGGTTCAAATGATCAGGACGATGACGGAGGCTCGAAATTTGGCAATTAAGGCGGAGATGGCTGACAACTCTCGAAGTAGAAAACACTCATTTGTACCGCGAGACCCACCTCACACCGGGGGAACCTCACGAACCCCGACTGCCGAGCGAGAGGACGAGAAAGCAGCTGGCAAACGACCCATGCGCCCTGCGGAAGAGGAAAAGAAAAGCAACCCTTATGCTAAACCGGCGCCGATCCGCTGCTATCGATGTAGCCAAATCGGTCATCGTTCCAACGAGTGCCCCCAAAGGCGAACCGCTGCCCTCGTTGGGAGAGAGACTGGCACTGAGGAAGTTGTTTGTGATGCGGAGGATTCTGATAGGGGCGATGTCGAAGAAGACGCTGAAGAGAATTTGGTTCTTCAAAAGCTTCTAATCGCTCCTAAGAGTGATGATACGAGCCAACGAAACGCTATCTTCAGATCGCGCTGCATAGTTAACGGTCACCTTTGCGATTTGGTTATTGACGGCGGGAGCTGCGAGAATGTCATTGGGATGAAGGTGGTCGAGAAGCTGAAACTTCCATGCGAGAAACTTTCAACGCCGTACGAGTTTCGCTGGATTAAATCTGAAGTGGAGAAAGTCCCGGTTATTGAGAGGTGCAAAATTTCGTTTTCTATTGGAAAGTTTGAAGATCAAGTATATTGCGACGTGGTAGATATGGACGTTTGTCATATTCTGTTGGGAAGGCCGTGGTTATTTGACTCGGATGCGCGTCACTCGGGGCGAGACAACACTTATGAAGTTACGAGGGGAAACATCAAATACATGTTGCGGCCTAAAACTCATTCTACCCCTAGCAGAGCCTCATTTTTGACCCTATCAAGCTCATTTGAGAGCGAAATGAAGCAAGCTGGGGAGGTTCATCTAATTGTTTTCAAGGAAATTCTCAATACGGCTACGAGAGGCGGTGGGAAAGACATTCCTGAAGTTGTGCGGCCGCTTCTGAGCGAGTTTGCAGCCGTGACGGATAGTTCCTTTGTGGAAGGTCTTCCTCCTTTGAGGGAAATTCAGCATCAAATAGACTTTATCCCGGGTGCAAGCTTGCCGAATCTCGCCCACTACCGCATGAGTCCCAAGGAGCATGCTATTCTTAGAGAAAAGGTGGAGGAACTACTCCAAAAGGGCCATATCCGTGAGAGCATCAGCCCATGTGCAGTCCCGGCGTTGTTGACACCAAAGAAAGACGGAAGTTGGCGTATGTGTATCGACAGCCGGGCAATAAATCGAATCACAGTCGCTTATCGCTTTCCTATACCGCGCATGGATGATATGCTCGATATGCTTAGTGGAGCTAGCTGGTTTTCTAAACTCGACTTACAGAGCGGTTACCATCAAATACGAATTAGACCGGGTGATGAGTGGAAGACGGCGTTTAAAACAAAGGATGGTTTGTTCGAGTGGCTTGTCATGCCTTTCGGCTTATCGAACGCTCCCAGCACCTTCATGAGATTGATGCACCAGGTTCTAAAGCCATTCCTTGATAAATCTGTAGTCGTATATTTTGACGATATCTTGATTTTCAGCAAGTCGGAGGATGAGCACTTGATGCATGTGAGAGAGGTTTTGAAGGTCCTTCATGATAACAAACTGAGCCTTAACGTTAAGAAGTGCGAATTCTTGACCCGAAAACTGGTTTTTCTTGGCGTTGTTATCTCCGAGGAGGGTTTGGAAATGGATGCGAGCAAAGTATCAGCTATTAAACAATGGCCGACGCCAAAAAATATCGGCGAGCTGAGGAGTTTTTATGGGCTTGCATCTTTCTATAGGCGATTTATAAAGAATTTCGGAGAGATTTCCGCCCCTCTCACCAACTGCTTAAAGAAGGGGAGTTTTGCTTGGTCGGAAAACACAGAACGATGCTTCCTAGAACTGAAGAATAAGATCTCATCGGCTCCTCTTTTGGCCCTGCCCAACTTCGACAAACTATTCGAAGTTCATTGTGACGCTAGCGGGCTAGGGGTTGGCGCTGTACTGTCTCAAGAAAAGAAACCCGTTGCATTTTTCAGCGAGAAACTCAGCGAGGGGAGGCAAAAATGGAGCACGTACAATAAAGAGTTCTATTCCGTTGTGCGAGCGTTGAAGACATGGGAGCACTATCTTATTGCAAAGGAGTTTGTGCTATATTCTGACCATGAGGCCTTGAAGTATTTGAACAATCAGAATAGAGTAACGGATGCCATGCACTTGAGGTGGATTCAGTTTTTACAAAGGTTTCCCTTCAGGTTGTTATATAAGCAAGGGAGTCAAAATCAAGTCGCCGATGCTCTTAGTAGGCGGATAGCGTTACTCACGACTTTGGAGAGCGAAGTTATTGGGCTTGAGCATCTCAGAGATTGTTATAAGGATGATGAAGATTACGCCGAAATCTGGGAGCACGCTCAGCGTGCTACTACAGCTGATGGCTTCTACGTGTTAAACGGGTTTCTTATGAAGGGGAATCAGCTTTGTATCCCAAGAACGTCTCTGCGGGAAAACTTGATCAGAGAGGTGCACAGCGGCGGATTATCGGGACACTTTGGGCGAGAGAAAACTCTTGCTGCTGTACGTGAAAGATTCCATGGCCGCAAACTCGCCGGGACGTTGCACGATTTGTCGAAAAGTGTTTCATTTGCCAACAGATGAAGGGAGGAACGAAAAACACAGGTCTTTACCTTCCTTTACCTATTCCAGAAAATATATGGGAAGATATATCGATGGATTTCGTCCTAGGGCTGCCGAGAACTCAACGGGGGGTCGATTCTATCTTGGTGGTGGTTGATCGATTTTCGAAAATGTCGCATTTCCTCCCATGCCGTAAGACCAATGACGCAGCTAGCGTAGCTCGGATCTTCTTTCGCGACATTGTTAGACTCCATGGCGTTCCCCGAACCATAACTTCGGATCGCGACAGCAAGTTTCTAAGTTATTTCTGGAAGACGTTGTGGTTAATGTTTGATTCGACGCTGAATTACAGCTCGACGGCTCATCCGCAAACGGATGGTCAAACAGAGGTAGTAAATAGGACTTTGGGAAACTTGCTTCGTAGTATATGCAGTGACAAGCCTAAACAGTGGGACCTCGCCCTCGCCCAGGCTGAATTCGCCTACAATTCTGCCGTGCATTCCTCGACAGGGAGGTCGCCATTCTCAATTGTCTATACTAGTCCGCCAAAGATGGTGCTCGATATGGTTGGAGTGCTGCGAAGCAATACTGGGAATAAGGCCGCACAGCGATTGGCCGTTGACGCTGTTACAGTTCAGCAAGAAATCCACCAGAAGCTAGCAAGGTCGGCTGCTCACTACAAAGCTAAAGCGGATAAACACCGAAGGAGCGAAGTCTTTCAAGAAGGTGACTATGTTATGGTGCACCTTAGGAAGGAGAGGAGACCAGGGGGAACGAGCAACAAGCTTCTTCCTCGGAAATATGGGCCGTACCCGGTATTGCGCCGCATAAACGATAATGCCTACGTTATTGGAATTCCGGATGATTGGGGAATCTCGAGTACGTTCAACGTGGCTGACCTTTCGCACTATCGTGACCCAGAAGTTCCGTTATACGCCGACGCGGGGACACGTCGAGTTTCGATGGGGGAAGCTGATGAGGACGGTCAAGCTGCTGTTATAAATTGAAGACACAAGCCTCAACACAACACCCTTCAAGCTACTGACGTTCAAGCTATGCTTTTACTATTATTAATGATGTCAATCTATTATATGCATTCCAATAATACGTTGTAAGGCAGACTAAGTTTTAATCAAAAAAATATTTCTATCGAACTCTTCGTTCACTCTCAAGTGGTGATCTTGGGCAATCCGTATCACTTTCGGGCAAGTATTAAAAACAAAACCCATTTTTTTATTTATTTGGGGGTTGTTTGTGGTGATATATAGCTAATGATCAATATGTATTTTTGCTGTGCTCTCTCCAATTAGATATATGGCTCCTGAGTACTTCATGCACGGAATAGTCCACGAGAAAACGGATGTATTTGCATTCGGCGTTTTACTTCTCGAGCTCATTACGGGTCGCCGAGCTGTTGATTCGTGCAGGCAAAGCTTAGTCATGTGGGTACGTAAGAACAAAATATATAACTTATAAACACTGCTCCCATCTCTTACATTATTGAGCGAAAGGCAAAGACATGCTACTTATGAACATATATTAATACATGCTATGTGCCTTAAACAGGCGAAACCATTTCTGGAGAAGAACAACGTTAAGGAAATAGCAGATCCTCGATTAGGAGACGATTACGACGTGGATGAGATGGAGCGCGCGATGTTCACAGCTTCGACGTGCATTCATCACTTGCCTACTATGAGGCCTAACATGAAGGAGGTGGGTGCATTATTAGTGAAAGTAGACATTTTTCGTTCTTGCCCTAATTAATATGTTGTGCTTTGTTGGTTGATTACTTGAAAAAAAAATCAAAGGTTGTCCAGCAATTGAGAGGTGAGAACGAACAAGAGATGGAGCAGCAGAACAAGCCGAAATCAATGGATGGAAGGGCCACTTTTCTTATGGGGTCATGCGATTTAGAGGAGTACACTTCCACCACTTACCTCAAGGACTTGAATCGACACATGGAATTAGTTATGGAGTGAGCATTAGTTGAGTTTGTACGATTATTATATTAAAACCCAAAATGGAAGTGGGAAATCAATGGCTAAAAATGATGATGCTCGTTGTAGGGTTTTGTAAGATATGTATATATATACACACCCTTTATCGAAGAACCTCTAGGTGCAGAAGGTTTCGTTCATGAAGAAAGATCATCAAAATCTCAATTTAAGGAACATCTGCAAATATATAATCATTATGTATTTTTCTTTCTTGATTCGGCAGAACCCGAGTACAGAAAATGGGTTGAAAATTAGTCCGTACCCGAATCCGCCATTGTTCACAGACAAATAAACCTAAGAGTAAACCGAAAAGAAAGAAAGGAAGAAAGAAAGAAAACACCGAAGCTACTTACAACACAGCACATAATGCCTCCTAAGAACCATGCATGTCAGTTTCTAACACCATCCTCAGCCATCAGTAGTTAGAAGGAAAATATGTTTGCCTGCCTGCCTATAGTATAGTAGCTCCCCTAAAACTACTCCAACTAACCGCGGTTAGTTAGAAGTCAGTTAATTAAAAGAGTGATGATAATGATGATGGTGAGTGGGCGGAGGCCAGACGAAGAACTCGGGCTGGTGATTGCTAGCGGAAGCCCCGATCATGTCCGATGAGCTGGCGCCGAAATTTTGGAAGAAGTGGTTTTGGTGGTTGTAAGTAGTAGGGTCCACGTGAGGCACCGCGGCATTACTGAAGCTGATATTATTACCACCGCTTATCGGTTCCTCGATGCGCTGCTTGTCGGAGTCGAGGTTGAACTTCAAGCGCTTGGCTGTCCCCCCGACGGGGAGCGGGCTCTTCGATATGGCTTCCACGTCGTATCGGCCCATCTCGAAATTCGTCACAGCGTTCGCTCCTCGGAATTTTATCGCAGCTATGTCGTACGCTTCCGCCGCTTCCTCCTCCGTCGCTGATGAGGAAAAAAACAACAAAATAAATACGTATTTATTTAATCTAAGAGGATATTACATGCGGGAACTGTGTTTTCGTATATATTCAATTTTGGTCCTCCTTACAAACAGTTGGTGAACAAGTAATAATTTCGTACCGAATGTTCCGAGGTAGAGATCCTTGTTTCCGGCCACACGACCGATTCTCGCCTGCCAACGGCCTTGTTGATGATGCCTACATAGAACAAACAACAATTTTTTTTTTATTACATTCAATCGACGTATAATTTTGCTTTAGAAATAAGTGTTCGAACCTTGTAACGCCTCGGTAAATGGATGCTCCTCTAGAGAAACCACTGCTTTTCCTGTATTTTTTTTATAGATGGTAACTGTTAAGTGACCACTTCGCCTAAAAACTCAAGCTTCGTTTGAATCGCATTATAACATTAATTAGTTTTTTATTTTGTAAAACTGATAATCCCCTGCGAAAATAATGGGAGTAACTAAGCACGCATGATGCTGGCGTGCGTATACCTTCGTAGAGAAGCGATGAATTCTTGCTTAGTTACATGCTTCATCTCCTCCATCTCTTTAGCGTAGTTAGGTATCTGAGTAAAAAATCACATATTATGCAATAATAATCGGTTTTCCTAAGATGGGAAATGCGATTAATGTAAGACTGGATTGTGTAATAAAATTACGGGGAAATTAGTAGTAGCCGTTGGACCCCAATACTTGATAGCAGCCAAGTCATATGCTCTTGCGGCCTTTTCTTCTTTATCATATCCACCTGAAATTAAGTACGAAATAAACGTATAACACTTATTATATCAATTGGGGTTGGGACCCCAATCAGAAATTATACTAATGTGTATAAATAGAGTAAATAATTAAAATACAGCGAATTGCATACCCAAATAAACTGATGGACGTCAATGCAGCGACAACGTCCGAGAGGAGATCGATGAAAATCATACAGCTTCGTTAGAAGAATAGATCAAGAAAATGAATATATATATATATAAACATATAGAGAGATTTGATTATGAGAGTAATCAAATTGATGAATGTTTTTTAAATAACAATATTTTAAGTTAACTTATTTTTTCTTACTTTAATTTCCGGAAAACAACGCATTAAAGTTGGCCGATAAAAAAAAAATGTATTTGAAAGTAACAGAATAGGTATGAATGCGGAAAATAGGGTGGGCAGAGGCAGAAAGCTTATTTAAAATTCTCATGTGAATCTGGTCAACAAAGGGCAATTAAATATTATGGAAAAAAGAAAAAGAAGAAAGCTGATGAGTATCAGAATTTAAGGCACTAGTGTTCAAACTAGCTGATGAAGCATGAGGTATGTCCATCAGTGACTACTCAATAATATCTCTATCAATGGTGGGTCATCTCATCTTCAAGCAGATATGCTACTTCTAAACAATTCAACAAAGAAAAAGTAAAATATAACATAGAAAAAAAACACTGTAATAAAATAACTCGTGGGCAGATCTATCCAGCAAGAGTAGGAACTGGAGATCAATGAACCTAAAGAATACTGCAGCAGTTTTATAACAAAAATCTAACAAAGTTTGCGAAGTACACTAGTGTTAAAAGTTGTTTAAAATTGGCGGCCCAAATTCAGTGAAAGATTGAAGCGAAAGACATAGATGAATCAGGAACCAAGTACAAATTATACTTTTTAGAACATCACTCATCATTAAATCTTGATTTGAAAGAACGAAAAAAGAAATCCCCTCTCTGGGCCCATCAAATGAAAACTCATTACATGCAAAATCACAAAGCGCTTTTTCATGTAAAAGAAAAAAATAATCAGAGGGGAAAGAGAGAAAAAAGATCGTACCTTGACGCCCTTTTCTTGCTTGGCCTTCCCTTCTACAGCTGTTATCCCATAGATGTGCTTCGTATCTCCCAGTCCAACGATGTCTGCAATCGGTCCAACACCATCATCATAAAATTAGAATAATTAAAGACCCTTTTCAGATGATATGGAGAAAACCCTAGAACAACGATGAACAGAAAAGAAATCGAAATGAAAAACATTAGTTCACGAACCTAGTAACACCCCTGTAAATCGAGGTTCTCTGACCAAAAGTATCAGCAATCTTCTTGCAGCTCTCGGACTCAACAACAGCGACGTTATCACCGCCATTATTACTGATCTCAGAGCACAAAACATTGGTTGTATTATTAAAACCACCACTGACCCCAAGAGACAAGGCATTAGTGTTAGCCACATTTAACGGGCACTGAGAATAACCCATCAACTCATTGTTCGACTCGTTGGGCGACTGAGTTTGGCAAGCAAAAGCCGAGTCCTCAACCTCGGAACCTGAGTTAGCAGAAAAGGCTTGAAATCCAGCGAAGTTCTTCAGATCTCCTTGTTGTGGCTCGTTAAAGAAGGAGTTGTGTGGGTTGTTTTGATGGTCGTACAAGTGAGTCAACGAAGAGTCCTGCGTCTCCGTTGACTCTCCGGCGACGGCGAAGAAGTCCTCGAGCTTCGGCGGCGGCTGTAACTGCATGTAGTTGAACATGTTCGACTCTTTTGGCTGTTCTTCAGTTGGGTACATGTTTTCTTGGGGTTTGTGGGTAGCCCAAGTATTATTCCCTGCTACAGAGGAAGTTTTTAGGTTGCTATTTTAGTTATTACAACATCGAAGGTTTTCTTTCCTTCAACAAATCGAAGAAACTGTGGGCGGGCAGTGCTTAGGAGAAGAGATAGAGAGACGGAGAGGTGTGAACTGATGAGTTGTAATTAAAGAGTGTAAAACCAAAACGAAAGGTGGGCTTTGGTTGAAATTAACGTGTTCGGATTTGATGAGTGATTATTACAAATAGTGAAAAAGGAAGAAAGGTACTCGAATTTCTTTTATAACCGAAATGAAATATGCACGCGTTCAAATTCCTTGTCCGTATGTTTGGCTTTGGATTCAAACTTTGTTCGAGTCAGCAAAACGGAAACATGGAGGGCTGTTCGTGCAAGATTTCAGCGGTTTCGTTCAAAAGAGTTTTTAAGAGCAAAGATACAAAAAATGGTGAGCTAATCGTACCAGAAATTCAAGGTTGTGACTTGGGCACATAATACATGCAAGCGCACACAAACACACACGTGTAAATCAGAGACGCTAAATACGTGTCTCTACTATGTGTGAGTTTCTATTTTATTACCATAGTAGTTATCGGCAAATGAAGGGTCGTAGAAATGCTGAGGGCGGAGCTCAGCCGCCGTGGGCTGAAACATCGCTTGTTCTGCGGCGGCGCCGTTGAGCGGCGTTTCCATTGAAGACAAGGAAAATGACAACCAATTGTCGCCGCCTTGATGGTGGTGGTGGTGGTGATAATTGGTCGGAGCCATGTTTTTCTTTTCTCTCTCTCTTTCTCTCTTTTTCTTTTAAATCAGTAGAAAACCCTAAAAGAGAATATATGGATAATCAAGAATCGGTTGACCAAAAGGTCCCTTTTTTTATTATTGTATAAACATTAAGTGCAAAAAACCCATGCAAAGTCGAAGAAGATGGAGATGTAAGAAGGGAAAATATGGGGAATGGCCTAACAACAGCTAAGCTCAACAAGCAATTAAGAGTGACAATATAGAAGCAAAGAGGAGAGAGGTTATTATTAGCAATACACTTATATATATAATGGTAAAACAAATGTATAAAATTACACCGTACCGTAGGTAGCTTAATTATATCATGTTAGTGTGAAATGAAACAAAAGTTTTAACAGTGGAAAGAGGATGAAGATGGGACACGCGTCGGCATGTGATTTGGTATGCTGGGCGGTCGGCGTAAAATAAGAGGGCTAAATGGGTTGTTATTTCATATTTCTTTTTTTGTAGTTTGATTACCTTTTTCTTAGCTTAGCTTGTTTGTGTATGTGGCATTTGATTTAAACGTTGGTGATATGGAAAGAGAAAATATTTGAAGTCTAATTTATATATGTATATATAACATACTTTTGGCTCTGCGGTAAGGAAATCTTGTCTGGAGCAAGCTTGCTAAATATCCGGAATGGTGGTCGTTAAAATAATTTGTAAATTTTCTACTCATTATTAGTCAATTCGTGGTTATAATTATTTCTGCATCATTTAGGATATTCCTTTAAGAAATTTCGCAATAATTTTTTATAATGTAATATAATTATATTAAACGATTTATGTTCCAATGCGGTGCAGGAGTTTTTTTCGAATGAACATTGAGCATTTGACATTTCCTTTTTTCCTGGACAACTTAAAATGACTGTTTTCCTTCATGAACATAGATAGCCATTACTTGTCTTGATAGTGTGGCGAGACATCGAGACGCATCACTTGTCTGACTAGGTTCAAGTTGAAAATCAAATTTATTAATTTTTTTAAGAGGCAATTCAATGTCAGGTACCAACCTAAGTTTCATTTAGATTTCAGGCCTCTGTTTGTTTCAAGGACCCAATTTCTGGAATACCACTCCATTGTTCTGAAGTACCACTTCTCAGCACTACCACTTCATTTTTCTTCAGTACGCTTCATTGTTCAGCAGTACCACTTCATTGTTCTACAATACATCTTCATTTTTCTGCAGTAACAATTAAGTGGTACTGCAGACAATGAAGTCGTATGAAGAACAATGAAGTGTTAGTACAGAACAATGAAGTGGTACTGCAGAAATCGGGTACTTAAAACTGAAAATTTTCTGACAAGAGCTTAAATCAGATTTTAAAACTGAAATGCCTGAATCATAATTAGCACTTTTTTAAAGGGATAATACGATATAAATATGACATTTCTTAGCTAAAAAATAACACACCATTCAAGTTTTGAAATCGAATTTTCAAAGCAGATTGGAAAAATTTGTAGGTTTAATTTTACTGTTTTAACCGGAATAATATTGAAATAAAAATTGCAGTAATAAAAATATAGTTTCTTTGGCACAAACTGTACTGAACCAACCAAAATTTCGGATCACCGATTTCGAAAGCTAATACCGAATCGAATTACGCGGTTCGGTATTCGGTTATAACGACAAGCTCTTATAGGCAGTTTACGCCCTCGATCTAACTTGGACAGAGATGAAGATTAGGTCTTCAATTGTTTTTCTTTTCATTTTGGTTGGGGTAGGTTTGTCAACGGGGTGGGTTCAGGGGGGTTCGGGGCGGGGATCTAGTCCCCGTCCCCGTAAGGCAAACGGGGACAAAATCGTCCCCGTCCCCGTGGGGATCCCCGCCCCATCACTATTTAAAAAAAAATATATTATTTAATATTATTTATATTATTTAAACTACATTTTAATATTATTTATATGATTAAACTATATTTAATCAGTATTTATATTATTTTCCAAAGTATTTTTAATATTATTTATCTTATAATAATATTAATTGAATATAATATATATTTATTATCGGGGACGGGGCGGGGATATTTGCCGGAAAAAATGTTTCCCCGTCCTCGCCCCGCGGGGGTGGAATAGCGGGGATTCCCCGTCCTATTCGGGGCAGATCCCCGCGGGGACAGGGAATCCTCGCCCCATTGACAACCCTAGACTGAGGTGCGTTTTGCGGCTTTGGGTGAGAAGAGAGAGAAGTCAACTAAAGAAAAGGTATATGATACGGGCTGGACGGTCCACTTTAGATTAATATTAAGTATATGTTTTAATTTTAATAATTTAATAAATTTTTGAATAAAATCTGAAATTCGGTAATTTAGTTCGGTCCATACCAAACCCGAATTACCGAATTTTAATTTTTTTTAAACCGATATCGACCGAAATTCGATAACTCGGTTTGGTTCGATATTCGAACCGAAATTTCAATTTTTCGGTAGGTTAGGCCGGTATACCAAATTGTGAACACCCCCTACATAGCAATTGGATTAAAATTAACAACATCGGACTAAATTGGTTCATGGAAAACGTCAGAGACTAAATTGGTTCGTGGGGTAAATAATTAAGACTATTTTGGATTTTATCCCTCTTTTTTATGTTTTAATAATAATTTTTCTTTTTATTTTTACATTTGTCGTGTATGGATTTTTAGTTTTTACCTCTTCTCGCTTTTTTTGTATTTTCGTTTATTCAATTTTAATACATTTTCATTTTCTTTTTTAACTTAAAATAATATTTTCATTTTTATTTAAATTTTTTTTTGAATAAATTTTTTTCTCTCATTATTATTTTTATTTATAATCTAAATTTTCTCTTTATTTTATTTTAATTTATAGGCATTTTTGAGATTTTTCTCCCTGCAGAGTTGCTGTGTTGGAAATTTGTTATCGCTTCTCATTCGTTCTCAGTAATTTCTCATTCATTCTCAGTAATTTAAATGAACGGACTTCATTCACATATACAACAGGTTACCCTCTTTTAATATCAATTTAAAACTATTCAGATTAGAACATGTGTTTTGTTATCGTGACTATTGAACTTCTATTGCGGGGAAGCTTTAAACTTTTAGATAAGAATGTGTGCACGCCCGTGTATATTTTCGACAAACACCTGCGAAGCTCATTCAATATTAAGAGAGATTTATTAGTTTCATCCACGGTGATTTTAGAAGCTTGGGATGGAATTAATTGGCATAATTGCTGACTGTGGTATTATACATAACGACGACAAAATATAATTAAGTAACATGGATGCAAAACAAAAAAGAAAGGGAGAAAAATAGCCCCCGCTGTTGATTCTCTATTGGGGAAGTGCCATTTTGAAAAACTCTTCAAATTTTCATTCATTAATTCAATTATATTTTTTCCTATTGAATTGAAATCTTCACTCACCTAGGTCTAATTTGAGTTCAAAATATAAAAAATTCATAACATATCGAGTCATTCCAGTCCTTTGTTAAAAAATATACTTTTTTGCTATCCTCAGAAATCCATCACATAACATAATAATAATATACCAAATAATCAGGAAACAATGTAGTCGGTATTATTTACCCCAACTATCTTTATTTTTTTTCGCCTTGACCGTCAAATTATTGTGTATGCACCAATTAGCATTTAAAAATAAGATATTCATTTTTTTTTTTTAAATAACAAAGTTTAGCCGAGTCCAAAGGTTCATGTACGTTGCGCAACCTCTTCTCGGTTTGGGAGTTGGAGAGACCGACCTTTGCACTTTTTGCGTTCATTTTGTTATTCCCAATTCACGAAATAATATTTTCTTAAAATTATTTAAACAAAGATCATCATATTTATAAAGTCT
The DNA here is from genome assembly GCA_027422505.1 of Craterostigma plantagineum. NCBI lineage: Eukaryota > Viridiplantae > Streptophyta > Magnoliopsida > Lamiales > Linderniaceae > Craterostigma > Craterostigma plantagineum. The sequence goes on from JAPQWV010000038.1 coordinate 6,072,707, forward strand.
CTCTTTTGACCGAGGACATCAATGTCCCCATAAGGCAACATTACACGTGCCCTATCTGCGGAAATATAAAAATTACAAAATACTATTAATAGTCCAGCAAGCGTGTACAATAGGACAATACATACTACTACATGTTCGATATATTAATAATATGTTAATATAATTACAGTCATGAGGTCGACACAAATTCTAAGTTTGGTTGGCTAAAGCTAAATATTCGCAAGTAGCATAGCAGGAATTGTATTGAATTGTATTTACACTAAATCGTTATTATTTAATGCAATTGCGAAACAGAAGGCAATGCATCCGCAGTTGTTGGTCTCATTAGATTTGACTTGGGGCCTCTAATCAATTGAACAAACTGCTTTTTTATTTTTGATGGTATAGATATTGCACTTATTTTATTCTTTCCAAATAATGTAACAGCTGTAGCATGCTAACCACATTCGTGTTGGTCAAAAATTAACGCTCAACTACTACGAAATATCTATAAATTAAAGTATGTAGGCAGCTAAGTATTTGATAAGATTATAAAAGGACGAACATCCTCGTGTTGGAAAGTTATAAAGAAAAGAGCTTCTTAGATTATGACTTGTGAAGGAGGAATTTATGAACGAAAAATATGTGGGAATGCCACTTTGGAAAATTGAAATGGTTTGAATCCCATATATATGGATGTGATTTTCGTTGGTTTAAACTTCAAAATTTTAGACAATATTAAATCAAAGTGCTTAGCTTGCTTGTGAGAGAGTGAATCGATATTGGAAAGCAGACACTTGTTTAAATCTCTATCTCATTAAACTGTTAATCTGTTTTGAGAAGGGGTGTTCGTTCCGTACATACTGTACCGAACCGAACCGAAATTTCGGTACACCCATAGTAGGTACCGAATACCGAACCGAATTTCTCGGTTCGGTATTCGGTTTTTATCGAATTTATTTCGGTAAATTCGGTACCGAAATTTAAATAAAAATATTAAAAAATTCGGTAATAATTAAAATAATACGTATATTAATATAACTATAATTTTATTTTTAATATTAATATAATAAAATATATTTTAATTTTTTAACTTCGGTAATTCGGTATACCGAAATTCAAAATCTGTACCGGACCGAATTTAACGAATTACCGATTATTTTTTTGAAGAACCGAATACCGAACCGAATTTTTCGTTTCGGTTCGGTTTTGTACCGAAATTTCGGTAAATCGGTTTGTTCGGTCGGTATACCGAACAATGAACACTCCTAGTTTTGAGTTGAATGTATTTTAATACACTTTTCTAACAGTATTTTGTCCTTTTATCAGGGGACCAACACCTCATTCCTAGCTAACCAAAGTTTAAGTATAAAAAAAGAAATATGGGTAAAGTTTACGGGGGAATCAACATAAAAATATTCATTTATATAAAATTTACAAGTCAGTACCCTGTCTATAGGTACCTCTTAGAATAAAGTTTTTGCATATTGGTACATGCTCCGCCAAAAGGTACGTCATATAACATATTTAGGTATCATATAGAAATGTATATAGGTATCATATATCTGTACCGTATAAACACGTGACGAGGTACGTGATACACATATAAAAACGTATATCAAAACTGGAAAATAGTACACATAGTGAAATAAGTATTATATAAAAAATTTTCTGATTGAGGTAATAGCTTACAAATTCTTTATAAAAATGGGTAATACATATACAAATAGAAGCATAATAGACTCGTGCAACGCAATCACTGGCTTTGACCTTTGACCAAAAGGCACGTGCGCGGAATCTTTTTTGACTGAAGTATTATCGATGATTCCGGGGAGTCGCACGTGCGCTTTCCGGCTTTGTCTGACATTAATAATTGTAAGCATAATAATATTCTTTAAATTATTGAATTATGTATAATTATTGATTAATGGGGTTCATCAATCATTGTACTTTCGCATAGTACGCTTTGCCATTAGATTTTTCTGTAAACGTGAAAGTGGCCCATCGCAGAATATACACTATTATTAATTTAATGATTGTTAATGACTGATTTATGAATTGACTAAACCGACTATAGCTCAAGCTAGTCTCATCTTTTGAGAACCATGTAATTTGTCGTTTTCCTATCTTATTACTTTATCTTTTACTTACAAAGACATACATATGATTAGCAAAAAAAGTTGCATTTAATTGATATTAAGCCAACAGAGGGGCTTTGCTTTGCTAGTAGGACTTTCAATCAAGTAAACACGAGTTTACGGTGTTTACAGTTGTAAAACTTCTATTCATAATCCATAATTTAAGAGCACTAGAAAATTTAAATAAAGTCATGGGCCTTGCCTCACATGAACTTTTGTCGTAATATATTACATCCGAAGTTGAAGCCCACTAATTGCTAGGAAATGGAACTAAGAATGTTCATAACCTTAATGGAGTTTTTACACAAGGACGTACGCGAATTACAGTAACACATCTATAAATTAATAACATTGGGACCATAAAATTTTATTAATTTAGAGAGATATTAATATATTAATTAAAAGAGAGACTCTTTAAATTTAACAAATTTATAATGTATTGACGATAAATGAAATTAAATATTTTTCATTAATTACATTCATGTACTCAAAACGATTTGCAAGTTTGAATTAATTAAAATATCGTTTGAAAATTAGTCAAGATACAATCAAATGCTCGCAGAATATCATTAGAGTATCGTTCAGCCAACAAGGGTGGAAGTATTAATTAAGCGACACAAAATGGCGACAACAACCCTTCACATTTTTCTGTTGCAGCTAGAAAACTCGGCATCAAAATTATTGATTGCAATTAAAAAAGTTAGGGATAATATCCAATTAGATTAAAATTTAAGAAAATATAGTAACAAATAGATTCTTATTTTAGCAAATTACCATAGTTTACAATTGTAATTTTTATGACTTATTAATTTAGAGTTTTAATGGGACCAAATATTTATAAAGGGATTTTCTAAAAAATTATTATATTGTTATCTTATCGAATATGATGATTTTTTACAAAGGCCCAAGTCGGGACAAAAAGATTTTATTATTTTAGAAATGTTATTAGTTTATAGAGTATTAATTTATAGAGGTTTTATTGTAAATCGAATATAGTTGATTCGTTATTGAATATAGTTGATTCGTTATTCATCTCGATTTTGTCCGTTTTGGTTCCCTTCTTTAGCAACAACTCTTAACTTTTTCGTGCATTATTGGTGAACCGTGATGTTACAATTAATAAGCAATTGATCTAGACACACTTAAACTTTTCCGCCTGCTCTGTGACAAAGGTATTGCCATGATTCGATACAATTTTAACATTTAAATTTGCACCACATTAACAATAAACCAAACAGCTCCATATAAAAGATGAGCAAGAGCAACAATACCAAATTCCAAATGAACCAAGGATGTAAGACCATAATAACATCTCAATGAATTTTAGTGTCGTCTCCTCTTTCAGCACATTGTTTCATCTCAAGCAACACGTCCTCAAAACACTTGGCAAGAGATTTAGGATCTGGGATGAGTTCTTCAACCACTGAGATTTGCATTTCGGCTACTCCAGCATAGCTCACGAAATGCATTATGATCGATATCACATCCTTAGTACATGTTTAGCAAACACAAACCGAAAGTTAGTTACGTTGTTTCGAATAGTTCAAGTCGAAAACGGGCAAACACGTATTAGGGTATAATTCTTTACGTGGTTTTGGGTGGTGGTCGTGATTCTGATGTACTTCACGGGATTACTCGCTACTGCAACTTTGCCTTCGGGACCAATCAGATTTGAGGTAAGAAATGTGTTGGTACGAATGGTACGATGCACCAGATAGCTGGCTACCTGTAAAAAACTAGGATACTTACATCTTATAGTATATAAAAAAAATGGAAATATTATCGAAAAAATTGATGCCTTGGCTCCAAAGAGTGTCATGAGGCGACTTATGGAGTTATTTGAAAAGGTTGCCTCTATGGAATTCTTTCTTCTATCAAGCATGTGTTTGGCTTTCTTCACATAATGAAGTGGATAGTCACAACCGCTGACTATGGGCAGCATATAAAGTCCAATGATGTTACCCCATGATACTCCCAATCCACATTGATCTTTTAGCACTTCATGGTCCTGAAATGTACATGCACGATCATTGATACGTCTGCGTAGAAAATAAGTATATAGTACAATTTATATATGAGACAACAATATTTTTAGTCCTCAATGTTTGGAACATTGGCGTTTCTGGTCTTCATGTTTCGAGGTGTCACATTTACTTCTCAATATTACCGGTTTTTGACCTTTTTGGGCCTCCGATTAATTTATTCGTTAATTTAGACGGAATTTAACACGTGGGAGCACACGGTGGATCCTCTTTAGGTCGACATAAAACCTTATAATGTATTTTCGTCTTCCACTTAAATGCAAAAAATAATCGTTACACATCACGTGTAAGTCTGCTTTCAACGTCGTCAATCATTCCCCAAATACGCTGCGTAATGATGATCACGTGCGTTTCAGTCGAAGAAGAAGAAGAAGAAGAAGAATTGTAAGGTTTTACTTAGACTAAAAGGAAAAATAATGTGCTCTCACATGTTAAATTCGGTCCAAAATAATGACTAAATTAATCTGGGGACCAAAACAATCCAAATTAATAATAATGGGGATTAAAAGTGGGACCGCGGACTATGGGGACCACAAACGTCAATTTCCAAAACATTAGAGACTAAAAATGTCGTTTTTCTCATATATATATATATATATATTATATATAATATGTGAAATAACAAAATGAAAATTGCGTACCCCATATTGTCTCAAGTTTACCAACATCGTACCGCTTATCCGGCGACTCTCCCTTTTAGCTAGATAGATTGAACGGAATGGGTTTGCAGTTAAGTCATACATAGATAGATTAGTTGTACTATATATAAAAAAAAAATTTACCACTTTGTTGCAGGTATCTTGAAAGTCCGCAAGATATAACCCCGAATAGAACATCATTTATAGTCTTAAAACACATAAATAAGAAAAATCATTGTGTGAGCAAATAAGTAAGTTGAACGCTTAAGATGAAAAGACGATTTAAAGATTAAAATGAAAACTTCACAAAATGGTCAGTTTTAACACGAAGATTAAAATTAGATAAAATGGTCGTCATCAGTTAACAGATATGATTTGAATAGATTAAAAATTAGGATAGAACGATATTTTTCGTCCTCAATGTTTGAGGCATGGGCGTTTCTGGTCCCCATGTTCCGATGTGTCACTTTTAGTCCATAATGTTAACGATTTTGGATCATTTAGGTCACTCGATTAATTTAATCGCTAATTTAGACGAAATTAAAACATGTTAGAGCACACGATCTTCTTTTACTCGACTTAAAACCTCGTAACGCACCTTCTTCTTCTTCGACTTAAAGAAAAAACACGAACATCATTGTCAATCAAATGACAACCTTGAAAATGAGTTCAATATGATACATAATGATTCTTACGTGCGTTTCATTGAAGAGAATAATTAGTCACGAGGTGTTGAGCCAAGTTAAAGGAGATCACGGTGCTCTAATGCGTTATATTCCGTCTGATTTAGTGATTACGTTAATCGATTGACCGAAACGGCCCAAAATCGTCAAGATTGGGATTCAAAGCGGCACCTAGGAACAGGTGGGATAAAAAACGCCTATGCTCCAAACATGAGAGACTAAAAAGGCCGTTCTATCAGACAAAAAGCTTACCGCCCCAGGTACAAGTCTCTTGACAAACTCCATATCATGCATCTGAAACCTCGCAGTCCCCATTTTCCGGCGACCACCGGCCGGAAGCGACTCACCGGACCCTCTCACGGCGGTCACGTCTCTAACTGGCCACAATATACACCTCCACAGAAACCCAACAAGAAAGAAAACGCTGTTGTAAACATACCTCAGCCAAACTGACCACCGATTAGCACCACAACCACTCAAGTTGTTCCTATTCATCCCATTAACCTTATTAGGCGGTGAAGGCCGAGCACCATCATCAACTTTGCGACATAATGATGTCAGCAACGCCATCATAGAAGTACCATCGCCAATAGCGTGGCTTCCATGGAAAATAGCAGTTCTCTGAGCCTCGAGAATATGGATTTCCCACAAGGGCTTGTCGGTAGAGAGCGGCCTTGAAGAAGAGAGATAAGCCATATATTCGTTAACAACGTCTTCTTCTCCGCCTTCTTCTGTGGTATGTATAACCACTTTATCAGATGTACTGTTAACAATGATAAAGTGTCGGTCAATGTCCACCGTGGTTCTGCGCCATCTTTCACGGCCATGCGAGTCTCTCACCAGTAGGCTGTAGAATGGGGTTGGGACTTTGAGATTGAAGATGCGTTCTCCAACTTTAGTTTTTAGGGTTTCGACGTCGATTTCATTTTCGAAGGCGACGGCGAGTGCGATGGAGAAGTTCAGCCTGGGTTGTACGAAGTAACGATCGTCTGATTTTAGTGGTCGCTCGTGGCCATCTTCTTGATCCATTGCTGCTGTGATTACAGAAAATTCATGGACGAGAGAGTACCAGATATTATTATTATATGAGTGTTTCCGCCGTGCCTGAATTTGGTTGGGATTGTGAATAATACTATAAATAGGACTTCGATTATTAATCGTTAACTATGTCTAGCTCACCATTGCTGAATTTCAGATTATTGGAATAAACAAATGTTCTCAAAGCTTGTCTTTACGCTGGCCACGTTTTGATTGTCGCGGCTACTACGAATTTCTTCGATCGTACTACTTGATATAAATTTAATCTAAGAGGAACTTATAGAAAAATACCCATGTTACACTTAGTAGTCAGTCCCTAGAACTGTCCTAACGGGCCTGCGGCCCGCGGGCCCGCCAAAGTGGTGGGGCGGGTTGTTAATTTTTCGCCCCGCCAAAGGGCGAGCCTGGGCGGGCATGCCCTTGCGGGCCGCGGGCAGGCCCGCCAAAAATAATATTATATAATTATACTAAGTAATAAGATTTATGAATAAAGTATATTGATTTTGATATTTTTTGAGTTTTTAATAACATAAATAATTAATATTTGATTAAATTATACTCCCTCCATCCCGTTATCTTTATCACATATATTGGTGGGCACGCAAATTAAGATAGTATTAGTATAGTACAATGAAAAAGTAAAAAAGTGTATATTTCGACACGTCTTTTAAGAATATTTAATATTATTATATGAATTGTTTGTGATAGTTTTTTTGGCTAAGTAAGGAAATGCGATAAAATTATTGGGACGCCCGAAATGGAAAAATGTGATAAAATTAGCGGGACGGGGGGAGTATATTTTCCAGGTTGAATTCTTTATTTTTTTTTATTTTTTCCTATTTTTTATATTATTTTTATCTATTTTTTATTATTTGTTTCTCATTGTTCCCTAATTTTTTTTTATTTTCTTGAAAATTGGCGGGCTAAGCCCGCCAGGCCCGCCCCGCCTGCGGGCGGGAAGCAGGCCGGCCAGTAGACGGGCTTGCCCGCGCCTGCCCTGCCAGTGGCGGGCTTTGGCGGGCTACGGGCTGGCCCGCCGCCGGCCCGTTTTGACAGCTCTATCAGTCCCTCTCAATATAATTTTATGAAGAGGCAATTTTCATTCAGGCCCCTAGGGTCAATTTTCATTTAGGCCCCTCTCAGTGCTTGAATTTAGAATTCAGGTTCTATCAGGAAAAAAATAGTTTTAAGGACCCGATTTCTGCTGTATCACTTCATTGTTCCGCAATACCACTTCATTGTTATGCAGTACCACTTCATTGTTATGCAGTACCACTTCATTGTTCTGCAGTGCCACTTCATTTGTTCTACTCGGATGCATTAGAGTGCAGTCTGAGGTGCAAACCGTCGGATGATTTGCGGTAGGAGCGACCTGGTACGAGGATGTTTGGCGTGATCGTCCAGATGCATTACCAGCACAGGCTACCGTTTGAGCAGGAGGAAACTCCAGATGGAGCGAATTGGCATGATCAATCAATGTAGGCTATCCGAGCGCGGGAATAATTATTTGTATTAGTAATTTTTTGTGTTTATGTTTGGAATATTTTTTTGCATCTTTATTCCGTTTTGAATTACTAATACAAATAAGTTTCCAAGATAAGAACTTGCTCCAAGATACAATAGGGAACTAATAGAGGCACCTTAACAGATTTTATGTTGAACATGCAAATAAGAACTACTTATCTGTTTGGCAGATAAGAAATGTTGCTTCGAGTTGTCGGGCCGGAAACCGGGACTAATGTTCACGAAGAAGACGAGAGGTCAACTTCGTGAGAAAATAGATCAAAGAAGGAAACTTGAAGAATTGATCTATGGTGAAAAGCAGCAATGCTTCGAAATACAGAAAAACCCTAGCTCGTAGAGAAGAAGAAGAAGCTAAGTATTAGAGGAGAAAAATCGAAAGAGGCTCAGATGAAAAATTGGAAACCTAGATTTTTTACTTAAGGAATTATAAGCTGCGAATCAGCAGAGACATGGGCTTTTTGGGGATAGATGTGGTAATTCTATTTTAGTCCCGGGAAATTATAACAACTTCCACAAACCTCGAAAGCTTTTTGATTTAACCCACAAATCTTTTCAGATTTAAAGATTTCGTCCCAACTATAAGGAAGCTGGACCGAAACTTTGATGGGCTTGAAAAACATTTTTGGTCCATACCGTGAATAACCCAGCTGGGTTATTTTTAACATCCCCCCTCACGCGGATGGGCCGAAAATGTTTTCCATACATAGCTTGCTTCTGAGCCTGACATGACTTTCTTTTCCCAGCGCTTTAGTGAAGATGTCTGCGACCTGTTCCTGAGATTTCACAAACATAGTTGTAATAAGTTTTTGTGATATATGTTCTCGAATGAAATGACAATCTATTTCAATATGCTTAGTTCGTTCGTGGAACACGGGATTATTGGCAATCTGAATAGCTGCACTGTTATCACAGTATAGCTTTGCAGCATCCTCGACCAAAATTTTCAGATCTGCCAATAAACCTCTGATCCAAATAATTTCACATGTAACCTGCGCCATTGCTCGATATTCAGCTTCAGCTGAAGATCGAGCTACTGTTTTCTGTTTTTTGCTCTTCCATGAGACTAATGTATTCCCTAAGAAGACACAAAAACCAGAGACTGATCTTCGTGTGGTAGCACACGAAGCCCAGTCCGAGTCACAGAATGCTGTAAGTTGATGAACTGAACCCTTTGAAACTAATATCCCAAAGCCAGGTGCTGCTTTTAAGTATCTTAACACACGAAAGGCAGCTTCAATATGTGACTTGTTTGGACAGTGCATGTACTGACTAAGATTCTGAACTGCAAAAGTAATATCAGGTCTTGTATTGCACAAGTAGATGAGTCTACCCATTAAGCGCTGAAAATAAGTAATGTCCTCATCATTACAGCTACTATCATCAGAGAATCTTAAGTTTTGTTGCATAGGAGTGAACTTAGGTTTACTTTCTAACACTCTGAACTCCTCTAACAGATCCACAGTGTATTTTCTTTGATTCAGAATCAGTCCTCTATCACACTTCACAACTTCTATTCCTAAAAAACATCTAAGTTCACCTAGATCCTTTATTCCAAACATATCATCAAGCACATGCTTAATTCTAACTATTTCTCTTAGATCATTCCCAGACAATAGGATATCATCTACATAGACAAGTAAGAAAACATGCAAGTTATTTCCAGATTTGAAAAACAGAGAATAGTCATGCAAACTTTGAACAAATCCATTATTTTTCAGCACTTCCGTCAGTTTTTCATTCCACATTCTAGGTGCCTGTTTCAGCCCATACAGAGATTTATTCAATTTGCATACACGATCATCATCAACATAATACCCCTCAGGCAAACACATAAACACCTCTTCATCAAGTTCCCCATGTAAAAAGGCATTGTTAATGTCAAGTTGGAACACAGTCCAATCATTTGCAATAGATACAACAAGCAAAATCCTAACAGTAACCATCTTTACAACTGGCGCAAAAATTTCATTATAATCTATTCCTTCCTTTTGACTATAGCCCTTAGCTACTAACCTAGCCTTGTACCTTTCTACCTCCCCACTAGGTTTATACTTGATCTTAAAAATCCACTTACAGCCTATGGCTTTTCTATTATTAGGTAGCTGAACTAAGTCCCAAGTTCTATTTTCAGTTAAAGCTTTCATTTCTAAGTCCATTGCCTCTTTCCACTCTGGTATTCTAGCAGCCTCCCTAGCAGTTTTAGGTATAGAGGATTTATCAATGTTATTACAGTACATCATATCATGCATGTTCAGATTTGACAGTGTCATAACAGAAGATAAAGGATATAACACATTCACTTTGGCTTTATTCAAAGAGCATACATAATCATCCAGATAACCTGGTTTCCTAATGGTTCTTCTAGGTCTGTTTGGGTTAGTAACACTAGGAACAACAGCAGTATTATCATTACAACAATTATCCACAGAATCATGAAGTTCAAGTTCACTAGTAGCACCAGAATTGTCATGTAGCATGTCAGGTGTATGCACATCAGCAAGGGAACTAGGAATATTATTATTATGCACATTTCTGTCTAGGACTGGCTGATCATGTAAGCATGCAGAACTGTTTTCACCACTTCCAGAATTTGAAGCATTGGTTTTGAGAAAATCATCAAAGAGAACATGCATAGTTTCACCTTGATCATCAATATTCTGAGATAAAGTTTTAAAGGGAAATACTGTCTCATAGAACTTCACATCCCTAGCTGCAAAAATATCTTTACTTTCTAGGTCAAGAAGTTTATATGCCTTCTTATTTTCATAGTACCCTAACATAACACACTGCCTAGCTCGAGGTTGGAACTTGGACTTACTACCTAACACTGCAGCATAACAAAGACACCCAAAAATTTTTAAACTATCATATTTCACACATTTTCCAAATAAGATTTCATATGGTGATTTCCCTTTGAGGACTGAGGAAGGGGTTCTGTTTATCAAATACACTGCACTAAGAATGCAATCTGACCAGTACACTAAAGGCAGCCCTGATTGAAAGAACAAAGCTCATGCTACATTTAAAAGATGCCTATGCTTTCTTTCAGCTATGCCATTTTGCTGAGGAGTATCTACCACACTGGTTTGATGCAACATACCTTCTGCCCTAGTAAATTCTAGAAACTGAGCATTTACAAATTCTGTCCCATTATCAGTCCTAATTGTTTTCAATTTTCTATTAAACTGTGTGTTAATCATGTTAACAAAGATCCTAAAGTATTGCAACACCTCAGACTTATGTTTCAATAAAAACCCAAGTGGCTCTAGAAAAATCATCTACCAAAGTCAGAAAATATCTGCAGTTATTATAGCTGGTTGTTCTAAAAGGCCCCCACACATCACCATGAACAAGTTCAAAAGCAGAGAGGGTTTTGTGTTCACTCATTGGGAAAGGTTCTCTAGCCTGCTTTGCCTTGTGACATATATCACAAGGCTGAGCAATTTGAGATTCTTTGAGTTTCAAAACAGGTTTTAGTACATCCATCACTATAGGAGATGGATGTCCCAATCTCCTGTGCCACACATCATAAGAAGCAGCATGATTAATGAAAGCAGTTTCACTAGTATTACCACTCATGTCAGCACTGAAGTAGTATAATCCTGCTTTCAGCTCACCAATCCCCAGTATATCTGGGGACTGTGGGTCCTGAAAGATGCATGCATCATTTTTAAAACATACAGTACATGTATTGTTGCTCACTAGCCTAGAGACTGATAGCAAGTTGCACATAAAATCTGGAACTACAAGCACATTTTTCAGCATTATCTTATGATTCAGCATGCAATCACCAATTATCTCAACAGGCACACAACTTCCATTTGGCAGTTTGATTGATATGTTCTTAGGCTTAACATATTTTATGTTGATCAGATTTTTTGGGGAGGATACAATAGGGAGCTGAAGCAGATCTTGGAAAAGACGGTGAACGCCTCAAGGAAAGATTGGTCGTTGAAGCTAGATGACGCACTATGGGCGTACCGCACCGCATATAAAACTCCAATAGGGACTTCGCCGTTTCGTCTTGTTTTTGGAAAAGCATGTCATTTACCTGTAGAATTAGAACACCGTGCATATTGGGCTATTAAAAAGCTAAATTTTGATTTGTCTGAAGCAGGTAAAAATAGGTTGCTCCAGTTGAACGAGATGGACGAGTTTCGTCAACAATCGTACGAGAATGCCAAGTTATATAAGGAGCGAACGAAAAAGTGGCATGACAAGAAGATCATAAAAAGGGAGTTCAAAGCCGGCGATCGCGTCTTACTGTTCAACTCAAGGCTACGTCTCTTTCCAGGGAAGCTAAAGAGTAAGTGGGTAGGCCCCTACATAGTACAGAAAGTATTTCCATCAGGGGTCGTACAAATCCTTATCAATGGGAAGGACGAGCACACAGTTAATGGGCAGCGCTTGAAACTCTACGACGATGGGGAAATGGGCAAAGCGAACTTGGCATTCCTTGAAGAACCTAGTGCTATTAATATTCATGCTTTACGTTGTTCTGTGCCTTTCAGGGACACCTCGTCTGGAGAGAATACCAGCGAGCTGAAGGACCTCCAGAACACCAAAGCAAGCCTAGACACCAAGCCACCCTGATCGTCTCGACAGTCGAGCTGACGACTTTAAAAACAGCGCTTCTTGGGAGGCAACCCAAGTATTATCGATGCATATATATTATATTTATTCCTATTATTCTAAGTCTTATTTTCTAATAAAACTCGCTTTCACGGTGCGCCTAGTCATGTTTGTTTCGCAGGCTCATAACTAGTTTGGGGGTTGCCCGTTCGCGATGGTTGCTTGCTTACTGCGAATCAACAAAGTCTTCTACATCGATCGACGTAAAATTCAGGGCAGTGTCACTTCTACTCTTTCTTTGCTTTTAATTTACACATTGAGGACAATGTGCTATTTAGTTTGGGGGTGGGATGTGACCTAGATTTATATGCTTACATATTTAGGTATCGATGTGCTTCGGTCTTTTAGTGGGTATAACTGATGAAGGTTGCGATTTGAACGTCATCTGTGGAATCTCCTGTCAATGATGAAATTTTTTAAATTTTACTGTGTCGAGATATGATTCGATGAATTGAGTGTGATAGTCTTACATGTTGCATTGTCGTGATATTAGCATGATTATTTGGCTATATTGACTGCTTTAGGAGAGTATTGCGTATTATGAAGCACAAACCCAGCTATATATGTGAGTTCTTGAGCCTTCAGAAAAATTCAGAGCAACTCATTATGCTCGGTGTTTATTCTTGTGTGACACGCATGGACTGAATATTTTCGAACTTGCTCTGTTATGCATGTCAATGGTTACAATGTGGATTTTTGTGTGCGAAAATGAGAAGGGCACTAGGATTGAGTCATTGGCCTAAATATTTCCCTACCTTATGCATTTACCACTTAGTGAGCCCCGTTGAGCCTTATTTGACTTAATTGTTGATTTGGAGCCCAGATATTTAGCCTAATTGCCTCAAATTTAGCCTGTACGACCCCGTATCAACGTGTTAGTTTATCGATATCGTGAAAGTGGCTTGTTGGTTGAGAAGGAGCTAATTGTCGATGCATGTTAGTTATGAACTCGTCCTATGATATAGATCCCTCGTCGTAATATTGCAGCGGACTAGAAACCTCTCTCTTCAAATGAGACGTACAAAAAAAAGATAGGAGGGGCTGGTTCGAAAAAAAAAAAGAAAAAAAAAGACTTCGAAAAAAAAAGAAAAAGAAAAAAAAAAGAGAGAGAGAGAGAAAAAAAGAAGGAAAAAAAAGAAAAAAAAGAAAAAAAAGGAAGAAGCGAAAAAGAAACGAGCGAGAAGAGCTAGAAAATGTGAAAGGATGAGTCGAGTGAAATTGGGACGACGTTAGAAGAACGAAATAAATGGTGAAAGAGCGATTCGATGATTGACACGTTTGATACTTTTAGCTCACTTTCCCATATGACGCACCTTTTCAAAACCCGAGCCCCATTACAACCCTTGATGCCCTTTGATTCGTGCATAACTTCTACTATGTGACTATGATGTGATATATTTGCAAGCATAGAGTAAATTCTTTTCATGTCGTGGATTGAGCTTTTTTATACAGATCCCATTGAAAACACCCCGAGCGACTTGAGCGACCCTTGTGCGAGTTGTGGATTGATGCGTGGTATAATTCTAGAAATGTCATTCATGCTATGATAAGATTGCGACATATTACCTCATGCCTCGTGTCTTGACTTGATCGTTCATTAGTTGATGATTATCCCGACTTTATATGCTTTTACGTTTTCTGAGATGAAGCAGAAGAATTTCATTGAGTGATGTTCTATAATCCTAACTTGATTTGTTTTAATTCCGCTTTTATGATCGGGGACGATCGAAGCTAGTTTGGGGGTTGTTGATAAGTTAGGATTTTACGTTATGTTATATCGTAAAAAGCGTATTTTTGACCCGTTATTTATTTGAATATACTTGAGTATCCTACCTTTATGCTATATTTCATATTTTATAGATATTGGAGCAAAAAGAGCTAAAGTCGAGGAATTATACATACAAAGTATGGATTGGACTACAATGGTTGATGGAGTTTTAGCCCATGAAAGTTATTTAGCCCACTAAGAGACCAACACTTGCTTAAAGAACAAGTAAATCAAAGGATGGCCAAGATACATGCACGTGCAAGGAGAGAGAAGGAAATCTACACCTCTTGAATCTTGACCAAGTATTCACGTTTGAATATTTATGCGAGAGCTTAAAGGAAAGTCAGAGATATTATTGGAAAAATTCGAATATGATCATATATGGGCCTATTTGGTTAAGTCGGCTGATATTTTCTATATAAAGGAGACGAAGAAGAGATATCGAAGGCAGGGAATAACAGAGGGACTTTCGACGGAGAGCTGGGCAGCGATTTGAGGAGAAAAAAATAAAAAGCACTGAATAGAGGCGTCGACGGAAATAAAGAGCAGACTTGCGGCGAAGATAGGAGACGATTGACGACTAAGGCGTTCCTTCCGTGATAAGCATATTATTTCTCTATTATTTTGACATTGAGTATTTTATGCTTTTATTTTATTAATATGCTAGCTTAGATTCTTTTGTGGTTAAGGCCATGATAGGCCGAATAATGACTACGTATTAATATTTTCTTTTCCTATTTGATCTTGTGAATCGAGTCATGTGTTCCATGTTTGCGCTTGATGCTTGTGTATGCCTGATCAACATATGCATGTTTATTTGATTGGTTTATGAGACGGACAGAGTGATTAGACCGGTTTGAACGATAAACATAGAACATCACTACGTAAAATCGACCAGAGATGGAATTCGGTTTCGTATGTGTGGTTTCCGAATCCTTAAGCGCCGAAAGCGTTTAAGCTCGGGGAATTTCATAGAGATTTAATGCGTGCGTAGAAACTACAATCCTATAGACATATACGGGTTGGTTCTCTATCGCATAGGATCGCTATTGCGGGACAAACGAGTAGCGATTGTCTTAGGAAATTTACCTTGACTGAGATTCATGATGGTTAGACAGGATAGATTTTATGAAGACGTAGGAATTATTTGTGATGAACATGTGCCTTGGTCACTCGTCGTTAATTGATCTTTATCTCATGCCTTATCAAGTTTCCAGATTTTATCAAGTTATGCAATCACGTCGTCCGCTTCTATTAGTTCGCAATCGGGTCCTCTAAATTACATCTACCCATCGAACTACTTGCTTGCAGCTCGCTCAATTCGTTCGCTCACTGCTTGCTGGTGCCTGTCCTCATCTTCAGGTCATCGCTCTTCATTGCTCGGGGCGTAGCGACCACCATGCGGGGATGGTGGTGTCCTTGCATAGGTGGCAGCCACAGGCAACCGTAGCAGAGGGATTCCAGTGAGCTTGAGTTTCTATGAGTGTCTATCCAGTAGACTACTGTAGTTTTTCAGGCAATATGACATTGTACTTCTTTTTAGTAACTCCAATTAATGTTTGGTTACATATTGGTTGTCTTGGGCATCGCACACAATCACTCAAAGTCACCGCCTATGTGATTTGTTTATTGGGCATTCCATGTCACATCTGGTTGCTGTTGTTGGTTTCGTGGTAAAGCATGATTAAATACGCATTGTTTGTTTATTGGGCATCCCATGGCTCATCCGCAGAGCTCGAGTCGGCTCATCGAGCTCGCGATCGGCTCGACTCATCGCCCACCTCCTAATTATTGTTATTCTTATTGTTGTTATTATTATTATTGTTATATTTTTTCACTATTATTATTTATTATTATTGTACTATTATTGATATATTAGTATTATTATCAGTTATGGAAAACTCGTTACGTCTCAGCTTTGGCCTTCAAAAACGGACCATTTTAACACGGAATTTCAAATCCGACGAATTATAAGAGTTTGAATTTCCCCTCGGATTCGGACGAAATTGAATCAAATCCGTGCGATTGCCAAACCGAAAATTTGGGTATTTCGAATCGAAATTCGGAAATCCAAACCGAAGGTTTGTGAACACATATTAAGTTTTAAATTACTATATGAGATATTTGTCTTGATTGTTCCAAATTAGACGTGATGTATAAGCAATTGATCTAGTATGACACACTTACTCTTCCGTCTGTTCTGTCACAAAGGTATCGTCATGAACATGATTCGATACACAATTTAACATTTTAAGGTAGTCTTTTCATAAAAATTTCATTATATTGAGAGTAAACAATATCCCGATGGCACAATGGGTTCATTTGAAATATAATAGCGGAATTGCTCGGGCTACTATAGGGTGAGTACGTTTCGGATAATAATCATGTAAATTAGGCTTTTGGGTCGGGGCACTTGATGAAAACCCATCTACTTCGTTAAGTGATCACATATAAAAATAGTGTATCACTCGAAGGTTTTAAATTTGCACCACATTAACAATAAACCAAACAGATCCATAGAAAGAATCGAGCAGAAGTCCCAAAACTAACCAAGTTCCAAATGAAATAAGAATGTAAGATCATAATAATATCTCAATGAAGGTTGGTGTCGTCACCTCTGTCAGCACATTGTTTCATCTCAAGCAACACATCCTCGAAACACTTGGCAAGAGATTTAGGATCTGGAATGAGTTCTTCAACCACTGAGATTTGCATTTCGGCTACTCCAGCATAACTCACGAAATGCATTATGATTGATATCACATCCTACACATGTTTAGCGAACACAAATCGAAAGTTAGTTATGTTTTCAAATAACGCAAGTCTGAAAATGGTCAAACATATTAGGGTATCTTCTTTACGTGATGTTGGGTGGTGGTCGTGATTCTGATGTACTTCACAGGGTTACTTGCTATTGCAACTTTGCCTTCAGGACCAATCAGATTTGATGTAAGAAATGTGTTCGTACGAAGGATACGATGCATGAGATAGCTGGCTACCTGTAAAAATCAAAATACGATAGTTACATCTTAAAATATATAAAAATGGAAATATTATCGAAAAAATTGATGCCTTGGCTCCAAAGAGTGTCATGAGGCAACTTCTGAACTTTTTTGAAAAGGTTGCCTCTATGGAGTTCTTTCTTCTATCAATCATGTGTTTGGCTTTCTTCACATATTGAAGTGGATAGTCACAACCGCTGACTATGGGCAGCATATAAAGTCCAATGATGTTACCCCATGATACTCCTAATCCACATTTATCTTCTAGCACTTCATGGTCCTGAAATTTTAATACACGATAATTGATATGTCTCCGTAGAATAAGTTTACATACAATTTATATGTGAGACAATAACATTTTTAGTCCCCAATGTTTTGGACATTGGTGTTTCTGGTCCTTCATGTTCCAAGTTGTCAATTTTACTTTCGATATTATCACTTTTTTCGTTTTGGTCATCCAATTAATTTAATCGTAATTTAGACGGAATTTGACACGTGGGAGCACACGACGATCTTCTGTAGGTCAGCTTAAAACCTTGTAACGTATTTTCTTCTTCGATTTAAATGTAGGTAATTATCATTACTAGGGATGTTCGTTCGGTACAAAACGAACCGAAATTTCGGTTCCCCTATTTCCGAAACCAAATAAACTGAATAGGTTATTACCGAATTTTTTTCGGTACCGAATTAACCGAATTTTCAATAAAAAATAGAACTTTTAATAATATTTAGATTAATATATATAATTTAATATAATTTTTTTGGTTTATCAAAAAAGTTATATTAAATTATATATATTAATTTAAATATTAATGAAAATTTGTTTTTATTATTAATAAAATATAATATATTTTAATTTTAAAGTTTCGGTAATTCAGCATACCGAAATTACCGAAATCCAAAACTTATACCGAACCGAATTGCTGAAATTTTTTTAAAAAACCGAATACCGAACGGAATTTTTCTGTTCGGTTCGGTTTTGTACCGAATTTTCGATATTTCGGTTATTCGGCTCGGTTAACTTAATAATGCACACCCCTAATCATTACACATCACATGTAACTCAGCTTACAACGTTGTCAATTCCCCGTTGCATAATGATCACCTGCATTTCAGTCGAAGAAGATGAAATACAAGGTTTCAATTCGACTAAAAGAAAATTGTTAAAGTTGATTTTATCAACGTTGACAATGCCGGACCAGCTCTTCAGTCAACATTCATGACTAGGACTTGGTCAACCTTTTGTCTTTAATGCCCAAAAACTTTTTTAACTAATCTTTTGGATGTTTAAACGTGTGCAGGAATTAATAAACGAGCTGGAAATGCTCAAAGATCACGGAGATAAGGCAGAGCTTCCAATAGGAAGATGATTCACTAAAAATAGAAGATACGAATATCAAAGGAGATCAAGTCAAGCACCTACCGAAAATAAAAGACCTAGGATCAGCCGATTAAATAGGAAGATATAAGAGAGCAATGCAAAACGAGTCAAGTCTATTGGAGCGAATATAAAAATTTGACTTCGAGCATAAAGCGGGATAGACACGACGAGTGAACGAGGAAGAAAAAGAGAGAGAGCGCAAACCGCAATTCAATGTTTCTCTGTTTTTGCCTAAAGATTTACCTTTACGTTGTGTAAAGTTTAGGAGTGTCGTTAGATTCTTTTACGTTGCTGCGTATTTTTACATCTCGTGCATGCGTCTCTTTAATGCTAATTTTACTTCCGTTGTGCAAAAAACTTTCTGATCCCTAGTGTTGGTTCAACATTAGGGCCAACATTCACGTATCTGTTTTTAACTTAGGCTGCATTCATATCGGGACCACTTCAGAAATCATGTGCTCTCACATGGTAAATTCGGTCAAAACTAACGATTAAATTAATCGAGGGACCAAATCGGTCCAAAATCAATAATATTGAGGACTAGGTAGAACCTCGGAATACGGGAAGCAGAAACGCCCATTCCCAAAATAGAGGGGATTAAAATGTTGTTCGCTCATTTATACAGTATGTGACATAACAAACATGAAAATTGCGTACCCCATATTGTCTCAAGTTTACCATCATCGTACTGCTGATCCAGTGACCTTCCTTTTTGACTAGATAGATGGAATGAAATTGGTTTGCAGTTAAGTCTAGATCAATTGTACTATAAAAAAGGTCATACTATTCACACCCCCTCTACTACTTAATACCCCCTTTTCATACCCCACGCTTGAATCACCTAATCACATTATTTCAACAAATTATTTTAGTATTCTTTTTTATATAGAATTCAACAATATTAATTGACGTGTTATTCAACAATATTAAATGCAGGTGTTATTCAACAATATTAATTAACTTATTTCATTCAATGACGCAACTATACAATATTTAATTTACTTATTATTATATTACTCCTTATTATAATCGTTACAATTTTACATTAACTGTAAAAACATTAATATTTGAAACTTGTCAATATAATATTTAATTTAATTTAATAAAAGTATTCATAAAACATATACTACTTATTAACCATGCAAACTTAATTTTTTTTCAATTACGCAGTTTGAATTGGTGAGTTTCGAAATAGCCTTGTTGATATAGATTGGATATACGATGCAATATACAACTAAATAATAAAATATTTCTGCAATATTTTCCTTGTTTCATCAATATATTGACAACCATATGTTTCAAAGTTTCACATTTGGTGCTTGAACGTCGTTATTAGTTTAATGGCAATATACATGTGTTTCAAGTTCATCCATATCTTTAGAATTAATTTATTTAATGGTATTTATTTGATAGTTTAAATTGGTAAGTTTTTAATTGTCTAAAATAGATACTTTTGAAATAAGTAAGTATTTAACAATTTAATAACATTAATTTAGAGGGTGCAAATAGAAAATGCGAGTGCCAATAGAATTACCCAAATAAAAACCTTACCACTTTGTTGCAAGTATCTTGAAAGCCCGCATGACATAACCCCGAATAGCACATCATTTATGGTCTAGCACATAAGTAAGAACAATCATTATGTGAGCAAATAAGTAAGTTGAACGTTTTGATGAAAAGATCATTAAAGATTAAAATTTAAAACTCCACAAAATGGTCATTTTTAACATATCCGAAGATTACAATTAGACAAATTGGTCGTCGTCAGTTAACAGATATGATTTGCATAGATTAAAATTAGACAAAAAGCTTACCGCCCCGGGTACAAGTCTCTTGACAAACTTCATATCAGCCATCTGAAACCTCGCAGTCGCCATTTTCCGGCGACCACCGGACGGAAGCGACTCACCGGACCCTCTCACGGCGGTCGCGTCTCTAACTGGCCACAATATACCTCTCCACAAAAACCCAACAAGAAAGAAGATGCTGTTGTAAACATACCTCAGCCAAATTGACCACCGATTAGCACCACAACCGCTCAAGTTGTTCCTATTCATCCCATTAACCTTATTACGCAGTGGTCGAGCACCATCGTCAACTTTGCGACATAATGATGTCAGCAACGCCATCATCGAAGTACCATCACCAATAGCGTGGCTTCCATGGAAAATAGCAGTTCTTTGAGCCTCGAGAATATGGATTTCCCACAAGGGCTTGTCGGTAGAGAGTGGCCTTGAAGAAGAGAGATAAGCCATGTATTCATTAACAACGTCTTCTTCTCCGCCTTCTTCTGTGGTGTGTTTCACTTTATCATGAGATGTACTGTTGCTAACAATAATAAAGTGTCGGTCAATGTCCACCGTGGTTCTGCGCCATCTTTCACGGCCATGCGAGTCTCTCACCAATAGGCTGTAGAATGGGGTTGGGACTTTGAGATTGAAGATGCGTTCTCCAACTTTAGTTTTTAGGGTTTCGACGTCGATTTCATTTTCGAAGGCGACGGCGAGTGCGATGGAGAAGTTCATCCTGGGTTGTACGAAGTAACGATCTTCTGATTTTAGTGGTTGCTCGTGGCCATCTTCTTGATCCATTGCTGCTGTTATTACAGAAAGCCATGGACGAGAGTGTAAGTATTTATATGAGTGTTTCCACTCCACCAAAGCTGAAGGGTCAGATTCTTGGAATAAACAAATGTTCACTTGACTTCACGCTGGCCACGTTTTGATAGTCGCGGCCACAAATCTTTACTTGATAATCTAACGGCAAATTTCTTATCAGGTTGAAACTTACTGTTTAGTACTACAAAAATTTCTTCCTATTAAGCACCCGTCTGCGAAAAATTGTGTGTGTAATACCCCAAACAGTGAACTGACGAAATTATCCTTTTCCAAATCGAAACTGAACATTGTACCAACTGTTTTGATTATTGCCAATTATCAATAATTATACTTACTGTTAGCGTTATTATACCAACAAAATTGAACATTATACCACTATTGTTATAATAACGATAACAGTTGGTATACAGCTTAAATTCTGGTATAATTGCGACAACAGTTGGTATAATTATCAAAACAGTTGGTATAATCCAGTTTCGCTGTATAAAATTACAATAACTTTATTTACTGGTATAGTAACGAAAACGGATGGTATAATTTCCTCAATTTCTGGTATAATAGCAAATCAGTTGATGTATTACCTATTTTTTGTTATAAACTTATAATAAACTTTATTTATTGGTATAATTACGAAAACATATGGTACAATTTTTATAATTTCTGGTATCAGTTGGTATAATGTCCAATTTCGTTGTATAAAATTTGAATAACATTATTTAGTGGTATAATAAGTTGGTATAATGGTCAATGTTTGGTATAATGATATAATTTCAATGGCTTCTGGTAAAGTAGAGAAATCAGTTGGTATAATGGTCAATGTTTGGTACAAAAATATAATAACATTATTTATCGGTATAATAACGAAAACATATAATTTCTACAATTTCTGGTATAATAGCAAAATCAGTTGGTATAAAATGTCCAACTTCGCGTTATAAATTGAAAATGGTGTTATTTATTGGTATAATAACGAAAACTTGGTTTAATTTCTACAATTTGTGGTATAATTTCAATTTTGTTCAGTATAATAACGAATTATGTTTGTATAATTCATGTGAAAATAATTGTTCAACTTTTTTGAATGTGTGAGGCATGGGTATTTTCATCTTTTCAACGTTGAAAAGACCATTTTTTAGGTACTAAACAGAAAGAAAATTCTCAGATAGGTATTACATAGGAAGAAATAATTCGAGAGGCATTTAAAAGTAAGTTTAAACTTTCAGATTGGACTGATAAGGAATTTATCCTAAATCTAAAGCGTAGAGTCAACGCAGGGGAAGTAACATTAATGGGTTCAATTTTCAACACTAATTAGGACAAATTGCACTCTTTAGTTATACTCCCTCCGATTTTATTTACATGTCGTTTAAGGTTTTTTCACTCATATTAAGAAATAGAATAAAATGTCTAATATACCTCTAATTAATAAATTAAGCCTATTTAACATATTCCATTGAAAATCATTAAAAAAGGGTAAAACTGGAAAGATGATAACCAATTTGTATTGAAATCTGTAGAACGACATCTAATTAGAAACAAAATTAGAGAGTTAAAACGACATGTAAATAAAATTGAAGGGAGTATATGGGTACTACTATTTGCACCCTTTAGGGGTGCAAAAAACCTTGGGAATGTAACTACAAAATTAATTTGCTGGAATTCAGCAAACATAAATTAATCACATTCTACTATTTACTCAACATTATTATGCTATATGGCCCTGTTTACTTGGCAAGATAAGCCAAGATAGAGGCTCATTTATCCCATATAATATTGTTCGCTTACCAACAAAGCATTTTCTGTAAGCCCGCTACAATTACAAGGCCCAGTATTGTAATCCAGAGAATGCAGGACAAATAATACGTGGGTTTGGGCTGAGATTATGTATCCAATCAAGATTATTAGTTAAAATGACCAAAATACGTCAATTCCTCCAAATTTTAAATCATTATTTCAAATAATTTACATGATAAAATTAAATAAACAACACTAATATATTCCTTATTTTATGGTGATTAAAATGACATGCATATCTTATATTTTTTTTATGTTCATAAGAATAGTTTTTTTTTGTAAACAAACAAGAAAATTGGGCTTTTATATGTTCATAAGAATAGTTATACATAAGATTAAATGTTTATTATGTTAGAAACTAAACAAGATATAATGTACAAGATTATTTCAAACGTTTTAACTTGGGCTTTTTTATACTTCATTTTCTCGTGTGGTAAAGTAAACGCATCATATATCTTTGAAGCAGTTATGACTTATATGATCCTGAGGGACGTAAGTGGCTTTTCTAATTCTATTGAAACAATTTGCATTTATACATGCGCGCAAACATAATATATACTAGTGCTATTTGCACATTGTGCAATAATATATAAATATTTAATAGTGACTTATTTATTTTAAGATACTTAATGGAAAATATAATTTACATTTAATAGTAAATAGCTAAAATAGTAATTAACCACAAATAGTAAATAAAAGTAGTGGGTGTTTTTTATTTTTTATTTAATTGTTTTTGTTATATTGACAGGCCAAGTGGCAGCTTATACTTACCCCTCGCGCTTAATAAAATAGAATAGATACTCGCGCGCGTACACACACGTGTAATTTGTATAACGTTATTTAAGGAAAAAAAACTCGAGCTTGTTATGTCGTTGCATTTAGTGTAAGAAATAAAAAAATATTATATGATCAAACATACAGTTCAATTAGTATTAGTGGTCCACATATATATATATATATATATATCCACATATATATATATATATATATATATATATATATATATATAGAGAGAGAGAGAGAGAGAGAGAGAGAGAGAAGTTTTTTTGTGCTCACATACCTTGTTGATGTGGCACCGATTCATGCCATTTCAACATCCCACAACGACATCTAAGGTTAGGTCGTCTTAATTAACAACTTCTAGGTGTCATAATAAACATTGCGAATGTTGATCTGGCATATTAATGCGACATATTTCTTTCACACGTAAAATGTTATGTAAGTCGTCAATATGCCACATCAGCATCCGAAATGTTGATGGAAACATTTCATTAAGCCATCATAAACGTAAATAACAAAAGAAGAGAGAGCGAAGCAAGAGAGAAAAAGGAGAACTCAACAAAATCAAATTCAACCAGCTAGGAAATTAATTTCGAAGATGAGGTAGGTGAATTTTCAGCTACAACACGTAATATGTTTTGTGCTTAATGTGTTTTCGGTATTTATGTGACTTACATGACTTATGTGATGTTATGTAAAATTTTAGGGGTATATGTGCTTGAAAACCCAGATTTTGGGTTTATATGTCGAAAATGTTCATGTTCGTATTTATACATGCATCGGTATGAAAATTCATATGAGAAAATGATTTTGGGTAGTTGAATAATTTTCGGATAAATGAGCATTTTTGGGTAGTTTAGGCACTTTTCGAAGGTTTTAATGAAATTGTCGGTCTAGGAGGAAATTCTAGGCGAATTTCACTTTCGGGCTTGATATTTTTGGATGTTCAGTCAAATATCTTTCATGCGAAGACTATTCAGGTATTTCACGAATAATTTCAGGCCTTTAATGAGTTTTCGGGATGATTTCGCCGTTCAAATAATTCCAGGACTTTAAATGACCATATTTCGGGCCAAGGTATTTTCGGTATTAAAGTATATTTTCGAGTAGTTAATTTTCGGCCCTGATGAAAACTAGGGCGTTCAACTTTCGGCGCCCGAATAAAATTTTCGGGTCTTTTGTCAATTTTCGGGCAGAAAAGGAAAAATAACTTTTACATGATATTGCATCTCATATTGCATGGCATACGCATTTCATATCAGTACAAGCAAGGATGACCGTGTGGCACGGTGACACTGTATAGTGTCGACGAGCGGGGTAGAATGTGACCAATGTTGATCGTCGGCTCGTAGTGGAGCTGTGAGGTTAGGACTAGGACACCAGATGGGAGATGGACGTGATCGATTCATCTACTCGGATGCATTGGAGTGCAATCTGACGTGCAAACCATCGGATGATTTGCGGAAGGAGCGACTTGGTAGGAGGATGTCTGGCGTGATCGTCCAGATGCAATACCAGCATAGGCTATACCGTTTGAGCAGGAGGAAACTCCGGAGGAGCGACCTGGCGTGATCGATCATGTAGGCTATCCGAGCGCGGGCCCCTAACTCTATATTTTATTGTGCGCCCGTGGTGCCTAGTCTAGCACAGTGCCCTAATGTGGTGTATTGATATACGATAGGTTGAGATGAAGGGAAAAGGTCGAGCATGCATTTACTGTGAGATATTTTGGGATAGGATTTGAGTGCACGGCCTTCACGCATTTTTTCACCTAATGGGCAATCGTCAGTGTTTACGTGTTGTAGGTATGACGGTGTCAGATCGAGGTACGCCGTGACTGAGGCTGGTGGCGGTGACTATATGGACTTTTGAGGGCATGGATGTACATGGAGGAAGACATGTGAAGCGGCGTTAGGACATTTTGATATTTTGACATTTTGGGGTTGCAGCCTTTGTAAATGAATGATCTTGTAAAATCCATTTTGTTGTAATATATTTTAATTTGCGAAAAGTTTTTGTAAAATGAGCTTTCCGCAACTTTGGTTGCGAAAACCCGCCACTAATAGTAATTAGGAAATGAGGATAGCCACTTACAATATTTTTTATTAAACAAAAAGGCGGACAGTCGCAATTCATCATTCATTTCCAATTATATATAATCCACTGTTAGAAAGTGTTTGATAAATGAATAAATGGACGATTTTGGATTGAGAGCTGTTGCGTTAGTTCCAGTTTTATTTCTATGGTAGAAGACAACGTGTATAATTTGTTTTATTTTATTTTTTCAAGATTTTACAAGTTGGAAGCATGGTCTTCAAACTGGAATCTTGAACCTTGGCCGTAAAATATAATACAATAATCGATCAAATAAAATGTGTTGGGATTAAAAAGTAATTGTAAGACGTGCTATCGAAAATTAAATTTATAATTTAAATGTCCAAACTAAAACTAAAGTGTATTAGAGATCAATTATAAAATGAGGTGTCAAAAGTTAATTTAAGCAAAATTAACATGTAGTAAACACGAATTGAAACCACAAACTTCTGGAAAACTAACTAAAGTAGTTAGCAATAGACCATAACAATTTATCTGAACATTAAGCTATAGTAGTATTTTGCCACACTCGATGTGCATGCTTGACTATATAAATCTATAATATTACTTTATATTTTAAATTTTAATAGGTGAAATTATAATGCTGGATTAATTTTATATTATTTTTAAGAATTAAAAATGATTTTATGGTGTAATGAAGATAAATTTAAAATTGAGGATAGAATGGTGATTTGTGGCTGCCACACCAAATCAATTTGGGAGATGGGTGCAGTTACTACAAGCGTCTCTCCCTTAATAAAATCGAAAGATATTTGCATTTTTGAATTATTTTCCTTCAATTAATTAGAACATGAACGTCACTGAAAGTGCTAAAATTCCGACAATTTCACGATTTACCCATCCAAACGGCCCGTCCGATTCTCAAAACCTTGGATTGGAACGCCTTTATATGGAAACTACAGTTATATAATTATGTAAGATAGGAGATATTGGCTTTGGCGATGGAAAATTAAGATTTTAGGAAGAAAAAAAAACAATTCTCATGTGTTTCACTATCCAGATAACATAACGTTTCAGTAAAAACTAGAGACAGATAGAAAACCCCTTAACTCAAAGAAACAAAATTGAAGCAGCAATTTCTAAAAAGAACCACAAACAACATTCACTACCATGAGAATCAATCACAATCACAAACACAATTGGGGTCTTTAGAACCAAGCAATCAATCAATCACATTATAATTTCTTTAGATCATCACACAATCTTCATCGAAATAATTGACAACAGCAACCACAAAGGCTGTTTCTTTTCCTATCCACAAACTTTAGATCATCACACAATCTTCATCGAAATAAGGACAACCACACACTGTATTTCATTTCGTAGCTTTTTTTGTGGGTAGATTGTTTCTTCACAAAACCACATTTTTCTTTTTCTTTCGTAGAAGAAGGAAGAGAAAGAAATAAACCACATTCTGAACAGAGTTTGCAAAAAGTTTCTGAACATGAAGGATCGGCATCTTAGTCCCAATTCAAACACAGTTTATTTACACCTAAAAGAGCTCAACAACCAAGGACATTATTTACATTGATCAGTAAGCAATATAAGTCACCTTATTACATATATATAGATAGGGCATAAGCAACACAAATCTCTGTATTCAGGGAATAATCTTGCTCTGCCTCCCACACGAACCTCAAAATAAGTTCTTAGTCTACGCATATCAAAAGTCCATAAATAGCGCGGAACAAAGATCAAACCACAATGATCGCCAATTAAAAGTTGTGAAGAGAAGAAAGCCAATGATCCATCAACTCCTTACCTCCTAAAAAACAACGAAAAAACCAAATTACATCATCACAAACTCGGTAATAAGTGAAGAAGATAGCTATCCATAGAGATGTTTTAAAGATTCTCACCATGAGAGTAACCATTTGGGAGGCTCTTAACAGCGCTCAAGAACTGCACACTACGAACTTCGACATCGTCCTCCAATTCGTGCCTATAACAAGGGACCAACACTGCGAAACTATCATCATCATCACAAGCCTCGTCGTCGCTTATGAAATCGGGCGGGTGAGGCTCTAACCAACCAATGGACCAATCCGAGTCTTCTGATTCCGAGCCCGATAAGCAAACGCCATCCGATGGAACCAAGACAACATCGTACTCTTTGTCTATCCTTTTGGCTCTGTCTTCCCTTGTTTTCCATTTCCTCTTCGACTTTTTATTGGAAGATGACATTTTTCTATTATCGCCCCTCTTTGTCGATTGGAGCCTCAAGCTTTCGGGCTCTCCCCTCATTCCTGAACCCCAATCGGTCACTGAAGTTAAGGGGTTTGCCGACGAATTATTCGGGGCTTGTTCTTTGTCTTTCATGGCTCCGAGCCACAACCATGAAAGTTTTGGGAAAGAAAGAGCCATGTTCTCTATTCCCTTCTCTTTTTCTATCTTGGGAAAAACAAAAGAATCTAGCGAAGTATTTGGATTCTTGAGTGGTGGTGGTAGAAGGATTTCGGGCTAGAAAATGGAGAAATTGAGAATTTTAAATCAACGTAATCACAGCCCAGCTCAAAGTTAAAGCCATATGCTTCGCATATCGAGATTTAGTATCGACGGTTGAAGTATAATCCCATCATCTTAAAGAAACCTAAAGAATTTCCAGCAATGATTTAATCAACAAACCCCAAGATTGATATAAGACGAAGCTATCATTGAACAACGAAACAATCACTCCAGCGGTTGCAAGAGTCCTAAACAAGAAGAGAGTTTAATGGAATGATTCCAAGAATCAGCTTTTTTTTGGGGGGATAATTCAAGAAAATGATTGCAGTCGAAGACGGCTAAATGAACCTTTCATCCCTAAACATCATAAAGGGAAAAAGATTGAAGCTTTGTCAAATTTAATTGAAGCAAACGCAGATACGCCAGAAAACAAGGGCTGAAACTTGACGGAAACAAACAGATAAAAAAAATCGCAAATTAATAATAAAATTAAGAAATATCAAAACCCCATCATTAAGAGCAAAGAAAGGAGAAGCCAAATCCCCTAAAATCCCATAGATGCAGATCCGTACTATCTTTCAAGGAAACCCATACTTTCCCAAAACCTAGTCTTTATCTCTCTAATGTCATCTCATTGTTGAGAAAATATATGGAAATAATGGTCGCCTTTTACTTATATATAGACGGGAAATTACTAGGCAATACCTTTCTTTCTTTTAACAATGCGAATTAGCGCACCCGGAGATTATTCCACGCAACAATAGTCAACCTTCCGTTTTTGCACGCAAAATTTTTTCAATTAAACGAATTAATATACTCCTTCCGCTCCGGCAACTTTATCACATCAGCACGCAAATTAAAGTGTCATTATTGTAATAATATAATACAATGAAAAGGTAAAAAAGTGTATATTTTAACACGTCTTTTAAGAATATTTAATATTATTATATTTGATTGTTTGTGATAGTTTTTGATAAATAAGGAAATGTGATAAAATTATTGAGACTCCCGAAATGAAAAAATGTGATAAAATTAGCAGGACGGATGGAGTGATATATGATCGTGGTTCTGAAATTACTAAATTGGAAGAAATGGAAACGAGTATTTCTTTGTGCCTAGCATTTTAGCTGATAATTGATATTAACATAATTATGTGAAATTGAAATGCCCACGAGAACTATTGTACTTTTCCTTATTTTGTCCCTAATCTACTGCGTTACGACCAAGAAACGGGTAGAGCAGTTAGAGATTAATTCCCGTGAAAAAAAATAAAAAATAATAGCTTTTTGATTAAAGGGTGATGAAACGATAAAAGACGCTGTATTTAACTTTTATAGGAGTATTTTTTTATTCTGTAATCAAAGATACAATGATATGACTGAAATTCCTTTCCAATATATCTCTAAGATTGTATTTCAAAATAATCTATTACTTCTGAAGTGAAATAATGATTTTTTGTATTAGATAGAACACCGGATATAGGTCATATAATAACAAAAATCATAAAAAGGTAGTTTGGAATGTCCGTACTACGAATTCCAAAAAGAACCTCGTTGCTGCTATGATAATTTGGTTTACCCATTTTTTTCCTTAACTATAGTTTCTCTTTGTTTATGTCTTTCTATAATATAATTTTTAAATTCTAATTATGCGGTTTAAGTGCAAATTTACATTCCCGGAATCGGAGTACGACGCGAGAAAGGGTCTGTATGAGAGTAGGGGTGGTAAACAGGTCGGGTTGGGTCACTTTCGGGTTCAACCAATTTAATAAACGGGTTGAAAACTTCAACCCTGACCTGACTTGTTTAGTTAAACGGGTTGAAAAATCAAACATAAACCCAAGCTGCTTTAACCCTAACCCAACCAGCCAACCTGTTTAAAATTGAAAGAAAAAAGAAAATAATAAAATTGACAAAATTATAAATTCCAAATATAACAAAAAAATGAGAACTAATGCAATTTTTTTTCTAAAAACATCATATGTGAGCGTGAGAGTGGATAGAGAATTGGGTTAATCCTTTTATTTTATTTATATTAATTATATTTTAATAATATGTATTATTCGGATTAAATGGGTTGATCTCGGGTTGATTTCAGATTGATTTCGGGTTGAAAATCCAAACCCTAACCTAACCCACTTAATAATTGGGTTGGGTTCGGGTTTACCCATTTACGTAAACAGGTCAAAAATGCTAACCCGAACCTGCTATTTTCGGGTGCGGTTCGTGTCGGGTTGGTGGGTCGGGTCGATGTTTAACAGGCCTATATGAGAGAACCGCTTGGGAAGTTTTCTACAGGGTTTTCTAAATCTTTCTCTTCAAATTTATTATATTATTTGTGAATATTAGGCATAAATATTGGGACGGACTCCATCTATAGACCTAAGGTATTACCGATGGATATGCTCGAGACGAGTCTTTCAGGATTCTAAGAGCCCAATGAATAGCAATGATAGATTCTATTCGCGCGATATTGGGAGGGCGGACTGACCTTCAGGTTTACTGGGTGATAAAGGATCACCATGCTTGTGACCCAAAAGTTGGAATATCACCATATTTTGATTATTTCGGTGATCCTCCATTACGGTGATGGCTCATCACCCTGATAAACAAACACGGTGATGAGGAAACAATAGGATCACGATGATGTTTTGGAGGATCACCTCAAAACAAACACTCAATTAATATTTGTTTCATCATACTATATATTGAAGTACATGTGTTGAATGTGCTAAACTACTGTTGTTAATAATAGTAGTAGTAGTAGTAGTAACTGTGTCTGGCATCAAGTCCACATATGTTATATGTACTTATAGAAATGTCATTTTTCTTATCTATTCGATTATATAAATGGTGTGAGGGTAGCTATAAACTGTAACATTTTGGCTTGTCATTTATTTGTAATTGTCCCTCTTTTTTATTTAATTACTTTAATAATTTTCATATCAATTTTATATTTTTCATTTATTATACTTGCATTCCTCCACATTACTTTTTTTTTATGTAATTAAAAATTATATTTCATCTATTAAACATTAAAAATAATGAATCTCAAAATTGCCCGACTCGGATTGAGTGGCCTGGCCCGAAATCCTACGGGCCTAAGGATCCTTAGACCCAAACCCATAGCATGATGGGTTGGGACAGCTTGTCGGGCCTAATGGCCTGTATTTTATAATTTTTTGAAATTTGTTTATTTAAAAATATTTTATTTATTCGTTATCAATTATATTTTGTACTATTATTATACAAAATATTACAAGTATATAGTTACAAAAAATTTTCATCCCATTAATATGTTAAAAAAAAAATTGTTTTTGCTTATGAAATTGAATTTGATAAATACTCCCTCTGTCCCGATAGTTTTTTGTACATTTTACTATATATGGCGTCCCATTATCTTTTGTACATTTCATATTTTAGCAAAAAATATCACACAATCAATGTAATAATATTAAATACTCTTAAAAGACGTGATAAAATATATATTTTTTACCTTTTAATTGTTCTATATTATTAAAATATTCATTTTCTTAAAGACCGTGCCATACCACAAATGTCCAAAAAGAAATGGGACGGAGGGTGTATTATATATAGCAAATAAAAGAAAAACTAATAAAATGGCCCTGCCCATTTGGCCCGCGACCCGTCGTGATTTTTGGCCCGCGCCTCGTCAACACAACGGGCTTGACGGGCCGGGCCAAAAGCCCACTCATGTTTTGGGCTTTCGAATTTAGGCCCAGTCCGGTTTTTTGGGCCGGGTCGGAGCCCATGGAATTGAGTCCAACTTTTCAGCTTTAACTATATTGACGGTTGCAAGTTGCCACTAGACTAGATATCATTATATAATTGAAATACATAATATTGGCTTGTACACAATTTGGCTTGGTTCAATGGATACTCCAAGCCCCAACGTAATTACATCCCTGGTTCCAGTAACGAGGGTTATTCCCCACCTACGCAAATATTGTATAAACATATTTAAAATAATTTTCATGTGTCATACTTTTGATCGTTGTCGCATGTAACATCGCATGAAAAACAATGAAGTTTTTGTGACATCTTTTCCTGTAATTTTTTAAAAAGAAAAATCCGGCCTTCCACATTTCCTAAAATCGATATTGTTTTACAACAGACCTTGTTGAGATTATATAAAAAATGGGGTGTTGTCCCATACCGACTCGAGCCAATATATATATATATATATATATATATATATATATATAGTAATGTTATGGTGTTCACCTTGCGTGGACACCTTCGTGAGCACCATCCGTGGGCACCTGTTATGTGGCATTTTTTTGTGCCACGTCAAACATGCCAAATCAACCCCGACGGATTCACTAATCCCATGTGTAGGTTATAGATCCCACACACACACACACACACACACACACACACACACATAAGAGGTTTTCTCCTCCTATCACCAATTGATTTTAAGAAAGACCCCTCGGGTTTTAATATGGTATCAGAGCAAGCTTCTGCCCACCGTCACTCGATTTATATGTCAAGTGTTAGGCCAATCATGCCACATGTTAGGGGGCGTGTTGAGATTATAAGAAAAGTGGATGTTGTTTCACATCGGATAATTAATCTCTCGAGCCAGTATATATATATATATATATATATATAAGGCTTTCTCCTTCTATTACCAATTGTTTTTAGGAAGGACACTTCAATTTCTAAAACAACTGAAAGAAGGCTCCACTTGCATGCAAAACAAAAGTGACAATCAGATCTTAACAAACAAATGAAAATTTCGTATAGTAATAATAAAAAATTCATGAAGGAAAAACACGAGTGAAAAGAAAAAAAGGAAATCGCCCGTTCCTTGAATTGACTTGTACTTTTCGACTGCCATTAATTGGCGTTAAATGTGCGGAACCGACAAGGAAAGTTTATTACAGAATACGTAGAATGTGAACTTTGACAAACATGCGCGCAGAAATAAAAAATACTTTTTTGATGAGCGAGGAAAATCGATCGTGTGAAGTTAAGATTAGAATAAGGTTGCAATTAAATATTACTTAGTGCGGTTGTCAAACGCCGCATTATTTATTTTAATACCATACATAATGCATTATTAGTATGAAATGAACCATTTTGTTTGAACGAGAATTGCTTAATGTATATATTACTTTCTACCAGTAAGTTTTACTTCTAAATCGATTGATTGCGTCCCCATTTAACTTTGACACAAGTATGAATGTGTTCAAAATTCAAATTCTAATTACCCTCAACGAATAAGTTTCTGTTTAGTTTTGGTAATCCATTAGGTAGATGACCACTGACCAAATATTTGTTGTGTACTACTTGACTTGCACGTCAATATGACCCTTTATTTCATTTTATTTTATTTGTGTTTATACATAAAACTTATCTAAATAACTCGTTATTATCCCACACTTCGTCTTGCCGCGACTCAGCCCAGACAACCATATTAATGAGAGAATAAATGAAATCAAATGCAATGACCTTTTTGTGGATGCCATTGGCAGTGAGAGGAAACTATATAGTTTATATCGAAAATAATTTTACCATTTTTATTTCTCAAATCGAAATATAAAATCATGTTGAAAATGGTTAATTGCCGAAAGAAAAAGGGAAGCTATACGATACGATACGATATGATATCCGTATGTGCTAAGCTAAGACGATGTGAAAAGAAAAGAGACGGAGAAAATGCTCTCAACGAACTCTACATCTCATCTCACATGGTAAGCTTTCAACTACCAACGCACCACCGTCGCCCTCTCTCCTCAAAACGCGTGGAGACGAACACGTTACGAATCACTATATATAGCTCGTAATTGCTTCCATTAAAGCTCTCACAATGCTGTCGTTAAGCAAACGCCAGGTACATCATTTTGATTCTTGGGCAACATCCTTCATCTACACTCTGCTGTTGGTTACTGTATCAGAAGTAGTAACCCTTTTTCGTTTCTTCAATAGAAAGATTCTATTCGTTTCTTTGGTTAAACAATTGTGCCAAGGAATTGTCAGTTGTATTTTGCGGGATATAAATAGGTGGGTTATTTCGAGTTCTTCTTGAAAATTAGTGGCGTGGCAGCTATTAATGAATTAGTATAGTCGTGACGATGGGTGCTTTGGTTTATGGGCTGTTGTTGTTGTTATGTTGTTTATTTTGTGTTTCAGTTTATTTCGTTGGCAGAGAGGAGCAGTTGGCGTCTTGGAGTGGTACAAAAGGGGAGTGAAGAAGATAGTTTCGTTGATGGAGAAAGAGATGAATGGCGATTCAATACTCGAACTGAACGATAAGGCGGGCGTTGGTGGTGGTGTTGAGGATATTTATGGTGAAGATAGAGCCACTGAGGATCAACCAATCACCCCATGGACTGTTTCCATTGCTAGGTAAATTACTTGAGTCTTAAAGAAAACGTAATTTTGCTGAATGTTCAGGGCTAGGTTTTACGATCGATCGATACACTAGTTGCATTGTTGGATTATGTTTCTTTTAGGTTATTGATTGTGTTGGTTTCCATCTGTTGTATGTGGTTTACCATGTTTGTTTGTTTGTTACATTCTATCAACAGATTACTTGATGATTTTAAGTGATCTGTGGAAATTCTGCAGAATTGTTGAGATCATTTGGCGGGAGACGTAAAATTAAATGACCCTGACTCTATGTGAATCAAAGAACTAAAAACTAATAGGAGTCGATTATTCTTGTTTCTACTGCTCATATTAGGTCCCTATCAATCAAGATTATGGCTTGCGTTAATCTGAATTTTTGTTTTAACTCGGTGTTTGAACGTTCTAGATTCTTGATACAAGGATTTGATCTGCAAATGCATAAACATGACTTGCAACACATTTACTCTGTCGTTCCTTATTGAGTTTTCTGTACATAAAATATTAGCGGGTACACATTGTTGCGTGATCCACGCCACAACAAAGGCCTCGCTTTCACAGAGAAGGAAAGAGATGCTCACTTCTTGACTGGGCTTTTGCCTCCATCTATCCTATCTCAAGAGCTTCAAGTTGAGAATTTCAGTCCCTTTCTCTTACAGATGTAATACTCGTTTTGTTGCTCATGTTCTAACATATCAGTTATCTTTTGTCATCTTCTCCATTTCTCAATCAGGAAAAGAAGCTGATGCAAACTCTACGGAATTATCAGCTTCCATTGCAGAGATACATGGCAATGATGGATCTACAGGCAATATTTTCATCTCTACAACAAACCATGAATTTTAAGTTAGATTTGCAGCTTATGTTGTTTTTTTTCCTCTGGAAAACCAAATGCAGGAAAGAAACGAGAGGTTGTTCTATAAACTCCTTATCGATCATGTCGAAGAACTCTTACCTGTAGTATATACTCCTACGGTGGGCGAAGCTTGTCAAAAATATGGTAGCATTTTCCGGCGACCGCAGGGCCTTTACATCAGCTTAAAAGAAAAGTAATTGTTGAAGCTTCTTTACTTTTTGAGTTGTTAGTACATTGCTACAGCTTTCTTAATTCTATATATCAAAGCCTTTGACAAAATTGTCCCAAGGATGTAATAATTTTGGGGTGCGTCTTATTTATTTATTTATTTTGTTTCAGGGGAAGAATTCTTGAAGTGTTGAGAAACTGGCCGGAAAGGTCGATACAAGTTATTGTGGTGACTGATGGTGAGCGCATTTTGGGGCTTGGCGATCTTGGATGCCAGGTATAGTATTTATTATTGCAAGTTCAAATAAATATATTGAAAGAATGAAAAATCTGACTAACTTATGATCAGCACAATTCTTTTATCATTGTTCTGTAGGGTATGGGAATTCCAGTAGGAAAGCTCTCTCTTTATACAGCTCTTGGAGGTGTTCGTCCGTCGGCAGTAAGCATAAATAAATCCTTCACGTACTTTTTATTCTGTCCTTTTAGGCATTGATTAGATTCTCACATAATATATATATATATATATATATATATATATAATGGTTAACTCTGTTTGCATATTTAACAGTGCCTGCCTATAACTATCGATGTTGGAACAAATAACCAGAAGTTGCTGGACGATGAATTTTATATCGGTCTAAAGCAAAAAAGAGCGACTGGGCAGGTACTGTGATTTATCTCTATGTATGTATTGCACTTAAATTCCATTATCAAAGTACACAGTATATCTCAGTTGTTTTTTACATTTTCCTTCTTTTCCCTTACAGGAATATGCTGAGCTTCTAGATGAGTTTATGGCTGCAGTGAAACAGAACTACGGTGAAAAGATTCTGATACAGGTAAACTTAATAGAAACAATATATCAAAATACTATAACTACGGATATCTCCTCATTTTACCGTAAAAATTGTTTTCGCAGTTTGAAGATTTCGCCAACCACAATGCCTTTGAACTACTTGCAAGATACCGCACTACTCATCTAGTCTTCAATGATGACATACAGGTAAAAGGCTAGCTAGATAGATATAAATTTCCTATCTTTTCTTCATTATGCCCCTTTTTAAATAAAATTGTGATTGTTCTATGTCTCAGGGTACTGCCTCTGTGGTTCTCGCTGGGCTCGTTTCAGCATTAAAACTAACCGGCGGAACATTGGCTGATCATACTTTCTTGTTCCTTGGTGCTGGCGAGGTTTGCCTTTTAATCGATTATCTGATATTTGTTTTATATTCACTTGAGGATTAAATTTTAATGGGCCTCTCATATGACTTCGGTTAATTGCTTTTAAAAGGCTGGAACAGGCATAGCAGAACTTATTGCCCTTGAGATAAACAAAAAGGTATGGACTTGCTTAAAGTATACACATTACAACTCTCTGTTAATTAAGTAGCTAAGTCTTTGTTCAAATTCATATGTTTGAAGACCAATATCCCAGTTGAAGAGGCAAGGAAAAAGATTTGGTTAGTGGACTCCAAGGTAAACACACAGTTCGTACTTTAGAGTTTGTCAGACTGTTTAACCTTCTCATTTTATCTATTCAACAGATGTTAATTAATATTAGTGATGCGATAACAGGGCTTGATTGTAAGTTCTCGTAAGGAATCTCTTCCGCACTTCAAAGTGCCTTGGGCCCACGAACACGAGCCCGTCCGAGAACTCTTGGATGCCGTTAAGGTATAGTAACTTCATCTTCGTCTGAATGAGATATATCTGAAGGCGAGAGTTTCTATAAAACCGTGTGTATATTTTTTTGAAATTTTTTCTAATCAGGCAATAAGGCCTACGGTTCTCATAGGGACTTCAGGCGTTGGGCGAACATTTACCAAAGAAGTCGTTGAGGCCATGGCATCCAACAACGAGGTTATTTTACTTCTGTTTCTTGGCACAAATCAGTATTATATGATGCAATGAGAAAAATTCAAATATTATAACTGCAATATTTTCAGAAACCTCTCATTCTTGCTCTTTCCAACCCCACCTCACAATCAGAGTGCACTGCTGAAGAAGCTTACACATGGAGTAAGGTATATACGCTACCTTTCCTTGAAGTCACAGACGTTAGATTTAAAGTACAAACATAAACTCCACAAGTCCTTTTTCCCGGAATAATTACATATATGTTTCCTCAATTTCATCAACTGCTGTTCCAGGGTCGTGCAATATTCGCTAGTGGAAGCCCTTTCGACTCTTTTGAGTATGAAGGAAAACTATTCATACCTGGCCAGGTTCTCAACTTTTTTCACCAAAGACTAGTTTGATTTGATTCTTCTGTTTTCCCAATATAACAAAATAAATATATATCATAGGCGAATAATGCATATATATTCCCTGGATTTGGCTTGGGTCTGATCATGTCTGGTACAGTTCGCGTGCACGATGATTTGCTTTTAGCAGCCTGTAAGCACTTCTTAGATAACCAAGTATTACCTATCTTCGTTGTATTATTTTTCGAATTGAAAGGGTTTCGATTTTGCTTTTGCCCTGTTCAGCCGAGGCTTTGGCGGCTCAAGTGAGCGAAGAGAACTATGCAAAAGGTCTGATTTACCCCCCGTTCTCTAATATTAGAAAGATCTCTGCCCACATTGCTGCTAACGTAGCTACCAAAGCATACGAACTTGGTAAGTGATATGATGTGATAATCTGTTGATGGTAAAAAAAACGGGGCAAGATTTTCTCGAATGCAAATGACTTTTATGCCCCTCTCAGGTCTGGCTTCTCGTCTGCCTCGACCGAAGGATCTGGTGAAGTATGCAGAGAGCTGCATGTACACTCCTCTGTACCGCAGTTATCGCTAACGGGCGTTTTAGTCATTTTATCAGTTCATTTTGTTGGCATAGATAGGCACTTCTCATTCGTTTTTTTACATTTTTTACTTGGAGTGGAGTGGGCGAGGCACATCTAATTTTTTAAACTTCTGCACATTGTTTTTGTGCTTTTTTTTTTCTTTGAGATGAGATGACATTCATGTCATTGTATGTGTGTTTCCTGTTGCTCTACGTGTAGGAACCCACAAATAAAGAAAACAATTAACTTCGAGAATACAAAATAATTAGATGTACGTATGAGCATTGCCCTGAAAAGCTATTAAATAACTCACAAAAATAAGTAGAACGAATATTATGAATATTTCTTTTTTGTAGAATAGCGATCTTACTTGCACAACATTTCATTTTTCTAATCTTCTCAGCGCGGTTGAGCACCTCTCTCTCTTTGGCCTTGCGGTTCCCTGTTAAATTAAACCGAAAGTGCTTTTGAAAGATTAGCCAAATCTCTCATATGGATTGGCGTTCCATCGTACAATTATCTAATTTATTAAGGAATTAAATATTCCATCCTCCAATTAGCTTACGCAATCCCGAACCATAAAATGAGAATATTTAGGGAAACTGCTTCAGGTCTTAGTTTTTGTTTTTTGTTTTTTTACCTGTTATAACCAATTGATAATGTTATTTTATCATTGGATAGGGTTTCCACAAGTCCTAGACATCAAGGGCCATAATTCCCATTACTTTGTGGTTTTCTCAACTACAAACCTCCCTAAAGGTTCAGTTAAGGGATCTGATGCGTTCCCCTCAGACGTTACATAATCTATTAAGATGATTCCATCTTTACCGTTTGTTTTACAACATTATGTCTCAAATGAATGTGGCTATTTTTTTCCATTACAAGTTTTATTTTCCACCACATAAATTGCAGCCTTGTTGTCACAATGGATTGATATTGAGGTGATCAAGCTCTTATCAATCGCAATGTCCAACAAAAAATCCTTAGACATTCATATTCTTCACAAGCTAATTCTAAGGAAATGAAACCAGAATTTGTGTAGTGCCTGCTATCAATGTGTACTTAGTTGATCTCCATAACACAAACCCTCCTCCCATTAGGAGAACACATAGCCATTGGTAGACTTCGTGTTACTACAATCTGATATCCAATTCTCATCTGTAAAACCCTCAGTAACTTGAGGATGTCCACCATACCATGACTAAATGTCATTTTGAGATATTTTAATACTCTAATAAATGTCATCCAATGCAAACCATTGACATTTTTCGTATAGGTTGACAAGTGAAGTAAATATTCCAATATTTGAGCATATGCCGTCTGTTCTTGGTCTTATTTATTTTTAAGTAATGTCTCATTTGCATTAAATGATATACTATTTACTTTTGATGAATGAGATAACAAGATTTGGTTGAAAAAATAAAGTTATACTCCCTCCGTCCCACCAACTTTATCATATAAGTTGTTATCATATAACAGGCGGGCCTTATAAATTGCAGCCTGCCCTCCCAAGTGCCGGTCGCTGGCCGATTAGATTCAATATCTATTGTTTTTGGAAAAGAAAAGGAAAAAAAGGAAAAAAAAAAAGCACGGTATAAAAAAAAAAGGAGCGAATTGGCAGAGGATAATGTCGCCTTAGGAACTCAAAGTGGGCTTATTATAGCTAAGCATGATAATCGGCCCATATCATAGCCCAATAATTTTACTTTCTTTGCACGTCTGCGTCAAGCGGCCGCCGGCATATAACCTCGTGACTTTTCTCAGCTCTTTCCAGGGAACACCTCTCGCGAGTTTTGTGGTAAGAACCCTAGTTTTCTTGCATCGCTTAACCTGTTCATTGTTTCTGCAATATTCTTGAAGTTGTTTCATGCGAGTTGCATCAAGCTTATCGGTAAAGGTAGAAGGAATTTGTTAGCTAAATTTTCAGCTTGAGTTAACAGCTTTTCCCACAACCATGCGCTCTTGTATATGATTTTGGTTAGGGGATCTGTGTTTTCCGCGTTTATTTAGCGTAGATTTCCCTGGTTGCTCTCCGCAATAGACAATTAGTGATTGTTTCTGGGTCGTTTCATTTATTCATTGCTTTGCAGCGCCAACTGACAATTTGATGGTATCTCCTATGAATCTAATGAATTGATTGAGAGATTTTTTCATTTTATTTCATCGCCAATCATTCGATGTCATGATGTGTTGAATTTTGATCCCTAAACTGTGAGCTATCTTTATACTCATAATACACTAACGTCCCTTAGTTTTATCTCTGAATCATCCATATGCTTGGGAATTGATTGAGAGATTTATTCATTTTATTTCATCGCGAATCATTCGATGTCGTGATGTGTTAAATTTTGATCCCTAAACTGTGAGCTATCTTTATACTCATAATGCACTAACGTCCCTTAGTTTTATCTCCGAATCATCCATATGCTTGTAGGTGATAAACCAGTTCCCAATCCTAGTTGTGACCCTCCATAATTTCACCTAAATTCCTCATTCCTCTTACCCCATGGGAACCCCCGAGACATCCCGCGAGCCATGCCCCGACCGTATCCTCGACGATGTCGGGGGAGCCTTTGGTATGGGAGCAGTAGGCGGATCAGCCTTCCATTTCTTGAAAGGAGTTTACAATTCCCCGAAAGGCGAGCGCTTTATTGGTGGCTCTCAGGCCGTAAGAATGAACGCCCCACGCGTCGGCGGTAGCTTTGCAGTCTGGGGAGGGCTATTTTCGACATTCGACTGCACGATGGTGTACGTTCGACAGAAAGAAGACCCGTGGAACTCTATTATTGCAGGCGCTGCCACGGGAGGATTCTTACAGATGCGTCAGGGACTTGGCTGCTTCTAGGTCTGCCGTGTTTGGCGGTGTACTTCTTGCCTTGATCGAAGGAGCTGGGATTATGTTGAATAAGGTTATGAGTGCTCCTCAGAATCTTCCGCCTATGGAAGACCCTTTGGCCAACATGCCCAGTGGGTATCCGATGGGTCAAATAGCGGGTCAGGGCCAAATGAGTACTGTTGAGAGTGTTGGGTCTGAAAATCAAGCATCGTCTTCTTCTTGGTTTGGAGGGTTCTTTGGTGGTGCAAAGAAGGAAGAGAGCAGCGCTGGTGGTGGTGGTGGTGATGGGAGTAAGACTAAGGTTTTGGAGAGTTTCGATGCCCCAGCTCCTCCCTCTTTTGAGTATAAGTGAAGTTAAAGGGACATCTTGGTGAGTTTTGTTTATGTCTTTGTTCTATGTTTTGGATTGCTTTAGTTGGCTTGGCTATTATGTTAGAGATCATGAATGGTGATGGCTTTGATTATGATGGCTTTGGTGGTGATATTGAATGGAACCAATATATTGAGAAATTGTTCTTGTTTTGCCTGTGTATTATTACTCAACAAGATTGGGGGATACAAAGCTCATGCATATTTTTGCTTTCAACTCCAGGCAAGTATTCTGCTGCTGAGCCTGAGCTTTTGCAATTCTCCTGGGGAATGAGTTATGTATCTAACAGCTTATTGTGGCAGTTTATTGTCTGGGTTTGGAAACTGATATGAATAAGTTAGGGAATCGTATCGTTACATTTTATTATATTCTTTTGGTGGTGTTTCAATGTTGCAACAACGTCCCATAATAACTTTTGAGGACGGCATATCATCATAGGGTCGCATTTCGAATCAAAATCACGAGCATCAAATAGCCATTCAAATAGGGCTGCTTTTTCTTTTTTTTTTTTTTTTCAAAATTAACGTTTTCTTTAATCAAACTATCAAAAATAATTCCCGATTCAAACCTTTAAAAAAAAAAAAACAGGTTAACGCCCTAATTATGCGCCATTTAAGGTGGCGGGTTATGAACACCTTCGCCGTAGTCGCCAGCTCTGCCTTGCCTCACCGCCTCGACGGAGCTGCTTGTCGGCTATCACCCACCAACACATTTTCGTCACTTCTCAGCCATAGTCCACTCGTGAGTCTCCCATGTGGAGCTCTATTCCCCCGGTCATTGGGTCGGGAGCTCTTTTCTCCCTTTGTGGAGCCATTTTTCCCGTGTGGAGCCTCTTCCGACGAAGACGAAGGCCTTGATCGTTGGTCTCTGCTATGTTCTAAATTATCAATTAAGATTGTGTGGACATGAAGTTACAGAAGTAAGTATGATGGAGAAAACATTCACCAAGTTCCATGCAGTGAATTTGTTGTTACAACAACAATATCGTGAAAATGGTTTTAAGAAATTTAGAATTAATTTAATGTCTTCTCGTTGCAGAAACAATGAAGTGGTACTGCAGAACAAATGAAGTGGTAATGTAGAACAATGAAGCGGTACTGCATAATAATGACGTGGTACTGCGGAACAATAAAGTGATACTGCAGAAATCGGATCCTTTTGGCCTAAAATTCTAAATTTGGCTGAAATTTCATCAGACGTCTCGTGGAGTTTTTGTGCAGGTCGTCTGATAAATAATATGTGTGGAAAAAGATTGAAATTTTATTCGAAATTGCCTCAATTTTCTTAACAAAATGCACAGTGAGTGAGATGCTTCAACCATATATAGTAGTGGCTCTCTTTTCCGACCTATTAATAATTTCATTTGTCCTTACGACGACATTTCATCTGAATCTTTCATTCATTTATATACTCAATTTTTCAACGTGTAGGGACTGCTTGTGTATGGTAAGCAACGGCGTGAAATTTTTAGAAGCAACTTAGATCCACTCGTATGTTGCGAGGTTGGGTCGTTGCGTTTTTCTCCTTTTCTCCTTCTCTGGCAGCTATAAAAGTTACAAGTTTTTAGAAACTGAAACAAGTTAGTTCCCAGCACATCGGTAGGTTTTGTTTTGTTGGGCTATTTTTTTTACTGTTATAATATATTCTGCAGGCACTGGTATATTCGTCGGAGCATCGAATTCTCCTATCGTTGTCGTTGCTTTTAGC
The DNA here is from genome assembly GCA_027422505.1 of Craterostigma plantagineum. Taxonomy (NCBI): domain Eukaryota; kingdom Viridiplantae; phylum Streptophyta; class Magnoliopsida; order Lamiales; family Linderniaceae; genus Craterostigma; species Craterostigma plantagineum. The sequence continues at coordinate 6,116,382 of JAPQWV010000038.1, forward strand.
GAAGACAGATGCTTAACGCTGTTCTAACGCCCTCTCGTCCACACAATTCATACCCTCTACCGCGAGCCAAAGGTATCTATCTTATATGTTAGGAACTTATAATGTCACAAAATCACATGATGTTATAGGCAGAAATTATACCTTCAGTGGAGCAACTGTTGGGCGGAGGAGAGATTCAGGTCTGAATAATGGGATCGATCGATCATTGTCGCCCTTTATTAATAATCTATCACACACTACTAAGTACTAACTACCATGCAATTGCAGAAACTGCTATTCCTAGACTTTTGAGGGGGTAATATAGACAACTCTGCGCCCATATTGGGCCAAAGCCACTGATGGTGGTCGTGCTTCAGTCGTCCAAGCAGTACCTAATACTCTTGAAATTGCCCGCCCGGGACTTCAAAAAGCAGTAGATGTTCTTCATCATTTACGCATTGCCCACACGAGGTAATTAAAAGGCTCGTTTTTTTATTCTCTTGTTGCATTTTTTTTGCATGTTAATTGGTTCGATTAGCTTTCAGTGTTCGTATGTTATTTGGTTCGATGGAGCTGCTGATGCAAACTACCGATACGCGCTCTGACGATTTGTTTGTTCGTTATCTTTTATGATGCAATTGTCAATGGTGTGGTATTTCAGAGAAAGCAAATCACACTTCAACAACAAAATTCAGGTTAAAAATTACAACATAGAGAGTTCTGGAGTGGGAACTTACAGCAAGTGCGATAAGACAAAATTTATTTATTGCACGAGTCTCTGCTGTGTAAGGAATCTAATCTGTTTTGTATTCAGTGTTCCTCCTCGCACACTCTAGGATGGTTTTGTCAGCTGTGATGAAGTATGCTGCGATTGATGCTGTTTAAACAAAGGATATGATACGACATTAGAAGTATTCTGTTCTGATTTTGATATTATGCAGCAACGAAAGAAAAAGAAAAAGAAGGCTGATTGAAGAAACTTGTAATGCTCTTAACATCTTCACTCAGAAAGAATAAAGCTAGGACCAAGATGAAAAAACAGACGATCGATGAACTTTGACATACATACCAGCAGATATAATCAACGCCTGGGCAGTGTAGTTGAGATTTGCCTTGGCCCATGGAATAGTTCGACAAGCAGCCAACTGTACAAACACAACACATACATGAAAACTTTGTCATTCAGATTATGGAAAATCTGAAACCTGGCCCAAAACCGTATAACACACCACATATGAGATGCTGTGAAACTAGCATATATGATATACAATACTGCGCGGCGGGTGAAAAACAGGGTATTTACTGATTTCCAAAATGGCTGAGCTGAAGCAGAGTAAAGGGGGCAATGATTCCTTCCCCACAACTCAACAATTCAATATATTTCATTTACCAAGTTTTGTACATACTCCCATGCTTTATTTATACTTCGGAAACCCTCAAAAGAAACTCCGACTAGAATTTGACCCAGCCAACAACTCGAAAACTCATTCACCAACAACTTTACTCTCTATCGATAGCTAAATTATATAAGAAAACAAGATCTTAGTCCACAGAAATTTGAAGGGAGAAATTGCAGTAGTACTCACGGTGGGCACGGCACTGACCACACACGCAACTGCAGCAGCTTTGGCACCTTCACGCACTCCTTCTGCAGTGTGATTACACAAAGAAAAAAAAAGAAATTGACGGATCGAGAGATAACAGAGGGGGGAAAAAGTAGAAGACAATGAATCAAATTGAACCTTGGGTGCACTCCCTCGATCGGCGGATTTTGTCGTCTTCTATCGGAGACGGGATCATCAAAGGTTTGCCGCGGTGGTGGCGGGCGAATAGTTCCTTCATTTCAGATGGCAGCAGACCCATTTCGCTCAACCTAACTATTTGTTTCAACCTTACATGTATGCTTGCAATATATATTACATATAATAATGCTGTTGTAAATTGTAATTGAGACGGATGAGGTTTGAGAAACAGTCAAAACGTCTTCGTTTAGAACAAACACAATGGGCCAATCAATATCTGAGACCCATTTAACACACAGTTGTCGTTCATGCGGTAATAACGATTTCGATTTTCGAGATCACCCGTTCGTTCACTGTTACGGTTCATGTTCGACCAGCCAGGCTTGAATAAAACTGGTTTATATTTCATCCAAAAATATACCAAGATGAATAAAACTTACAACTCCTAAATGTTGCTTAACGATAAAAATCAAACATTCCAAGCGGACGGAAAAATTCAAACCCAATACTCCATGCCCGAGATTTCCCGTTTTGAGATGGGATAAATTGCAATTGAATGGTAAGAATTGCTGTTACGGTTTGAACCGTGATCATTGTCATCAGTTAAACTGAACCATTTACCAACGTCTCTATACAATTTCTGTGAACCCACTTGTAGATGTAGGCGTAGTGAAACTTCACTTTTTATCTTTTTTTTTATAAAAAATGTACAGTAGAAGTTAAGTGTCAACTTTTGAACTCGAGGAAGAGCGTATAATCCAGCTGCTGGTGATAGGGTGGATGCCGCATGGTTCACTAAACAAAGAACCATAGTTTTGATGTAATTTAGTTTGCATATAAAGTCACACACACTAGAACAGTTTGGGGTGGAGAAAATATCCCAAAATCATGATATGATATTTACACACGTAATAAATGCACAGCATCAAGGGAGAGGAGAGGAGGAGAGGCTACAAAATGAATGGGCTGATCTAGTTGAATTTTTAAATTTTTTTTTTTTTTTCTATTTTCTACCCGTCTCGGTATCAAGTCAAACAAACCATTCACTACATTTCCTTCCTCTAAAACTAGAATCAAATCAAAACACAGAAAGAAGCCAAGAGAAGGAAAAAATAATGGGCATATTATAGCTTTTTTTTTTTTTTTTTTACCTACTGCAGCTTACTATGACTGCCAGAACAAGTCGAAGTCTTTGCTATACAAGGAACGATCCTGAATCTCCAAGTTTGCAACGTGCCAATTCAAGAGCGTCGACTGTATACATTTACACAGAACAAGCGCACAAGGGAATATCCACCATTCACTTTCACCCCTGCAAAACACAAAACCATAAGCACCGTTCAATAGCCAATGAGATCAAATCAATGTCAAAATGTATCTGAGTGAATGAAACGCTCACATCTTCCAAGGTTGAAAATATGGGAGCTTCCCACTTGAATGATAGTGGACATACCCACAAATGAATGCAACCACCTGCGGATGAAAAATAAGGCCATATTTGGTTGATTTGACATCTTATTTAAGCAAGCAAAACCAAAGGTATATGTACGTGCTACTTTATTATGACTTACGACATTGATCAAGGACGTGACATTCCAAAGAGCATACATGCGTGCAAGACTTGCCGATCGCCTTGGACCGTGACTGAATAGGGCGTTGATTCCAGCGGGAAATGGTAGTAAAATCCCCAGCGGTAAGATGAACAAAACAAGCAAAACGTCTACTAGCGAAAGAGAATACAATTGGAGCAATGTGAGCAGTACTATACTCAAGTCTCCTAGGAGGAGAATAGAGATCACCAACCCTACAAGATCCTACAACAACAAATTATGTATTTTTTAATCAATCCAAAGTTCTTCAGCAAGATCGAAGGTTGACGGATATATTAACAGATAAGAGAGAGAGAGAGAGAGAGAGAGAGAGAGAGAGAGAGAGAGAGAGAGAGAGAGAGAGAGAGAGAGAGAGAGAGAGAGAGAGGTGCACCTGGCGCCCAACAGGTTTTGTGTTGTGAATCAGAACAGATAGGATAAAAGACATATTTCTTTTCTCCTTGAGCACCTTCAAATTGTTTGTGTCTAAAATGCCCCCGTAGCTCTTCCTCAAGCTACCTGGAGTGTTTGTCTGGACTTGAAATAAAGTGCTTTTATCGGAAGCCTCGTCTTTGTTATGTGCATTGCTGGAATCACTTAAAAGAAGAGAAAATAAATGCAAGTTCACTAGGCCGACTGATGAACATGAATTTCACATTGTTTCCAAAAACGGAAGAGGTTGTAAGTTCTCCACCGGAAATCTCACTGGAGTTAGATGGCATAAACGATTGACAATGAAAAGGATGTATACCTTGAAAACAGATCATTCTGGGGCTCACCATCGGGAGATTGTAATGATACAAGGTCACCTTCTTCCGCGGCATATATTACAAGTCCGTAATGACAAAAACCATCACTTGTATCTTGAAACCAAGCAAGATCCACACGCACTTTGTAGACCTTGAGTGCTGGATTTGCAAAAGTTTCAATCCATTTAAGAACTGGGCGAAACTTTGATCTAAGGCAACCCTTCCGTACCAGGCGCAACTGTGCATTCAGACCAGCTACAAAGCGATACCAAGTGGTAGGTGGCACAGCCTAAAAAAAGAAATATTCATCAGAATATGTTTCTGTACGATATAATAGGGAATTTAAGCCGAATGAGAACCTGACTCATGAGACTGGTGAGGATGTTGTCATTATGAAGTGAGAAAGGAGCCATGTAGCTTCCATCTCCACCAAAGAGAAGACTGAGAGGAAATCTCTGATGGAGACGGGGCGGAAGATCACTTCTCTTTTCGTCACCACCAAGGAAAAAGTCGACATATGCTAGCATTAAATCTGGTGTTGCAGCAACCTGTATATAGGCAGCAAATAGAGCATGAAATTTTCCGTGCTTCAAGCAGGATGAAATCAGATAGGACTAGGAGTACATGAACACATGGATAATGGGTATTTTCAGCAAGCAAGCTTGAACAACAGACATCAACTATTTGGCTACCTCTTGCTGAATAAATGGAAAGGTTCAGAAAATATAGAGCATTTCCTTCAACATATAATCAGACCAGACAATTGACTTATCTCTATTTCAATAAGGTCAGGAATTTAGTGAATGAATGATTCTTCCAGTAACGAACGTATATCATAATGAAAAAGCTACTCCCGTGAATTGACCTAAACATCATACAGTAAGGACGATGGTGACCAATTAACAGTTAACAGTATAAAACTTCTGAAGGATCTTTTTCTGTAGTGTCCACCAGCTAGAGCAAAATTCAGAAAATGACATGTAGTTTATTGGATAACTCCATAGAATGCAATTATAACTCGCTCACGAAAGTATTCACCTTCAAGCCTTCATATAGAGCTCGTGAGCGGCAAGAGCGCAAGCAAGCATGGTCATATTCTGACCGAACATATTCTCGAATTCTCTGTAACTTAAGTCTTCGTCGCCATTGTTGCCATGACCATGCAAAAGGATAAGCAATAATGCAGAGAATACTGTGAATAGATCCTTCCCACCACTGATAAGTAGAAAGAGCATTGATCTCATCGACGAATGTATTAAATGCACCCTCGTACCTGCCATTTATTTAAAAATGAACCTTTTCCTTACGATAAACAGCTGTTGCTGAATAAAAAAGATTAATTCCTCGCATATTATCATCGTGTCATGGGAATATTATCAAAACGTATTCCAATAAGAACTGCTGGGGAAACTAATTACAAGGAGATAATGCTTACACAATTTCTTTCACTTGTTCAGGAGGGATATGAGGAAGATGCCAAGGATGACTAAATGTATTTGGACCCATAAAAAACATTCTGTGCACGTGGCTGTGAGACTCCTCGGCTCTGTTTGTTTCCATAACCTGATTGGAAAATATCAATAAGTTTTTGCAAGATACAAGAAATAGCATTAGTCTGTATACTTCAGATGAAATGTTTATCAAGCGTTCATATACAAACACCTCATTTAGGGACTCCAGGAAAGGAAACGAATGATCAATTTGAGAACCATGCTGTGTAGGGGCTGGGCCAGGTAACTCATCAACCCCAATGAACTTCATTCGTGCAACACTAAGCACCAAAGCAAGTAAGATCAGCAGACCCAATAGCAAAAATCCAAACAACCAGGGTCCTCCAAACGTATATACCAACTCCTCTAGAGCAGTGTAACAATTGGGCATGTGGTATCTCTCAGAAACACATTTGTAAGGACAAGGCGTTTCAGTGAGACCACCTGAGGAAACAAGAACCATGCCAACAAGATTCCAATTACAAGCATAATATGAGATAAATGCAAAATATGAACTTCAAGCTCTTTAAGTACTAACAACAGATACTATTTGGCAACAAGTAGAAATATTGAGAAAAAAGAGGCTTATTTCATCTATTTGAGCTTACCTCGAACATGAAGATAGACAGCACGGTTTGGAAGCTGATCAGTTGGACACTGGCGACAGAGTGATGTATCTGAACCGGTCACATTTTTATACGTGCCAACTGGACATTCCTGCAGAAATCCAGAAAACAATCAAGCTCGAAAGGTTATGGCTGACAAAGAAAAAAAATCCCTCGTGTTTGTCCTTGTAATCGATACGATTTTAGTTGGAACGATACAAACAATTAGTAACAAGTATGTTTTCAGACTCTATAATGTTACACCATTGACAGCTTGACTGGTTCATTTATTCCAATCCTTCATAGGTGTAAAACAATTTCTAATGTTGAGTTTGTTTTTATTCTTCAACTAAATCTTCTTGAGGCTCCGATGACAGACCAAATATTCAATTAATATGGGACTACTATAGCAATTTGAGATCGGGAAAGTACTACATTGCAAAATAAGGCAAGAAATGAATAGTGAAACACCTCACAGAATATTCCATAAAGCCCCTTCGGGCAATCTTTTCCACTGACAGTTCCTTTTTCACCTGTCTGACCCTGGTTGCCACCTACTCCACCCCTATGGTGAATGCAGATAAATGAGTCTTACAAGAAAAGATATTATGGAAACTTCGCAACGAAGTAGTATATTTAAACACAAAAGCAAGATAGAATTTGGCAGTAACAAGCATCTGCTGCATAAGCGTCTATACTAACCCTGCATGAACACTTCCATTTATCAGAGCAACTGGCCAGTATACATCTCCTGTGGGAATTTCAGACCAGTGAAAATGGATTCTCCCACCACCACCTCCACCACCTCCGACAAGGCTACCATTACCTCCAACACTGGATAAACTGCCAGATTCAATCAGCGAAAAAGTGCGCAAAACATCAAGATAGTCCCACCAGATCCACCTCCAGGACCAATGTTTGCTTCATAAGTATCATTATTCTTTTCAAATTTCCCTCCAAAGCTTTCTCCATCTGCTCTAATGGAACCTTCAACATAGAGGTTGAACAAAGGGCGCTCAAATGAACCCACCACTGCATCAGAAACAGAAATTAAATGAGGTCAATACAAGACCGGGCTTATGATATCTTGAGCCAAGAAATTAGGAGGCATCTGGATTAAACATATATCCCCTTTCGCTTATTCCTTCAGGGACTTGACCAGCTCACTATGGAAGAGCATAACGAACGAAAACAGATCACACGACTGGCACCGATACATATATTGTTTACCATGCATACAGTGAGAACAGGTGCAAGTATGTTAGAGTGCAAGAAGAAATATACCATGAAGACCACTATAATGCAAAAACCCAATTGATTATTACATAAATTGGGAAGTTCAGAGACAACATTCTTCTTCCATGTATTAGTTTCCTTGAAAAGGAAGTATAGTTCAATTCAACTCCTAATAATTAATAGCATGACTAAGACTAAGAAGCCTGCACTTATTAGAGTGAAATATGTATGTTGTTAAAAAAACTATCATCAGCAAAAACTAAGTTATGATATTAGATAACTGCATGTACAATTCTCATGAGGGCTGGCGCTCACCCAAAATACCTCCACCAGCAGTTGACATGGCCGAACTATCATTTCCACTTCCACTACCCAGTTCACAAGGCAGATAGGAATTTCCATACGATGAACCACCATCAACACAGCTATCATTATAACAGCCTATTCCACCCCTACCACCATGCCCACCTCCACTACCAATACCAGTACTCGACACAATTCCTTTACCAATGCCTCCCATACAACCTGCAAATTAACAAAGTATGATGTCAAATACCAGACATCCAGAGCAATCTGCAGGAAAGCCATACCCATCCCGGATGTGCTGATGATTCCAGAAGACTGCACGGTGATGGTTCGAGCTCTATGAAAATGGACAACAGAACCTTCAACAGAACCTTCAACAAGAATGTCCTCAACTCGGCAGATCTGCACAATTACAAAATACATGAGCTACTCCCAAAGCAGATAAAAATGCAGTTAAACAATCAGAGACAGGATCTAAATATCTCCAGAACTTCATACAAACATAACAAGAATCTATTTCTGATTTTCGCACAGCACCTGCAGTGTAAAGGACAGAGAAGAGTTCACATTACAGTCTTCAGGTGGGTGAAGCAGTTCAATAGGGCAATCTTCTGAGTCACAATTAAGCTTTGGTTTACTTCAAAACACCAACAGAATTAATCAGCAAGAATTATGGCGGTAATATCTAAGGATCAATATAAAGTGGAACTTACACTGCATAATCCGAAGCATTTTTCAAAGGACCGCGTATCATGGATCCAGGTCCAATCTTCATTTGAACATGGAGCAAGAAAGCATTAATACGAATCTTTTTTTTTTTTCGCAAGGAAACGATATTTTACCAATACTTTCTATGCACGACAAGTAGGGTGGATAAGAAGGATGATTTCTATTCGATGGTCCCTCTTTTCTGTGTGTGCGTGTGTGTTGAATGCATAACTAACACGAAGATGTAAGAGCTTACATTTACGCTGTAAAACAATGACAACACAAGGAGCTGAGCTTCGATGCAATCTCCTGGCCCCGACAAATTTAATAGACCTTGCCCATGAACTCCTAAGTTAGCCGTTGAGTGAATAAGTGACGATTCCTGCCAGGAAAAGTAAGGTGTTAGTAATAAATAAAAGAACAATGTTGCAAGAGATATTCAGTGCAAAAAAAATCAACTCGCTCACCCTCAGCACAATGAGGTTGCTAGCTTCAAGAGAAGATGTTTCAACATTTTCATCTCCGCCACCATCTATTAGCATCTGAGAATTCCACATTAAGAACATCTTGACGGACATGCGAAGAGCACCAAAAACCTGATATGAAGTAATAGTATCATCTAAAATGACGAGCATGATGACTGGAGCTGGCAAAGTAAGTTGACAAATGACACACTGATGCAGAGATAAGCCAAGTGCAGACAGGCCATACTCGTGCATAAAAGACACATTAATTAGCTTCATTTCAAAGCAAATATGTATGATATTCCATAGATTAAGACATGTATCACGTACTCTAATCACAGAATCACTCATCAAAAGTTCTTCAGCCAAAAGTTCAAACTCTGACATTGAATAATGAGCAAGCCCAAAGCTCAATACTGCACCACTAGACAGTTTGAACTGCCCTTGGATCTGCACGATGCATAAAATAAGTACATTCATGGGGTGTATTATAGTTCAAAATGTGAGTAATTACATAACAAATTAAATTTTCGGTATAACACAGCAAGGGTTACTTCAAAACTTTGGTAGATGGATCAAAGTTTTTAATCATCGAACCTGGGCACGGCTCCAAAGCAAAGGAACAGCAGCTTTTGCCTGGTTCCTGATGTAGACATTTGTCAGAAAAGGTTGAGGGAAGTCCATAAGAAGAGTGTCCGTGAACGTCGATCTGTAATGATTACTGACAGTGAGCGAGCGAGGAACAGTATCATAAAATGTGCCAGCAGCACCTGCATTTTCAGGGCAACCGCGACTTTCTCCCCCTGCATCATAAAATGAGGCTCGGTCTCAACAAAAAGACATGCAGTTGAAAGCATCAAAAGATTATTTGATCCCATACCATGTGCAGCTATGCCTGGTTCTTCATGCCGGCTAAAAATATCAACTGAAATCCTTCCACCACCTCCTCCAGCAACGCCACTACCCCCACAAGCACTTATATTTCCATTTCCAATCCTGTACTCACAAAAAGCATCAGGGGAATCAAGTAAGCTCCAACAGATTAAACATCAATTTGATTTAACAAAGAAACACTAATCGAAGGAGTAAAACCAAAAGCCGTCCAGCAAAAGGTATAACAAGCAGAAATTGATGAAAAACTTAAGTATAACATTAACCTGTTATCATCTAGCCAACCAGAAACGGACTCGAGATTTGTATGGGACAATGAACAAGACAGATAATATCACACGAACAAGTCATGAAACATTAACACAACACACAAAAAAACAGAAAATGTGAACACACGATACACACTATACACATGAACACACGATACACGGGCATGACACATGAAAAAATATGCACAAAAGACAAACATGATTACAAACCCTAGGGAAATTTTGAAGCTCTGTGCCACATTAAATTTAAGGTAATGGACAAAGTAAAAGCCTTTCCAATCAAAAATCAATCATCAAACCCCAGCCTTTTCTAATCTCATTGCACAAGCAATCCGGACAGGCAAATATAAGGGCATTAAACTTTGCAGAAAAGGACCCATTATTTCACATTTGTTTTTTGCCGATGACTCTTTGCTCTTTTGTGAAGCTGAAGTTGAGCAAGCCAAAGTGATCCAAGACATCATCAACATCTTTTGCGAAGCATCTGGTCAAAAAGTTAATATGGATAAATCATCTATATTCTTTAGCAAGAATGTTGGACAGGATACTAAGAAGCAAATCCTTGATGTGCTAAAGGGAATCAAGGAAGGATCGAAAGTTAAGCATTTGGGTCTTCCTTTGGTGATTGGTAGATCAAAAAAGGAGACTTTCCATTATGCGGTCGAAGCAGTGAAGAACAAGGTTAGTAACTGGAGTTCCCTCCTACTTTCATGTGCTGGAAAAGACACACTGATCAGATCAGTTCTTTATTCTCTCAATGTTTTTATTATGAGTTGCTTCAAACTTCCTTTGCACACCTGCAAAGAAGTTACTAGATTGATCACGGATTTCTGGTGGGGTGTTAAGGGTATGGTGGTACAAAAATACATTGGAAATCATGGCTGGCTCTTACAGAAAATAAAGAATCAGGAGGCTTGGGTTTTCAGCACATTCAGTCCTTTAATGAAGCTCTTTTGGCCAAACAGCTTTGGAGAGTCATCTCGAATCCAAACTCTCTCATGGTTAAGATCTTAAAAGCCAAATACTTCCCTGAAGGAAACCTCATGTCTGCTCGGGTGCCTACTACAGCCTCATGGTTATGGAAATGTTGGAATAAGTCAAGATATGTCTTGGCTCAAGGATGTAAGGAACATTTGCATGGAGGATCGAATGGGAGACTATCTTGGCTGAGGGATAAGAAAGGGGTGTTCACGGTGAAATCTGCTTACACGATGATTATGGAATCTGTTCATTCAAAAGCAGAGAAAGCTGAAAGTAGTGACCATGGGCAGAAATTGAAGGGTTTGTGGAGGGCCATCTGGAATATGAAAATCAAGCACAAGCTCAAGCACTTTCTGTGGAAATGCTTTCACAATATTCTGCCAACAAATGCCAATCTTAGGAGAAAAGGTATTGAGTTGACTTGATTTGTCAATTGTGCGGGGAAGCAGAAGAAACTTTGGAACACTTATTCTTTAGCTGCCCTAAAGCCATCAGAACCTGGAAACTGGCCCCTTTCTCTTGGAACCATACAGAAACACTTTCAGGATCCTTCCAAGATTGGTGGGGATTCATTTGCTCAGGCCCCAAAGCTGAAATTTATACCCATAGAGTTCAACTCTCAGTCTACTTGCTTTGGATGCTTTGGAAAACGAGGAATTTATGGGTCTTCAAAAAAGAATGGAGAGATGAGAAAGTTGTGGTAGACCTGGCATGTGATGAATGGCAGGAGTTTCTGCAGCTGTAGAAGCAATTTTATTTTGGCCATGATCGATTGGTGCTTCTTCCAGACCTAGTAGGGTATTTTCTACCAGTGCGTGGTTATGGAGCTTGGTGGGAGTTTCTTTTGTCTGTGTTATTCCTGTCCTTGTTGCTGGATGTTGAAGCTGAAAGCTACATCTACAGGGTTGACATCTCTTCCTTTTGTGTTCTCCCTTTTGTTGTCCAGGTGTATGAAGCTTTATTTGAGCCATTTTGCCTTGGTTTTTGCACTTTTTGTCAGTGTTTGTTGTTCTGTTTTAGCCATTGTGGCTGTTTTGCCCACTGTGTTCACTGTTAGCGGTTGGGCCCCTCCTGGCTACTTAGCCACATGTACATGTTTTTTGAAGGAAATACAACGCGATCGATTGGAAAAAAAAAAAAAAAAACCCCAGCCAAAACTGCATATCTGCAAGCCCATTCATAGTATACACACAGCCACAAAAGGAACAAGGAGTAGCAAAATAAAAAAAACACGTACATTCTGTATGCTTTGATATAAATACTTCCACCCGAACCTCCTCCTCCCTTCACACCACCGTCTCCTCCATCCGCCAAAATGGTACCATTAACCTCCAAAACCCTAGAAATCACAAGCATCACTCTACCCCCGCCACCACCCCCATAACCATTTTCAGCAGTAGTCGCTCCTCCTTTACTTCCATAACTCCACGGCTTCCCAAACTCGACCAAGCATAAGCGTCCCCGCCCCAAACATCCTCCGGAAGTTTATCGTTATCATCCAGACACGCCGCCCCACGTCCTCCATGACCCCCACCGGCACCATCCGTCCCCTGAGGGGTTCCACTGGTCTGAGGGGGTGGGTCACCGGCCAAAGAGGTCGTGTTGACGGACGAAGAGTCACCAAATACAGCGTTGTCAGATACTAATTCGAACGTCCCCGTCAAGATGGTCGAGTTCGAGCCGAGGCTGAAGTTCCCGGATATGTTGACCGCGAGCTCGCATCCGGCGAAGGACGAGCAATTGAGGGTCACGTTTGGAGAAATTACGAGATTGCCCTCGCCTTCCACGTAGACGCTTCTGGTGAGGTTGAGGCTGGTGAGGATGCGGCAAGTGGTGTCCAGAGACCCGACTCCGCCGAGATCGGACTCGCAGGATGCCGACGGCGGGTGTGGTGGCGGAGGAGGCGGCGCCGGAGGCGAGTAGTCCTGATGGAATAGTAAGAAATCCGACTCAAAATCGATAGCCTCGGGCGAGTTGTTGCTTCCCAATACCGATACGAGCAGAGGCACTAGCAGCAGCAGTGATCGAAGTCTAGCAGCAACAGCCATCGACGCGCGTGGGAATAGTCATCACATAGAGCGGCGTGCAATCGAATTAGCAGAGAAGGATTGCATCGGTGACAGCACTTGAACGATCGGAGCAACTCGGCTACGTTCGGCGAGTCTGAAGAGAAATGGCGACCGCCTTGGTGGTTCCGTGCACCGTAAGCTCGCCGAGGGAGAGAGAGAGAGAGAGAGAGAGAGAGAGTGAGAGTTGAGTTACGGATGGGATGGTAAAAGATAAGTATATACGGTTGATAAGTGTGAGTCGTGCTTAGTGCTAAGCTAGACACTACACGATGTGTTAATCGTCCTTTGACTTCCTTCCTCGGCTTGTTTAATTTTTTTTATTCATAAATAAAATTAAGATTAAAAAAAAAAAAACTTCCTTAATATGTTTTTAGCAGCGAACTAAAATTTTGGCTTCCTCGTTAAGTCATGCCGCCCACCAAACGTTCAATTCAACCGTGGATGAATCTCAACGGTGGATTTCAGTAAATAGCCTCCTTATGTTTGTTGTATTTGTATGACTTGTAAGTAAACCAAAGTAAAAATACAAATCGAATTTTTAACATATGAGAAAAATAAAGAAGAAAAAGTAGTAAATATAATTCCTTCTATGATGACTAACAATTTTCCATCAAGTAGGTTATCAATAGTTATGGACTCATTTAAATTAATCCTAGTTTTTTAGGAAGAGAACATTAAGTAAGTCATTAGTTCTGTTCGAAGTCGGGTTTATTTCATTCAGATTCACTTATGAACTTAGTAGGACTATGAAGACTTTCAGAAGATTAATCATTCCCAAAGTCAATCACATAATCGAATTGATATTCAAATTTATTTCCAACTCTGAATTTAATCGCACCGCATGGAGTATACTTACTAGTATATTTTGCTCAGTCTATGTATGTGCAAATAAATAAGTTATTTTGTTATTTTAAATCAAAGAATTAAATTATAAATCAAAATATTAAGAGTTAAATTGCAAAGAACTAACTCTTCGGATCTTTCCATCTTTTTCTTGGGTAAATTCTCCTTATTATACTTGAAAATGAATTGGTTATACAAAAATTGAAAATAATAATAGGAAATTAGGTGGTGTTAATTTCGTAAGATATACGTATATTTAACATTGCGTTCCCCTTTGTGCACCGCACACGTGGTGGTGACCATTGACAAAATAGTTGAAAATAAAATAAAGAGCATGAAACAGGATAATTCTCAAAGATTCTAAGTATAGACACGCGTTCGAAAGTAATTGATTGCTCAATAGATTTTGATTTGTAATATTGTTGTCCAAATTCATACACACGGCGATAATATATGCAAATTACGCTGTTCCAATAAAGCAGCAAGGGTTCATATCTGGAAGTTGCCTAATTAAAATGATTCATTAAAAGAATAAAAGAAGAAAAAGTGAGAATATATATATAAATATATAAATATTATAGTTCTATCTACCAACGCCTTCCTCCCTTGTTCCAACTACCAACACACAAGACAAGCTTTGGAAAAATAAAGCACTGATGAACTGGCGAATTATAAATGTAGAGACAACTGAGTACATTAATTGTTCTTTTCTTGATTTACAAATTAATGGTCATGCTTATACTATTACTTTCACCAATTGTAAAATTTGATAACAATACACATCTTGTTTTAAAATTATTGCAATGAGTAGAGAACATAAGTGAGAATTTTCATCCATTTGTATATTTTCACTTCTCAAATACCTCCATTTATAAGTTAGAGGTAGTCTTCACAATGATCACTAGAGATTATGGATGTTAAATGACATAATATAATTAAATAAATAAAGAGGTCATGAACATGATGAGTTTACGGGTTGAGTATAGAGATCATGGGTATGAGTGGGACATCCACCAAAAGAACGTTCATAGCACTCTCTCTTGGGCCTTGGATTCTATCTTTCGGTAAAATGCCTCATTAAACCTTATTAGGAAAAATTCAAAGGGATAAACCCTAGTGAAGGAAAAAAGTATATTTTCCTATACAACGTTGCCTCGTTAAAAACCTAACCCGGAAAATCCAATGGAAAAAGCCGTGGTTACGGAAAAAAGAATACAACATAGTATTTTCCCCCCTCTTGAGCACATCATTTGAAATTCTTCACTCGACGCATTCCAATCACCAACTTTTCAAATGTTGAAGTCGGCATCGATTTCGTAAACAAATTCGCTAGATTGTCACACGACGGATTTGTTGAACGATAATTTCACCAGTCTTTTGAAGATCGTGAGTGAAAAAGAACGTTGGTGAGATATGCTTTTTCCGGTCACCTTTTATTAAATTTTCCTTCAGTTGAGCGATACAAACAACGTTATCTTCGAATAATATCATTGGAGCTCCATTGTCCCAGTTTAAGCCACATGTTCCTCGAACATGATGAACTACTAATCTTAACAAAAAACTTTCCCGACTTGCTTTATGTATTGCCAAAATTTTAGCATTGTTTGAAGAAGTGGCGGCTATAGTTTGTTTCATTGAGTGTCGAGAAATATCCGTACCACCACATGTAAATACATAGTCCGTTTGGGACTGAGCATTATGCGGATCAGACAAACAACCAGCATCTGATAGCCTATGAGATCCGATTTTGCGGATTTAGGATAGTAGAAATACAAATCACTCGTATCTTGAAGGTATCGAAATATATGTTTAATACCATTCTAATGCCTTCATGTGGACAAAGAACTATATCTTGCTAGCAAACAAACAGTAAATGATATATCAGGACGGGTATGGCTCGCAAGATCCATTAGTTGTAGAAGACATTTTAATGCTAGATTAATTAGTTATCCTTCCGTTTAAGTAACAGATAATGGATCTTCACAGCTTTCGTTCAGAATGGGGGCTCTAGAATATCTATAATGCAAAAAACAAAAAGAGATTTACACACTTAGTTGGCAACAAATGAAACACCAAGCAACTGAACTATCCGACAATATAGTGCAGTAGTACCTCCACTAAAGTGCCATCTCTCTTTGCAACTCAGCAAGTTCAACGTCTTCCTCTTCAACTCTATGTACCAGCGGGCACACGAACAGGGGCGCCGGGAGCTGTTGTTGCAGGTTGGAGGAGCTGTTCCTCAAGTTCTGCTCCTTCAAGCTCTTCGAGCTCAGCCTCTAATTCATCCTGTCGAAATAAATATAAACAAATAAGATGCATTGATGCATCGAAGTTTATGTACAACACAACAGCAACAAACCTCATCAAAATCGGTTGCTGCACCAATGGTTCTGATAAAGCTTCTTGAATTTGCTTCATGTTCTCGGTCTGCTCGTTGATCTCATCCATGGTCTAGTCCACATCATCAATTTACTAAAATAGAAACAAAATCATGTGACACAATGATGTTGTAAAAGTGAATTTTCATTCACTGAGACAGACGGTTGAATTTGCTGGTACTGACTGTAACTTAACAAGGTTTTCTGCTTAATACGAACAACATCCTATTTACGATTGATTGAATATATGGTACAGTAGTTAGCCTTTGGGATGAATACGAAACTTACGTTGCCTTGTGCATGGCTTTCATTGCAGCTGCTCCTGTTCTCAAAGCATCAACAGTTTCTGTTGTAGCTTTTGCACCTTCCAACATTATCATTTGCGGGGAAGATTAACTTGTAACAAGAGAAAGAGGGGGGAATGAAGGATACATATTTGAGGACCATAGTAGTTGGCGATGGTCTCAAAAGATCACCTGATCATGAATGCGCAACTGAAAATTTCCAAGCTGTTCGATTTGCTGTTCGTAAAGCCTTTTCCTCTTCAGGCATTATATTGCAGCTAAAAAAGAGATATTTGCCATAGAATATTCTCATCAATTATTGAAACCAATGCAAAATGTTAGTACAAAAAACACACCATGAATGAGAACTTTACACAAACTACAGCGGCCAACATTTAATACCTGTTTCATTTTTGGATTTGGTGAACTCCTTGGCCTTTTCAACTTCTGCAGCAGCCATCTTTAATAGAACTTTTTCTTTCTCCAGCATCTCAAGAGTCTTGAAAGAGCAAAAGAAAAAACGCTAATGCATAACACACATGCGATGCAAACATAATTGCCAGTACACACAGATAAGATGGACAGATTAAAGATTGCAGAAAATAATTATGAACCAAGAAAAACATAATGAGATGAGAAGATAAATGAGGTAATGAGATGAGAAGATAAATCTCATTTTTAAAACCACAATTTCCACACACAAACAAAATTGCAATGGGAGATTTTGCTATTGCAGCCTAAAAATTCATTGAGATAAAGAACCATCCTCTTGCAATAAACAAAAATACCAACTCAAACCCACCTCTCGGTTGGACCAAGGTTGCGCAGTAAATAGAGAATATAGACACAAAATTCAAAATAACTAATCAAATGCAAAGAATCCATAACTAATAGATCACAGGAATATACCTCATTCAACTTGTCAAGGTTGAAAGAGCATTTGCCTCTTGCTTAGGCTTTCCGAAAATTCGCGTAAACATCGTGGACTTCTTTTTCCCAGGAATCAAAGGCTCAATAATCACGAAGCGAAACACAAATCCTCAATCCTGCGAAAAGCAGGCAAAACTTGTTGTCATCGGAATTCATCCACATACATCAGCTACCAAATTGCTGACGCACGCCAACGACTCAACGTCATATCTTATCCATTACTTTGTTCACTAAAATGAGAAACAAAATACACAAATACAAATCACAGCGAACCTGGGAATTCGATGGATCGTCCTCGAATACCGTATTTAAGATTGTTCTTTCGCATCGGGATAATTCTAATTAGGGTAAATTATCATTCAGGCCCCAAAAGTGATTAAAAATAGTTTTCAGGACCTTTAAGAAAAAATTTTAGTTTAAAGGACCAACTTTTCGTAAAATTTAAAGATAAGGACCAACTGTTATAAAGTGTGTATGAATTGTTATCGGATGATCGTTTTCTGTTATTTTCATAACAATGTACTGTTATTGTGGAAACAATTAATTGTTACTGCAGACCAATAAATTGTTACTGAATAATCGGGTCCTTAAAACTAATTTTTTTTCTGACAGGGCCTGAACAAAAATTTCAGACCCTGACAGGGGACTGAACAAAAATTTCCCCTTCTAATTAATGGAAACTCAATGACAATTGACAGTTGACGCCGCGGATGGGGAGACTAATTTCCTGTTTCGTAGATTTTTGGATCGCATGAAATCGTTTCTCCCACAATTATTACTGTTAGGGGTGTTCAAAAGTCTTAAATCGACCGAACCGAACCGAAAGTTCTGTACAAACCCAATACCAAAATTTAGGTTCAGTTCGGTATTCGATATAAGAAAATGTAAACTGAATGTTTTCGGTTATTTCGGTTCGATAATAAGGTTAATCGAAAAAAACCGAAAATACATATTTTATAATATATATAGGAAAATAGGAAAAATAAAAAAATGAAGAGTTCAAATTGAAAAATATATCTAATTTAAAAAAAAATTTAATATTAATTTTTGTTTTTTTTTTTTAAATTTAGTTCGATATTTTGGTTATTAAGCGAAATTTTTCAGTTTTTACCGAACCGTTTAACTTCGGTTCGGTTTTCGGTTTAAGATTTTTGTAACCGAAATTTTCGGTTACCGCAACTTCGGTTCGGTATGGTTAGGTTATACCATTTCAACACCCCTAAACTGTCCCCCTCTATGCGTCAAATGATCTGATCCGTTGAATTTAAATCGTGCGTTCAGAAATTTTCTTTTTTGTTTATTATTTACTTTAATCTTATATTCCACCAAATCATAAAATCATTATTATTTCATGAGATTTATAAGATAAAATTAAATAAGCACGTCCAATTCGTTCCTTGTTTTATGATGAATAATTTGATATTCATATCATATATTTTTTAATAATCATAAGAATTATTTTAACAAGTGGGACAAACAATTTCAACCGAAGAGGTAGGGTGGTTTTTTGCCTTTCTTGTTCAGGATTTCCGTCAAAATTTGATTAAATTTAGCCCATTCTCAAACAAAAATAGAGAGAAAATATAAAAATCTTTTAGTAATCATCATCATGACTATATTATTAGAGAGATAACTAGATCCATAAACAAATTATTTATTCAATATTTAAACCCCTTAACCAAACAATAACAAATTCATATCCTCAATTATTTAAACCCAACTAAAACCGATACTGCTAAAACCCATCCCCGAACCAAACGGGCCCTAACAGTTACCGAATCTAATTCTAGCCCTAGGCATGGCTATATCTCAACTTTTAACCTGTAAAAAACGGAATGTCACCAACCACTCATCCATCCATCCACCCATCCACATAGTCGTTATAACAGAATAACGAACTACGCAACCGAGTTCTTCAGCGATCCGTGTCAATGTAGAACATATGAGATGGTAATATCATCCATGCGATATGCATCATCAGTTCCTCGACTGAATCTAATGAAGTAGAGCAGTCTCGAACTAAAAACACAAACATCGACAAAGAAAAAAAGAAAACACGCATACCTGCCAAAAGGATTCTTGAATCTTCGCACATGAAGTTTCGGGCAATACAGAAACAACAAAACCACACATTTAAAGAAGAAAAGGTAAGAATCTAACATGAGCACCACGAAATAAAAGGGCAACGATCCTGTTTTTTCCCCTCAATTGATGGTGACAACATAACTGTTATTTTCTTCCCCTTGTGAAGAAGACTCTACTAAAGCAGGTTGCTTTCTAGCCAGGGACTTTGGCACGTCAAGCTCGTCCTGCAAGCAACGTTGCTGAGGATGCGATAAGAGCACTGACATGTGCCTGAGAAGAGAGCGCATCAGCCCTTGCCCGCTCTCACATATGTAGCCTTCGTACTCACTGATTTGTTCCAAGGCATCAACAAGGGTATCGTACACTTTCTGCGGGCAGTTTTCTGGGGAGGGCTTGTCGTGTAGGTACATGACATCCAAGGTCAAGATTTTAAGGGATGAGGGGAGTTGGAACTGTGGTGGAGTCGATGAGCGACAGTAGATCAGTATCTGGGGAAGGATATAATAATTTTATCATCATATAAACATAACTCAAGCCACAAATGCCTACGAGTTCAACTACTGTGACAGGATGATTTCAAAACAGCCACAAGAATATGCGTAGTTAGGCTACAGATGCTTCCTCTAAAAGGGAAAGGCCAAGAGAAGTCTGGTGCAATATCAGTAATGACACCAATTAATGATTCCTTTTCCCATAAGCACAATTTTATAATAACATACTACGGCGACAAGGCAAAAGCAGAAGTCCAATAAAATTCCACTTTGGGTAGATGCTTGAACTTGAAAGGACATAACTGATCTTCTACAGTTTTGAAAGGAACAACAGAAAAAAATAGACCTACAAACAAATTTACATATCTTGCCGAGCTCTTTATCTCTAAGAGCAGTAACAGTTCTTAAAGAGTCTCGCAAATACCGAAAGATTATGATGTAGCAGAATCAAAGTAATAATATACCCATTCCTCACTTTCATAATACTTCAACATGAACCCCACCAACACACTGAAACATTATGATGTAGTAGAATCAAAGTAATAATATACCCATTCCTCACTTCCATAATACTTCAACATGAACCCCACCCCACCCACACATAATGGATCCTCGAAACAGAACTATCCTTAACGAAATGAGACAAAACTCAGCTATTAGTAATGGATGGAAATCATCCCTATCAATTTAACAAAATATATATCTCAAAGAGAGTAAACGATTGCTGCCTACCACTCTGAAATTCCTATTTTGTGCACGGGCTTTCTTAGCCTCATGCGTCGAAGCTTTAAACAGCTGAGTGAGATCGGCAGGACCTGCAGACGATTCCACAGAGAGGCCTCGCAGAGCAGAAAGTGCTGAGTCAATGTCGCTGTTGAACTCTTTGCGGAGCTTGAAGAAGCGTCAAAGAAGAGTGCAAATTAGAACCACCATGATAACTTAATAAAGTTTCGCTCTCAAGAATGAGAAATTACAACCTAAATCGAGCATAGAAATCAGCGGAAAACACATTACCCAGTAAGTGCTCTTGCCTAGGGCGGCGAACGCGAAACGGTGATCGGGGCTGATAGTGATCTTGGAGTGTACAAACATCATAATCGCCTGCTTTATCGACTCCAATCGAGTGTACGGACGGCCCCCAGGAGCGTTAACTTTCATCTCCCCCATCGTCTCCGGGCCAACGTCGACGCAGAACAGTATGTCCTCGCTTTTGAATCGGGTCGTCGTCGAAAGCGAGAAAACTCCTGGAGCTCCGTCCGCCATCGGAGAGTGGTGGCCGGAGGCTGGGGGATGGTTGTATGCGATCTCCATTTCCAGATATTATTATATTTTGTTTTTTCAGGAAAAAATGACGCTAATTCCCGTCGTTTAGAGTGTTCTTCAAATACGGAGGGGTAATTTGGGAAGTGCAATTTGATCTCTTTTTCCAATGAAGACTTGCTATCTTATTAAAATGGGAGACGGGGAGAACAAAAAGGAAACCGAACTAAAGAAAGCTAGCAAGGAGGAAAAACATAAAAAAAAAAAATGGTGTCCAATAAAGTAAGCTAAATGGCAGGTTTAGCCCCTAATTTCCCACTTTAATCAAAACAATGGGGTTGTGATATACTCAAAAGATACCGAAAAGTTTAGCACTAAGAGCATCTCCAGCCGAACTTCCCAAAAAATAAGGTAAAAGTGTTCCAACATAACCATCAAAACTCAAGATGCGTTTTAATATTTCTCTCTCATCATTTGGACCGATGGATGCGTCTGAATCAGACCTGGGTAATGGGCCGGGTCAACCCAGACCCGGCCCAAAACCGCCCCACGAAACCGGTCCAGAACCGGAACCGGTACAAACCGGTTCTGGAACCGGTAACCGGCCCAATAGTAGTGGATTGAGCCGGTTCCGGGAAACCGAAACCGTGAATTACCGGTTCCGGTTCCCGGTTCCGCCCAATGGTTCCAGTTCCGGAATTAAATGGGCCGGTTCCGGAACCGGAACCGGTACTGTTTCGGAACCGGTTGAACCGGAACCGGTAGACCCGGAACCGGTAGAACCGGCCCGGAACCGGCCCAAACCGGACCATTACCCACGTCTACGTCTGATCACTTGTAATTGCATTAAAGTCCACTATTTTAATTATTAATGAAGCATATAAAAATAAAACAAGTACAAATAAACAGAGGAATCGTGGGCTGAGGAAAGTAAATGAACGTGGCCTTTTCACTTTCTAATAAAGCTTCTCTTGTTGTTGTTTGATTAATAATATGAAGAAAAAAAAATTTGAAATTAAATTGATCATGGTACATGTGCGTGAATATTGGAAATTACATTGAGGTTTATAAAATCAAATTAAATGTATGAATAAATATTATTAGAATCAACTCAATTAGCCTAATTTCTCAATTTGTAAAATATATTGATAGTATTGAAAATTTGTAAAAGTAATGTGTAGGTGAATATTATGAAAATATTATTTTGTGTTTGGGAATGAATTTAATGGTTGTTGACGAATTACTGCATTTTGCGTTTGAGTTCAAGAATCTGTTCGGTTGGAGATGGTACGTGTTGAATGCTTATTTCTCGCTTAATACATGGGATTATCGTATTAATAATAGCCCAATAAAGTATGTGGGCCCGCTCATTGACAATGGAGTTAACCCAATCACGGTCAAATGTCCAAACCTAATATTGACTTTGAATAATTGACGACGAAGGTGGTGTTAGGTTTCCATTCCATTGACCGAACCGAACTCTCTGTAGCACGGCTACGATACAATCAATATTCCGTATATTTGTCTCTCCTCTCCCAACTCTGAGCAGAATCCTCTGAACTCAGACTTCCATTTTTTGCTTTTATCCATTTAGAGCTTCTTTTTATTTTATATTTTGTACGGTCATATATTGGGTAACTGAAAAGTTTAAAGAGTATATTTGGAGTGGACTTGTTGATCACGCGATGGAGGCAGCTGTTGGAAGTTCGATGGTCGGTCGTGTCAATTTGCATCCGTACTCGACTTCGTAAGCTTCTCTAATTTTTGTTTTTCGGTCGAATCTGCATCATTTCTGTTGGGAGGAATTGTTTTTTTTTTTTGGCTAGACGGATCGTAGGATCATTGTTAATCTTATATGGATCTATGGGTTCAAGGATGGAGTATTCCCGTTTTCGTGGAAACCTTACTGGGATGGGATGGGTATTCTGACATGATCTTAAATTCTTAGTTTATTTTGGTGGGCTGATCTAGATAAGGTCGGTTCAAGCTGTGAATAAGTTTCGTAATTGATATGATCGTGCTGAAAAGTACAACCTTTTCGTGTAAAAAGGGAGGAATCATGCTTAATCGTAAGAGCGTAAATAATGAGAAACATGGGCAATGCCTTATGATTATGTTTGGTAGTTAATACTATAGGCGGATTCTAAGTACATGATCACTTTGTGCATTTCACAGGTTGCCATCTCAGTCTAAGTTGAAGATAGCTTCATCTGTTACTTCCAAATCATTGTTTTCTGTTTCTCATGATAAGAACAATGCTTCTTTGGGACGATTCGAACTTCCATTGCATAAGAAGGGTTCTGTTATAAGATCATCGTCATCATCCTTAACTGGCTCGTCAACGTACACTGTCGAGACACCTTCTCATGCCACTGATGAGAAGATAGGCGTAATGCTATTGAATCTTGGAGGCCCAGAGACTCTACACGACGTTCAGCCTTTCCTGTTCAACTTATTTGCTGACCCCGTATGTTTTTCTCTTATTTGATAACCATTTTTTCATGAATGAATCTATACACATATGAGATGGTTTTAGTAGTGTGATGATGCCTTTGTCTAGGATATCATTCGGCTTCCTAGGTTGTTCAGGTTCCTCCAACGTCCTTTGGCACAGTTGATATCTGTAGTAAGGGCTCCCAAAAGTAAAGAAGCTTACGCTGCAATAGGAGGTGGATCACCTTTGCGTAAAATAACTGATGAACAGGTATATTTATGGTTCTGCTTCTGCATGTGGATAAACAAGTCTTTGGTTTTGATACAACTTGGTAGCTATGTTCTACACTTGCTTAAAATTTTTTTGTTTTATTCATTTTCAGGCATCTGCCCTCAAATTGGCCCTAGAAGCTAAGGACGTTCCAGCAAATGTGTACGTAGCCATGAGGTATTGGCACCCTTTCACTGAGGAAGCTGTTCATCAGGCAAGTCCCCTAGAGAAAGAAGAATTATTTTTTGCGTATTAGATGCGATTTCTTCTCCAAAATATATTTTGTTATTAAGTCTATGAGTACCCAATTCATTCTTAATTCACGCAGCTGGAATTAGTCGTAGTATATCAAGCTACAATACTATCTGTACAATCTTCTTAGAACAATCTAGTTGTCGATGTGTTAACCTCATGGGCTAATTTGTTTGTCTGGTCACAGATTAAGAGAGACAAGATTACAAGACTTGTAGTTCTCCCACTGTACCCTCAGTACTCTATATCTACTACGGGTTCAAGCATTCGTGTTCTCCGAAACATGTTCAGGTAAACTTACGATTCTCGATAACTTCAAGAAGATTCTGATTATATCACCGAGTACAGTGCTGATTGCTTCCCTTCCTTCTTACAATAACAAGGGATGATGCTTATTTGTCAAGATTGCCTGTTGCTATAATACAATCATGGTACCAACGTGAAGGATATATTCGGTCCATGGCAGACTTAATCGAGAAAGAGCTCCAAACCTTCTCAATACCTGAAGAAGTGAGTTGAATGAAGCACTAAAATATTTAAGTAGATGTATTTATTACAACATATTAAAGCGCTCATTTTTCTGCTTTTTTAGGCCATGATATTCTTCAGCGCCCACGGAGTTCCCGTCAGCTATGTCGAAGAAGCTGGTGACCCTTACAAAGATCAGATGGAGGAGTGCATCTTCTTGATAATGCAAGAACTAAAATCTCGAGGAGTAACAAACGATCATACACTAGCTTACCAGGTTTGTAGCATCAGCGAATGTATTATAACTCGATAAGTACGTATCGCTTTCTCTTTTTGTGTTGATCTCTTTTTTTTTTTAATCCAATTTTGGCCTAACAGAGTCGTGTGGGACCTGTCCAATGGTTAAAGCCTTACACCGATGAAGTTCTAGTCGAACTTGGCAAGCAAGGTGTCAAGTCTCTCCTTGCTGTTCCAATAAGGTCTCTCTCTCTCTCCCTCTCTCTCTCTCTCTCTCTCTCTCTCTCTCTCTCTCTCTCTCTCTCTCTCGTGTTGGTAAGCATGTAAGATGATATATATGGGTGATTATGAATCTTGCAGTTTTGTGAGCGAGCACATAGAGACTCTTGAAGAAATAGACATGGAGTACAGAGAATTGGCTATTGAGTCGGGGATAGTTAACTGGGGTCGCGTACCTGCTCTCAACTGTACTCCATCGTTCATAAGTGACCTCTCAGATGCTGTAATCGAAGCATTGCCTTCGGCCATGGCAATATCAACATCACCCAAAGAAGAAGAAGATGATGATGAAGCTAACGTTCTTGTCAGTGCTATCAAGATTTTGTTTGGTTCCGTTCTGGCCTTCGTTTTACTCTTTTCACCAAACCTTATCACCGCCTTCAGAAGATCCATTCCATGATGTCATCATAGGCGCTTTTTCTGTTGAGTGCGCGCCCCAATTACGCTCTGTTTTTATTGGTCATGATTGGTAGGATACAGTTTTATACTAAGACTGCTTGCTGCTGTAATAATCCCAAGGGTGGGTTTGGTATGCGAATTCGAAGTGCATCATTGTCTGACCCCTAAACGGCCAGACACACATAGATAACGTGAAACGATCTTATACTTCAAAGTTAATAATAAGTCATGATATCTTAGCGAGCAAAGACAAGAGGTCCATTGATACGCCGTGCTCGTGGCCGGAATTTCTCTCTCTTGGATTGCTAGTTTAAATTTTGGTCTATGAGGGTGAGAGAGTGATGGCCCCAAAAGCTTGTGGTTTTTTTAGTATTCTCTCTAAACTGTTCAAGTCAGTGCCCGAAAATCCTCGGTGAGGATATATATGTAAATTCTGGCCACTTTTAGTCTGAGGTAAGAGACATTTTTTAAGGTCCCGTTGAACCTCTCGGAATTTTCCCCTCCCCGGAAATGCCCAAGTCAACGACAAGATATCTGCTGTGTCCATTTCAGGCGACGGAGTTCTGAAAATTCCTCGTCCCAACCCAAAAAATGCCCAGGATGACACAGCATATTTATTGCGAGAGTTCGCATGTTGCCCAACATAGACTGCCGTTATGTCTCATCAAATAAAACTGAAAACAACATCTCATATTCCTAGTTGTAGTAGTAGTAGGAGGATCAAAAACTGAAGGAGAAAAAGAACCCAAATAATGAATTAAACGAGTTGGTTGGTTCTCCTGTATAGAAGGCGATGTGATGGTGGTAACTTGAGCATTTTGGCAACAAAAACGTTAATACGTTTCCTACGTTTACCAATATCAGGCCCTGTACGAGATACTTGGTCTCCTCTACCATTTCTGCGGACAAACATTGCAATGAAGAAACCTTCCTTGTCCTTTGTAAGATCCGTCCGCAGCAAATGTTCGGCTGAAAGAAAAAAGTGAAAATGTAAAGTAACATATATATATATATATATATATATATATACACACACACATATACGTGTGTGTTTGTGTGTATAATTATGATAAGAGCATCCTCATTCATTACATCCATGAAAGGTAGGGAGGCCACGACGAGGCCACTGAGGAAAGACTGTTGCCAGTTGGAAGCCATTTGATGCAGCAAAAGGCAAAACAGACTCTACAACGTCTTCATTCTCAATCTGGTGTATCGAACACGTGCTGTAGACAACTCTCTCAACCCCTGGGACTACACATGCAACAATACTCATAATCCTATCCTTTCTAAATATACTGTTCAGTTGCTCATTGGTTCTACTACTGTATATGTATAAATAACCAAATGTAATCGAATCTGGGAAAAAACAACCAGTGATTCTTCTCTTACTTACAAGATAGAGCATGCTGCAAAACTTTCCGTTGGAAACCTGCTAGTTTTTGGAGTCTCTTCACGTCAACATGAACAGAGTTGCTTCCTGTGTAGTAAGTATGTCAAGGTCTCAAACTTTGTCAAAGTATAGGGTTTTTGGACTTGTAAAATGCAAAGAAAACATCATTACGTGAACTATTGGATGGCATCAAATGGTCTAATCTCTCTAAGGTAGTCCCTGATCCAGAACATGAAGGATCTAGAAGAATTGCACGGACCTATGTACATTGTGGCAAACCATAATGTCATATTGTATTACGTAACAGCGAAAGAGTAGAGATAATCAGATATGAGCGAGCTACCTTTGAATATGAAGGATCTTTCGGGTAAAGGTTCAAAAAGTCGTCGTGTCTAACTTCCACATCTAAAACATGTTAAGTTGACCTTCTACCACAAGCCACAAGAGAAAGAATACAAGAGATGATTGCAACTCTTGATTATCGCTTTGGAAGATAATTGAATGGGTCATCTTATATATTTGCTGATGCAGAAAGGTTCCTGGAAAGAAATATCAGAAAGGATACTTGTCGCGCCGGCAAGTTTAACATTTTGCTTCAACCGCTTGACCCTTTCCTTGTCGAGTTCACAAGCTATAATTTTGCCCTTGCCTTTCATAATAGCAGCCAGATGAATGGTTTTGTTCCCTGGAGCTGAACATGCATCAATGACCTTCAACGAAACGCTTTGTTTTACACAAACAGTTTCTCCATAAACAAGTTTTGAAATCAGAGTATAAACCATATATATACTTCGCAGGAGTAGGCATACCTCCCATTCAGGTTGAGGTGAAAGAGCTACTGCAACCATGGAGCTTGCTTTTCCCTGTAAGTTAACAAACATTTGAAATTTCCCGTGGATGCAATAACTCTCTGTGATATATACACATCAAATACATGAGCCTAATCAAATCTGAATATTGAATACCTGAAGGAAAACACTTCCATTCATGACCAGATGGTGATTATGCAAATCTACAACAGCTGGGAGAACCAATAAGTCTGGAACTGTATCATCTTTTTGAACCTGAAGTGGGATTGAAACGTCAAACCCAAAGATGTATACACTGTGATAAGCCTTTTCGATGGAATGACGGTGCTATCATGAAGGGATTAGCTTAGGCATTAGTAGACATACATACATCAAATTGTCGCTTTAATTCGCTTTCGGCAACTTCTGTATCTATCTTCAGAGTATTCACACGAACAAAACGTTGTCTTCGTGATTCTGCGGAGCAAATATTAAAACTCAGGGACAAGAAAAATGTAATGGTCGACTTGACATTGTGCCTCCATTACGTGTTTAGTTATGGAAAACCACGAACAATTTGGACAGCAATTGAGAAACACACACATGTACACAAAGTCAAGGTGCAATATGAGACAGTGCTCCTACTTCATACTAAAAAAGTGGGAAAAAAAACGAACCAGAATAGTTTTTTACAGCCACCAACTCTTCAATTTTCTGCACTCCTTTGCGCCTTAAAATTTGCGAGAGCGCCAATAACAACAATTCTTTATTCAACATGAGATATTTTTCAGCATCGCCAGCCAAAGAAACTTCCTACACAGAGATCGATAGAAGAAAATCACGAACTGAAAGCTGCCAACAGTACTACATTAATGTCCAAAAGAAAGAATAAGAAAACCAAAGACAAGGAAAAATCAAATGTAACCTGTCCAAAGAGAACGTCATATGCAATGACATACATTAATTCTTTCTGCTTCTGTGTCATACAAAAACGAGAATAAATAATCAGCAGAGGAGTCAATAACCCACTACCCAGTCTACAATTTCGATGATTTAACACACTACAGTTAAGATCGGATGCTTCCGTGGCTACCTTCCACTTGCCGCTCAAAATGTTTCCCCCCTCCAAGACATCCTTAATGACCTGGAAATCTGCAAATCCATAAAAAGAGAAAATGCCTGAAACTCAAGTTCAAACTTAATTTCCTTAAAATTGACTCATATCATCCTTTCGAGGCAAGTGAACTACAACGCGAATTTTCAACCAGATAACTTACGCTTTAGAGTTTGGCAGACGAGTGCAAATGTAGCCTTTTTGTTCCTTACACTGGGGCTGTAAACGAGGGACTTAATAGAACCGACGGCTCGCCGTCGCGCGTCTCCTTCGAGCACGACGCGCAAAACCTTGGCAGCCTCCCTCCTCGCAAAATAAGCCGATCGCGCGGCGTTGCTCTGACGCTTTGGTTCGGGCATTTTCAACTCGTTAGCCGATGATTTGTGAGTTGTGATCGGCCTCCTTCGAGCCATGGCTCTTCGGTAACCAATAAGAGGATGGAGGGAAAAGGGGTTAGAGCTCAAGGTAAACCACTAATTTCATGTGTACATTGCGTGGATAAATGCATAGGGTTTTGGGTGATTAAATTTCTACCCCAGTCCCCGTATTATCAACTCACGGTGTAAACAGCGATTGAAATCGTCTGTCCCACAATTTCTGTCCCACTTCCAGTCCCACTTTGTTAAAATAATTCTTACGATTATCGAAAAATATATGATATGGATATCAAATTGATCATCATAAAACAAGGAATAAATTAGATGTGTTTATTTATTTTTATCTTATAAATCACATGAAATAATAATGATTTAATGATTTGGTGTAATATAAAATTAAAGTAATTAATAAACAAAAAAGAAAATTTTTGAACCGCAGGATCTAAAATTCAACGGATCAGATTATTTGGGACATAGAGGGGGACAGTAAATGTGGGGCAGATGATTCCATGCGTGGTCTAGCTTCCACAAGGCCAGTGAGGCGGTCGCCTCGGGCCCACCTTTCGAAGGGCCCAAAAATATTTATCATACCTATATGTATATATATCATCGCGATTGCATATATCTCATCCATAACTTCTGAAATTAGGTGTCGTGAGGTAGACGACGACTAATAATGGCATTTTTGGTATTCTATTTTATGGTTCTTGGGCTTCTCAAATGTTTGGCCTAGTTTTTAACAAGCCTTTGTTAGTTAGAATATAGAAAATAACATATATTGTCCAAATACATTAAGCAATGTAAATGAAGTTTAAAAAAAGAGAAATAGCTTGAAAGTTTATTTATCTCGTTAAATACTTTGTTGAATATACGCGTTTGAACATGATTATTGATGTTTGACTTGCATTATTTTCTATTTTTTCTTAATGACTTTTTTAATACTAATAAGAATTTCAAAATATTTGTAATATATGTAATATAATAGAAAATTTTGAAATGTAATATAAAGAATTATAATATACATATGTGAATTGTTATATAAACTTATTATGTGTTTTTGAACCTCTTTACAAATATAATTTAGTATAGTTGCAAAGAAACTGATATATTTTACATTTTCTTAAGAAAAGTGCGTATCATCCGTGACAGTGTCGCGACAATGCAACGTATCTGTATCGCTCGCTTCGGCATCGACGTCAGCATCCGCGACGGCGAATCATGTCTATAAAACACCTAGATGGTCTTTAATTCGGTTTAAATAACTTACATTTACAGGTAAATTTATGTTAGATTACGTATGTTATTTAAAAAATTACATATAAAAATTTAGGGCCCCAATTTCGAGGATCGCCTCAGGTCCCGACTTCGTGAGCTACGCGCCTGGGTGTAAATATCTAGCGTTTCCCAAAATCCAAAGCTGCGGATGTTCCTTCCCCTCAATCCTACGAATTGCCGGAAACTGTAGATCACTATAATCCGTAAGTGGTACTGCCCAATATCATTCGAAGCAAGGCCAACTAAGAGTACTTTCAAATAATCTTGCAAAGTGCCACGAACTTGGAATTTTTAAGAAAATGGCTTAGGGTCAACTTTAAAATATAGCATTTGACATGGTCAACGTTAAAAAGTAGTCTTCAATTTAAGAGTATTTTCGTCTTTCTACAGGGTGTCTTTTTTAAAAAATGCGGGATCCTTTACTACACAGCACGAGTCCCCTAAGCAGTGGACCCGCTTATGCAGCAAATGGGCGGGTCCCCTACTAGCTGCGCGGGGACCCGTGCTACCCCTGCCATGCATGGGCGGGTCTCCTGCTGCAGTAGGCACAGGAGACCCCGCCATGCTGCAGGCACAGGAGACCCGCCCATACTGCAGGAGACCCGCGCATGCTAGCATGAGATCCGTCCATGCTGCAGGCACAGGAGACCCGCCCATGCTGCAGGAGACCCCGCGCATGCTAGCATGAGACCTGCCCATGCTGCAGGGGACCCGTGCAATATATAGCAGGGGACCCGCCCATTTACTGCACAGCATGGGCAGGTCTCATGCTAGCATGTGCGTCCCCTGCAGCATGGGCGGGTCTCATGTGCCTGCAGCATGGGGAGGTCTCATGCTAGCATGTGCGGGGTTCCCTGCTATATAGCACGGGTCCCTTGCCGAGGTCCCATGCGTCTGGACAGCCTTATATAAAAAATATGTGTTGGAGATTTGAGCCCACGACCTACTATTTGAACGTCTGACTATACAACCACTGGACTGCACCCCACCCGCCCACTCTGATGCGATCCTGATTTAAGATATTAGTTTTTACTGTGGGACCCGATTAGTGAGGGCATTAAAGTCATACATTTGGACGCTATTTTCTTAACGTTGACTATGTCAAATGCCATTTTATAAAAAGACCCCATGAACTTCGAAGAGCCATAACAATTCGCACAAATATTGAATCGAGGTGATTCGGCGGCTATCAACAGCCGAGAATGTCAGCTTTCAAGAAAGACCAGTTTCGAGTAAATTGGAGCAGCATAGATGAGTCAAAACTGAGAAATACAGCAGCTGCATCAGCTGTTTTTTTTTTTTCAGAAACAACAAACAGAAAATCAGTTTCGATATATCAACTTCAAAAATTCATAGTAAATCGTACATACATCGGATCGAGTCGATTCGAGAGACTATGAGAAGTTGAAGACCGTAGCTTTCAAAAGAAATTCATTGTCGAATTCCGCTGACCAAACGCACCCTTAGGGTCAACTATTTTCTTTATATTGTTGATCAAGCCATCGTTTCTCTTAAGAGGAGATTTGAGCAATATCTACAATATGAAAAAATCTTTGGCTTCTTGTTTAGTTATGATATGTTAGACTCTTTGGATATAAGCTTGATTGTAGTCTCCTTGAAAATGCTCTTAAATATAATGGACATTCGGTTATTAATGGAGATGAGGTACATATTACGTTGAAGCTAAGAAGAGACATGCCCCCGCTGGAAACAATGAGACCCATAGATTTTGAAAGATTTGAGATTGTTTTATTGTTTTCCTAATGTTATTGCATATAGAATTTTATTGACTAATCTTGTGATTGTGCATCTGCAGAGTCGAGTTTCTCTAAGTTGAAGTTGTTGAAGTCCTACATGTGCTTCTCAACATAATATCTAAAAAATGGCTCAAGGAATTAGCTTTGATATCTAATGAAAATGATCTTTTGGAGAAAGTAGAATATGAAGAAATGACTGATGAATTTGCGTTAAAAAATGCTAGAAGGACATATTTTTAAATCAAATATTACTCCCTCCGTTCTACAAAGGTAGCCGTTTTAGATATCTATTTTTGTTCTAAAAAGCAAGTCGTTTTGGTATTTTCAATAAACATATATTTGTAAATTTCTAAAATTGCCCCCGTATTAAATAACAACACGTGCTTCAATGCAAAAAAGATACACAAACAAAGTCAAACTTATAATTAATACTTATTGAAGGGTATAAAAGACATTTTAACCCATGTCTTAATATGTGTGAGAAAATCTTAAACGACTTTCTTTATAGAACATAGGGAGTATTAGTTTGCAATTTGCATTTGTTAGATTTATAAAAAAATGTTTTAATTTTTCTTTGATAATGAATTATATATAAAATAATAATTATAAATTTTATAGTATGTATTTTCTGGGGGTTCAAAAATGTTATTAAAGCGGGCCACACAAATCGAAAAAACGCCCGCACCTTGTTACGCCTTTTCTTTATCCTATAACTAGTTTTATGCCCGTGCATTCCACGTGTGCAAAATATGTATAATTCATATAATATTATTTTATAACAATAATAATATAAGTTAAATGGTTTAACGTGTAATAAAGTGTTTCCCGCTTTGTTAGTAACCGATTTTTTCCATTATTTTTGTTAAATTTTATTTGTTAATATAATAAAAATGGACACGTGTAACAAGTAGAAGCAAACTACATTTCACTGTATATGTAAAGCTGTCAAACGGGCCTGCAGCCCGCGGGCCTTCCCATCCCGCCCAGGCCTGCCATGGCGGGCCGCGGGCTTCGGCGGGGTGACCAAAATAAAATGTTATAATTATTTTAAATAATAAGATTTATAAATAAATAAATTATTTTTATATTTTTTTTAGCTCTAATTGGTACTTAATAACATAAATAAATTAATTTGAATTTTTTTATTAAATTAGATATATTTTTCAACTTAAATTCTTCATTTTTATTTTTTTCTATATTTATATTATTTTTTCCTATTTATTATTATTTTTGTCTTACTCTTTCCTATTATTATTATTTTTTCTTATTTTATTTTTTAGAAAAACTCTGGCAGACTAAGCCCCAGTAGGCGGGCTACGAGCCGGTCCGGGCCGCCGGCCCTTTTCGACAGTAGATGTAAGATTTGTCATTTTCTTGAGTTGTTTAGGTGGCAGTATTATAAAACCCGAAAAATCCCACAACCCAGCACGTAATGTGTTATTATTGTATTTTGTATCTAATGACGGCACAACACAAATTAAATAGAAGAACCTATTCTTTTCTTATCATCGAAAATATCACGGAACAACTTCTGCATTTCCCCGCAATTCAATGGCAGAGCAAAGCCAAAAGCATTCTCAGTTCAGAGGCCAGCCTCGTCTCCCTAGATTCGCAATCCCTAAGCGATACGATCTCTATTTGAAACCCGACCTCGCTGGATGCAAATTCGCCGGCGTTGTTAGTATCTCCATCGACCTAGTTGAGGAGAGCAAGTTTTTAGTCCTCAACGTTGCTGAGCTCACTATCACTCCGAACTCTGTCAAATTTAAATCTCACGATGATAAGGTATACGCTTATCATGTTTGACTTTCCTTTTGATTGATCTGATTTAATTGCACTTATTCCATGGGAACGATTCATTGGATACTGGTATTTGTTTTCTCGTCCTCTATTCACGAGTGTGCTTAAGAGTGCCTTGCGCAAATCCATTGTTATGGATCTGCTGGTGTGTATTAATTGTTGTGTCCATTCCGAGAATTGTTTACTGATCTAAATGCTATTATGGTCCTTTCCATGAATTTGTCTTTCTGAAAATATCATCTGGAGCTAATGTGTTTTTTAGTGGCTCAAAAGCATTGCATTTTAGGCTTATAGGGTGTAGACGGCTCGAAACATTTTTTATGACTATTTTTTCTTGGAAGAAAGACTTAGGACTCTTAAAATCGACTGGGAAGAAAATGAATTGAGCTTGGATGAATTGTCGCATCAGTTTGTCCATATGTATTGAAACTAAATTTTTTTTAGGTTACTTATATACTCTTTTTTCGCTCTCTCTGTTATTTCTTGTTAAGTTATTAGTTCGAGTCTTGATTTGAACAGTTCGTGGATTCTGCGGAGGTGGCATTATACGAGGCAGATGAGATATTGGTTATCGAGTTTGAGGAGAATTTGCCAATTGGCGTTGGGTTATTGAGCATGGAGTTTGAAGGAATTCTAAACGACAGAATGAAAGGATTCTATAGGAGGTAAAACCTTGTAGTGTATGCTGTTATTGGGTGAATGTGACCATTGTTTCTTTCACTAAACTTGATTTTCACTTCAATAACTGCCATATCATGTGAATCTTGACCATGCTTCTTAATTTAGCACCTATGAGCACAATGGTGAGAAGAAAAATATGGCTGTGACCCAGTTCGAGCCAGCAGATGCTAGACGTTGCTTTCCTTGTTTGGATGAACCTGCTTTTAAGGTAATTTATTTTAGTTAAAGTCCTCGTGCGTTTATAGTATACTGTTGCCTTTGTCATTTTTTTTTGCATTTGAAGCACCACGTATTTACAAGTCTTTAGGTAGATAATTAGTTATAATTTCTAAGCATAAGTGACGACAAATTCTAAATTTTCTCATACGGATGGTCCAATAGTCTGGGCATATATTTTTCAAGTGTCAATTTGTGAACTCCGATGTAGTTAATGTAGTGAAATAATTCTTTGTTTTAGATGACATATATCATTAAGAAACATAGTTAATTTTACAACTTCGTTTCAGGCCACATTCAAGATCACCTTAGAAGTACCATCCAATCAGGTAGCCCTCTCAAACATGCCACTCACTGAAGAGAAGTTGAATGGGAATCTTAAGACAGTGTACTATCAAGAATCACCTATCATGTCCACTTACTTGGTGGCTATTGTTGTTGGCATGTTTGACTATGTCGAAGATCACACACCTGAAGGTATATTTATGACTTTCCATTCCTTGTGCTATAGCTATTTAATTATGTCCAAAGGAGTTGCTTTTTCTCATTTATTTGATGGTATTACTTGGTACCCAGGAATTGCTGTGAGGGTATACTGCCAGGTTGGTAAGGCTAGTCAAGGAAAATTCGCTCTTGATGTTGCTGTCAGAACCCTCGGACTTTATAAAGAGTAAGATGTTTGTTGTATGTGCGATTACATCTGACTTCAAGTAGTGGTTAGAAACAATCATTGCGCTTCTCGATGCTTTGTTGTTGGAGTATAGATCTACACGCAGGACTAATTTTCTCCTTTCATGTGTTAAAATACATTCTTAAAAAATATTCAGATATTTTGAAGTGCCTTATCCACTACCTAAATTGGACATGGTTGCTATTCCTGATTTTGCTGCTGGGGCTATGGAGAACTATGGTCTTGTCACATACCGAGAAACTGCTTTGCTTTTTGATGAAAAGCATTCTGCAGCTGCAAACAAGCAACGGGTATGATGAATATGCTGAAAATAGATCAAATTTCTGTGTAGTACGTCACAGGCTTTGGTTGTTTCACGTGTTTTTATTTTATATCTTATTCTATGGTTGGTGTATTAATTGGGCATGAATCTGTTCCGTTTAGGTTGCCACTGTTGTAGCTCACGAGCTTGCACACCAGTGGTTTGGTAATCTTGTGACAATGGAATGGTGGACGCACTTGTGGCTTAATGAGGGTTTTGCGACATGGGTATTATTCCCGTTTTTTTTTTTGTTTAAATGGTTGTGCATGCCATTATCTCCTTTTATGTTCATTAGCATACGTTTTTCCTACCCAGGTGAGTTATTTGGCTGCTGATAGCTTGTTCCCTGATTGGAAAATTTGGACTCAATTTCTTGATGAAAGCACTGAGGGTCTTCGACTAGATGGACTTGCAGAATCTCATCCAATTGAGGTCCGACGTGGATGATGCTGAACTAATCTTTTATCTCAGATGATAAAATTATTTAATTTTTCTGTACAAGGTACCTTGGAACTAAAGTTTAAGTCGTCTCTTTTCAGGTCGATGTTAATCATGCAAGTGAAATTGATGAGATTTTTGATGCAATCAGCTATAGGAAAGGTGCATCTGTCATTCGGATGCTCCAGAGCTATCTTGGAGCAGAATCTTTTCAGGTTTTTTGTTGTTCCATTCACATACGGACTAACACACAAGATTTGTATTTATTGTTCTTAATTTTTTTAATAATTATTTCAAAACTTGAAACTTAACTGAATATTTCCTATAATTGTTTTTCATCTCATCTCATTCTGATAAGAGTTCTTTTGATTCTGTTAGAGGGCACTCGCTTCCTACATCAAACGATATGCTTATTCGAATGCAAAAACAGAAGACTTGTGGTCTGTTCTTCAGGACGAATCTGGTGAACCTGTAAACAGTCTTATGAACTCTTGGACAAAGCAGAAAGGTTATCCTGTTGTCACTGTGAACATCAAAGACCACAATCTGGAGTTTGAGCAGGTCCTATGATGTGCAGCTTATTAGCCTGATCATTTCTGTTTGGCAATTCTTGTATATCATTCCTTGGCACAGGATAAAACAATTTTTTAGCTTCTGGTAGTATTTTGACTTCTGAATATTGTTTTTTTTGCAGTCACAATTTTTATTAAGTGGCTCACATGGTGAAGGGCAATGGATCATTCCGATAACTCTATGCTGTGGGTCATATGATGCTCGCAAAAGTTTCTTGCTGCAAGCGAAGCATGAGATTGTTGATATAAAAGACTTGTTGGGTGCTTCGGTTTCTACTAAAAGACCTTTTATCAAACTTAATGTCGACCAGACTGGTTTTTTTCGTGTGAAGTACGATGAGGACCTCTCATTCAGACTTCGGGATGCAATTGAAAGAAAATGCTTATCAACCAGTGATCGATATGGTAATTGTGATGACTTCCTGTCATTTGTGTAGTTCAAAGTACAGAATAGTTGCTTAGTTTCAGATTACATGTTTGAGCAGGAATATTGGATGATTATTACTCATTGTCCATGGCATGCCAGCAGCCACTGACTTCATTGCTCTCATTGATGGGTGCTTTCAGAGAGGAACCTGAATATACAGTCCTCTCCAACTTGATCAGTGTAATTTTCTCTAGCTGAATAACATTTTTTATGTCTGTTATTGCTCTTAATTTAATTTCGTTCCTGCATTTTGTCTCTTGATTCTGCAGATTTCTTCTAAAGTAGCAAAAATCTTGGCTGATGCTGCCCCTGAATTGCTGGATGATCTCAAACTGTTCTTCATCAACCTGTTCCAGAATTCTGCAGAGTATAATTATTTTGAAAAGTTTCTATTTTCCTCTGATCCTATATAGTTGTGATACCATTGTGAAATCACTATGCGTGCTTATCCTTCCCCCATACCAGCAAACTACAAAACAGCTTATCTTCTTTTCTACCTCACCTTCTTCTCTACTTCCACTTTGAGCTGTAATCGACACGTTTCAAAACTATTGACTAGATTTAGTTTTAGCATGCTTGGACATGATTTATCTTGTGGAAAATTGGAATCATGCATATATTTGCACATCTGAACCATGAATGTATGACGATTCATGATAGAATCCTAGGTTGAGGCCTGTCGGTCAGTCTATGTTATCTTATGACAACTTCCGATCTTCGTCAGGAGACTTGGTTGGGATCCTAAACCAGGTGAGAGTCATCTTGATGCCATGTTAAGAGGTGAGATCTTGACGGCATTGGCTTCTTTCGGACACGACCTGACTTTAGAAGAGGCGAAGAGGCGCTTCAGCTCGTTTCTTGATGATAGAAGCACACCTGTTCTACCACCAGATTTGAGAAGGGTTAGAGTGGCAACCTCAAGTTACCCTTCATGAAACAAATCTTCAGATTTGTCAAAATTATGCTGACAGTTTTTTTTTGTCATTATATAACTTGCAGGCAGTATATGTAGCTGTAGTGAAGAGCGCTTGCAAATCAGACAGATCTTGCTATGATTCTCTTGTGAAAATTTATAGGGAAACTGACCTCAGCCAAGAGAAAACTAGAATTTTAGGTTAGCATTTCAGTTGCTCTATTACTTGAGAACTATTACGTGTCTTTCAAACGAAACCAATAATGGCTTTCCATCCTTTTTATAGGTTCATTAGCTTCGTGTAAGGACCCTGAAATTATATATGAATTTCTGAACTTTTTGTTAACTTCCGAGGTACGTGGTGGGATCTTCTTGAATTGCCAAGGATGTTTACAAAACCTTCCTTTACCATATTATATCTTCTCTGTTTATTAATTTTCTTAAATGCAGGTAAGGAACCAAGATGTTGTGTTTGGACTCTCTGTGAGTTCTGAAGCTCGTGAGATAGCATGGAACTGGTTGAAGGTTAGATCTCATTCCTTGGGTTCTATAATGACAGGCGACGACGACTAACAGAAAACCTTGCATTGCAACTATTCATCATGGGAAGAACATAAATACCATCTTAATTGATTTTTTGGTGTTGAACAGGAAAACTGGGATCACATCTCCAAGACATATGGTGCTGGATTCCTGGTGACTCGCTTCATCAGCGCTATTGTGTCACCCGTTAGTTTCTCTTACTCTCTCATAAGCTCAGTGTAGAAAAAAAAACCTATTCTACGGGAATTATTATTTTGATAACCTTTATATAATTTTTCAGTTTGCTTCGAGAGATAAGGCCGAAGAGGTTGAGCAATTTTTCGCAAGCCGCATGAAGCCTTACATAGCGAGGACTCTGAGGCAGAGCATCGAAAGGGTTCATATAAATGCCGCTTGGGTCGAAAGCATTCGGAGAGAGAAGAATCTTCCCGAGCTTGTCAATGAACTGGCATACAGGAAATACTAAGGCGCAGCTAGGGCATGGAATGGATGGGAGTTTCTTTCTGATATGTGGAGTTTGTGATAAAAAAAAAATAACAATAATAATAAAATAGCAGTTTATTTTGACTTGGAAAGCCAACGC
This sequence comes from Craterostigma plantagineum, assembly GCA_027422505.1. Lineage (NCBI taxonomy): Eukaryota > Viridiplantae > Streptophyta > Magnoliopsida > Lamiales > Linderniaceae > Craterostigma > Craterostigma plantagineum. Next base: position 6,155,939 of record JAPQWV010000038.1, read on the forward strand.
ATTCATTGCTCTCTTGATGATTTGTGGCCTTTGGAAGAATTTCGTAGATTACCGGATGCAACTTGTTTACAGTTTTTGTTCGTCTTTGACAAGACCCCGTACGTTTTACGATGCTGCATTGATTTACATATATATACAATGTTGTAAAATTCGCTAGGCGTGAGTCAGGCGCCCGAGGGGGGCCTAGCGCCTAGACGGTCCAGGCTATGCGATTTCTAGGCGGAAATTAGACGGTGTACTCATTTTTTATTATTCTTGTTTGTATGCTAATTACCAAAGTAAATGCATATTAAATTCATTCATCTAAATTTTAGGTATTAGGCGGAAATTCATTTTATTATTCTTGTTTGTATGCTAATAATATTAAATATTATTAATAATATTTCTTTGTATATAAAAATTTTTCAAAAAAATAAAAAAATAGAAAAAAAAAATAGAACTCGGCCACCTAGCCCGAATAATCGGTTCGACCGATGTCGGGCGCCTAGGAGAATATCGCCACGGAGGGCTCTGCCTAGGCGGCCGCCTAGGCCGTATTTTACAATATATATATATATATATATATATATATATATATATATATATATACATTTTACAAACTAATAAAAGGTATTACATGTGTGTATTTCTGCTTATACCTAAATATCCCGATTCCGAAATTTAGTTTTTTGCAAATGATAAGGTTATATATGTTGGGATATACCCCGGTTGTACCTGATCCTTGTGGACTCAGAAACGGTGCGGAATAAAAAATTTCTGAGGATCTCGTTAGCTCGGATTAGAAAAGCGAATATAAAAACCCACATAACACATAAAGGGCGGGTCTAACCCGAAGCATATTACACTTGAAGCGAATGGCAGTTCCCGGTCTTTTTCTTTGCTCGCCTACTACGGTGTTTCTTTGCACTAGATTGTCAAGCCGATAACTCGGGAGTATCCGGATCGCACGCCTCCTCGAGGATGGCTAGAGGAACGTCGTCCGTTGGAATAGAGATTCCTTCAGTTGTGTAGGCTCGAAGTGTCACGTCGCGGAGCCGAGTTTCTCGTAAAATCTCGAGTGCGATTTTAGTATGATTTTTTTCGTCAACACACGGAAAATCGAGCAAGGCCTCTCTTATATAGAGGGGGATGACGAAATCTTGAGTCCCAAGACTCATAAATTTCGTCAAGACCATGACCAAGTGGTTTAGATATTTTTGCCACCCTTTTCTAGGCTCCAAGTTTAAATTCAGTTTTTAAATGACTTGCCTTCTTAACTAAATTTAGGAGAATATAATTTTATATTCAAATATAAAATCATATATAATTTTCAAAAAAATTCTAAAATAGATTTCAAAAATTCCAATGTCAAAATTACACTTTTATCCCTTGGCTCATTTCAAGCACTTAGCCCATAGGTCTTAAATTTAACTTTTGAACAAAGTCCAACTTCTGGCCAACTCTTTAACATAACGGCCCAAGACTCATTATAGCTCAATGATGTTTTCTCTCCAATTTCGTACATCCTTGATGATCATTTTAAGCCCGACTTTCTAGGACCGAAACCAATTCGAGAACGAATTTATTTTTGAAAATTCTCGAACCATCTATAGATTATTGTCGTACGAATAAATCCTTCACATACCTCCCACTCGACTTGAGTCATGGTGTATGTCAAACTCACTAACTCGACTCTATGATAAAATCGTGCGAATTACCAAACTACACTCCATGTTGCCACATGAGGTAGTTATGTACCTTGGCTAAGGGGTTCGTTGATTCCCAGTCCATGTTTCTATAGGACACTTATCTTGATTACTTCGAGAATGTGAATTCGTATACGGTGATCTATGACCGGCAATCACAAATCATCATCAAGACCACATTTCATCGCTGACCCATGCATTAGCAATTTGGGCCTAGCAAACTAGCGACAAATCAAGACTTCGAAGTCAACTCTGTCAATGCCCCTTTCGGTCAAAGGTTCACGTAGACTACTATAGTAAATTGTCGATCATTGACACTCCGTGAGTAATACTCCATGTGATCGTACGATTGCGAGTCAGTCCAAATACAATCAATCCCATGATTCGATTTGTGTCAATGTAATGACTTTCACCTCTCAAGTGAATAATAGGCACATTCACTTCGAGTCATCTACAAATAAGCCGTACTTGATCATCTAACATCCAACTAGCATCCTCAGGCTTATGGATAGTTTTTATGGGAGACAACCAGTCCCACTTAGGGGAGACTGACCTAACCGAAGAACAAAGAAAAAAGACAAAATAAAAACGTGTAACGAAAAGATGACCTCATCCAAATTCCATTAATGGATGAAGAGGGAGATTTTGGGCCTTTTTTGGATAAGATTTTCAGATAGAATGCGGAAGAAACGAAGAGGAGAGAGAAGGGGAAAGCTACGAATAGTCATAATAAAAAATGTAATTTTGTGAAGTTTGTTTATATATGCCGTACTTTAATGATAAATAGTGACAGTTAGGTTAACCGCCAGTGTTTAACTGGTATTTCTCCTCATCTTTACCATCCCAAGGGCCAAGGCTAACCACACTACTGAAAGTAGACTTGAATAAATTGCAATCTATGATCTTATTAGTAAATAGTAACCCCAACTCTCAGCCCCACAACAATTTATCTTATCATTTATTGTTGTAAAAGACCAATTCTTGTTTCCTGCAGATAGAAGTCCAGCCCAAGATAGTGAAAGGGCGTGAGTGCTCACCCTCTAATCTATCGCATACATCAAATATTAGATTACTCAATGAAAACTGGTTCTCAGTACTCGTCGAACTTAGCTAATTTACGGATGGTCTTGCAAGTACACAAGTTAAAGCTTTTGGAGTATTAATTATTGATTGTCGGGCAAGAGAGAGAGAGCTTCTTGATTTGAATGGGATTTGACATGGTTGCCTCAGATCCAGGGTACTAAGAAGAAACTTTTTTTTGTCTAAGCCAGAAAAAAAATGATAAAGTCGTCTTTCATCTCAAGATTTTCTTGTGAGTATTGAAACTTTTGCTTTAACTTCATCGGACTAATTCACATGAACCCTTCTTTATTGTTTCCCTTTATCTTATTGCAGAAAGTTGGGAGATATCTTCTCTTTTTGATAGTTGGGTATTGATTCAAGATTTTTCTGGGGCCTTTCCTTTTTCTTTTCCAGCTGATTAGTTCAACATCAAGGATCTGTGACGCCGTGGAGATTATGAACGTCCGCTGTAATTGGCCGGCGTTTGATGGGAGAAGTCTTCTTTAGATAAAAAGTTAGCTTGTGGATTGAAGTGAGGTTTCACCAGTTAGTTTCCTTCGTTGGATTGGATGTAAGCTCGTTTTCTATTTTTGGTAAACGGATCTAATCACTTGCTCTGCTCCTATTTAAAAACCTCTTATGGTTCTGTGATTCTGCTGGTGAAGAAGAGCTGTATTCTTTTCAGCAATAGAGATGGCTCATTTCTCGCTTTCTTGAAGGTGGAATCATCTGTCCAAGAATGACAGTTCATTCTGGTCTAAGCAGCAAGCGTCAGAATTACTATTTAGATAGTGTTTTGAATCGAAGAGACAACCGTATTTCGATTGAGTAATCCAAATTCAGTGATCTATCGGAGGATTTATGGACATGGTAAACCTCAAGTTAGTGGACGATCAAGAAAGCTTGTATTCCGATTCAGAGATTAAGTGCTTACCCAACTTTGTAGATGCTGAAGCTGAGGACTGTAGCTTGGTTGATTCAGTCAGCGACGGTAGTTCAACAGTTTTCATGGAGCCCGAGGAAAACAGAAGCGGCTCATCAACAGTTGCGACCGAAGATGAAAGCAATTGGCTATCAAACGACATAGCTTTACACGGAAGTGAAGAAGATGGCTCATCATCTTTAGAGGGCTACCCCATGGTAGATACTCCGTGTTCTTTATCAGTGGTGAGTGATACAAGTAGCCTATGTGGTGATGATTTCTTAAACTTCGACCCAAATTCTGAAATGGGATTTCAGTCAATGGGGATTTCACTTGACATCGATCTCACTCCCAAGCCGAGTGATCCGAGCGTGGAAACGAGGACACTTTGTGATTCGCTATCTCTAAGTATTGGAGAAAGCGTTGCTGGGACAAGCTCACAAGCTGAGGCAGATTCGAAGAAAGGGTCGAAACCCATTCGTAGTATTTTCGAGGTTGATTACTTATTACCCCTTTGGGGATACGTTTCAGTTTGTGGTAGGAGACCAGAAATGGAAGATGCTGTTGCAACAGTGCCTCGATTCATGAAAATCCCAATCCAATTACTGATAAAAGATGGTCTCATCGATGGGATGACTTCACCGTTGAGCCACTTAACCGGCCATTTCTTTGGTGTCTACGATGGCCATGGAGGTTCTCAGGTACTTACTCGCTCTACTGATTGCAATCCCTTCCTTCGTATTGGTAGACGAAAGCTGTCTTGTCTTTCAGGTTGCTAATTATTGCCGGGAACGTCTTCACACTGCACTGACCGAAGATCTCGAGGCTATTACAGCCAACAACAACATAAGTAGTAATGACGACAATAATCAGAGCTGCGAAGAGCAGTGGAGAAGAGCTTTCACAAACTGTTTCCTTAGGGTGGATGATGAGATTGGAGGAAAATCACCTTTGGCTCCTGAAACAGTTGGATCCACTGCTGTTGTGGCCGTAGTTTGTTCTTCCCACATAATAGTTGCTAATAGTGGAGATTCGAGGGCCGTTCTCTGTCGTGGAAAAGAGCCAATGGCTCTTTCTGTAGATCATAAGGTACATGTACATATATAAACATGTGTTGCAATAATGTTAAATGCAAAAACCGTTTACGCAGCCGAATAGAGAAGACGAATATGCTAGGATCGAAGCTGCGGGCGGCAAAGTCATACAGTGGAACGGTCACCGTGTCTTTGGGGTTCTCGCAATGTCTAGGTCCATTGGTATGTATGTTATAAAGCATGCACAGATCTTTGAACCTCAAATTTCAATTCCTATATAATACGTCCGTTCCGTAAATTAGATGGAAGGAACTGAATAACTTTTAATTCTTTGTGCGAAAAATGACAGGCGATAGGTATTTGAAGCCATGGATCATCCCCGACCCTGAAGTAATGTTTGTTCCCCGAGCCAAAGAAGACGATTGCTTAATCCTGGCAAGCGATGGTCTGTGGGATGTAATGACCAACGAAGAGGTTTGCGATATTGCACGTAAGAGAATTCTCCTATGGCATAAGAACAACAGCAACGGCTCGACCCACGGGCTCGAGAGGGGCGAGGGCGCTGACCCGGCGGCTCAATCGGCCGCCGACTACTTATCCAACCGTGCCCTCCAAAAGGGAAGCAAAGACAACATTTCTGTAGTTGTCGTAGACTTGAAGGCTCAAAGAAAGATCAAGAACAACAGACCAGCTTAATAATAAGCCTTTTTTTTTTAATCAAAAAAAAGATACAAAGAACCTTATCTTTACTTTTGCTTCCATTAACTCCCTCCTTTCCTAGATGAAGAGCCATCACCCACCCTTTGTTTTATTTTCTCTGTGGGCTGGGCTGGCTAGCTAATAGTCGCTTGAGAGTATAATATATACGTAGTATATAGTAAGGAGTTTGCTGCTTCTTCTTCTAACATGATTTGTACGTATTGTAAGAAAATTATGTTTGAAGGTAGTAGAATAAGAGGAAGTTTGTTCGTTTTTCGTTTTCGTAGATCAGAAATGTACTATGATGAGGGTGTCTGCACCGCCGGTAGTTGATTTCAAATAATATTTTCGTGTGTGGTATAGTATTTGGGGCAACATTATAAATTAGGCTCACATAATTTTTAATTTCTACCGCCATATATAGATCATAATAGATCCTTAACAAATTTATTGGAATAAATTGGATGTCCATTCAAGTAGTCGAATCAATTTTTGTTCAAGCGCAAAACTATTTTTCTCATCAACTTTTGTTCGTGCGAACAAGATAGACGACCACACCTCGCGCGCACAGACAAAGTTCCATTGCGATGGAGTGAAAGGCTGTGTCTCGGGACATCCTCGGAGTCCCGTTAATCCAATTTATAACTGCGAATGCTCTCGTCATCGTAAAATTGTCATATAAGCCTATCGGCCGAGCCTCCGTCTCATTGAAGGGAAATCCCAGTTTAGCGTCAGAGAGCGAGACCATGGAGCGCACAAGAGGTATATATATTTCGTTTTTTAACGTATGTTCTTCAGGATGAGGCCAAGGCGGTGACTGAACTCTCTCGGATGAATTGCGTGAAATCGACTGTTGGTCTTGCCAAACACGTTGTGTGATGGGTACATCCTACATACATAGATGCGTTACCATAGCAATGAAGGATAACTAACGAGGCTAGCCGATCGAGAGCACTGTCCTCTAAGGAAAAATAACTCGAAACACCCCTCTAGCTAGAAGAGCGAGTGGGAGTTGGCCAGCAACCTCAACTTGTTTCGCCAATAACGCCTCATTGAAAGATCTAATACCTTTCCGAATCCATGCATGCATGCATGCATGCCACCGCTTTGTCATCCATCGATACACACATATGTGTCGGCATACAGTGTGTAGAAAGTTCTTCTCGCGGTTCAAGATATTTAATTATAATAATATTTTATTATAATAATATTTCAACATTATAAGAGAATGCTTATGCATGTATATAGCAAGAAGAATGAAGCGAAGCAAATGCATCATCCCACGGAAACATTTAATAGAGATAAGAAAAAGAGAGGCAGAGAGGAAACATAAAATAGAGAGTTTGTTCGGTATTGCTCCGACTATAAGAGAGATAGTGGGGATTTTCTCCTTTATAGATTGAGAGGTTGTAATCCTCATTTTACCCCATAGTAATATTCCTACATCGTCCGTGGTTTTTTTACCCCGATACATAAAGGGATTTTACACGTAAAGTTCATTTTATCCTCATTGTCATTTCCGACATCGTTACGATGTCCATTTCGGCACAAGTGATATCAGAGTCAGCCATAATTGGTATTTTGAGTATGCTCTGGCTAATTGGTATTCTGAGTATGTTTTGTGCTTGCAGCTTTGTCAGATCTTCTGCATCAGTCTCAATGCCCAAGGAAATGCCGCCAACACTACTGACGATTGAATTGACTTGGTGTGTGAAGCCGCAACCACTATCGATGAATCGGAAAAATTCAATGATGTGTGGCTTGTCGACTCAGCAGCCACTTTCCACATGACCTCTTGAAAGGAACGATTTCACAATATGAACCAACCGTTGGAGGATATGTATATAGCTATAATGACGAAACGCTAAAGATTGTCGGGGTGGGTACGGTTGAAATAAAGATATACGACGACACTATGCATACCATCCATACTGTGCTACATGTGGAGGGCTTGAAGGAAAATCTATTGAATAAACACGGTGTCGCGTCAATTATACACGATGATAAGCTTTATCACAGAAAACGCGTGAATGTGGTCATATCATTCTGAATCGATCTTGCAAGAAGGCACGTGAATTGGTTGTCCCATCCTCGTGTTCATTAAACATGGCGTCCCATCCATTAGATCCGCCGGCAGCCCATTTGCCCAAGCCCATGAAACAATATCTTTGAAATGGGCCAATAAGGTCATCGAGGCCATTACCCGCGGCGACGCATCTATTGGATGCGACGACGCCGTTCATTACCCGTTTCGCTCGATTTTGTTGAAGTTTTCCAAAATTAACCATATTTTAATAAGTTCGAATTTATAATGCATTATCTTATTAAAAAGCCCGAAAATTTTTATCTTTCTTACATTTTGAAATTCAATAATTAAACGTGAAATAGAGGCAGAAAACAAGCCGACATATTCCACCTGCCTGTCGTGGAGTCCAATAATATGAGATCTAGGAATTTAAGGCGGCCACGTGCTACTTAATTGTTTCCAATGTAATAATATAATAGCATATATATACTTCTTGCATACTCGGCCACTTCAGACGTAAATGTAAAAATTTTTGATCTTCTTCTAACGGGAAAATGAACAAGATCGCCGAAAGCATTGAAAAAGTCAGCGTCACAAATTTAAGGGGTCAAATGTCAATGCCTACCACAACAAATGGAAGACGGAGAGACGAGACAAAGACTAACGGTATGAATGACAGATATAATGAAATGAAATGTAGGCTACAAATACAAATACTTGCATTATGCCTAAACGTGGGGAAGAATCAAGAAAACGAAGATGATGACGAACGGCAACAATGGCGAGGCGACAGTGAACAAAACTCAATTCCATGTCATAAACCAACAAGATGGAAACTTCTCCAAACAAATAAAGAAAGTAGTAATCAAGCCGATGAGATGATATAAAAAAATCTTCAAACAACATATGTATTGTATAACTCAAAATCCCACAAACCCAAATAAAAATATGTACAAACGAAAGACTAGAAAGTCCTTTTCAAGATCCTTACCCTCAGATCAACCTTGCACCTTGAGCTCAATGTGTTCGATGGAATGACCACTTTGCCCTTGGGCATCGCCCCACGAATCCCCTCACACGCGACTCTGATACCAATTTTCCTAGCTTTGAGCTTCCCCATCCTCACGCGAACCATAGTGTCCATCACAATCTTCAACGTAAGCCCCTTTTTCTTCTTCAAATCAGCCTTCAACGAATCGACCGAGTCGGCGTCGAGTAGCTGGGAGGCCAAGCCCATCGCCGTATGCAGCACGTCGACACCGTTCGGCGTGCTGTTGAAAGCTGCGAAGGAGCCGTTGGACAGCGCCACGCCGGACGAGGACAGAAGGGTGACCTTAAAGGGGTCGTAGGAAAACGAGATCTTGGAGTTGGAGTTCTTCGAGGAGAGCGTGAGGTTCGCGTCGGTGGTGAGGCGCGTGGTGCCGTCGGAGGGCGTCGTGGTGAGGTTGAAAGACGAAATCTTGAGGGAGGTGGGCGAAAACTGGGGGCGGTGGGGATGGTAGAGGACGTAGAGTACGCAGCCGGCGATGGTGGCGAGGAGGAGGAGTCCGAGGATGAGGATGACGGACCATAGGCAGGCGAGGCAGAGGCACCGCCGTACGGTGACGGTGCTACGGCGGCGTAGAGGCGGTTTGGCGGCGGTTGGGCGGTAGGGATTGTGGTGCCTGAGGGGAGGATTGTTGTTGTAAGGGTGGGGTTTCGACTGCGGTGGTTGGGTTGTTTTTGCGGCGGATGGGTGGATTCTATCCGTCATTTCAAAGACTTTGGGCAGTGAATGACTTTCTCAGTGTATCGCAGAGTTGGGACTGACTGACTAGTGTGTGCTTCAACTTTTTGAAGGGGAGATTTAGCGAAGGGCAACTAAGTTCACTAAAATGATGTGCGGTCAAAAGAAATATAAGTTAACTATTGGCGATAAAATAACGGAATTTTAGACAAGAATACCTAGTAAGAATTTAAGTAACGAGTGGCCATAGGGTCGGGTAGTCGGGTAGTTCGGTTTTGGGCTGTTCGGTTTCGGGTTAATATTTTCATTACCCGAACCTGGCCCGATCTACGACGAGTACCCGTTTGTCGGGTACATATCGGGTTTCGGTACCCGATTTTTTTGTAAATATGACTAAAAATATAATAATTCAATATACATATCAAAATATCGATGTTATGTATTAAATATTATTTATAATATTTGGATTTTTTGTTCAATAAATATGATATATACATAGTTTTATATGTTATTAAATTTTGAGAATATAATTTAAATTTGTATAATGATTTATGGATTGATATAAAATATCACTTGTTAATTATACAATTAAAATAAGAAATTAGTCGAAACATTACTTAAAACTTTAACATCACTCAAGATTAGATATTGTATGTAATTATATATTTTTAATGTATGTACAAAAACCATTTAAAAAATAATAATAGTAACAATAATAAATAATAATAATAATAAATCGGGTACCCGAATAACCCGATTGGGTAGTTAATTACTACTCGAAACCCGATCCGATTAATAAAACCCGATATCCGATAAATAATCCGGACTACCCGACGCGAACTACCCGAACCCGACAACCCGAATATCCGAACCCGGACGCCACCCCTACTTTATGTTATGAATCAGTTGCTACATGTTTGCTTTGTAATTAGGTACTCCTATCTATTAGGCATAAAAAAATTTTTCCAACTTCCTTACTTAGTAAGTTACTACAAAAAATTTTTTCCGACTTTCTCACTTAGTAAGTTACTATAATACCCTTTCTACTTTTATCTCAAGAGCACCGAATATGTGCCATGAGAAACAAATCAGAAACAAAAATTGTGCCACTAGGGATAGATGAGAGTTCAAATAACGATGAGTACAAGATTTGAAAAAAAGAACACCTCGCTCGTTTCTGTACGATTGGCGCTCGAGTGATTTTGGCACCCACACTTCTGAGAACGATTCGCAATTATCTGATTGTTGTGTCTCAGGTTCAGTTGCCTCTCAAAGACACTGAGAACGACGTGAGGAATTACGACGAGTATAAGGCGAAGTTTGGTGGGTTTGGAGCACTAATGGAAAGGTTAAAGCTTTTTACCTAGTGCTGCTTTCACTTCCTTTTCTTTGTTTCGTAAATGTTAGGTTATGTGATCATGTAATAGTTGTTGGAAATTGATATTTCTGTACCTCTTTCTTCCCCGTGTACAATCGTCGTATTTTTAAATTTATTTCTTTGCTTATAATATGAGTCGTGTGGAAATCTATGAGAAAATGAAATTGTTATGTGTAGACAATTGTTTTTAATCGTGGGTTCGGATCTTAATCGAATCCTACGTCCACGATGAATGAGTGTAATCACTAATTGACAATTCTAATTACAGATCAAGATGAGTGACTACCTTCCGAAAGAACAAGAAAATGTTGAGAATTACAGCAAGAAAAGAAGAATAAGATGATTGATGATTATCACGAAAAGAAGAATAAGAATAGACCGATCATAAAACTTCGGATCCAATGCCAGCTTCAAAGCTGATTGATTATCACATGATACAACAGGTTTGTCCTCTAGTGACACACTCAATTCTCCCAGCAAATGCCTAATCCAGAGAATTTCAGCAACTAATGCTGCTAGCTCCCTGTATTTAGCCTCTGGAGATGATCTTGAGACTGTCGCTTGCTTCTTCGCCTTCCAAGTTATCAAAGAGTTCCCTAAGAATGTACAATAGCCAGTAATAGACTTTTTTTTGTGTCCTTACACGCGGCCCAATCAGCATCTGAGAATGCTTTCAGTTAAAAGTTCTGGTCTGAGTTCAAGAAAATACATTGCCCTGATGAACTCTTAAGTATTTGTTGTAGTCGAAATCGATCAACCGGAACAATTCGAAATCGATTTCGACTACAATAAAAAAATCTTCGAATAAGTATTTCGAATTCTACGAATTATTCGAATACGATATTCCAATTCAGTTGAATGGAATTCGAATAGTGCGACGCGAAGATGTTCATTTGACGTATTCGAGTTCCTGTGTATTGGAATTATTGTTGCTCTGATTTGAAATTTGATAGTTTTGAATATTATTTTTTAATGATAACCAATACGTAATAAACAAATATAATCAATTTCCACCATCTTGTCTTGCATCATATATTGAAGAATTGGTGAAGAAGAAATTTCGTGAAAGTTTTTTTGCACTAGAGGAACAAAAAATAGTACTTTTCTGTTTATTTCTGGTGGCAAGCAACAAAATTATGGGCCAATTTCTCCTCAATTTCTCCTCAAATTATGGGCCAGCTCTCTTGTGCTAGAGATTACATAGATGTTGGAAAACAACCAAAAAAGAAAAAAACAATAAAAATATGTGATGATGGTGTTGAAAAAATTGAATCCGCGCAACGCACCTTCTTCAAACCATCCATTGTAGGACTAAGATTGGAATCCAGAACTGAACAAAGATATGAGGGTCGAGCTCTATGGCCACATAGCCTCGGAAGCCGAAACTAGTCCCGTAAGTGCTCGTTTGGTTCACAAGGAGGGTTTAATAAGTAAGGGTTAAATAAAACAAATTAATGGGTTTTGGCGATCACATACTGGCAGTCGCCATACTCCCTCTTCACCGTGAAGCCACACACCAGCAACACATAGTGAAAACTCTTCTCGTCATTGAACAACTCTTTTTCATCACAAGTTGGGCCCCCATAAACCACCTATACCCATTTGGATGATTAAAAGCCTAAGAACAATAAGCAGATACCAAAAATCAACTACCTACAACGAACCTCTTTACAAGCTTTGAAGCTAAGGTATGATTTCATTGTCGTGATGACGTGGTAGGTTTTTAAGACTTGGATGACCTCTTCCCGCTTCAATTGATCGTACCAGTCCAACTTTTCCCTAGCAACCTGGACAAAACAAAACTAAATATAACGCGTTAATGCATATTTAAAATTATGCACTTGTACCCTATCGAAAAACTCTCTTATCATGTTTCTTCCTTGAGTATACGTACACACCGAGTGGGAAGTTAACCCGACTTTGCGTGCATAACAGAACACATGAGCTACGTCGATCCCATCAATTCCATTGTGCTCTCTCGCTTGCGTTCCAAATTATTGACTCCTTCGAGATTTGGGCATACGTTAAGTAGATGGTCGAGACAATCCTGGATATCGAAGTACAACCCTCTGCCTGTTGGTTTTCGATTACAAATCCTATATATCATCTCGATGGCTGCGATAGTCTGTATGTACTCTAGTGCGCCCTTGGTCTCTCACGAGAGAGAGATGGACCGACAAAAAATTGATCCCAAAATGCTCTACCAACTTACCATACATTGCATCATAGAGTCCCCTGCAGTTATAAAAAAATCACATCAATAGAAAGATCAATCACATAATAAAAAATGAAACCGAATCACGTGAATATAAAACGGTTACCTTATTCCTTGTTATACCTGTAAGCAGACGACTGCAAAGTGAAAGATACCACAAAAACTAGAAAATGAACGTTATCGTAGAGCATAATGTGATTATGAAATTTCATTTATCTTACATGTTTCTCGAGCTCCACCATGATGGACCACGAGACTATCGAAAAACTCTCTGATCATGTTTCTTTCTTGAGTATTCGTACACACCGAGTCAGAAGTTAACCCGACTTTGCGTGCGTAACACAACACATGAGCTACGTCGATCCCATCAATCCCATTGTGCTCTCTCGCTTGCGTTCCAAATTATTGACTCCTTCGAGATTTGGGCATACGTTAAGTAGATGGTCGAGACAATCCTGGATATCGAAGTACAACCCTCTGCCTGTTGGTTTTCGATTACAAATCCTATATATCATCTCGATGGCTGCGATAGTCTGTATGTACTCTAGTGCGCCCTTGGTCTCTCACGAGAGAGAGATGGACCGACAAAAAATTGATCCCAAAATGCTCTACCAACTTACCATACATTGCATCATAGAGTCCCCTGCAGTTATAAAAAAATCACATCAATAGAAAGATCAATCACATAATAAAAAATGAAACCGAATCACGTGAATATAAAACGGTTACCTTATTTCCTTGTTATACCTGTAAGCAGACGACTGCAAAGTGAAAGATACCACAAAAACTAGAAAATGAACGAAATCGTAGAGCATAATGTGATTATGAAATTTCATTTATCTTACGTGTTTCTCGAGCTCCACCATGATGGACCATGAGACTATCGAAAAACTCTCTGATCATGTTTCTTTCTTGAGTATTCGTACACACCGAGTGGGAAGTTAACCCTACTTTGCGTGCGTAACACAACACATGAGGTACGTCGATCCCATCAATCCCGTTGTGCTCTCTCGCTTGCGTTCCAAAATATTGACTCCTTCGAGATTTGGGCATACGTTAAGTAGATGATCGAGACAATCCTGGATATCGAAGTACAACCCTCCGCCTTTTGGTTTTCGATTACAAATCCTATGTATCATCTCGATGGCTGCGATAGTTTGTATATGTGCATGCTCCCGTACGCCCTTGGTCTCTCACGAGAGAGAGATGGGCCGACAAAAAATTGATATTCATCGGGTTGCTTAACCCAAAATGCCCTACCAACTTATCATACATTGCATCATAGAGGCCCCTGCAGTTATAAAAAAATCACATCAATAGAAAGATCAAATGACATAATAAAAAATAAAATCGAATCACGTGAATATAAAACTGTTACCTTATTTCCTTGTTATACCGGAAAGCAGACGACTGCAAAGTGAAAGATTAAACCACAAAAACTAGAAAATGAACGAAATCGTAGAGCATAATGTGATTACGAAATTTCATTTATCTACGTGTTTCTCGAGCTCCGCCGTGATGGACCACGAGACTTGTACGCTACACGTAGCTAGCGCCTAGATCAAAACAAAGAAACAAAAACCTATGAAAGAAGCACATGGCCTAAACAATCAACGGATGCATCATAAATGTTAATATGGCACCGCAACAACATATTGTATACTATGTTTGAAATCATACAAACGCATACAGATCATATGCACCACACTCGTGCCTTTGCGTGTGTAAAGCCTAGCAAACAATCTCTTACAATATCTTTAGAAAAGATTAAAATATCGTCAATATAAACGATAATAAAATTACTATAAGGAATAAAAATATCGTTCATAATATTTTGAAATTTAGAAGGAGCGTTTTTTAATCCAAAAGGCATTACGTTCCATTCAAATTGTCCAATTGGGACTGTAAAAGCAGTTTTGTAATTATCATTATTGGCGATTTGGATTTGCTAAGAAGCCGATTGTAAATCAAATTTTAAAAATATAATAGCATTAAACAATCGATCTAAAAGATCTTTTTTATTTGGAATAGGATACCTAATCCAATTTTCAACTCTTATTTTAAGGTTTATAATTAATAACTAACATTGGTGCTCCCTTTTCCTTTTCGGCATGGTTTTTAGCGTAAAATGCAGTACACGACCAAAGTGATTTTGAAGGTTTTATTAAACCTTTCTCTAAAAGAGAAGCTATTTCTTTTTTGCATTATTCTAATAATTCTGAATTCATTTGACAAGGACGAGCTTTAGTGGAGATAGTTTTCTCACCAAAATGTTCTTCACAGGGTAAAGAAACAATATGCGTCTTTCTTTCCCAAAAAGCATTTGGAAGATCGTTACATGTTTGCAACGTAAATTGATTATTTAATAACTTAATCTTTTCTGTAACTTAAGTTTTTGGAGCTTATCTACGTAATCTTGATCTCATAATCGAGCTACTAACGTAACCGTTAGATTTTTGAGCATGACATCGCAAGGTAATCTTGTTTTCGTAGGCGAGATTACGGCCATATTTGCAGAAGCGCACGCTGATCATAACGTGGTCTCGTTAATCGTAAGCGAGATCACCACCGTAAAGCGGATCTTTTCTAATACATGATCGAAATGAGTTTATATTAATGAATTACTTGTGTTAATCGCAGACATCCTTGATGATCGTCAGGGCGCGATCTTCGCCTCTTTCGCTCTACAAAGGTTGATGAAAACTCGTATACTTCTTTAACGGCTCACACGGTATAGTGGCAGCGCACCGTTCGATCGTTAGGAAGTCTGTAATGTACACTTTAGTGTATAAGTGTGATGTTGCGTGTGTGTACGTTAAAAGGCTCAATGATAGCCTATATATAGAGTCACTAGGAAGCCATGTATTAATTGTAGAGCATGAGACGGGACCAACCCAATAAGTGTAATGGTTATTAGGCGGTCATCAAGGCTTAATAATCGGGCAATAAATAATAAGATATTAAGGATCAAATTATCTCAACTAATTATTTCTGTAGGCCAACAATAACGTGATGCGGTTTTGAGCATTTTCAAGTGAATGAGAAGCATCCAAATATTCGTAAATACAAAACTAATGAGCATTCAAAAACTCTTAATAAGGTGATAAGTCAAGTTTCATTGATGTTTCTTCTAGAGGAACATTTGATGAGAGTAAAAGATATTCAACTCCTAACTTGCGCAGAGATATATGGATGTTGAGGCTTCAACCCCTCTCGGAGGAGATTCTTCAAACCATGCTGCTAATAACTCTCTTAGAGAAGCAAGGAATCTCAAACACCTTGCTGTATTATCTGAAGGTTTTCTTAAACACATTCCTCATGTCATTTTTCGTATTCTCTTATGCCGATAGCAAATTTTTTTTAGTCAAGGTTAAGATAAAAGCAATGGATTTTACTTGTCAAGCTGCTCTCAAATCAATCCTCCATGGTGCCTCTTTCCTTCTATCTGGAAGCAACAAATCAACTAAGCATAATGATTTGGTGAATTCATAACAGATAGATAGTGGCATATCAATGTTAGGCAAGTGAGTTAATATCATCCTTTACATGAATCTTTCTATTTTTTTTCTTTTGTCTGCGCTTTAAATTCTACAAAAGGTTTTTTTTCTTAAGGTTGATGCCATTTATCAAATTTTAGATTAATTCTATGTCGTTGTAAATGGTCATTGCATTTCGAGGAGCTACATGCGAGTCGTTTACTCACCCGGTGCCAGTGCTAGCAGTGACATAAACAATTAGCAAATGTGCCGATGAATTTTAATTATTTGTTCTTCGGATTTGTTGTTGATTGTTAAGCTGCGAACGAGCTTGGGTTATGTGTTAAGCTGCAATAATTCAAATGTTTCGCAGCTTTCTCGCTTGAGCTGATGTGTTAAATTTGTTCCTTCTAAAGAACTTCTGAAATTTGTTTGCGAGATATCGCTGTTGATTTTCTAAGTATTCCCTATAAAGGCACGGGGCGATTTTGTTCAATGTTCTGTTGTCAAGCTTATGATTTGATTGATTTAGTATTTGGTTGTAAAAAAACTAGGGGTGTGCGTAATTCGGTAAACCGACCGAATTTACCGAATTACCAAAAATTCGGTATAAAACCGAACCGAACCGAAAAATTCGGTTCGGTATTCGGTTCTTCAAAGAAAAAAAAAAACAAATTCGGTAATTCAGTAAATTCGCTTCGGTATAGTTTTTGAATTTCGGTAAATTCGGTGTTCTGTTCCATCTTTGGAGTCTCATAGGGTTTCCCGTCCCTGCGAAGAGCCCCTTCCCCCTCCCCGCCCCCGCGGGGATTCCCCATCCCCGTGAATTAGTATGAAAAATAATATTTATAATATAACATAAATTACTTTAAATAACATTTTAATTATTATCTAAATTATAATAATACATGTGGCTAAAAAAGTATATTTAATATTAATTTTATATTTATAATGATATAATTTTGTATTATATACATTTAATTTAGATATAAAAATATTTATTAAAATATTATTATTGGGCAATGGGGATAAAAAAAATTCCCATCCCCGCCCCATGGACAAGGTTACGTGCATCGCATTGGCAAAAAACGACAGCAAATCCCTCGTTTTTCTGTGTTCTTCAATCTCTTACCTCCGTTTAGAGCTGTCAAACGGGGCGGGGCGGGGCGGCCCGTTACCCACCAAAGCCCGCCAACTGGCGGGGCGGGCGCGGGTAAGCCCGCCTTCTGGCGGGACCTGACAAAGGGAGGCCCGCCACGCCCCTGGGCGGGCCGCGGGCCTGGCGGGCTAAGCCCGCCAGAAAGAAAGAAATAAAAAAATTAAAAAGAGGAAAATTTTGAAAAAGTGGGAAAAAAAAAGATTTTTATTTGGGAAGTATTTGTAATTTAATCCTAACTATATAATAATAATTTAATTATTTTATTAAACTAAATTAAACTTAATTCCAATTAAAATTATAATTACAAAATATAAAATATCTATATAAGTTATTTATAGACATATTAAATAATATAAAAAATTAATTTTTTTATTCCGGCGGGCCTAAAATTTCCTAGCCCGCGGGCTTTGTGCTTTTTTGACAGCTCTACCTCCGTTGACACCCTCAAATAAGGGGTAGCCAGCCTTCATGTGAGCACTCAGACAGCCATGCACAGTGTCTCAAGACCCGACAGTCCACACTACATATTGTCGTCTTCTTTTTTTTTTCTTTTATAAATCTTTCTTTCAGAATCCTAGACCTATAAACCAAAACACTCAGAAATGAAGCTTCAAACGAGGCTATCCTAGACAGACACGACGTATATGTGATTCCATAGTCGGAATAACCAAGACTTACAAAACAACTAAAACACAGTACCCGACATCAAACGGTAGCGGAAAAAGCAAATGTCCCTCAGCTGTAAAGCCATTACAATATTCGATTCATGATTACTGAGCGAGTAACCATGCATTGATCCAAGTCAGGTTGTTATCATTACAAACATCAAGCAAGAACCAAAGCTGCATTGATCCAAGTGAGGTTGTTATCATTATAAACTGGGATGTTTCGGTCTTGAGAATTCACCTCATGCCCCATACTTTGGGGCCTTCCAAAGCTTGAATGCTACCTCATGTAAGAACCTATCCGCAGGTATCACTAGATTCCCACCATTCTGCATCACAAAGACACAAATCTCACTTCAAATTTGAATGAAGTTTATGACGTACCACACGGATTCAGTAAATTAGCCAAAGATTAGCAGCATTGTAATGTACAAGGTAGCAAGAAGATGAAGCATACCTCTAGGAAATCAGTAAAAGAAAATGATTCCACCATGTCCTTGCGCGTCACTGCGTCCTGGTACTGAGCAAGCAGCATTGGAGAGTGTTGTCTGAAAAAAGATAAAAAGATTAGGTCAAGTATCACATGCCTAATATAGGTATCTTTAAGGCAATCAAATAACAGGCTTGCCTTATATTATCCCTTGGCTCCCTCCTTTCATCATGTAGCTTTGACGGGGGAAAGGCAGTGGTAGTCCTATGCTCTTCATGGGATTATTATTATCAGCACAAAGGGAAAATTCTGAAGGATCGTCTTTTAATTCAGACCCATAACTCATAATAGCAGACAAATGCAATCGAGAACCAGTGTCCCTTTCAGACAGGGCTCTGTCCAACACATTGCCAACCAAATGGTTCAGAAGTTCCATCCCTCCAATTTCATTCATTTTCTTGTTGGCCTCAACATGAACGAAGATCGCGTCAAAAGGGCTCGTGTTTAAAACCTTGGAAGATTCGAATCCCAACAATTTAAGCAATTCAGTGGTTAACGACGGTAAGTCTGCAAGGCAAAGGATTTCCCCAGACAAGTCGTTCCAGTGATACACAGTTAAGCCCAATTTTTCTACGAAAGACTTCAACATTGAATTTCCCGTAACAACGGCTGCTTTCATTCCCATGAACCTGATATAGAATTGAAATCGAGTACCGAATGATTGCTAGACAAGATTAATCTATCGAAAAAATCAAACACAATAATAACTTGGTACCTCTCTTGTATAGTTGGAAACAAAAAATTTTGCCGAGATTCATCCTTTTTTGCCAGCTGCAGCGCAGGGATTTTAAAGCTTAAACATAGGATTGACTGACAAATTACGAACAATTAGTACCCACCCAGTCGCCGTACGCTTCACTCGAATCCAATATCTCTGCGAATTCCCTAACGACTCTGTCGTCCTCATTCTCTGCAATCTCAGATTTCGAGTTGGAAAATTTTTTATTCAATAAGCGCATAGCCTACAATGATCATCGCAATTACTAAATTTACCAGATGAAGGGGCGGTAGGGAGGGCCAAGAAACCACAGCAGGCACGAGAAGCGACGCGGTCGAGGTGCGCTTGGCCGGCGCCGACAGCGCTGGCGAGTCCATCACCGTACAGCACAAGGGACCTGCTGGGCTTGTCCGCCATTGTCATGGAGAAAATCTATTTCTATATATTCAGCGCTGAGAAGTGAGAAGGGAATGGAATGGAATGGAATGGAATTTTTGGCTTTACAGATTTACTTCTAGTTGAGTTTCTAGTACGCAATAGGAAGGAATATTATGGTGGAAACCCGAATCAAAAGCTTATTAAACATTAAAATACAAACTTATTAAACATACTTAAAATACACGAAACTAGTGAGAACGTGAATTGGAAAAGTAGGGTTGTTCATTAGGTAAAAACGGAACCGAAACTTATCGATTTTCGGTTTCAAATAATTAAAACTGAAGACCGAACCAAACTTGGGTAAAACCGAATATAGTTTCGGTTTTTTTTTTTACTGACCGAAAATCCAAAAAAGAAGAAGTTGGGATTAGCGTTGTAAATAGAATTGACGGTTCAATGCCAACTTGAAATCTTGAAAACTCTGATTAGTGAATTATTGTTCTGAAGAGAGATGGAAAAATAACCCCAACTCCACTCCACATATGCCCAAGAGAGGGAAAGAAGAACCCCAAAGCTTAAGAAATGAACCTACCGTGGACGAGAGCCTTGGGCAAGAGTGAGAAGTGAGAAATAAGGCTTCCTTCATGATAAATAAATCGTAGGTTGAGGGCAAAGAAATTGGGAATGTAGTAGGGTTTATTAGGAACGGTGATAAGTTAGATTATTATTATATTATCATATAGAAAATAAAATTTTATACTAATTAATATGAAACTTCCTAATGTCGGTTTTTTTCGGTATGGTTACCCAAAAATACCAAAATTTTCGGTTTTTTTTCAACAAACCGAATACTGAATTTTTTGCGGTCGGTATTCGGTTTGGTTCGGTCGGTGAACCGACTTTTGGAAGAATAGCATTTAATTTTTAAGAAAACAAAGTTTTCTATTAACAGTTACAAATGAAGACAACATAAAATAGCTCCACCAAAAAGAATTCAATAAGAACCCCTCTACTCTAAAGCTGCCAAGCTTCTACGAAGAAAAAGAAAAAAAAAATTCTTATTCTCGAGGAATTAAATTATTGTGGATATCTCATCTCAGCTCAGTCTTAAGCTTGAGTGTTGAAGACGAAGCTTGGGAAAGCTGCGGTAACATCTCTAAACAAAACATTAACAGAGTTATTGATAGGTAGTGCTCATTGTTCCTAGAGAGTACCATTCATTTCATTCTCAATCAAAGAAAGAAGAAGGAACTCACTTCAAGTACGGCAAAGTCATGTTCCTCATGAGCGAGGGATGTCTCAGGACAAAAGCCTTCCAATCCTCCTTATCGATTTTCCCGTCCTTGTCCGAATCAGCTTCCGCAAATGTCTGTTGTCATTAAACTTCAACTAAAAGAAGTGGAAATAGCAGCTGACAAAATCTCTATCACCTTGTCGATTATTTGTTCGACGAGTTCATCTGAAAGCCTCGTATCAGATTCTTGAAGTATTGCAGTCACCATCTGCATGACCTGGAAAATCGATATATCAAGAACATTTCCTTGGTTAGGTTTGGGCCGCAATACTTACTTCCTCGCGCTCGATGAACCCAGTCTGTCTCAGATCGTAAAGCTTGAATGCAACTGCAGCAAAAAAAATATCATCTTTTTTGTCTCATATGATTTCTTAGAAATCCAATGTTAATTAACTAGAAGCAGTTGGCATGGACTCTTACAATCTATCTTGTCCTCAATGGGGGTATAAGGATGGAAAACATTGAGTGCGTGAACGAATTCCTCGAATTCAATGACACCATTCCGTTTCTCGTCGAAAAGATCAAAAACCTGCAGCTCGAAACTCATTAGAAGAGTCTTGAATAATCTATATCACGAAGAAGGAATTACCCGTTCCAGGAATAGATTCTCATCGCCGTACGGAGTTTTAAACAATGCCAGTTGAAGCTCCTCCTACATTTATGTAAAGAAGAAAGACATTGGTTCGAAAATCAAGCAGCTAAGTACAAACAAAAAAGTGGTTCTAACAACAGCTCAAGAAGAAGAAGAAGGGCTTGCTTGCGAAATCAATCCATTACACCTTATGGATCAAGCCATCGTCGATGATTGAACTGCTCAACTTCTTAAATAGCTCATACAGTGCCTCCACTTCATTCACACTAACTGCACGGAATAATAAACCCCCCACCCAATCCAATTGAAACCCCATTTCTTGAAAAGAAAAAGAAAAAGGGGGCAAAGAAAGAAGACTGTTACATCGAGATTCCCTAGAGAGCCTAACGATGTCATCGAAATTGGTTTTGGTCGGCCGCCTTACTCTGCCGCGCTCGAAACAACGAGAAGCTGCCGCTACCAGGGCATCAATAACCGCTATTAGAGGAATAATCGCAGCACACAAACTCTCGCAAAAGTTCAAAGAGCTCCAACCTTGCTATAAATTTCATTCACCAGATCAAAATTAAAATCCAACCCAACAGAAGATGGTAAAATTGTCTTAATTTTTCTTTTACCAAGGAACCGCTGGTCGACTCCATTCACAGCTCGCATCGGGGCATCGAGCTGCTACAATGCCGACGATCGGATCTTATAGCGAGCCGTGAAGCAACTGATGAATTGATAATGGAGCTTATATTATAAATAATATAATATAGGAAGAATTGTCTGGTCTAGTCATTTCATCCCAGGTTGGGATGATATTTTATATCATTATCATACTTATCGTATATAACCCAACAAGTAACCATAGCTGCGTTGCGTATGTGATGCGACGATGTTGTTTACTGACGGTAGTTTGTTACTCCATACATACCTGGAGAAGAAGTGAAGTAAAAAAAAAAAAGAAGGAAAAAAGAACTTGGGCGAAGTTATATAGTAAAATATAATATTTGAAACTGGATTGCTATTCACCGCCCCCTAAAGGCCTAGAAAAAGACGTTTTTGCCATTTTGAATTTAAATTTCTATTTAAAAACCATTTCCATAAACACTTTTAATATCGCAATCACACATTCAAATCAGAGGCAAACATAAATAAAAAAAAATGAAATCGCAATGAATCGTCTATTTGGGAAATGGAAAGGTCAAAAGAAAGGGTCTTTTGGGACGGATGGTAAGCAAATTCTCGTAAATTTCGTCAATATGCACGCGAATTATCGAACATCGATCGGATCCGATCGAAAAAATTAGGCCCGACCGAAACATAATTTCGGTCCACACAAGGGGTGACCGAACAACAATTTCGGTCACCCATTGTGGCGATCGAAATTACGTTTCGGTCACCCTTGTAGGTGACCGAAAATATTGTTCGGCCGAGGCTGGCGGAACCGAATTTTTAATTCGGTCGGGACGGCCGCGGCCGAAACGGGATTTCGGCTCCCGTATAGGTGACCGAAATCTGATTTCGGTCGCCTCTTATGGCAGCCGAAATTCCATTTCGGTTGTAATTTTAATTTTTTTATTTTTTTATTTTTTAGACTTTGAGAGTGTTCCGGAGGATTCCACGGGCGACGGGATAAATTACAGTGAACATTTCCGCGAAGGAGGACGATTTCCGACCGACGTGGAAGCCACTAACTGGGCGAAAGCCGTCGCTATTTATTTATATTATTTATTTGGATTATTTATTTGTATTATTTATTTGTTTATTTATTTGGATTATTATTTATATTATTTATTTGGATTATTTATTTGTATATATTATTTATAGTATTTATTTGATTTATTTATTTGGATTATTTATTGGTATTATTTAATTGGATTATGTAATTAAATTATTTAATTGGATTATTTAATTGGATTACTTGACCTTAACTCCATGGAACAATATGTTACTGCCGAAACACGGAAGAATTGAAATCTTAGATCAAAACACTATGTATGGTATGGATGGTATGAACTTCCCAAACAAGAATTCTTGAACAGCGAACAACCAGTTCAGATATTCACGACCAAGAAGTACTGGATTCTCTTTCGGATAGGCCCTGAAGGGAGAAGGAAGGGTGGAATGCCAACAGGCGTCGATTATTGAATTGACCCGACCCAATCCCTTTTGGGAACGTCCAGGGCCAAAGTCACTGAATGGGTAAGTCGCCAATCCCTGGACTATGTAATGTACTTTGACTATGTAATCGCCGGTTGACGGGCGGGCATTTTTAGATTATTTAATTAGATTATTTAATTGAATTATTTAATTGGATTGTTCAATTATATACCCTTTTCTTCCCAAATAAGAAATACTAAAAAGACAATACATGAAACTCACGTTGAGAAAGTTAGAATTAGGGTTTTGACGTACACAATAAAGCGCACAAGAATTGGCTCGCTGGTGGTTCTGAACTGGGACGGGCTGAGCACAATAGTGAGGTCAAGCTGGCGGCTCGATTGTGTGCGCCTTGTTGCTACACAACACGTGTGGGGTCCTCGGGCTCCCCTGCTCTTCGCGCCGCCGTAACACTCTTTTTTCGGTTTTGAGAGCTGCAAAGCCATCAAAACAAGCGAGCTCGATGATATGGTGTGCATGCTTTCGAGTGATGCGATTCTTGCCATTCTTGCATTAGGTGACATCGAGCAAGCCCTGCAATAGATGATTCAGAGGTCATTTCGTCGACTAAGATGTAACACGTGAGCTTATTTAATAGGATTATTTAATTGGATTATTTATTTCGATTATTTAATTGGATTATTTAATTGGATTATTTAATTCGATTATTTAATTAGATTATTTAATTGGATTATTTAATTCAATTATTTAATTGGATTATTTAATTAGATTATTTAATTGGATTATTTAATTGGATTATTTAATTCGATTATTTAATATGATTATTTAATTCGATTATTTAATTTGATTATTTAATTAGATTATTTAATTGGATTATTTAATTGTATTATTTAATTGGATTATTTAATTCGATTATTTAATTGGATTATTTAATTCGATTATTTAATTGGATTATTTAATTCGATTATTTAATTTGATTATTTAATTAGATTATTTAATTAGATTATTTAATTGGATTATTTAATTAGATTATTTATTATATATATTATATATAATTCCCGATCCCCGACCCGAAACCCGTCCCGGTATATATTATATATATAATTTATTTTTTCGTTATATATTTATATATATGTCATAATTGTTAATAAAAAGCTATGTAGCCCAATGGATAAGTACTTTCGTTATCAAGTAGAGGTCATGGATTCCATTCCTAAATACTACAATATATGTTGAGTTTTTATAAATTAGAATAAAAAATAAAAAAACAAAAAAGTGAAAATTAATCGGGTCTGGCGGGACGAACTGAGATTTCGGCCGGGCCTGTGCACGGGCCGAACTGGAATTTCGGCCGGGCCCGTGCGGGCCGAACTGGAATTTCGGTCGGGCCCGTGCGGGCCGAACTGGAATTTTGGTCGGGCCCGCGCGGGCCGAACAATAATTTCGGCCGGGCCCGTGCGGGTCGAACTGGAATTTCGGTCGGGCCCGTGCGGGCCGAACAATAATTTCGGCCGGGCCCGTGCGGGCCGAAAATGTTGATCGGCCCGAACACAGCCCGGCCGAAATTATTTTTCGGCCCGTGCGCAGTCCGGTCGAAAATTTCGTTCGAATTCCCTTATCGATCGATCGTTCGAATTATTTGTGTATGTAGTTTTCAGTATTTCGTATCAGAATTATATATTTAGTTAGTTTTTTCTTTTTAAATTAATTTAAATATTATAAGGGCAAAAATGTCATTTTCAAGCCCTTTAGGGGCGGTAACTAGGAAAAAGGGGGCGGTGAATAGCAACTCCCTATTGAAATTAACGCTGGTTAATGATGAAAGGAAGGAAAAGAATGTGTAGTTGGATTACGTGTAAGGTCCTATATTAGTTGACTAAGGTGAACTTGATTGGGCCAGCCAGGTGGACATGAATGAAATGTCCCACCGTAGAGTTAACCGACGCCAAACCAATATCTGTTCACAACGCTTGTCGTTTTTTACGGCTAGATTTGTCAAAACGGGCCCGCTCGTAGCCCGCGAAAGCCCGCCATTGGCAGGATGGGCACGGGCAAGCCGGCCAACTGGCGGACCTGAGAAATGAAGGCCCGCCCGTCCATTTTTTTTTTAGAAAAAATAAGAACTAAAGAAATAATAGAAATTGAAGAACTCGAGGTGGAAAATTTATCTAATTTAATACTTTAGTATTAATTTATTTTTGTTATTAAATTACTAGCACAAAGAACATAAAAAATTAATATAATTTACTTAAATATCTATTATTTAATATAATTAGTTAACTTTGATCTTTTGGCGGGCCTAAAATTTTACAGCCAGACCCCCCACTTTAGCGGGGTGGGGCGGGCGAGCCTGCGGACTCCGCGGGCCCGTTTGACATTTCTAGTTACGGTAGGGTCTAATCGATTTATAATAATCAGTTAGGTGCATTTTGTCATTTTGATTTGTCATTGCGAATTTGTGGATCTGCTTTTATGAAGTTCACCTGCATAATCAGTATCAACATAACCGTGGACAGTAAAATCTGTACCTTCATAACATAACGCATGATAAGAGGTTCATTTGATGTATCTGGGAATCCTCTTGACATCACTCCAGTGTTCCCTATCGGTGTTGGACATGTATCAGCTCACCAGTCCCACTGCATGGGCAATCTGGTCTCGTACACACCATGACTCATTCAACTTCCAATCGCGGATGCATACGACACTCGAGACATCGCTATCTTCTCATATTGGATGGACACATATCGGCAGATAACTTAAAGTTAGCAGCAAGAGGGATGGATATTGGCTTGCTTTCTTGCATGTTGAACCTTCTCAGAACTTTCTTCAAGTTTTTATTTTGAGAAAGTCAAATCTTCCTATTGCTTCTGTCTCGAGAGATTGTACGTCAAGAATTTTGTTTGCTGGTCCTAAATCATTTCTTTTGAATTCACCAACGAGTTGAGTCTTTAGATCATTGATACGATCTTTGTTGGGTCCTGCTACCGGCATATCGTCAACGTACATCAGCAACATGATGTAATCTTCAGACTCAAATCTCTTGAAATTCGCACAAGGATCTGAATATAGCCTGGTGTAGCCGAGACTTATTATGAATGAATCAAATCTCGTTTACCAGCATCGTGATGCTTGCTTGAGCCCGTAAAGAGATTTAATTAGGTAGCAAACCAGATCTTCTTTCCCTTTTTTTTGAGAACCTTCTGGTTTAAGCACATATTTATCTCTTCCTTCAGCTCTCCATTTAGAAAGGCCGTTTTAACGTCAAGCTGCTCAAGATGCAGGTCAAACGTGGCACACATTGTCAAGACAATATGTTGTAAGGCGAACCACCGATGAGAATTTCCCATTGAATTCGATCCCTTCTTTCTGAACATATCTCTTTACAAATCGCTCTACCTGGTTATCACCATTTCGCTTGATTTGTACAACCATTTGTTTTCAATAGGTCTCCTTCCTTGTGGTAATAACACTAATTCTCATGTCTTATTTTTACTGAGAGCTTCCATTTCTTCTTGCATTGCTAAAATCCACTGACTTGCATCTGAAATCTTTAAATCTTGAAAAGTAGTTGGCTCTCCATTATCAGTTAGAAACCAGTATGCAATGTTACTCTCAGCATCATAATCTGAGCACCAAATTGGGGGCTTACGCATTCGTTGATCATCGGAGGTCTGGTACTTCAATTTCGACTAGGTCGAGCTCTTTGTGCACGGGGTTCAGCTTCAAAAGAATCATTTTGTTCCAATTTTCTCTTCGCCGGTGTTGTTGAAGTTTTTGAATGTTGCCATCATGGGTGACTTGCTCTGGTCGCTGTGGTTCGAGGAAAATAACATCTCTGCCCATAAAAACTCGTTCTACTAACTACCCGATCGAAAAGAACCTAGTTTCACCCTTTACGTGGACGGCTTCTAAGGGATCCAGAATTGATAAATACTGTGATATACTTATCTATACTATTTATTAATGGAGAACACCATTTAAAAACTGCTCTTTAATTCCAATTTGGTGTAACAATTAGACCAAAAATTGAAACCTATTTGTCAGTTATATTTAATAGACCTCATCGATGCGAGAAAAACTCCCCACGATGTGATGTGGGTGACAGTTACTAGTAATTGATTAGTCGCACTCATAGTTAGAGATGTTAATTGGATCCAACAATCTCTCACAATCCCATCCGAAATTTTCAGACGACTTGGAAATTCTCCTCTCAAAGCTCTGTCGATCACTGCCAACTATTCCTTCAACGAAGTAAAGATGGCGATGCCTTCAGGTAGCGGCGGAGGCGAAAGCTCTTCAAAGACTGCCGCGTTGAGAAGCAGCGACCTCGATTCCGCTAGGCGTGACCGGATTCTTTCGAGCAAGTTGTACTTCGATGTGGACGCTTCTAAGGTGATTGGAGTATATTTTGTATTGCTAACTTTGCATCTTTGTGGCTCATATAATCTGATTGCTTCTCTTGCTCTCGGGTTTTGTATATCATAGGTTCCTCTTATTTACTCCCCTTCCTATGATATTGCTTTTATGGGCATCGAAAAGCTGTGAGTGAGCTTCTTGTTTGTACGTATCTTTATTGTTGACTGCACTTGCTTAGTATTACTTGTACAATCAACCTCGCGTGGAAATTTTTTATTCATGTTATTTCAATTTGTATTCGAGTTCATATGGTAGATGCCTTGGGAAAGTTTCAGGATTTGTGATTAAAATTCATGATGACATGCGCTGCTGTGTAAGGAATCAACTTTGATTTTTTTCAATTCTCGCTCTATCATGTTGCTGTGAAACATTTCCAGACATCCTTTTGATTCGTCTAAATGGGGCCGCATCTGCAAATTTCTTATTTCTGAGGGTTTTCTAGAGAAGAAGTGCATCATTGAGCCTTTGGAAGCTAAAAAAGAAGATCTCTCAGTGGTATATATCAATCCCTTCCGCGTACGTCTTGATTGAACGCGGTGAATAATATTAGTGAACGTGAATTACATCTTTGTGTCTGTTTCATTTGTTTTGCACATAGAGACTGATAAGAAAATGAACTTGTCAAAATCTACTTATCCACAAACTTTTCCTTATCTGAATTGGTGTTCTTGGTAACTTGTGTTCTTGCAGGTACATTCACAATCATATTTGGATAGCTTACGAAGTAGCTATAACATTGCTTCGATTATTGAGGTAACAATATAAATTTCTACCTGTTAACTATTTTATTTTCAGGGTTCATTTTGTATATAATCCGGTCTCTACTCTACCATTATCTGTGTTTTCCTGAAATAGAATATCTATTGTTACTCTTAAACGATTTTCTGTTGCAAATATAGGTCCCTCCAGTTGCATTGTTGCCATCTTGTCTCGTCGACAAAAAAGTCCTTTATCCATTCCGCAAGCAGGTTTCTTTTTGAAATTTGCATTTTTTGTTTATTCTAATCTTCCCTGTTTTATGAGATTATTTTTATTCATTACAAGTTTGCAGGTTGGTGGAACCATTCTGGCTGCTAAGATTGCAAAAGAGCGTGGTTGGGCTATAAATGTTGGCGGCGGATTTCATCACTGTTCAGCAGATAAAGGGGGAGGATTTTGTGCATATGCTGACATTTCTCTCTGCATTCACTTTGCAGTTGTTCGCTTAAATATATCAAGGTACTTTTGAAATCAAATTCTTTGAACAGATAGGTAGGCAGAGTGAGAACTATCTTAAATTAAGTAGTAATGTTTAAGACGTGTAACCGAATTGACTTATCGTTGTTTGCCTGCAGGGTAATGATAGTTGATCTTGATGCTCACCAAGGAAATGGCCATGAAAAAGATTTTGCTGATGATCGTACGATCCTTCATATTTTATATTTACTTATACATTGATCCAGATATTCGATAAAATCATGAGGTAATTCGTGCAGGAAGGGTATACATCCTTGATATGTACAATCCAGACATATATCCTTTTGTACGTTCGCATCTTATACTCACTTCTCTGTTAGAAATTATTGAAAAAATAGAATACTCTTGAGCATCAGTCGGATAACATCTGAGTATCTTCTATTCTTTGTATGTGAAGGATTATAGCACACGGAGATATATCAGTCATCAAGTAGAAGTACCGGTAAGAGTGAAATTTATTGTTGTGCCCATCTTGTAGTTAGTGGCAACTAATGCATGCCTCGTCTTTACTCTCTTCTACGAATCTTGAAGAGTGGAACAGCAACAGAAGAATATCTGTCAAAGCTTGACCAAGCCCTCAAGGTTATGATCATTCTTTTTATTAACATGATATTTGAGCATGCTCAATTACTGCACTTGATACAACCTCCTTCCAAAAACGTATATTTTAGTAAGATACTTCGAATCATATAATGAGCTCTTTAGGTTGCTGGCGATGCGTTTTGCCCTGAACTGATTATTTATAACGCTGGAACTGATATTCTTGATGGAGATCCTCTTGGTAGGCTGAAGGTAAATTCCATTTTTGGCATGAAAAAAGTACATCTGATGTATGAACAAATGGAGCAAAAACGCGCTTTAAACTTTGCAGATAAGCCCCGATGGGATTTCGGCTAGAGATGAGAAGGTTTTCTTGTTCGCCCGTGAGAGAAGTATACCTCTTGTCATGCTCACATCAGGTATATATAGTTTGGGTCCTTGAATCGAATATCAGTTTCGTTTGAATAGGCATAAAAGACGCCGTGATGATGAAATTTGTGCATTTGCAGGTGGTTACATGAAATCGAGTGCCAGGGTCATAGCAGATTCAATAATAAATCTGACCAAGAAATCGTTGATAAATATGTAGAACTTATGTAATGTATTCCCTTGTGTTGATATCCAAGTAACCGGTCTATTGTATCTATATTTTAGCAAAGC
Source organism: Craterostigma plantagineum (assembly GCA_027422505.1). NCBI lineage: Eukaryota > Viridiplantae > Streptophyta > Magnoliopsida > Lamiales > Linderniaceae > Craterostigma > Craterostigma plantagineum. The sequence continues at coordinate 6,186,419 of JAPQWV010000038.1, forward strand.
TTTTAGGGCTCCTTTAAAAGGATTTATTGGGTAAATGGACCCCGTGATTAGAGCAGTCAATTTGGCTCGTGGCACGCGGGCCGGCTCGCCCCGCAATCCAAAAAGGGCGGCTTGGCGGGCCTGAACGGACCAGCCCGCGGGGCTGGCCCGCCAAAATTGTATTAATATAAAATATGTATAAAAATATATGATATATAAAATAAACATTAAATATAGAAAATAAATATCAAATTAATTAGAAAATTTAACTAATAATTCATTAATTATGTCTAATTAATATCATATTTATTATCAAATATATATTTAAAACATATTTTATCCATATTGTTTAATAAATACCATAATTAAATAAAACTATTAGTAAATTTAAATTTAAGTTAAAATAAATTTTCAAAAAATACTTTCTAGACTCCGGTCCCCCATTTTTTAAGCCCTCCAGATGGCGGGCCAGCCCGCCCCGCCCCGCCAGGGGGCTTTGGCAGGCGGCGGGCCAACCCGGCCCGGCCCGCCATATTGACAGCATGACCAGTGACTCATGAATTTTTTAAATATGGCCTCCTCTTTGGAAAAAGACATACATATGCTTACTAACTTACCTTAAAAGGACAATACTACCTTTATTTAAAGATCCCAGCGTTCATTTACACATTATTTGTCTCTTTCCTCCTTTTGTCAGCGACTTTTCACTTTTTACAGTTCTTTTCCTTTTTCACTTCGTCTTCTTCAAAACATCGAAACCCAATATCTTCGGCCTCCTAAATTCCGTTCAAAGCTCCTAAATTCCGTTCACACCCTTCTAATACGCAGTGCCCGACGAAGCAATTGCACTAAATCAAACACGCGCAGCCTAACTTCGATGGCAAACAACGCGATGACCAAGAGAGTTGGTTTTAATTTCGCTTTTTAACTGCATTGTCGATCCAACGAATGTGAAAAAGCTGTGGTTCGCAGCGGCGCAGCCTAACTTCGATGGCAAACAACGCGATGATCAAGAAGGTGGGTTTTAATTTCGTTTTTTAACTGCACTGTGTCGATCCAACGACTGTAAAGAAGTTGTGGTTCGCAGCGGTGGCAGGCGGTCTGCGCAGGGGACCCGCGCGGTCTTCGCAATGGTGACTTGCGGCATGGCAGGGGACCCGTGATACTTGTCAAGGGACCCGAACACATGCATGACATTTGTAACTCGATGAATCCCAAAAAGTTTCAACGACGTGCTGTGCAATATAGACGAACAACTGTTATTCAAGGGACACATGCTAATGTTCAGGGAACCCGTGCACTAATTCAGGGGACCCGTGCATTGGTCAGGGGACCCGTGAATATATTCAGGGGACCCGGGCATGGTCAGGGGACCTGTGAATATATTCAGGGGACCCGTGCATTTGTCCAGGGACCTGTGCATGTGTTCAGGGGACCCGTACGATTTGCGCAGGGGACCCGTGATACTTCTCAAGGGACCCATACGAATTTGCAGGGGACCCTTGAGTACCGTGCAGCTTTCGTAGGGAACCGTGATACTTCTCAATCAGACCGATACACAATTTGCAAATAGCGGTATGGATAGAAGTCGTACCTTAGCGGTGGATATTTATAACGTACCTAGTGTAGGCGGTTTTAGATTTTTTTCGCCCACGTTCCGTGTCTTTCGGCTCGGGTTTACTCCTGCTTTTCCATCTTCCCACGATCCCATGTTCCTCTAGCTCGTTCGGCCCTCGGCAGTTTGTCCTCCCATGTTTTGACATTGGCAGGGTGATGGGGTCGTGACGGTTCCGTGCTGTGAGGCCATGCTCCCCGAAGGAGGCGGCTGTTCTCCCTAAGGGCCACGTTCCCTTTCTCCGGGGATGCCTTTGTGGAGTGTCTCGGGCATGTGTATCCTCGGGGAAAATGCCCGAGGGCACTCCAGGAGCTGCCCGGGGCACTACCTTCGAGGAGTTCTCGGGAGATTTATGGGCATTTTGCTATGGATCGTCCTTTATGGGCTCGGGGTCTCGTTCGTGAAGTCGTTCTAAGGGGCCCGATCCCACGCTGAGGGCATGGGTCGTTCTTCATACAGGGTGGTTAAGTTAGTTATGGCTGGTCGGTTATTTTGCCGCGGGATCGATAAAAGCCGAGGGTGACATTAGTGATGCCTTCATTTTGAGCATTATAGTCCAACAAAGAACATTTTTTGAAATGATTACGGCATCAATTCATCACAGATAGTAAGATTGTGCATGGCGTTGCGAGAGCACATTGAGTTCCAATGTCCCAGTTCGTTCAGTAATGGTGAATTATGTTGGTCCATGCATTGTACCATACCAACTCCCAAATCTAAGACAACATTACAAAACACAAAATTCAAATGTCTAATAGGATTTTCCACGCACTAGTAAATATAAATTTCCACCACCTTCAAATGTCCTCCTCCTCTTCTTCCTCAATCTCTTTTTCTTAGAATAAAGAAAAAGAAAAATTGGCCAATTTTTTAGTTTTGGAAAGAACCACATTACACATCCTTTCCTCACAACAGTCACAATTAATGATGCACTACGAATCGTTTCCTTTCTAAATTATACGTCATCAATTGGGTCGATGCTACTAGAGGACCGAACTAAAATATTCCGCTACTTGCTCTCTTATTATTATTTTTTACTTTTATTATATTTCATTTAATAATATTAGCAGTAATCAAAGGGCAGCTAGAACTAGAAGAGACGTAGTATCATTCATAGCTTAACAAGTAAGAATTGTTGTGTAAGGTTTCGTGTCTCGTACGGTATTTTCTGACAATGATTTTAATTGCAACATAATTCTCCTTCCATTCCAATCGATTGATTATCCAATGATCATCTTTTAAGTTGTTTAAATGGACATTGTTTGAAGACTACCAAGCAAGAAATTTGAATTGTCCTCTTTTCCTTTTTGAGTTAGCAGAAACCAGTACAGTTAGACCATCTGGCATATTTAATTTCCTTTTACATAAGTTCAATTTTTTCTGCTAAAATTTAAATTACCATTCATTTTCTTTTTTCACTCTTCTCGTGATTAGTTTCCGATTTATCAATGGGAATTATTCCACCGCTTTCGTGCTCATAGGGCGGGAAGTTGAAAAGTTCCCCAATCCCTCGATTGAAGAAGATAGGGGTTCTCGAATTTCCCAGTAACTCTTCAGTTCAAGTCTCCGCTGTTGTTTTCTTCTCCATCCTTGTTAAGGTTGTGAAATTTTACTGTAAATTGCGAAAAGGAAGATATAAGGAGAAAGATGGCTCTACGGAAGGGCTCGAAAGTGTGGCTCGAAGACAAAGGTATGGCTTGGGTTGAAGCCGAGGTTGTCGATTTTGTCGGTAAACAAGTTCAAGTTATCACGTCTTCCGGCAAGAAGGTGATTCGGTTTTCTTGAACCTTGTTCTTGGATTGATGATGCATATTGAAATTTTTGGGTTTGTACTGCGTGATTTGAGAATTTACTATATATCTACAACATGGTTTTTTTTTTTTTTTTTTTTTTTTTTTTTTTTTTTAATTTTACTATGTTGGAGTAACGATTGAGCTTATCCTTCTCATTGTCTATGCTTTGTGGAGTAGGTTTTGGCGTTTCATGATAAATTGCAGCTGCGAGACACTGAGGCAGACTTAGGAGGAGTTGATGATATGACCAAATTAACTTACTTGAATGAGCCCGGTGTTCTTGATAATCTTCAGAGACGGTACACACTCAATGAAATCTATGTAAGTAGCTTCAAGGTGTACTTGGGTTCCTCTGGGCATTACTGGGTCTGTCTAATAGCTTAGGTGGACTTGGAGAATGCAAATGTACTTACGCAAAGATAATTATGCTGCTTATATTTACGATAAGTTAAACAATTCTGGCATGGTGTAATGAAGGAATTTTGTGTTGTTTTTGAACGGCGTCACTAGTTATGTTTATTGAATATTTGGAAAAGGGGTGTCTTTGCCAAGAACAGATAAACTTGCACAAGTTTTAGTTTCATCATGGCTGATACATGATGTTCTCTTGTCCTAGACATACACAGGAAGCATTTTGATTGCGGTTAACCCGTTTACCAAGTTGCCTCATCTGTATAATATGCACATGATGGAGCAATATAGAGGGGCTCCATTTGGTGAATTAAGCCCCCATGTCTTTGCCGTGGCTGATGCATCTTACAGGTTTATAAGTTTTGAGAAACGCATCTGTTTTTATTTTTTAAGAATTCAATCAACTAATCTTGCATATGTTTGGGAATTTTCTTGCAGAGCAATGATGAGCGAGGGTCGTAGCCAATCCATTCTGGTTAGTGGAGAAAGTGGTGCTGGGAAGACTGAGACAACAAAGTTGATCATGCAATACCTTACTTTTGTTGGTGGGCGTGCTGCTGGTGATGATAGAACAGTTGAACAGCAAGTTCTGGAGGTAAACGCGTGGTTCTAATCGCTTTAGTAGTTTCATTATTGTGTTACTGGTTGACTGGCATGCTTGTTTACTTTCCCATTCTGTCATCAATCAATTTGTTTATATCGTCATGTGACCTCTCATATGTCTTTCTAGTCAAACCCTCTTTTGGAGGCATTTGGCAACGCGAGAACAGTCAGAAACGATAACTCCAGGTGCTATTCTCTTTCGTTTGATTGTTCTTGGTTTTGGTACTTTCCTTCTATCGGTCATGCTAGTTTTGAAGCCACATGTGATTCTTTCTTCTAACATGACGATGCGTCGGGGGTGTTTTTCAATCTTAAAGTGTGTGTTATGTAGCTCTACCTGCTGTGAGTTCACTTTTAAAGTGTAGTATGACTTTAAAACTGTAGTACTTTTGATCTACTATTAATTGTTTTTGGTACTTAATTATATTATTGTGCAATATACCATCTTTACGAAACTAACAACATGGAAAGCTTAATTTACGGTTTTTTGGATTTTTTAGAACTCATTTTTGTTAGACTTCATTGGTGTTGAAAAATATCCAAACAGTTAATTGGAAGTTTTTCTGGTGTAGTTTATAGTCTACTATTGTTTGGCTGGTATCATTTAGTGAATTACGAATCTAAATCATTCCACTTAAAAATGTAGTGTACCACAGGAGATCTTATTTTGCTTTTGTCATATGCTGCTCGAAAAATCTGATGATCAATCTCTCTGTTATTTGTTCCGCTGAGTGTAAGAGAAAATCAAGAGTCTCTAGTAGATCCATGAGGATGACATCTTTGCTTGTTTTGTCTTCTAATAGTTTCTGATCTTGTCCAATATTAGGTTGTAAATAATTTTTGATACTTGCTCAGTCATGAAATTTTTTATTTTCCATGGTGTTACTTACTACTAGAAATTTATTTCTTCATTCTTGTTCATCTCCAGTCGATTTGGCAAATTCGTCGAGATACAGTTCGACTCTGGTGGTAGAATTTCAGGAGCTGCAATTAGAACGTATCTCCTTGAGCGATCTCGGGTTGTTCAAATAACAGATCCTGAGAGAAACTATCACTGTTTCTATCAGTTGTGTGCTGCCGGAAAGGTACTTCTAAAGTTTATCTTACTTATTACCATTGTCTGGATTTGATAGACAAATGTATTGTTTCAAGATTCTTGGTTAGTTGATAATCTGGGTGATTTGATTTTCCATAACCTAGAAATTGGTTTTTGACTATTAATTTGGTTTCTGACACCGGTTTCGCTCGCTACCACATTCTTCGGTAATATTCTACGCATCACAAAGCTCCATGGCCAATGGCGAGAGCGCGTATTTATTTCTTAAAAATGGTGTGGGGCTTCACATAGCGCAATACAAAGCAATGAGTCTTGACGGGCATTAACTAGTGGTTGATCCATGTCTTGGTCGTGTTGGATGAAACACTAGTGCTTGTGTGATTGTAAATTCATCATGAAAGGTCGCACAGATTTGGTAACCAATGTGATGGTTGAAATCGAATTTCAAATTTCAAGCGTGCCCCACAGTCATACATGAAACTTGTATTTCTGCAAATGTTTTGACCATGATCTGGCCTTAAGTGTGGCTAGTTCAAGAGCAAGAGAGCTATTAGACAAATGGTTATAACTATTAAAGTCATTTTGGATCCAAAGTTCACTCCAAGCCAACAGATAATTGATAGTTTACTTCTCCATTGGGTTGGGTCACAGAATGGTAGGGGTAGAGATGAATATACGTCTTATATATTTTAGTACATAGTAGTCTCAAACACCCACCGTACTTTGATTTGCTCTCGTCGTGCCATGCACCATGGTCTGATGAAGCTTCGCCCCATAATGTGCCGTGCGCCACTTACTACTATGATTCGGCATTATTCTTGTTTTTCCAACGGAAAGTTATCCTTTTACGATCAGTATTATGGATGCTCATTGTACAATCGAGATACGTGAACTTTCAGAGCATAAGTAAATGTGCTTGTTTTAATGTGGAATTCAACATTTTGGTGTTGTATCTGATGTTGTGGGGTTGCTTGTCAGGATGCAGAGGCATACAGTCTTGGTCATCCGAGTGAGTTTCAGTACTTGAACCAAAGTAAAACTTATGAGTTGGAGGGAATTAGCAATGCTGAAGAATATTTAAAGACTAGAAGGGCAATGGATATAGTTGGCATTAGTGAAGACGAGCAGGTTAAGTAGATGGAGTTTATCCTTTTACCTTAGCCAACTATTATTTTTGGCTCAAACTTTTTTTCCCAACCAGGAAGCAATATTCCGAACCCTGGCTGGTATATTACACCTTGGGAACATAGAGTTCTCTCCTGGAAAAGAGCATGATTCATCAGTTGTAAAGGATCAGAAATCTAGTCATCATTTGCAAATTGCTGCCAATCTCTTTAGGTGTTCATCTATTATTGGTGACTTTTATGAAGTTTATATGGACAGATGCCACTCGCTCTACTTGACTTGTCCATTATATTGTTTGTCCTGTTGGAACATTCTCTTTCATCACATTAGACTCATCTCATTTTGGTTATGTTCTCATGTAGTCCTCATTAGGTTTACTTGTTTTAATGTTTCTTAAAATTTGAATGTTTTGTTGTTTCAGTTCTCATAGTTCATTTTAGTTGCTAATGAATGTGCATTTATTTTATACTGACTGTGTCTTTGCTTTTCAAAGGTTTTTTGTTCACATTGTTATTTATTAATAAACTCAGGTGTGACCTCAATCTCTTGCTAGCCACGCTTACTACACGTTCAATTCAAACTCGTGAAGGCATAATTGTTAAGGCTCTAGATTGTAGTGCTGCCGTAGCTGGTCGTGATGCATTGGCCAAAACTATTTATGCTAAGCTTTTTGACTGGTCAGTCAAATTTCGTTTCCTTCATCACTTATCAGCCTCCTTTGCTTCTAAAATGAGGATTATTTGTTTTTCCAGGCTTGTTGAAAAGATTCCTCGCAACAAATCTGTTGGGCAAGATAGGAATTCTAAGATACAGATTGGTGTCCTGGACATATATGGATTTGAATGCTTTACGTCAAATAGGTAACTCGTCAATGTCAATCGTATATATTCTTCATGATCATCCAATAATTAGAATATGCATTGTAAGATTGAGGGGCTACTGTTTAATGAAAACTTTAGTTATCAAATTCCTAGGCGAGTCATCTTAGAATTTGCTTTCTAGTTTCTACATAAGCTTTGGAACTACTGGACCACCGGTATGTGGACCAAATCCATGTAGAAGCATAATCACCATCCCAGTTTTTGTTAGAACTTCCCATTTTTATCAATCAGTGAGGTCTTAGTGAGGTCTCATTTTTTATTGTTGGTGAACAATATTCCAGACAACTTATATCTCTGCAAGGCCATGTTAATTTTGGCGTGTTTTAATTGCGTGTGAGATATTAGTCAAGCCGTATGTATGCTCTGGATATAATTTCTTGATACTGCCCTGCCTCTACAGTTTTGAGCAATTCTGCATTAATTTTGCAAATGAAAAGCTTCAACAGCATTTTAATGAGGTGAGATGATGTTTATGCGATTATTAGTCATATCTAATGTAACTTCTATTTGCCGATTCAGTGCTATATTCTCTTGATCCTTCCCATCTTTTTTTATTTTCCAGCATGTTTTCAAGATGGAGCAGGAAGAGTACCAAAGGGAGGAGATCAATTGGAGCTACATTGAATATATTGACAACCAAGATGTTTTGGATTTGATAGAAAAGGTTATATCTGACTCTCTGTTTATTTGTCTTATTTTTATATATGATACTGAGTGTTTCTGCAATGAATATTAAACAGTTGCTACATTGAAGTTAAAGAGTTGCTACAAGCAATGCCTTTGTTTTGATTGGTCTTTCTTTGTGTAGAATGATAATTGATTTTCTTCCTACCTGGAAAAATTTTCTATGCAGATTGTAATAGTAAATGATCTTGTAGACTCCACTGTTCCTATGGATCCTGAATAAATGATTTGATTTTTAGTAAGTGAAGCACGTCTTCTTCTATGATGCATGTCCTTGTTTGGTAATAAGAGACCATGCTTCATTTATTGAGGAATATATATTTTTCTTAAATTAACAATTAGCTAGAAGGAAACAAAACCTCATTTTGTGTGCGTCCTTCGAAAATGCATTTTCATCTGCAGGACCCTCTTATAACTTGCTGCTCTAAAGTAAAGAATATCAGATCTATTAGATTAGTTTCTTTTCTCTCTCACTCTCTCTCTCTAATGCTTGTTTCTTTTCTTGTTTTTATTATTGTGATGATACCTTTTTATCATACTTATCCCATCGGTTTTGTCTATATGCAGAAGCCAGTGGGCATAATTGCTCTTTTGGACGAAGCTTGGTACAAAATGTGTTTGCTCTTGTCAATGATCAGCTTTAGTTGTAATATTGTACTAATAGTAATTACTTGTTGTCCTGCAGCATGTTTCCAAAATCAACACATGAAACCTTCTCAAACAAGCTTTTCAAAAATTTTCAATCCCATCCACGGTTAGAGCGAGCAAAATTTTCTGAAACAGATTTTACGTTGCTCCACTATGCTGGGAAGGTACATCTTCCTGCATCACAAACTCGATATTGCATTTTATCATTTGCCGTCAATATTATTAATCTATCTTTCCCTTTAATTTTTTATATTAGGTTAATTATCAGACAAATACCTTTCTGGAGAAAAATCGTGATTATGTTGTCGTTGAACATTGCAATCTACTGGCATCCTCCAGATGCTCCTTTATTTCTGGTCTCTTTCCACCGTTGCCTGAAGAATCCTTTAGATCATCTTATAAGTTCTCATCAGTGGCCTCTCGATTTAAGGTACTGAAATTTTATTTTCCTAAGGCTGCAAAGTTACTGAAACTTTTTCCCATTTAGTTTAAGGGAAAATGTGGGTTAGAACTGCGAACTTCTGTTTGCGTGTGTGTGCGTGTGCGCGTGGAAATGTGGAACCATTGGGCCGTTCCGTTTATCTCTTAGTTATTATGGACCATGGAGGAATGCCTCTTATGTTTCAGAACATGAGGTCTAATTTTCCCTTGTTCGTTATAATGTTGTTTGTTGTGTTATTGTTATTGTTTCATATTAACTTAGAAGGTTTTCGTTCCACATAAGTTTTTCCTGATTTGATGATTAATCCTGTCACCGTGTTTACTTGTTGAACATGTGATGTGGACCTGCCGCAGATATATTAATTTTGACACCTCTATTTGCAACTTCCAGCAACAACTTCAAGCCTTAATGGAGACCTTAGGTTCGACGGAGCCTCACTACATCCGATGTATAAAGCCAAACTCTCTAAATAAGCCTAACCGATTCGAAAATCAGAGCATCCTTCATCAGTTGCGTTGTGGGGTAGGTAGAATTGTCAAATTTGTAGTACTCACTTTTCGTAGCAGCTTGAGTATATTGCTTGTTTGTGTTCATTTCTCTAAATATTTTCTGTGCACTTGTCTGAACTAGTTTTCTTTTAATATCTTATGCAGGGTGTTCTAGAGGCTGTTCGTATTAGTTTGGCTGGCTACCCAACTCGGAAGACTTATCATGAGTTTGTTGACCGATATGGGATAGTTGCCCTAGACATTTTGTATGGAAGGTGGGCTGAAGTTATAAGTAGCAGTCCAAATTGCCTGTCAACACGTACTTTCTTGAATAGTAGATCTCTATAAGTGATAATTGTAAATCAATCATCTTTTCAGTTGTTGATTGCTATATCTTTCTTGTGCATTCTTTTAGTTTCTTCTTGCCCAGTCTAATCGGGTTGGACTACCTTAACTGATGATTCAATGCTTATTCGAAATAAGTGTATCTATATATTTCAGAGTTCTTTTGTATCTGAATGCATATTTGTTTTTTATGTTCAGTTTTGATGAAAAAACCATGACTGAGAAGATATTACAGAGGTTGAACCTGGCTAACTTTCAGGTGTTCTATGAAGCTTTTTTTAAGCAACACAATTACTTACGTAATGCAGTGCCTTTCTTATGTGTGGTGTGCCGTGTGTGTACTAACAATTTTCCTTGCCTTTAACAGCTAGGGAAGACCAAAGTGTTCCTCCGGGCAGGTCAGATTGGTATATTAGACTCACGTCGCAATGAAGTTTTGGATTCAGCAGCCAAATGCATTCAGGGGCATCTGCAGACATATCTTGCTCGTAGGAGTTTCGTTACAAATCGCGTTGCTGCGATTTCTTTACAAGCGTGTTGCAGAGGTAATGTTTTGTGTCACCTTTTTATTTACTGGGTGAATCGTGAGTTGAACTTCGAGGCAAGGATGAGAGTATCTACTGATTTCAATTTCCAGATCATTGGCTCTCCAACAATATTCACCGACGTTCCTGCTATCCAGTTATTTTTCCATTTTGCCAGTGTCAAATAGATACCGATAGTCCACCAATTTTTTCCCCCAAGAATAATGTGTCCTACCAATACCGATATTTTCAAACTTGCTTCGAGGTTCTATGTTGATATTTAAAAACTAATTTCAACATTTACTCGTATAAAGTAGTGGTTATGTGATGTAAGTGTAAATTTAACCTTGCAGGCTGTCTTGCACGGAGTATATTCACTTCTATGCGGCAGAGAGCTGCTGCGATTTTGATTCAAAAATATTTTCGAATGTGGTTTCTCAGGCATTCATACTTGCAACTTCATTCAGCCACTGTGCTCATACAATCTTGTATCCGTGGCTTTTCGACACGCCAAAACTTCCTATACAGGAAAGAGGAAAGAGCTGCCACTCTTATCCAGGTTAGTACAGTTTCTTCAGTATCCACCAATTCTGTTGCTTAGATGTATAAATTGTCTGTAAAATATGTCGTGTGGCGTAGCTTGCACATTCATTATGACTATTATGGATTTTGAAGTTTACAGCTTCATTGGTAATCCCATTTTTTCCAAATTTTTGTTGACTATGTTAGCTTGTTTTAGTGTGCTTTTACTTCTTGGTTAACTTAACATAGTGATTTTATCTTTAATGGAATACGAGGTTATTATTATTTGGCGTTATTTGTTGATTTCTCTGTCACTATCATAGAATTGGCTTTGTATCAGGCTTGTTGGAAGATATACAAAATTCGATGTATTTATCACAACCGGCAGTCTAAGATTATTGCCATACAATGCCTCTGGAGACAAAAACTAGCCAAAAGAGAATTAGGGCGGCTTAGGAAGGTGAGAATGTATTTTACTGTCATGCTGTGCTCTAACGCCAGAGATCATATTTGTTTCTTTTTTCAATATATTCCTTTTTTTGGAGACTCGATGAGTGTGGGCCGATAATCTGCTACGGCGTTAAAATACAAAGAATAAAAGTTGACAAATTTGTTTTTAAAAATTTGCTGATTTGTAGAATATGTGTCAACCACATACTCTGAGGCATTGGGCTCTATGGTTCCTCACCACAGCCTATTCCTGAGCCTCAGAGCCTTGAACTGTATGATTTTTCTCACTGTACTCACAATTTTTTGTTCGTTCTATTCGATAAAAAGGAAGCCAATGAGGCTGGTGCTCTGCGTTTAGCTAAAACCAAGCTCGAAAAGCAGTTGGAGGATCTCACTTGGCGCTTACATCTGGAGAAGAAGATACGAGTACTGATTCCTACAAAACTTCTTAGTGGATCAGTGAATCCTGTTTATGATATTTCTAAATTTCCGACACCTAGTTCTCAATTTAGTGTGATTGACTCAAGATAATAAGTCAACTGATAAAATAAAAAAATACATGTTATGATGCGTTTACATATCTATATTGGCATAACTGACAAAGTCTTCATATGTTGTTGCTCATCCCATGTTCCAGTTCACATTTTTCCATTGTCTCTTCAATGTTTTTTCTTGCTAAGTCAGCCTCTTGTGTGCAAAGTGACTGTAATTCTTTATGGAGTTTTAATTTCAATTTCCCTGTCCGATTTGGAACATTGCCTCTAATTACATATGTGATTTGGTGCAGGCTACCAGTGAAGAGGCTAAGTTATCCGAAATCTCAAAATTCCAGAAGATTGTGAAGTCCCTGTCTCTGGAACTAGATGCTGCCAAACTTGCTACACTTAATGAGTTCAACAAGAACATGGTGCTTGAAAAGAAGCTTGCGTTGTCAGTCAAAGAAAATTTAGCGTTAGAAAAAGAAGTTGCATCTTTATATGAAACGCGGAATGAAAATGTTCTTTTGAAGGTATATATGTGCTTTTAAAGGAACTGGATGCTGCCTACGCTTAAAATCTTTTTATAATTGACTACTGTACAGAAATGTTGGTGGATGGAATATTTTAATGGGTAATTCCGATGCATTTCTTGTTTTTGATATGCATAGCGTTCTGCTGTATGATATTGTTTCAGCACTTCGTTAACCCGGGTTGTTAAAAACTGAGTCCGCTTTGCTGACTAACATCGACTCTTGCAGAGTTCTTTGACTGCATTGACGGAGAAAAACTCAATGCTGGAAAATGAACTTGCTGCAAGGAAGAAAGATGCAGACGCTACCATTGCTAAGTTGCAAGAAGTTGAAAAAACATGTTTGCAGCTCCAACAAAATTTACGAAGGTATTGCAAGTATACCTTAGTAGCGCCTACACTCAAGGCATATAGTTGCACCCTACATATGAACAACTAAGAATGTACTTATTTGGTATTTCCCATTGTTACTCTGGAAATGATTACTATCACATGGAATGGTTGGATTTACTGAGGCTTTGTTTTGTTGTTTTGCCAGCATGGAAGAGAAGCTATCAAATATACAAGAAGAGAATCATATACTCCGTCAGAAGACATTGCATGTCACTCCAAGGAGCACTGGTCTTGTAAAACCTTTCCTTGATGTAAGCTTCTTCATGAAATTTTATTTTTTCGTTTGTGGCAAAAAAAGCATTTTCTGGCGCTCCAGTTGGCTGAATCTCCAGTTTTTAAGTCTGCTACATAATATATTTTCATTTGGAACAGAAGTTCTCTGGGGCACTTGTTCTCTCTTCTACTGATAAAAAATCTTTCGTAAGTGGCTGTCTGAACCTATGTTTTGCGGATGGTTATGTATTACTGCAACTAAGGTTCAATCAAACTCATTCAGGAATCGCCTACTCCATCAAAACTCATTGCCCCACCATCACAAGCTTTTCTGATTCACGACGAACAAAGTCAGGGATTGAAAGGCACCAGGTTTTGCGCCTGTATCTTTAAGATGACTCAGTTTGAATAATTCCACGCGCTTCCTAATTTATAGTGAAATATAATTGAGCTAAAACCGTTTGCGTGTACCTCTTTTAAGATGTGATAGTTGTTGCAGGGTAACTCTGAAGTTTTGTCACGATGTATTAAGGAAAATTTGGGCTTCCAGGACGGGAAACCTGTAGCTGCTTGTGTGATCTACAAATGTCTGATCCATTGGCATGTCTTTGAATCAGACAGAACTGCGATTTTTGACTTCATTATTGAGAGCATCAATGAAGTTATCAAGGTGACTTCTACCTGCTAAATTTCTTGGGTTTATCATATCTCTCCTTGAGTCTCTACTCCCTCCTTTTTATATTTATTATGTCATTTTATTACATCTTGTTTCTGGTGCTACCTGATACGTGATTAATGAAAAAAATGGGGCTCTTGGTGAGTGCCTCGATAAATTGTAGAGACCATGCATTCATTTCACATTTGTATACATTGTTGCATTCGTAATTCCCTGTTCACATGTAACATGTTATTGCAGGAGGGCGATGAAGATTCCACTTTGCCTTATTGGTTGTCCAATGCGTCTGCACTGCTATGCCTTCTTCAGAGAAATTTGCGGTCTAATGGTCTTTTGACTGCAAATTCTCAGCGTTCCTTAGGTTCTACAGGGCTTAATGGGAGACTTGCGCAAGTAAGTTATAGAATGGCTCATAATGTGGCTTGAGAATATCATTTCGTTACGAATTGTACTTGGCTGGTATATCTTCCAGTTAATCAATATTTTCATTAAACTCTAGGATACACCTTTGTTTAGTTTAATTTATGTTGCTAAAAAAAGAAGAAAAGAAAATTAAAACATTGACATCTAGTTTACAATATGCATGAGATAGGCGCATGGACATGTTCTGTTGTCGAGGTGAGATTGTTAATTTTTGTGTGCTTTTATATTTGGGTAACTGATTTTCTTGATATGCTTTTCATGTTTTGCCTGACAGCACTATCGTGTTCTGATGGTCACTTAAATATGTTGAACATTAAGGAATTCATGCATCATGTTACTGATGTATGGCTCTATGTTCATGACAGGGTCCGAGATCATCTTTTAAGTATCTGGGTTTGGAGGATGGCTTATCTCATATGGAAGCTAAATATCCTGCCATACTATTCAAACAACAATTGACTGCATGTGTCGAGAAAATTTTCGGTTTGATCCGGGATAATCTGAAGAAAGAAATATCGCCTCTATTAGGACATTGCATTCAGGTGGGTTCTTCCCTTCTCAGTCGGCAATTGTCTCTTATGTGGTCTAGATAATATGATGTTTTTCTTTAGTTTTTGCATGCTTGGATATCAACAAATGGGATAATTTTCATCTGTATGAGACTTTCAGTGCGTGTATTCCATGTCAATGGATTCAACAATCTCCTATTTTCAACTATTTGCGGTTGGAATTTATGTCTAAATTGGTATCTTTAATCTGCTTTTAATGGTGATGTGTTGAAGAGATGTTCTGACTTTGATGATAAGTGAGCTATACACGTTTGAAAATTCCTAATGCAACACAATTTTCATGGTTGAGGTGCATGTTTGGTTTATCTCTGGTGCTAGCAAGCATTCCTTTTAGTGTTTCATGAATAACATCACATAAAAGGTTACTGATCCTGCGTATATAAATGCGCCTTTGTGTGCTTGCCAAAAAGGCACCCAAAATCCAACGGGTTCATGGTGGGAAGTCATCTAGATCACCTGGTGGTATCCCTCAGCAATCACCTGGTAGTGAGTGGGAGAGCATTGCCACGTTCTTGGACTCACTGATGAGTCGTTTACGAGGAAATTATGTTAGTATTGATCATTTCCTTCATTTTTTGATCCATTTGGGCTGATCAGTGTTGATCTTTAGCTTATCCAAATAACCTGCAGGTACCTCCATTTTTCATCAGGAAGCTTATTACGCAGGTCTTTTCATTCATTAATATACAGCTATTTAACAGGTATAAGGCTGACTCTGTAGTTGGGAAAGGTACATAATTTTTTTGTTGAACAATGCGAAATAGCTGAGAATTATATGCAGTCTTCTGCTTCGACGTGAGTGCTGCACATTTACCAATGGTGAATATGTTAAATCTGGACTTGCTGAATTAGAGAAATGGATAGTCATCGCAACAGAAGAGGTTTCCAATATTACTTTAAGAATATTTCACCCGATTATGGTCGGAGCTCTGCTTCTTTTTGTCCCTGTTTCTTACGTAATACCTAATGCAGTATGCAGGAACGTCTTGGCATGAGTTAAATTATATTAGACAAGCCGTTGGATTTTTGGTGCGTGGCACATATATCTCCATTTCTTGTGATATTGGATCTTCGTTATGGTCGCTGATTTGTCATGCTGTCGCGTTCAGGTCATACATCAAAAGCGGAAGAAATCTTTGGAGGAGATAAGACAGGATCTCTGTCCGGTATGAGTCGTGATGTACTAAAATAAATTATTTTTTTATCTCATCTAATCCTACTTCTGTTTGTAATTGTTTTGCAGAAATTGACTGTAAGGCAGATCTATCGAATAAGTACGATGTATTGGGATGATAAGTATGGGACTCAAAGTGTGTCAAACGAGGCAAGTGGTTTTTCCATCCATTATTTATGATGAAGCGAATTGAAGTTATAATATTGGGCGTTTATTGATCATCATTATACGTTTTTGAGGAACTGGCTGGATCGCTTTCATAATTTGTTGGTCGATTTTGATCGATATTTCTTCATTATCGTTTTTGTAGGTTGTGGCTCAGATGAGAGAGATTGTAAATAAGGACTCCCAGAATTTATCCTCGTCAAATTCATTCCTATTGGATGATGATCTCAGGTAAATGTGTATCGTCTTCCACATGAAATCAAAAGATGAATAATAGGAAATGAAAACATTTCCCAGTTCCAGAATTATGAACACAAGCGATAGCTGAGGCGCAGTAGTCATTCACACACACACGCACGCACACAAACATATTTATATATCCGTGTATTGGATTGAATGAATGTAAAAGATGGTTGACTATTCTGCATATCTTGTTGCGTTACGTTGCAGTATCCCTTTCTCGACAGAAGACGTATACATGGCAATTCCAGCCCTCGATCCTTCAGACATTCAACTCCCGCACTTCTTTTCGGAATATCCCTCTGCACTTTTAATGCTGCAGAATAATAATAGTGGTAATAATATCAAGTAAGTAAACAGAGGATGGCGGGAGACCGGCCACTCGCAGGTTGTAATCGTTGATGCTGTTGTGTATCTAATCTATTGATGGAACCAAATATGTATCTTTCTCTGCCTTTGTTAGTTAACACGCCAGATTAGTTTTATTGTATTGTACAAAGTCAGATAGGACAGGATTGGGATAGGATAGGATAGGTAGTAAATCTATGCATCAAAAGTGTTTTTTCATGCTTTTCCCAACTCTTTCGCTGTCTCTCTCTCTCTCGCCTCTCTCTCTCAACAATCATCTTTTGTAAAATTAGCTATAATAATACACATCTATTGAAAAACTGTCTCGCTCGACTCTACGTATTTTGGATTTTAAAATGTTATGATCATCACAGTCCACGACCCAATTTAAGCTTGGTAATGGCCAGTACAGATTCTGATCTTGTAAAGCATTGGGGTGAGGAAATACTAGTTACAATTGAGTGTTCACTGCGTGCGTGAGCTATAATTTTTCTTCTAAGCTTATTGGCCCTCATCTAAAATCTGATTTTGTCAAGCAGCAGTTAGTTTGTTTGTGTTGCTGCAAATCTGCCATTAGGAAATGA
This sequence comes from Craterostigma plantagineum, assembly GCA_027422505.1. Taxonomy (NCBI): domain Eukaryota; kingdom Viridiplantae; phylum Streptophyta; class Magnoliopsida; order Lamiales; family Linderniaceae; genus Craterostigma; species Craterostigma plantagineum. Next base: position 6,203,779 of record JAPQWV010000038.1, read on the forward strand.
TCTCCAAGTAAACTCGTCCTCCATTTTGCTTCATAGTCGTGTTTGGAGGCTTGAAGTCATATGGCTAGGCCAAAGCCAATGTGAACTACTTCAGGGACTAAAGCTTTTCCATGATATGTGTAAATGGCCTCTTCTTTTTCTCCTCCTTGACAACATAACTAACTGATTCCTCCACAATGAGCTCGTGTCATAAGGTGTTTTTTTTTAAAAGAAGGATTTCATTCATAAATCCAAATGGATACAAAGATGCAATAGAGCAATAACAAGATATTACAACATAATTGACCATTTTTATTGCGTAAATGACCGGTGATAGCATAGTATCCGTTCTCAAAGCCCAAAGACGGGGAAAAACCCCCAAAGGGGACTCCCACGAGGGGAGAGATAGGCTGCCACGAGGAGAGAAAAAACTCCTCCAAAGGGGAGAAAACTCCAAAAAAAGAGTGTCTCCCACGAGGAGAACCCTGCCGAACACAAAGGGCCGAGCGGTGGGTGGGGTTGTCGGCGACAGGCGCCAGGCGAGCCTAGCGTCAAGAGGAAAAAAAGGACATGCGAACGCGGCTGGTGGCAGAGGCAAGCGCGGCTGGCGCGGCTGGCACGGCTGGCAGAGGCGGAGGTCGGCGTCGGGGTGGAAGAAGTGGTGGTGGGCGGTAGAATCTTTTTTTAAAAAAAACAGAGAAGAAATCACAGAAAAATAGTTCCCCTACCTTCATTAATGGGGAAGAAGGGTGGCGGCATCTATGAGGAAGTAGGGTTTTGGAGGGAGAAGAAGAGGGCCATAAGGTGTTGGGGGTCATATATAGGGTATTGCTTTCGAGACCCCCTTGGGGAGTTGGGGGTGAACACAATGTGAATGTTTTAAAATTTCTAAATCTCTACATGTAATTCATGAACATTAATTTCAAAACATTAGTTAATTTTTTTATTGGATTCCACACCACTTATTGTTCCCAATTTTCAATATTTGTTAATTAACTAATTTATTTTTCAAACTTTTGGATGCATTTAAAATGTAACACTTTCAAATTTACTAAAAATTTTAATTTTATTGACGTTAATAATTAATTTATTTTTAAAAAATTCATATAATATTAATATTTGTTATTAGTTTACAAACAGATTTAAATAAATAAAATAGAACCATCTCAGTAGCAATATATGTTTAAAATATTGAACTAGTAATTTGTAATAACTTTATTTATATTTTTAAAAGTCATAGAATAATATACAATTAATGTATCCCACGAGCAAACAAGCCAACAATGTACTAATGATTTTTTATCTCATTTGTTTGATGTAGGTAAAAGAATAATTTAAATAATAGTTATCACATCCTCAATATTATCAACTATTGTTAATAAACATTACTTAAGAGTATATAAGCATAAAAATGGATGGAACGGTACCTTGATGATTTTAAATTTAGACAAATTACATTTTATAATAAATAGAGTGTGATAATAAATTGTAGATAAATAGTAGGTGATAGTAAATAAAAGGGTGTAATAAATAGAGGGTGATAGTTAACACGGGGTGAATTTTGAGAGGTGCGTATAGAATTTTACCCTCTTATATATAGGCTCATCGACACAACTTTCCATGTCACAAGAACACTCTTTCTTAGACAATAAAAAACATTACCAATAACAATATTTGTTTGGATTAGGATAAGTGCATACAATCTTCTTATCAAAACATGAAATCAGAAAAAATTGCAATAAATATAGTAATTAACTGAATTGATTCATAATGAAAATATTAGCACTAGGCAATATAAAGATACACATTTAATTGCAATGAATATCATTAACCATCATAACATAATTCTGACCGAATATCATTAATTGAATTCCTCAGTTTATAATTCTAAGCAAATACAATTTTAAAATCGAAAAGTGGCTGATCACGTCTTTAATGATATCTGGCATATATGATTATTACAAGATTCAAGCATGGAATACGATTAAATCTGCACTTAATACATTAAAAAAGCATTCCAATAACGGAAACCCTAAGTGCTGCCTACACCAATAAACCCTATCACTATATAATAATCCCACGCTCAGCGAATCACTTTAACAACCAAAAGCAAGCATAATCACATCCAAAATATGACGAGAAAAAAAAATCAAACGCGAGCGCATCGATAACGAGAGAAAGCGCAACAGCGCTTTCAAGAACCGCCTCGAAGGGCTGACCAAGAAAGCCGAGGAGCTCTCAGTTCTGTGTGGAGCGGAGGCGGGATTTGTCATTCATACGGCGACACAAAACAATGCCGTTCAGTGGCCAAGCGCAGAGGCCTTCAGAGACAAAATGGAAAGGTTCCTCGCCTTCTCTGAAGTCGAGCGAGGGAAGAAAATGACGATCCACGACAAATACCTCGAACAGCAGTTGGAAGAGGGGCAAAAGAATCTGGCCAAGCTCAAACGTAGGAACGATGTTAGTGAAGGTCGGAAGCTGATGAATGAGCTGGTACGAGGCAGGTCTTTGGAAGAGTTTGATTTGCATGAAGTTAAAATTTTAGGTAAGTATGCCTCTGAAAAGATGGAGAAAATGATGGAGCAGGAGATGAGTGATAAAGGTGAAAATAATCAGTTGGTTCCTATGGAGGAGCAGGTTGAATCGGCTAATGAGCATAAAGAAGATATAATGGCGATTGAGGAGATGAAGAATGATTTGTGGTTCTCTGCTGAGACCATGGCTGCTGAGACCTTGAAAGAAACGTCGAATCCAAATAACGACGACGACGGATGGAAGTGAAGGTTTTTTTTCGGGATTTTTTTGTACTTGTTGCCTTCCAACACCGATCTTGCTGGTTGTGGTGGAGGTTGATGATCAGAGATAAAAGAAGGATTTCTAAATAACGTTGGAGAAAATGCCGAGCGAGGGAGTGGACATGGCGATGACTTAGTTATTGAATTTTCGAGATTGTTTTCCTGCGTTATCATATTGCGTTGGTTTCTTTCTAGTTATGCTTTCTAAGTTGCCTACCATCTTTGTTTAACTTTGTCAATTTAAGGGTTAATAATTTCTTTTGACACAACTTTATATGGTTGCATTTTAAGACAGACAGCATTTAAGGATAACAAGTGCCGGTTAGATGACACGTCTCCGTTGTGTGACGTGAACTTCCAACTCGATGGTTGATCACTCGCGTGAATGTTATGCGACGAGATAAATGTATTACCCGTTTTTAACGAGATTTATGAATCTTCGTTCCATTATAAACTTCGAAAATTTTCTTTGATTATGAAGACCCATGAGAAATTGATGTCGCTTTAACCTTATTCAATCACTAACGTGAAGCTAGCAGTTTCTAACGATTTTTTGGTGTCGTCGGTGGTTTTCCAATGTGACAGAATGTTTACGAGAAAAGTGTTACCCAGAAATAAGGAAGTGTTACCCAACAGACGTGTTAATACGTTGCAAACTTGCTTGTTATCATTAGTCCCCGTTTATATAGCTGAGGATCGATCACTAAATCCTATGATAAAATTGAGTCGAATCCGCCTTATTCGGTTATTCAAGTGAGATATTCCATTAATTTAAGCTTTATATTTTCGACGATTTAATTCTGTTGACTCTTTACTGACACAATATTAGCGTATAGTAACACTTAACTTTTTCCAAATATTTCTAACATTCCTCCTAAAATTTAGTCAAATTTAGAACTCGCACCAAAGTCTTAAAACTCAAAATTATACCAAATAGAGGACAACGGGTCACTTAAACTTCTTAAAAAAAATACAGTTACTACGTGTTCCACATGTGATACCTCTTATTTGTTTCACTATGACAAATGATTTGAAATTTCATACCACTTTAAGAAATATTTATTTACGCTAAATTTTTCCAGCGAGTTCATTTTCAGCTCTGTTAGCCTTGAACGACGAAAGATGAATCCGACATGGTGGCGCGACGTAATATCCAAGCTATGGGTCTCTCGAAATTTATATATGATGACGTAAACATCAAAATAAACTCTCGCGGCACATCAAATTTGGTTTGGTGCAGCGGATGCTCAGAGTACGAATATATTAGATATTTCGATTGCTAAAACTACATTTTATTGTGTCGATGCCACTTATTAGCCATACTGTAACACAATATTTGTATCTAGTAATACTTCTTGTTGTGTGATAACAATATATTGCAATTTGATAACGTAACATGGGCGATCGATACCACTTCTTAGTACTCTTTTATAAGGGTATTTTGATCGGATCGATTATTTTGTCCTTTACTCTAATTTAAGTTCAAAATGGATCCCTAAAACTATATTTTCTCTAACAGGGGTCTGAAACCTGTTTTCAAAATATATGGGGCCCTGAAATCTAAACGCCCCTCAAAAATTAGATTGTTAAAAGAGAACAGATGAATAAAAATCACACAAGATGCATTGGTTAGACATACCAAACGACGTACACGTTCATTAATGCAAGCCAACCACGTGAATGATAAGTTCAGATAAAACCAAGTGAAAATAAGAATCGTTACAGAAAACATACAATTGGTGGCAATGACATGTCCAATCGGCACGACGACAATGTTCCAACAAAAACTTCTTATATTAATATTTGTAACACATCTATGCCCAACAGACAAATATTTATACTGCAAGATTCAAAATACCATACATGGGAACAAGAACAAAAAATACGCTGCTATATTGCTCAGATTTTAGCATGAAAAAGCAAGGGTAAATTCGAATCATTAGCGTATCCGTAGCCATTAAAACATAGATGCACAAGCATACACGCAAAGAGTTATTGCTGCTGTAAAAGTACATATGGGTATGAATCATCAAATCAAATTATTTGTGAACTCCCTCACATAATCTTGTATCTTTTCTCCTGTACACCCGTTACCCCCATTTGTATCTCTATTATCGTGTGAAGTGGCATCTGCAATGCAATAAAGAAAAAAAAAAAGAAAAAAGAAATCAAAGAGACGAGCCAGATTTCATCACTATTAAACAAGAGGGGCTTGTGAACTCGATAATGCATTTAAGTAGGAAAAAGTATATTATACAGGATTGGATTGAAATGGCATCTTAAGTAATGGCATTGATCCTAGTCTTGCTCATACTTAGTTACCTCTATGTTGGGAATCTCTTGTAAAGGCCTGTCAGCAAAATAAGCATATAAAGCCCTCAACACAGCCTGTAAAAGAATTGCAGGGAAATATTCATCACGTCTATCCATCGATCGATTCACATGGCAGGCGAAAAATGTCGGTGAACGAACATGCTTTTAACCTGGTGAGATACGACCACGACGGGTGCCCTTTGACGTTCGAGCTCAACAATCACAGGTTCCAACCTAATAAACATCCATCATCAGACAAAATGGTTAATCGACCTTTAACTTGGCTTATTAGCTTAGTTTAAAACTGCATGCGTGGGACAAACCTTTGTATTACATCAAGATAAGACTCCCCACGAGGATACCTATACCTCAACTTGTCCTTCTCACGTGATCTGTGTATGCCAACATGATGATGATCAGCAACTATGCAGCTGTTGTATAGTAATTAGTATTTGCATTGCATTGATGATGTAAAGGAACAAGTTTGGGATGCCAAGCAAGTGTAGTTTGACTGGAACCATCACAGCACATTCTTAAATCTAATGGATGCTTTGGTTTACTGTTGATTTATGCGAATTCTTTCAAGCACGTCAGTTAAGTGTTGACTATAAAGTATTTTAAATTTTTGTAGTTTGATCTGTATTGAGGATTAGTCGTCTCATCAAGTATCTTAAGACGATATTCTTCTTGCTTAACATTTCTATTCCATGGATAAAAACTCCCCGCACCACCTTCATTCTAAAACTTCATATTCCAAAAATGAGATGCCACTATTTTCTATTTTTCGTGACCAAGTGATCAAAGGGTTATTTGTTCGCCCCTAGAAATAGGTCGTGAATGTTAAAGAAACAATCCTAGCAATGAAAATGAGGGTAACCGAAACATACTCGTATTCTTCGGGCATGTGTTTCATTACTTCATCATACGTCATTCCATCACATACACCAGCATTGATTTCGTCAAGAGCTCTCCATTGTATCTTCAAAAAATCATCAAAAGATTATCAGCTAACAACTTCTTATGTAGATACAAGAAAAGTATTTCCAATCAATACCTTTGGGAATCCAACTATTCGGCTTGCTGTTAGAATTGTCCTCTGCAATGTGCTGGTCCATATCTGAGCAACATGAGAAAAAAGTATTCCAAGTTCACCTAGTCATGGTTCATGCTAATTAAAAGAATATTCTAACTCCATAGCAAACAAGAAATCAAAAGGATGGAGGTGGAGTCCCCATTTTTCAACCTAGAAAACTTACAGAGGCAGCGCGTTCATTTTTCAGCCGTTTCTCTACAAAATTAGCGAGTTTCTTGGAATATATATGTCCAGTATCACTGTGCAAAGAGAACAAGCATCCTCAGTATACAACATAAGCCAATAATAGTGATATCAGAGCATACCAGTAAACCTTCGTAACACATGAGATTGAATGGAGATTGTTGCTATTTTCTAATGATTCTTTTCCTACACAAACCTATTTGATCTCAGTATAGTTTTTCTACCAAAGTCAGTTCTATTTGAAAAAGGCATAAACTTAAAGATTGTTTGGTGATTAAACCATTAATTTATCTCATACTTAAAAAGCCAAATTAGATAGTATCAACAAGAGAAACTTAAAGTGTGACATGCCGACATTAATCTTGCTAACCAAACCCAGATGCGTGAAGTGATTCTATCACCTTTTTTAATATTGAAACTAGGAGAATATGATAAACATACCAGTACTAAATGAAGGGGGTTGAAACTAAACATGTCAACTCATGGAAAATAAGTAAAATTCAACATAACATATATAAGAACAAAGGTACCTTATTACACTGTCACCACCAATTCGCCCTCGAACGTTATCCATGCTCTCTCCATGCCTCGTAAGAAATATTGGACGAGGTGTCAAATGCGTATTTACCTGCCAGAAAGGGGGTGAAATTACGAAAAAAACTCATATATCCCATCATACATTGATGTTAGAAAGCGTAATGAAGCTTCAAGCAGCATAACAACCTAAGCTTTTGTTTACACAACTCAATATTATCTGCGACAGATACGCTGATAGGAAACAGAAATCAGTATACATATAAAAAGCAACAAGGCAACAAATTCAGTACTAAAATCAAATGAAAAGGAACATCCTATCTAGACATGAATCAGAACGTAGTTCACATACCAAGAAGAAGACTATGCGCCCAGGAAGGTAGCCACTGATGTTGTTCACCTGTCTCTCATTTCTATGTTAGTATGTTCAGAAAGATAATCACACTCAACATCACCTTTTCGTTTGGGGAGGTAAAGAAAGATAATAACCACGAAAAAAAAAACATTAAAAAGGTGAAACGAATGAGAAGATGCTGCCAAAAGTAAAGCAGGAGTTTCTGGAAGTATTGAATGACAACAGACACCAAAAAGAGAGAACAATTGGAAATCAGAGTATGAATAGTTGTTAACATATGAGTTCCATTAATTCACACTTGTCAATTTACTTGAAATAATCTTGATGCACTTGAAAGGCAGCTCCAGAATGCTAGAATTAAAATGATTTATGGCATGGAATTGTTAGATTTCTTGCTGAAGGTAGTTTTATCGCTTGAAAATGATTAACTAAGCACAGCTATAGTCCTAAACTAACCAATACTGCTATTTTTATTCAAAATCAGATCCCATTTTTTTTCAAGATCAGATCAGGTGGAATAAATATTTGAAGGTAATTGTGCAATACAACGGGAAATATTACTGGTTTTAGCGTGTAAACAATGGATGTTCAACAAACTATGCTTTTTTACACGGAATCTTTCTAAGATGAGCATAAAATATTAGGTTAACCTTGAACAAAATGGATAGAATATAAAACTTTCTGAAGTAACAGTTGGACAAGATTATTACCTGTATTTGTCCACCATTACCACTGACCATGTCAATCATTTTTATATATGAACCCTCTTCTACCGGCTCATACACCTGGATACAAAAGATCGGTCCTTTGAGTGTTCATTCGAGGAAGCAGTAACTCTTGGCAACATGAGAATATTTACTTCACCTTCTCATAGTTTTCAAGTCTAACTTTGAAGTCTTGATACCCTGCTTCAAAGTCTGGCCTGGACATATAACGAATATGAAGCTGAGATACAATGGTAGAAATAAATAATGTTGAAACTGCATTCATACTCTTCAGCATAGTCTGCGCTCTGTTGAACTTTGAGACGTATATTTCTTTCGATTATCTTCCGATCATTACATAGTGTCTCCAGAAAGATGATCTGCAATTTTACATACATTGCTAACCATTCTAGAAAATGTGTACTAGATAACCCATGAATATGTGTATAAGATATAATCCCAGAAACAGTCAACAGAAGTTTGATAACCTGATACAAATAGAATAAAAAGAAAAAAAAAACAACAGTAAAGTAACAAACCTTGCATTTTCCCTCAGCCATTCTCATAAGCATATTCCTTCTTTCCCGTGTACTATTTGTAGCATCAAATATTCCTACCTATGAAGAGGAAGAAACTTATTGTAACAACAGCTGCACGATGAACGTGAACAAGAATATATTACTTACCTGACCACCTTCTTGCATCCAAGATATCATGTCCTCCATTGCTAGCGCAGCTACCTAGAAGCATGTCATGGATTAGAATTATGCGTATGGAATAAAAATGTTCATTTTGGTCGGAAATTGTGGAATACAAAGTGTACTGAGCAATTTCAAAGTATCAATGAAATGTTTGAAATAACAAAATCAAAACATGTAAAAGAAGCACAAGATACCAGCCATCAAACTTGCAATTTGTTGGGTGAATCGATAGATTTTTTCTTTTGTTAATTCAGTTCTTCAAAAGCATCTGGGTGTTATCTCTGATAATGAAATAAGTGAACACCATTTACTGCCAAATCTTTCAAATTGACTACTGATTTCTGTTTAAAAATACTTACTATAGCTTGTGATTAACAAAAGGGGAAGGCAGAGCATCAGAAGTGCAAACAATTTTTCCAACTTCGCTAAGCTAATTATTATAAATGATGCATACTACCCAAATTGTTACCAGCCTTAGCTATCGGAAATGAATCTTTAATCTCAGTGTAATGAAAAGGCCGAAGGAGCATACACAAATTTAGATTCTGCACAAGCGTCTCTCCACAACATCAGCCAATACGCAAGAGGAATATAGCTAATCTCATGCAAACGGAAATAATGCTAACGCAAAATATAATATGATAGCTATGTCACACAACCAAACTGGAATTTACATACAAAAAAAGCGAGGACGAGCTGCCTATAACGAAATTCTTGTGTAGATTACCTCATTACGTGCTTCCAAACCTTCCGGATTGTCACCGCGAAAGAAATCAGCAGACTGCATGAAAAGCACAGTTGTTTACAGAGGAAGCTAATAAACATAGATGAAACTTTAAAACACTATACATGCATGAGATAAAGCACATTCTGAAAGTTAATCTCCCATCATATGTGAGACGCTTAATAGTTCAAAAACATCATGTCAGCTAAAAATTTAGCGACATAAAGATGATGGAAGATCTAATTTCTTGGACAGACTCAAGAATAATGCACTCATTTTTTTCAGCTTATGTCTTAACAGAATATGAACCTCGTTATAGCTATCTGATGAACTTTTTTATTCAATAAAGTAATGATCCAATATCCTTTTACCAGCAAATGTCAACCGTGGTGATGGATCCTGTCTTAAAATGGTGGTTCTGGTTCCCCTCATTCAACAAATTATTGATTGTTGAATTGATCAGAAAAAGAATTGGAAATTAAAGGAAATATATCATCAATATTTAGAAGTGGAAAATACAAAATAGGGCGACAGAACAGTTCCACCCGCAAATACAAACACTAAAATCAGCATGAAATTTATACTTACCAAGCCAGAAGATATTCGCAATATCATTATAAAAAAACTTCTAAGACTAACTTCAGAAATATAGAAAATAAAGCTAGAAACAAAACCATCATCTATCAAGCCAGAAGAAACAATCAGCCATCAGAAGATATATTACCTGATTTACTCCATGCTTAAGCCTTCGGTACTGCAACAAAAAATTAAAATGTGAAGCAACTTTCATGTCTAAAAGCAAAGAGCTACAACAGCAGATTTTTCAATACCTTTCCAACATTGAAATGTTTGGTGTCATGACCTAACCATCGAAGGTACCTAGTGAGCTTGGCAGCCGTGAATGTTTTTCCACGTGCGGGTAACCCAACCTTTCACAGATTTAAATAATAAGTGAACGGCGTAATATAATATTTCTAGGCATTTTCAGAAAGCACGGGTGAAATTTGCTATTCACTGTCACAATAATTTCTGACAAACCAGGACAATAGCAAGATGGCTATCCTCCTTGGGTCCAAGCATCTGATCTGCCACAGCACCAGCTGCAACAGCTCCTGCAGCAGCTGGCATTGAAGTCTAACAGCAATATATAGTAATGAGTAAGTAAACGCTGTTTGCTTTCAGGCAAGAAAAAGAAAAACATAAGGTTGTCACAAATTTTTTAGAACGATAATTTAAGTTCTCAAACACCTTGGGTTCTGAATCAGTTTTCAGATCACCAACAAAAGATGCTGAGCTCGCCGACTTTACTAATCTTGGAGATCCGACGCCTCTGTCAACAAACATTCCCCTGTGACCTTCTTGCTTCTGCCAAGGAGAAAAAGTTCCCACAAACTTTGACTCAACAAATCCAAGTCTCATAGCATCTGAGACTTCCACTGCCTAGAGAAAGCCATCATAAAATATTAGAACTAGCTATGAAAGGACACTTATAGATTAGTAGTATATGCTTTCGTCATAGCAAAGTTGGCGCAACGGGAAAGACAGCTTAGGACAACTCCTCTTAACATGAAAACGGGCAAATTTCTCAGAAATGAACCATTTTACTTCTTGTGTTAGGGACAAACTTAACATTTAGAATCACAGATAAGGAATGGAGTTCTGATGAAAATACAATTGCAAATTGGTCAATGGAAATGTCAGAAGACTCAACTTCCCTGTGGTCTGAAAAAAGAGCAAAGTATCTCAATATCAAGCAGGCCAATTATAATCATTCGGGTATTGTCTACGTCGAAATAAGCACTCTGTCCAGTACCATGACTTCCGTGTAATCAATAATAATAGGACATGGAGCACTGAAACAACGAATGCAAAAAATGTATCAACCAGTGAATCCGATGCAACAATAGCATCTTGCTGGTGATGTAATAATTGTCCACTAGAGCCATCAGTTTTAGAAGCACCGCTTAAAGATCGTGGGTTCTCTGTCATGTTAGCTGCATAAACCAAGGCTGAACTTGCAGCTGTTGATGGAGCTGGGATAACATAGTGCTCCAAATCAAGCTCTAAGCTTGCAAGAGAGCCATTCTGGAAAAAAAAAAAAAGTGTACCATTTCTCAGTGCAGGAAAATGAACAAGGTTTTTATGTATAAACAAAATGAGCCGTGAAAGAGTACGCTTAGAATAAGTAAACGAACGCATAAAATATCATAAAAACGGTCCTGATGCATGAAGCATGAATATATGCATATAAAGTGGCCAAATAGAAACGGTAACCCAATTGTTATTTCAATTATTAACCATATTCTGGTTGAATATATATCATACAAATCTAGGTGATAAACCAGTCAGGAAAAGCGCACTACTAAGGTTATTAACTCGTGAAAGAGGTTCTCATAGGTGAACAACAATAAAAGCATCCAATAATGGACCTGTAAAGTTAGCGAGAGCACAGCGAAAAGATTTCACACCATATTGTAACTTTTATAACAATATCAAATTCGTCACCCACCATAGTATTTGTTTCAGCAGCAGAATTTATAGAGACATCCGGGATGCCACGAACTGCGGAAGGTTGAAAATTTTCTTGATATGCTCTCCAACTTGCTGCTAGATCGAAAGGCGATAGCCTATCCGCTTTAATGAACACTCTATACTCCACAATCTCATCACTGCTCAACTTAAACAGAGCGGACTTCATATCTCCTTGTAATGTGCCCCCTTTCAACTGCCTATTGGGACCCTCCTCCACATAACATGGCTTGTGGACATACTTTGGTTTCAGCAAGAACTTAAAATCCAGTGTCTCTATTCATGTGGGATAAACAAAAATCACCGATGAGTTTAAAAAGTACATTGCTGAACATAATTAGCAGGGGGGGACTGTAATAAGAAGCAACAAACATGTAGCAGTGATTTATTTTTCCACTAGAAACATTCCATCATTTTTCTCGATTATCTTTTACGTTATCAACTGAACAAGACACAGAACAAACATTATTTGACACCGAACAACATAATTTCATTAAGTATATTACTGATGTGCAACTCATGTTCTAAAATCCACCCCAAGTTCCTTGGGCTTCTATTTTTAAGTGTGGTGATGCCATCAAAAAAATATTGTAGTCTGAAACATCCAACAAATGAACCTGTGGTGATGATTCCATATATAGTTCTTTAGAAGTTACGGTCAACTGTAATACCCCTTTGCCAACAATGACTTCATTAGAAATTAAAGAGTGAAAACAGTAGAAGCTTCTAGTGTACCCCGCTTGAAGAAATATATAACAGCTTTTAAGGAAGAAGTTGTTTTGCAAACTGTAGTCATAAAAAAAATTGCCTTTTAGGATAAAAGAGTGAAGGTAGTGATTTCTATGCAGAAATCGACCATCAAGAACAGCCAAGGAGGAAGACATCGATCCAAAAGAGAAGGTAAAGCAGGTTATGAAGATGTAATCCAGCAAAACCACATAATGGCTCATATTTTCTTACAAACTGCCATACAATGTCACAAAATGCTTGGAATTACGGAATACTACATCACACTAAATGTCAACATTCTTATATTTGAAAACAAGCCCCGAGAAACGTGATGCGCTTCAAAGTGGCAAATAGCTCTAAACAGCCAACTTACCATGGTTAGGAGGCACGACGAAACTCAATTCCCACATAGAAGTGGACTCGCGTTTCATCGACAGCTGATAATTTCCCAAAAAAAAAAAAGAGAAGGCATTGATCAACGACAACTACATTAAGCAAACACCATACCACATTCTACAAAGCTATCATGGAACACGATTGAGAGAACGCCAAAATATCAAAAAAGTCAATCGATTTTACAAACATACTGCTGCGGAAGAGTCCCACGAACCAACAAGAGGCACCGAGCCGTACACATGAGGCACGCTTTCGTCATTGAGCCTCAAAGTCTCCATTTTGAGGGACACATAGAGTTGACTACCACCTTCTCGATCGTCACTATTACCAAAGCTATCCCCGTTCTTCGATGATCCACTGCCCATGATGCGAGGAATACTGTTCTTGGCCTTCGGAGTCGAATGCGTATGTGATTATTATGCATATTTTTTCGAAGAAATAAAGGTTGCAAGGAAGTGGACGAGATTAGGGATAAGATTTCGAATGGATGGAATCAGAACAACCCTCCAACTGGACATGGGAATATGACAATTATGTTTGTGTGTTGTGCAAACGGGATTTTCAAGTAAAGGGCCTTAGACGTGCAGCAAATGGGCGGGGCCCATGCTGTCATGTGCGGGATCCCTGCTTTATAGCACAGGTCTCATGCCCAATATGGGCGAGTCCCCTGCCGCAGTAGGCACATGAGACCCGCCCATACTGCAGGGGACCAGTGATATGCTGCAGGAGACTCGCTCATGCTGTGCCTCACATGGGCGGGACCCCTGCTAGCATGTGCGGGACCTCTGCTTTATAGCACAGGTCTCATGCCCAATATGGGCGGGTCCCCTGCCGCAGTAGGCACATGAGACCCGTCCATGCTGTGCAGCAAATGGGCGGGACCCCTGCTGGCATGTGCGGGACCCCTGCTTTATAGCATGGGTCCCCTGCCGAGGTCACATTCGTCTGGATACCCTTATATAAAAAAAATGTGTTGGGATTTGACACGCCGCCCTCTCACCCTAACGGGGTCCCGATTTAACATATTGCTTTTTGTTGTGGAAAAAAAGACACCCCGTAAAAAGACGAAAATACCTTTAAATTGAAGACTACTTTTTAAAAGGTAAAATCGTTGAGACTATTTTTTAAAATTGACTCCAGTCAAAGGCTAGTTTTTAACCTTGTGCAAACAAAGATATATTAGGCGAATTCTTTTCATTCGCTTCTCTTTTCACCTACACCAGACCAATACCACTTCAACTACTATATATACAGTACGTATGTTTTTTTTTTTGGAAAAAAAAAATGTGGGAAACGGATCCCCTCTCTCCCAAAATTGTATAATTCACGGCATACAAAAATAAAATAATACTCATGAATATCAGAAAATATAAGATATGAATATCAATTTGATCGTAATGAACCAAAGAATAAATTACAAATGTTTATTTGATCATATCATATAAATCTGACCTAATATATTTGGGTTTTTATTCCTAAATAGTAAATATATACATTAGAAACTCTATAAATTAATACTCGATAGTTTAATAAACTCTTTAATGTAATATTTTCGTCCAGCCCCGACTCGGGATAACGTACTAAATTAATAATTCTCTAAAATTATAAGATAATAGACTTTTGATAATTTCTATAGGTCCCGTATAAATTATAAATTAATAATTCCATATGTAAAAACATTCCCGTTTTTTCACACTTTTAAGATGAGATGCCATGTACGAGTTGTTTGTGGATCTTTTTTCATAGTGTATTATATAGAAGATATATTTATTAATATTAGTTAAATGTACATTAACACCATACGGATTATGATAGACTTCGAAGATTGAAGGTTTGGTCATTAATTTGATGTTCATTAAGAACATAGCAAATTGAAGTTTATTTGATGTTTGTGGAGTCTGAAAGGTAATATACACTATAAATTAATAAAATATTAATATATCGATAAATTAATATTTATTAATTTATCGATTAATTAATAACTCTTCTAATTAATAAATTTGGCCGGTTCCAAATGCATTAATTTATAGAGTTTATACTGTAATTAGCATAAAATAAAACTATGATTGTACAAAAAAAATTATTAATGCACTAGTAGTGCGGTTTGATTCGGTGCAATTTGTACCAAAAATCCACACCGAATCATTATTACGGTGCAGTTTGATTCGGTTAATTGTTGTGTACGGTGTGGTTCGGTGCGGTGCGAACGGTGGGGGCGGTTTTTTAAAATAGTTGCACACCCTTGTCCCAACCACTGATATTCTCAAGAACATCTCCCACACATTGTAATTGTTATGTTTTAAACTATTGGGCCTTTGGGCCCAAATGTGGGTTTCTTAACCCAAAATAAAAAATAGTTCCGTTTTCTATTAAATTGAGAAGCCCCTGGTCGTCAAAACTCACATTTTGAGTGGAATCAATCGAATATTAATACGCTCAAAATTAATATCAGGTGAATGAGAAATTAGTTTTGAAGGTTGGGCCAATAAGAGTGTGATAAAATTATTAAACTACAAGTGTGGTAGCAAAAAGTGTCCCTCATTGATTAATCACCTTATTGATACACACATATAAATATATACATATAGAGGAATTTTATACGTGAGCACCTTATGTGGGCACCTGTTGGTGTAGGATCGATTCGTGCCATGTCAACAACTCACATCGATATCCGAGGTTATGTCGTTTTAATTGTCACCTTATATGTGCCATTAATCGACATTTCAGATGCTGATGCCTAGTTACATTGTCCCCGTCGATATGGGCCTTTTTCGGTAAGGAAACAAAAAGTCATATGCGAGTGCCGCAATGATAGCTTTGTGGGCGCGCACTTTACACTTCGTATGCCGAATCGTTGCTAGGAGCTATTACGAGCCAAAATGTATGCTTCGACGATGACATGGGTGACGTGGACGTGGCAGCCGGGAGAACGTGTGAGGAACACGTGTGCCACCGAAGACAACGTAGCAATACGTATGCGCTGACCAGATGAGTGATGTGGCAAAGACCCAATAGTCTCTTGTCTTGTCATATTATGTTGCTATCTATCAATCAACTTGTAAAACTGAATTTCCCATCACGTTTTTACAGTTACATCTCATCCCATTGCTTTAATTAAAGAAGAACTCAAACCTAAACTACCAATGAAGTCGATAGCTGGCAGCTTGCATGATGGGATGAGCGAAGTATGCCCCCAAAGTCAAAAAAGTTATGGACAAGTATGGCAACCTGAGAAACTCCCTGTAATAATCTTGAGGCAACTTCTGTCGGCCTTGGATAATGGCAAGGAACGGTATTACGCTCGTCCTCTCCTTCACAACCTCAAAAGCCTCTCCGTAACGTAAGCCCAGCCTCCGATCTCCGCTCCAAACCCCAAACAAGTGGTGGCCGATCAAACCTATCGAAGCAGCTAATGCCACGGAATTCCCGATCCATATCGTGTGTGCAACGCACCAAATCACTTGTCCCACCATCTATGTGTCCACCATATACACGCCCATACATGTAACAATATTAGTCCATTCAATCAAGAACACAAATCACGACTCATTACAAGTAAGTACCTGAGGATGCCTGGTAATTCTCATAATCCCAGTTTCCCACAGATGCATTCGAGGCTTGTCAACAGCTGCAACCTCTAATAAGTTGAAGGTGGAAGGATAGAGGAAAAAGAAGGAGATGAAATTGCTCAGCCAAACGAATTCGTGCAATCCAGGAACGCCCTGCAACTGCCACAGCTGAACGCCATCGTATCTGTGATTGATGAAATAAACCTGAAGCAGGAATCGAATTAATCAGACAAGTTACGATGATAAAACGAAAAAAAGAAAAGGGATAGAAGAAACCCACAACAGTAGTAAGAGCCAACGGAAGTGAAACTCCAGCAAACAGTACGCGGAATGCTCTCTCTCCGATCAGCTTCTCGCCCGAGTCTCTGAGGTTAGCTAATCCGCTGTGGACGATTGCGAAAATGAGAGTAAGAGCTAACATCACCGCCTGCGAAAGACATTCGATGGAGTCAAAGACAACTTAATCTCTTCGAAATTCGAACAGGAAGGTTAGGGTTAAAAATTCGAATTATGTATCCTACGAAGATTGGGAGTATGAATCGATCTCAAACCTCATGGGAATCCGAAACGGACGAAACGGCATCGACGAACGATTTACCGAACCCTGTGTCGTTATCAATCCAAGCGACGTCGAGTACATACAGCACCGCGCCTAGTATCAGACCAAAATAGACCCACGAAGATATCTTCTGCTTCGAAAGCACGAAATCCGCCGAGTCTTCTCCGACGATGAGTCCGCCGTCGTCCTCCTGTTGAGCCCGCGCTCCATCGGTCTCCGCCGCGCGTGGGTGCGCAGTGTGTTGTTTCCTGAACCTGAAGGTGGCGCCTTCGCGTTCGATTGTGCGATGGAAGCGAGTGCGTCGTTTGGTGAGATTGAGCTTGGGTACTGTTCTGTGGCGGTGGAATTGTGGTGGGGAAAGTGGGTGGGAGAGTAAGACAGAGGAGGCAGCCATGTCCGTTCAAGAGAGAAGTGGAAAAAAAAAAATAATTACCGAAAATGAGGAAAGATTGGAGCAGGACATTGTAGGTAGGTTTTGGGAGTTGGCTAACGGAATATTTTCTTGGTATCGCCTGCCTAAATCCTGACGTGGGTAAATTAGAAATAAAGTTTGGTGTTTATCCGATGAATTGTACGTATTGATTGATATCGACCATCGTGTGAATTATAGAAGGGGCAAATTTAGTTTCGGACCCTTGACAGAAAAAAATTTAGTTTTAAGGACCCGACTTCTGCAGTATACCACTTCATTATTCCGCAGTATCACTTCATTGTTCTGCAGTACCACTTCATTGTTCTGGAATAACACAACCGATCACCGATACCAGTTCATATACACTTTATAACACTTGTGGTCTAGGTCCTTATCTCTAAATACAAATAACTTATACTCATATAAGCCATAAACAATGATATCAAACGAGCCCTAAATGTATACCACCTACACGAGTTAATAAAACAGTAACGTAATGAAAAAGAAGTACTGATAGTAAATCGATAAGCTTCAATAAGTTTTTAACCTGTGAATCAGACTCGGGTTTCAAGAAGAAAGGTAAAAGTTTTACATAAAAGAGTTCTATAATAAACCAGAGGTAAAACGAAAAGAAACCAAAAAGAATCTAACGTTAAGAGTGATCGGAGGCTGAAGACACCATCGTCCTCATCGTAAGCGGCAAGTTGGACCTCGTATTTGCGCCTTCTTCAAGCGTTCGAACCCATTGTTTCCGTTAGGCACAACGACAAATCCATTATCCGATGGGTTTTGAAGCCGTTCCCATTCATCCGATACCAATAGCCAATCCCAACCCCATGCCCAGCCAAGGCATCAATATATGCCACAAACAAAATTATGCAAATAAAAAGATCTAAAAACATGCCTCACATATTTAATTTGTTCACCATAATCTACAAACAAACTAAGGAAAGGGCGGGTGCAAGCTTCTTCCGAGTCACCGGCTTCTTCAAGATCGTTCTTGACCTTCAACTTCATCATTGATCGATACAACTGTTGCCCTATCCGTTTTCCTTCGAAGCAGTCTTGGCTTTCTAGCGAAGAAGAACCGATGATTGATTAAAAATACATACAACGGAGAAAAAAGAAACAGAAAAATCTGAAATGTAGACTTGACTTCAGCGCCAAAGATGACGTAGACACGAGCAAAACACGTTGTGACGGCCCTCACTTTCTAATTTTACAAATATGTAAGAAGGATTTATATAATGACATCATGGTTTATGAGAAAAAAGGAAGTGAAATAAAAGTAAGAAATAATACTATGTGGACGGGATTAGTGATCTTCCACTCTGCACTGCAACTCCAGCCAGAATGTAGGTATTTCGGCTCACATAAACACCTAGAAAAACATTCAAACATTCACCGACTTTATAACATTATATCATTTAGACATTCTTTATTTCATTTTCCCAAATGTCTTACCATCAGTTCGAAGTCGAGGTCTTAAGAGCCACATCTTCCTCCACGAACCGTCGTACTTTGACTGGAAAAATCTTGTAATTCTCTGCTACTCCGTCGATCTAACTCCACAAAAGGGAGGAACAAACAAGAATTTATCTTATAGTATTATAGAAATGTAGGAGGACTCTAGATGCGCCACGTGTCCAATAATCAATTAATAAAATATAAAATAAAATTAACCACCCGCATTGAAGGAAACCATCATGTTAAGCCCACTATGAAACTTCTTCTTTTATATATATATATATATATATATATATATATATATATAAATAATAAAATAGTTTCGACCAAACTTTTTATAACATGTGCATTGCGCATGGCAAAAGACTAATATCATAATATAGAAAAGAAATGATGATGAGACAAGCTTATTATTTCAACCTGCCAAGCCTTTAAGCACGCATTTCGTCAGAAGATAGGGTTGCGAATAGTGTATCTCCATTTCCTACAAACACATGCTGCCCTTTCCATGGTATAAGGTGTCTAGAAAAGATCTGTGTCATAAGACAGAAGTGTAATACATTATTGCCTTTGTTTATGTAATTATATAAATATATATATATATATCACAGTCGTATGTAAGTCATAGTACCTCAAAGAGCAACTCGCCGGGCAGTGTTCGGTGTATAAGAGAAGGATCGAGTATCGACATGTGTTTTATTACTCAAGCTCAAGAAAGGGGAAACTGGTCTAACATTAATGCCATAAAGATCTGCCCAAGGTAAGAACAAAGAATGATCAAATCTTGCTCAACTGATAAACAACAGATGCACTGTAAGCATAGTCCGTGGATTGAGATATGATAAAAATCGATAAAAACAAGGTCTGAAATCTACGCTACTTATCAAGCCAAGGCCTTTGTGAGACCAAAAATTGAGCAGCTCTCAGCCTTGAAGCTGACTCCAACTCCGCGAGTTTCAAAGCATAATCCAAAAGAAGAATGAATACTCATAAGAATTATTATTTTTTCGAAATTCATCAACTATCAAACACAAACGACCAGAAAAAGACTTATCAGTGATTCATCATCCTTCTTTCTCCTCGATGGTTACATCTTATATTCACACTAGGATGGCGTGATATTTTAACATAATGAGGCCCCAAAAGCTATTCAGACAACTCAAGAAACAAATCCTCAAAATCTCATTCAGAAAACCCCATTTCCACGAATCGCCAGATAAGGAAAGGATTACGATTAAATCTTTCGGTGGATCATCAAAACCCAAGTAAAAAGCTCGCGACTTTTTTGCAGAAACAGAGCTGAATTGAATCAATCGCTTACCAGAATCCATATCAAGACGCAGTCTAGGGTTCGGGGATGGAATTTAAGCTGAATAAACCATCCTCTTTCTTCCTCTTTGTCAGCTGGGCAATCGAAAAGGAGCCGAAGAAGAAGGGGATAGAAAAAAGACGAATTGGACAAACAAAAGGGGGAAAGGAAATTGAATTATTGAATCTTCTTTGTGCGAATTGTGTTTCCTTCCATTCCACCTTCGAACCGATTAGTCCATTCAATCGATCATCAGCTTATGTAAATGTTACTTCTAAGTTCTAACCACGCAGAGGTTGTCCAGTTTCTCGTGGGCCCGGGTTTTTTAAGTAAATAGCATTTGACTCGGTCAACTTTAAAAAATAACCTTCAAAGGTAAAATGACTATACTGCCCTTACTATTCGTGCCCACGTTAAAATCAATATGTTAAATGGAAATCGCGTTTGGGTGGGCGGGCGGGTTGTAGTCCAGTGGTTGTGTAGTCGGACGTTCAAGTAATCGGTCGTGGGTTCAAATCCCCAATATTTTTTTTTTATATAGCAAGGGACCTGTGCTGTAGCACAGGTCCCGTGCTATTAAAAAAAAAAATTATGAGAACCACTTGTAAAAAGACGGAAATACCCTTAAATTGAAGGCTATTTTTTAAAAGGTAGAATCGACGAGGCTATTTTTTTAAAGTTGACCACGTCAAAGGCTATTTTTTAAGAAGACCCCGTGGGCCCCGCACTGTTATCTATTTTCCTTTTTATTTTTCTTTTTTTAGTCGAAAATGTTAGAAATAAATGGGCCGGTTTGTAACCCCACGTCAGATCCGCTTAATATTCGGGTCGGGTATGGACTAGGATTGCAATCATATGTTGGTCCAGTTAATTTTACTTGGGCCCATGTTCAAACTGTTATTGGGCCTTTACAAGTTATAGGCCAAGTTTTAACTGCATGGTCAAATAGTATTCGACTTGATTCATATTGTTTTTAACCAAGCATTATAAAAACTAAAATTAATAAATGGAAAATTTATAAAATAGGCAATCTGAACATGGCTAGCTAATAGGCAAGAAAATGTCCATCTTACTAAATTTTGAAAATACTTAATTTTGGTAATTACATGTATAATGTCTTAGGCCTCAACATTTGTCTTTTACACGAAGAATATGAGAAGAAAGGAATACATTGTGATGTTAAATATGTATGTGCATATGTAGAATAAAGAGAGAATTGCAAAAATAATTATGTTTTAAAACTTGAATTGCAAAACTAGTTAACCTTTTAAAATAGTGCAAAAGTAATCAACTTTCATAAGCTTAATTATTTTTATTCTCTTTTCAGCACAAATTATTTAAAATTCTAAATTTTCACAATTATTATCTTAGTTAGCATCTAAATTTTATAATAATTATCCCCAATAGAATTTGAAAAGTTTTAAACTAGGTGTATTTAAACGGATTCAGTTTTCAATGTGAAATTATCGTTTATATTTGAACCAAAACCTAGCGTCAATCGAGCTGTGTGAACAATGTTTTGATTACTGTTTGGAATCGGTTGGATCGGTGTCATTTTCGTCTCAAACCGTCAATTTTAATTTTTTTATGAATTTATTTTTCCGTTTCTAGTTGAAAAATAAATTTGAATTTCATAATGGAAAAATTATATTTTGAACTTAGAAAATGAAGGAAAATTCCAGAGAGATCGTATATGGATTTGAGAGGAAAAAGTGCGAAAAATCAAAGTAGATTCTAATATTTAAAGCAAAAAAAAAAAACAGTCATATGAATGTTGAGTTAAAAGCAAACAAAAGGTGTTAAAACCAATGATAATGTGACAGTCGATTTATGGTTTGTGAATTAAAAACAACTGTTATAAACAACGGCTCGATTTTGGTTTCGATCAAAACTTTGACAGTCAGTTCGTTTCTGATATTTTAAACCGAACGAATACGTCTACGCATGTGCAGTAATTAGTCGAACGTAAAATAATGAAGTTTGACATGTGAAGATGGGCGAAGAAGCTTGAAATGATTAATTCTCTAAATATAATAAAATATTATGATTATCATAATAATAAATAATATTAGACGTGTTATTTTTATAAACCTTAGTAAAATGACTTGGGGTTAAAAATAAATTTATTAATAATTTATAGGCTAAATGTGGGATAATAATAATGGAAAATTGTAATTTTAGATAGTGTTGTGGAGAAGAACAGAAAATAATAATTATTGAATTATAAAAAGTTGATTAGTTTTGCACTAATTTTAAAAAGTTAACTAGTTTGCAATTTAAGTTTTAAAACTTAATTATTTTTGCAATTCTCTGGCATAATAAAGCTCAACATGTTTGTCAAAAATGAAATGATTGAAAAAGAAAGGGAAATTTATAAAACTCAGAATGTGACAACAGTTAATTCTTCCAAATGCAAATCGCAAGTTACAAAGATACCATTTTTAGTTTTCACCACTAATCTTCTTCAAATCACATAGTCAACTGATGTGCACCACTAAGTTAAAAAGACAAATCGATAAAAACTCAGAATCATTCAATTTTCCAAGAATAATCAAGCGGATAAATGTACAGATTGGGTGGCGTGTAAGTACTTCCAAGAATCACTAGGCATTATTTATTAAACTACTATTACATTCAAACATGTCGTCACGGGTGTTTTGGCATTGACATGGCTTAAGAAGTTAGTTAATTACCAGACAATAATTATAGTCAATTTTAAAATTACAAAGTGGTTGGTGGATGATGCAATCCCACAAGTTGATGTTTGTTCTATATTGAATGATTAGCAACTTAAGATAATTCTAATGCCAAACTCTCGAACTATATATAATATTGGAACAAAATCTCAAATTTTGTATGAATAGTATCGTGTCCACTTGAACTATTTCCGACAATAATGTCCTAATTCAAACTAGTATTTTTTGCACACCTAATGCGTGTGGCTGTATAATTATAAAATATTAACTTACTTTATAAGTTATTTAAATAGGTAAAATTATAATATAAAGTTTATTTCATGTTATTTTTAAAAGTATAAAAATTATTTAAGAAGATATAATTGGGATAACATTTTTTTTCACAATGAAGGGTAGAAATTTGATGGCCGAAAGATCAAACCAAAAGTGGTGATCTAATATATAAAGGTTCTTTTAACCAATGATACACAAATTGGTTGAATTTATAATAGTGCCAAAAATCAAGGTGGTGAGTGGTAAATGACGCGACCATAAATTATAAAATATTAAGTTTTCTATAGTTTAATTTAGGTTTCAAACAAGTGGATGGCGCAATTACAGAACAAGTGGATGTTCATTTTATGATTGGAGGATGAAAATAATATATCTCTGAATATTTTAATAAAATTCAAACGATTAAAAAATGCCTTGTATAATGTGACATAATCATATTGTTAAGTAATAATTAATTAAGAACTCCGTCTGCATGAGAATGACGACATCGTCTTTTGTTTCTAAACATATTTTTGTTTAGTGTTGTTGCCAAAAATAATAACAATGTAGTAATCATCTATTTACTTTAATCAAAGCTTTATCTGCTTCTGGAAAGCTTTTGCTAGAGACAACAAAACAATATATTAAAAAGAAAAACACTCTAACGCCTGATAAAGCTAATTTGTAACAAAAATATAATGTAGATGGGAAGAGAATCTTTTAATCTTTAATATTTAGTTACGTTATTATATAATTTTTAAAATTGCACTTTCCTAGGCTTATGCGTCAAAGCTTGGAAAAAGGTGTGCATTATTGATGGATACCACGAATTATTCCCATGTTCTAGCACACTGAAAACATCACTAGTGGAAACAAAACAATTAACTCAAATGCGTTTCATAATTTGGTTTAAATAGATTTTAAACTCTTCTAATAATTGGAAAGATATAGTATATAAACAAATATAAAAACAAATTCGATATGGAGATGCATTGTGAAAAACCCATTTATTCATAAGATAAATCAGTGCTGAGATTATAAAAAAAAAAAAAAGTGGGCTTTTGTCCCACATCAAACTCTAGATCTCATCTTATATATTAGGAAGCCCTCTCCCCGTATCCCCAATTGGTTTAGAAAGGACCGATCGATTTCTAATAATAGAGCGAGCAATTGTAAGAATACCTCCTATCGAAAAATAGAAAAACAAAAAAAGGAATTCTATCTTGCTTTTCCATCTCATCATAGGTAGGCCTGATCTTGTTCTTACATAGTACTACTCAGCATATTAAGTACATTACATTCCAATTGTTTTTTGTCTTTGTCGCAAGTGAAACATCATCAATCACCTCGCTAACTACTCTTATTATTACAATCAAATTAGATTGATGATGTCTTGTTCTTTCTACTTCTTAAGTATTAATCGGGACATGATATTAGTTAAGATACAAACGAGAGTATGGCAATCTTGCACTCAAGGCAACTTTATGACATTTCTACCCAAGCAAAGAGCGGATTTTTACACGAGATATTTCACAAGACTAAGCAAAAAGGAGGAAGATTCAAAATGAAATTAAAACACTAAAAATTCAAAAATCAAGAATCGCTACAACAATCTTGACACGCCCAAACCGAAGCCGAAAACAACCTCGTCGATTTCCACCCAAGGACGAGCTTATTCTTAAACTCCTCAACCTTATAACCATCATCGTACAACCCCAGCAAAAGCTTCGCCTGGCAATGGTTCGCATAGCTCAAACCCACGGGCGAAAACCCGCCTGCCGTCGAACCCATCCACCCTGCCCACGAGCACCACCTCCCTTCCTCATCCTCCGCCCCCAAACGGGTCGAATATGCCCGACCCACCGATTCGAATATCCTCGGGCCCAAAAATACCCTCTCGACCAGCGACCGAGCCCGGCCCTCCAGCGGAAAGCCCGCCTCCAACGAATCGTAAACCGCCGAGTAACGGTGCAACAAACCCGTAAACCGACCCACGAACCCGCCCGCGGGCCCCACCTCCTCCTCCTCCACCAAAGTGACAAGCCTCGGACTCAGAGCCCTCGAGCCCAACAAGAACGACTCTATCGAGCCGTGGGCCCGACGCGTGAGGTAAGGCAGGTCCACCGCGCAGTTGACCACTAAAACCTCTCCCCGAACCACCCTGACCGAACCGGGCCTGAACCGCCCGTCGGGCTCGAGCCTAGAAACGTGGAAGGAGAACGGCTGGCCCATCGAGGCCGCAAACGAAGCGAGCCGCCGACCCGTCTCCCCGACCCGGCCCGACCCGCCGGCCCGTGAGAGGGCCGTGATCCTGAGGTGGGCCGGGCCGGCCCCGTCCTTCCTCGAGGCTAGGGCTTGCATCAAGGAGGCCCACTGCACCCCTTCCATGATGTCGAAGTCCACAATGTGCACCCTGCGTTCGTCCTGCACTGCCTCGACGATCGCCTGATTGGCCGTGAAGTGCGCGAACTTCACGTAGGGAGACATGTCTTGCAATAACTGAAAAGCAGTTAGGGTTTCGCCCGCCTGCTGATGCTGGTTGTTGTTTTGCTCCTCCCTATAATGACGGGCTTTGTTATTACAGGCGTTTTCCGATAGCCATCGGAGGGCTTCGGCGAAGTGGGCAGTTAGTCGCTCGACGTTCGAGCCGCGGTGGGGCGAAGACAACTCATTGAGCCGAACCAATATCACTCGAGCGAGTTCGAGGGATCGGTGGGGCCCGCCGTCGGGGCTAAGGGCCTCCGCGGCGGCCATTAGGAGGTGGATTAGCCTAAGGCCCTTATTTGAGTCCTCATTGTTATTTTCGTCGGAGATTGTATCGATGTTGATGTTGTTCGAAGGGTTGTCTGATTCTTCTTCCTCGTCCTCGTCCTGACAGGCATTGTTCGTAAGGACCATTTCTTCGTCTTCCATTATTAGGGTTTGGTCGAAGAATTGGTTTTCGTCGATCATCGAATCGATTAGGTCGTGGAAATCGGATTCTAATTGGAAGGACGATAGGGTTTCCCAGTCGAAGAATGGGGAGAAATCGGTCGAATTATTATTGCAGATTTCGTCGGTGGCGGTGGGGAAATAGTTGTAGATGAAATTGGAAAAGAGATCTAAATCCATAGCCATTGCCATGGATATGGTCAGAGATTACACTTCGGATTATAAAGTGGGGGTGAATTATTAATAATCTTTGAGTGTGGAGGGAATTGATTTTATTTAGGGATTTTATTAGGTTTTGTAACTGTGTCGCAGGGATATATATAGAAGATGGAATGTGAATTGTGTGGTAAGAGATGAAAGGTAAAGACAGTGCAGCTTGGGATTTAATATAACTGGGATCAGTAAAGAGATGCAATCAAGGGTTTTGCATTTTAGGGTTTTCTTATTTATTTTATATTCGTTGCTTTAAATAATGGGAATTATTACTTGTTGGATGTTACTGAGCCAAGAGCTTGGTTTAATCTGTTGCTTACCTAACTGTACTTTGTGTTAAGTTAATCTAATCTAAGTTCGGACAAATCTTGGAAGTACGACGAAAGTAAAAGACTTGTCGAGACAGAATCTTGTTTACTGCGATAGTACGGAGTTAAAAAACGGAACATTACTTAAGATGGCTTTATTTATTTATTTATTTTTACCGTTTGGAAGATTAAATATTTTGGACTTGGTAAAACCCAGGCAGGAAGTCTCTCTAATAGATAGTGATGTGAAAATAAGTGAAAAGAAATTATTTAATTAATGGATGTTTGTGAGATAACAAAACAATGGTTGATTTAAAAATGACATTGCCTGCATATAACTTTTTTTCTCATTTAAGAAAATATCAATCGAAATGTAATCCAAGTTATGCAAATTAAAAGCAAAAAGTTAAAGTTCAAGAGCTTGCAAACTGTTAAAACATGGAAATCATCAAAATGAAAGCTCAGTTCCTTAACATCATATACAACAAGCAAAAATGTCCGTAAATGATAGTCACCTTTACAATATTTATTTTTCAATTACCATGAAATTTTGACTAGTCTTTTTTTTGATATAATATTTGAAACTACGTATATACGAGCATGACCGTGCCATTAGCTCCACATCGTCAGCTTTTTGCCGGCTCCGACCGTCTTCTTACCGTTAATTTAATTAAAAGAATAAACATATAATTATTTTAGATTAATTATGAAGGCTACAATGATCACATCTCGGAATTAAATTATACCCAAACGCTATGCATACTTTGCAATAATTTCCTTGTAAAAGACATGAAGAAAGGTAACGTTTGGACATATGTGAGGTCAAACAAAGTTGATTGGTTTTGATGGCTACAAATATTATAGGAAATGTGTAGTGTTTATTTAGAAAAAAAAGGGATATTTATTTTACAAGTTGATTAAAGTCGTCCATTGATGCCAATCGATCATATCATATCAATGGTCCCAACAGAAGGGAATCAATTTCCAAGACCAATGGGAAAACTGGGAAGAAAATATTAATTGCTTCTTGTTGAAATATTAAATACGCAATTAGCTAAGCTAATTATTAATTTAATTATGATTTTAAGTTGATGGACTGGTCAAAGGCGTTACTATCACGAAAAACTGGTCCTATGTCAAAGCTTTCCCTTTTAAGCTATTCTTCAAATATATAATAACATTTAAAAATAAATAATCATCCAAACTAGCCGCGTTTGATTGTCAGGTAAGCTGCGAAGTACAACTGATAATGGTATAATTAATATATCTAGGATATTAATCAAGGCGTAAATACTTGAGGTAGCATTGAAATTAAAAGAAAGGAAGAAGAAGAAATGCTTCAATATCAAAAAGTTAAAAATGAAAATACTCTCTTTCTGCGCTGACCAAAACATTTCTAATTATAATTTAATCCAACTATAGTATAGTTCACTGATATAGAAAGTCAACATTCTAAAATATTAATGTTAACCTCTCAAATCGCCTGCAGAGCCACAAGTTAAACTTTTATCCAAGAGTTTGGAAATATCTTTGGAGCCGTTAGTTTATATTAAACAATTAGTGATATTTTTTTCCCAACAATTAGTGATATTAACAATTTAAAAATTTAGGAATAATTGTGAAGAAATGATAAAGATGACGAAGTAGTGACTAGTGAAGTGAAGATGATGTAAGCGCCGTCAAATTCGTTATAGTGCTACTATAAATTAATAAATAGACTATTTTATGAATTTAAATATTGTAATAATTATAACTAATTAATAACAAACGGCCGGCGTAAATCCGTTGCCGTTGCCTGGTTATTCGAGGCAACGATTAGTTGTGCCTTCAAGTATTACTAGTTATATTATAGACCCCTATATTATATGATTACTTTAATGTTATATATATTTAAATATTAAAGGTAATAACTTATAGAGTAAATAACAATTATAGATGTTCATTTCATTAGTACATGGTATTAAAAAAAGTTGTGA
This sequence comes from Craterostigma plantagineum, assembly GCA_027422505.1. NCBI lineage: Eukaryota > Viridiplantae > Streptophyta > Magnoliopsida > Lamiales > Linderniaceae > Craterostigma > Craterostigma plantagineum. The sequence goes on from JAPQWV010000038.1 coordinate 6,232,506, forward strand.
ACTTTATAATTTTATTTATTTATTCCGACATTGTGCATATATGAAAAAACAGTTCTATTACAATTAAATACTAGTATTTTTAGCACACTCTTACGTATGTGCAATAAAATAAAATTCATTATTATTAAATAGTTTTAATAAGTAATATACTAAAAATAGAATTTGATAGTTATTATGTGGTTAAGAACGATACTCTGTAATAAATTTTTTATAATAGTAATTAATGTACAAAAATCCTATCGGTCAATGACCAATTGACAGTTTCTATCCACTCTAAAGTGGGATCGAATCCTCGGTACCACTTTATTATTTCACTTTTTGTCTCACATCACGGATATTTGACAAGTGGCTTGTCCAAGAGTGTTAAGATTTTTGCTTTTTGATTTTATTTATTTTAAAATTTTCTAATTACATATTCCACCTAATCCTAAAAACATTATTATTTTATTTGATTTATAAGATAAAATTAAATAAATATATCTAATTTATTGTTTGCTTCGTTACGATCTAATTGATTTAAATATCATATTTTTCAATATTCGTAACTATAGATGTAAATATACTGTAAGCAACCAACCATATTAGAGTATTCATTATCTATTTGATATATTCTCGGAACATTCCATTTGTGAGATATAAATATAGATTATAATAGCTTTTTCTTAAGCAATATCTTATCGTCCCGTAAATTAATATGGGTGACAAAGCTGTTTCGTTCGTACATGGTGCGATTATTGGTTCTTTTTTTCATCTTCGTTGAGTTCAATCGTCATCCCAATTTAACTTATAGGTAATATCTTCTCTTTTATTATTATTATTATTATTAATAAGGTTATAACTATAATTTTTATTTTTTATTGAGTTATATGATCTGGGTGTTTGTTTGCATAACAACCAGCAAAAAGTTCATCATAAAGTGTAGTAATTACTCCAAGAAGAAAGACAATTAAAGTTCGTAAGTGGCTTTTGTTTTATTACACGGAAGTTTTGGAACGCAAAGCTTAATCATGCCAAGAAATGACAATTATTGCTTAAGAGTGAAACGAATCTCATTACAATCATACTTAGAAACGGCTGGCCAGTTAAATACTAGTGTTTGAGTTATTATCATATAAATAAATAATATACTATCTTATATTCTAGGTGTTATTAACTTACACTGTGCAGTACATAAATTTTATTGAAGGGTTAAATTCGAACAAAACAAAAAATTGAAGGTAAAGTTGTAATAACACAAACCTATAGGCTACTGATAATATTAAATAACCCAATGGGCTTAAGCCCATAACCATCTTAAACCCATAAAAGGAAATTATTCTATCTGCCCAATAGACCTTTAAGCCCATTCAAATGGTCCCGGAACTCGAAACATTTTTTATTTTAATCGAAATAAAAATAAAAATCGGAATAAAAACAGGTTTTTATTTGTTTTTCTTCTTCTTCTTTGTTTTGGCATATTTATTAGGTACTGTTAAGTTATTATCTAACCCGATGACGTTAGAATATAGGAGCGAACCTAATTTAGGCGTGCCAAACTGCCAATCTCTCGCCAATTAGATATTCAAAATATTTAATATTGCACTTGCATGAGTCTAAGTTAAATAATTCAATATTATAATGTTAACATGCAGTACGTTTAAAAATGTTTTTAACCTCGTTCAATGAACCATATAGTACATTGGCTTAATTATGTTCCTATTGATAGTTATGTAGCAATTTGAAATAAAGGAAAATGGATTATAGGGCCTAGTCTCCCTAGATTTAATTTTTTTTTTTTTTTTTTTTTTTTTTTTTTTTCTTTTTCGGTCCCGAGGTATCCCCACACAGCCCGGCTATGGGCTAATCGCCACACACTCCAGAGGTGGGACTAATCCCCGGGGTCAGATGGATACATCCCAAACCCACCCAACAACGATAGTCATGGGCCTAAGCCCATGGGGATTTTCCAAAGTCATGTGGGAGGTGGGGTTCGAACCCCTGACCTCCTAATCACATGAACTTTGGATGCCTCAGCTTGGCCACTAGAGCCAAGCCTCATTGGCCTAGATTTAATTGCATTAGGGCTCATAATCCAAAGTTGTCAATTTTGTTTTATTCATATTTGAAATTTAAAACATTCAAAAAAATAAATTATTTCGAGAGCCCATACTTTGATGCGTGGCTTTAACCAACCAATGATGTTCATGATGAGAAAATCATCATCAAATGAGTAGTAGAAAAGGCAGTCAAAACACTACTTAAAAGTTAAACCCCACCAAACACAAAAAATAAAAAAATAAAAAAATAAAAAACTATATTATATTTATATACATCTATTTATTTTTTCCTTAATAAGGATTATTGAAAGTTAGCATGATGAAGAAACTCATGGGAAACAAGCAAAAAAATAACGTTCATCCGTTGGAAAATTACATTTCACAAAACAAATGAAAAAAATTGCAGCATTAGACAATAAATCATAATCCTTAGTAGTCCAATAATCTTAGGATCATTTAAATTAAATTAAAAACCTCTATAAATTACAACGAAGCAAGGCAATATAGCCCAGGGACTGAAAACGTACATTTCATCCAAATTTGAATAAACCCCCCGTGGGCCCGGCAACCGAATCATAATCCTCCGCGGGTCCCTCCGCGGATCCCTTCTTGACCCGACCCGCTATGACCCGGCACACAAGCATCGCTCTTCCTCTTCCACGATCGTCGTCTATTGTAACCCTAGCATTGTCGTGCGCCTTTCCACTTGTTGCAGTTGTTAATATACCTTGAAAAATCACGAATCCATAATATATATGTTAGAATGTTCATGTTTTAATTATTTCCAACACGTCCCTCACGTTTAGACTGATTTCTTTGTTATGTAGCCTTAGACCTATACGAATACTGCTATATCTCGCCTTCGATGTTAAATTTTTTGCGTTTGTGATGATTCGTACACAAGACTATGTTAAGTGATCACCAAAAAGAAATTCTTTAGCTATCTAACCCTAGACGGGGAAATTTTGCGGTCGTGGGCCCCTAAACTCTGATATCGTGTTAAATGATTGCTTCATCTACAAGCTTAAGTTTGAAGGTTATTTTAATTTTATGTATTTATTTCAAACACGTCCCTATACATTTAGGCTGATCTCTTTCTTATCTAACATAGATGTGGTGGGGTTTCGACTTCCTTTGCCGCTGGATTCTGATATCATATTAAGTGACCATTTCACATAAACCATAAACTAGAAGTGATTTCGGAATATGATTTCAATTTATATATTTCATTTCCAACAGCCTATTTATATGATTTCCGAATGGAGTCGTTCAGCAAATTTTTAAATTCGATAAACATACCTTTTTTCTGGATGACGTCGGAGGCGACCGCCTTGAACCCGTTCTTGATGATGCTGCAAACCCCGCAAGTCGGGCTCGAGCCGCCGGCGCAGAGGCTCGACGAGCCGTTTAGGCCCAACGAGCACATTAGGGTTGTGCAGTGGAACCTAAGAAGCTCGTTGCCGTCGGCGATGCACCGAGGATGCTTATGCTTGGTGGATTTCCCGGCTTTGCCCTTCACCGTGGCTCGATACTCCTCGAACCTTGAGATGGTTCGAGGGGTATTTTGGACTTTTAGTATTCGATCGATTTTGCAAATTCGGGTCTGTTTTCTGAGCCAGCTTGATTGGAATATGATCTCCACTATGTTCTTGCTTGTGTCCTCAGGTCCCAATTCGGACACTATTTAATTTGGACATAATGTATTAGTTTGACAGATAGAAACAAAAATATATGAAAAGTGAAAATCATATCACAGCTTTTAATGTAAAACGACAAATCATAAAAATAAAGATAAAGAAAAGGGGGTTTTGAAAGCAAGCATTTATTTTTGTGGAGTCAATGCGCAGGAAATCTTGGAAACTAATGAATGCAACAGAAACCGTGCACAATAAAGGGCGTGTCCTTTTATCATTATCACTAAATACATTAATATAGTCAAAATATATTCACATAATACCACTCTAATTTTCATGTTAATTTAAATCTTATTATCAGCCATCTAACAGCCTCAACTTTTGGGGGACAATTTCTTGATTTGCGTATATATAGTTTCGCAAGACCACACAACACATTACATACAATAATTAAGAAGTCTAAACGTAATCAAAATATGACCTACACTACATACGGAAATACGAGAGCTCTATATTAGGAATTTGAAACAAGGTGAGTTTTTTTCTACATATTTCATATATAAACCACTCAATGAGATATAAGCTATTTAAATCATTTATGACATCATCATGAACAAGCAGACAAGAAACAGATTGACTTTTACAAAACTGAAGTGGAAGAAGTTTGAGGAAACCCTAAGATTCTGACAATGGATGTAAAGAGAAAATGAAGCATTAAATTAATTACCAGCATGCTTAACGATCATATGAAGCTCCAAATTCTCCGCCTTGACGAAGACCTCACCACACTGAGCGCAGGCGCAGACGCCGGCGGCGGCGGCCATTCCAAGAACGGGGTCAATCACCATCGTCCTACACTCATAGCAGCCCGAAAATTTCCTGAATCCCATGTTCCTCAGCGGGCCGGGCTTCGAATTAGGAGAGTTATCAGACCCACCCACGGCGGCGGCGCCGGCGGTGAACACGGGGTTATTCGAAGAAGACGAAGAAGACGAGTAATTAGAAATCAAAGCACGAGCGCCGCGATTTTTAACCTTCTCAGCCGCCGCCGGCGAAGAAAAAGTCCTTTTCTTGGTTCCACGGGCGGCGGCGGGGCCGTACGACGCCGACAAGGAAGGAAGTAAAAGCATTTCGGGCTTTTGCGTGACCTTAGTGTTGCTGCAGAGCGAGCCCGAACACGTCATCATCATCCTCTTGCTCTTATTTCTCGCCGCTTCCTCCTCGTGGGTTTTCTCTTCTTTCTTCTTCGTCTTCGCCGTCGCGTGCTCCACCGGCGACGTCTTTGGGCGGCGGCTGCTTCCATGGGTCGTGACTTTCTTGGCCTGCGGCGGCGGCGGCTGGGTGGGATTATTGCTGGTTTCAACTTCGATGTACTTGCAAGAGAAGAGGCTTTTTACGGCTGCCCATGAATGCGTCGGCGCCGGCGCCGGCAGATTTTCCGTTGTATGTTGTACTTTCTCTTCTCCGGCGAGCTTTCTGGGATTACTGTAATTACTTGCTTTAACCATTTTCTGGAACTATGAAGGGATCTGAAAGTTCTACAAAAAGGCAGCAAAGCAACTCTTACAAAAAAACAACATATGGAGATTTATGTTTGTAGAAATGAGAAGATGCTTTTAGTTCTATATTAATTTTGACTGTAACGGGTCTAATCTGTAATAAAAAAAAAAAGAGTACGAATTTGTCTTAACTAAATATTTGAAGTGAGGTTAGTAACCAATTAATTAAGGCAAAATTATAAATTAGGTCACTAAGTATACAAGTTTTCGTTTTTGGGTCACTATGTTTGATAATTGCAAAAATAGGTCGCTAACTTTTCATGTGAAAACAATTTTGGGTCATTTTTCAATTTTAGGTCACTAAGAATATAGTTTTTCGATTTTGGGTCACTAAGTTTAGATTTTTCAATTTTGGGTCACTATGTTTATAACATTAGTACCAAATGAGTGACCCAAAATTGAAAAAATGTAAACTTAGTGACCCAAAATCGAAAAAATATATTCTTAGTGACCTAAAATTGAAAAATGACCCAAAATTATTTTCACATGAAAAGTTAGTGACTACTTTTGCAATTATCAAACATAGTGACTCAAAAACGAAAATATGTATACTTAGCGACCTAATTTTATAATTTCCCCTTAAATTAATTGTAAAGCATATATCATTTTTTTTACCCGAGCCACGATGATCGTCTATGGCTTGATGATTAGGTCATTAAATAAATAAATAAGTACTAGACAAGCAAGGCTGACAAATGTGGAAAGCATCATAAGGATACTGACAAAGGAGCATGTGTATAAGTTATAATAATACAAAGAATCTCTCGTTGATTTAATGACTTTCGTAGTTACGAACGGATTAATTGCCATGTCTCCCTGGTCTGATATAATAAGGACATTAGATAACTATGAAATTTATCTTTTTGAAGTATTTTTTATGTCGTAAATAAATCGTATATTATGATTTGGTTAGTGATGGTCAGCCCTTTTTGTTCGATGAAGCCATGCATATGTATATCGTCATATAGTCGACAAATCATTTTTTGCTTCTTGTAACTTTCGAAGTTCTCTACTTCGTTAATGATGCAAAGGAATTATAAGATTAGCAAATTAAAGCCCTCATCTAAACTAATGCCATTACAGAATTCACCATTATTACAAGTAGTAACTGCACACATGTTTTCTTACTATCTCGTGCGTTATAATTTTGAAACTTTGAAATAATGGTGTAAGGGGAATATTAAGGAGGATAATGTATGCTTGTCTAAAAAAGATGGGAAAAAAATAATTAACATTAAACAAACTGCTAGGCACGCAAAAAATGGAATTCCTAGAGATTAGATTAGAGCAATTTGCTAAGAACAAGAACAAAGCCCTCGCCTAATTTAGCTCATAATTGATGGCGCCTTGAAATTATTCTTTTTAGATCATAAATTATTTTTAACTAACTGTAATTAGGAAAATAAGTGTTCTCACGATAGAGAAATAGAGACGGGTCCTACGAGACATTGCAACTTATAGTTTAAATTATTTCATTTTTTAACAAAATAGTTGTTTGACTCTAATTTTTTGTGTGTACTTTCCTCTCTTATATTGGAATTCGCCTTGACTACGTGTTCGTTTGGTTCGTAGGTTTATATTTAGGAGGGTTTAAATAAATATGAGTTTATATAAAATAAATTAATGGGTACTAATAAAATGTGTGTTTGGTTGGTGGGTTTATCTGATGTGTATATGTTTGGATAAACATGGGATTAATAAATATATTTGAGAAAAGTACATTTATACCCTCAAGTCAAGCCAGTTGAGCTTCGTCAGATTGAGAATCATATAAGGAAACTGAGTCCTCGAAAGGGTTGTCGCCGATGTTCACGAGTATAAGGAAAAGAGTGAAAATCAAACTCACTACAGGTCGAATCTTTCATATAACAAACCAAACTACAGTACAGTACAAATCAAACATCCCAATTTTCCAGACAAAAGCTTACGAAATCTGTAAACCCCCAATCGGAAAAGGCCATAAACCCCAAAACACACAATTATTAAATACGAAGAGGAGAATTGGAGAATTTCATCACCAATAAGGAAGCGACACATCAGTCTTGCTAACGGCGAGCCAAAGAACTTTATAGCCCAGAAAAGACATGACGAAGCCGACAAGGAGCACATTTGTTGAGAATTACCGGAGACGAAGTTGTTGCCGAGATCTAAGTACTTGAGGTTTACGCAGTTGTTGAGCTCTTCACTAACGTCGCCGTATACGTTGTTAGAGCCTAGAGAAAGCTTTTCCAAGGATTTGAGATCGCAGAGAGACGTTAGGGGAAGAGAATTACCTGTGAGATTCTGACTTGAAAGCTCTATCTCTTGAAGCAGCACAGAGGGATATTAACGTAAATTAATTTGTGGGTTTTCATTAGCCCACCTCAAAGCTGTGTTTATTTAAACCTTATTACGTGGGTTTAAACCTATTTTACATAAACCCATCGTTTATATATATCAATGAACCAAACATATCAATATATGATAAACCCAGGTTTAAAACTCTTAAACACCCTAACCAAACAAGGGCTAATATATAGTAGGTTGGCATCTAACAATACCCCATCCAAAACGTTTGTTTCATATGAAAATGGACAGATCTCTATTTGAGCAACCAATGTATGATAACAATGTCTATAGAATGAGGCTGTAATTATTGAACTCTGATTCAAAGGCCTGTTTATTGAACATTGATAATTTGAAAATGGTAGGAAAACAACACAGAAGATTTTTTCAAATAGCCGAGAGATTGGCGGACCATTCGAAGACTAGCCATGCAGTTCGTAATCTGTGGAGATAAATTATTCTATTCATGAAGCTCGTTCGTATATGGGAATGAGCTTCCAACATCGCTTGGTTATGTTACATATATATCCAACATTGGGCTTATAGAAACCACAAACAGAAACAAAAAGGAGAAAAAAGAAAAAGAAAGGAAATGGTAGAGAAAAATCACGTTCTCTTCTTCTTCTTGCATGGGATAGCAACTCTCTTACCCTTGAGGGCTCGTTTGATACTCTTGTTTGTGGATTACATGGGTATAAGTTATTTGTGTATGGCTATACAAGGATTTTGTTGATAGTGTATTTTAACATGTTTGATATGTGTGTATTAATTATTTGTGTATTGATGTAAATTGTGTTTGATACAAGTGTTTGAGGTAGGTATGAAATTTGTAAATATAGTCAAAAGACATTTTTAACCTTTTTTTACAAAAAGCAATTAAAAAAAAAAAGAAAATTACAAACGCATCGTCTTCTTCAATTTCCCTAATTACAGCTTCTTCAATTACCCTAATTACAGAGCTTCTGCGCTCTTCAATTTCCCAAATCACAGGTCTTGAACCAATTTCGTTCAGCTCTACCACATGCCCGCCGCCGCTATTACAACCCAACGCCGCGCCGCCCACCACTTTCCCCTGACCTCCGGCGAGGTAAATCGTCAGAAAGAAGCCGCCCACACTTGCCCCTGACGTCGCCACCGTCCCGTCGCTCTTAGGATGCAGACGCCGCAGTGGCACCTCGCGGCGTAGGAAGAGAGGCCGTCGTGGACGTCGCAGCTGGCCGAAAGAGAGGGTAAAGGCGGAGGAGAGGGGCCTGGCTTGCTATCGGGGTAAATGCGGTATTATAAAGAAGGTATGGATATACCCACCTCTGTGGTGGGTTTGTCTACTCAAGCTTTATCAACGAAATCTGTGTAATAGGCATGTAAAGTTATACATGCCATGTATAACTTTACAAGGATATCAAACATGACCAAATTAGTTATACCTATTTGATACCCATCTATACATGGGTATCAAACGAGGTATGAGAGTTTTGCAGTTATTCTTAGTCATCTGCTATCCCCTACCAGGCAGCCCTTGAACGTGCCTAACTCCTCCTTCTCATTCTCTTTCTCCTCCTTGTGCTTCTTCTCCTTCTCCTCGTTCTCCCACTTCTTCTTCCTCTTCTCCTTCCCATCCTTATCCTTCTCCTTCTTCTCATACTTCTCCTTCTCCTCCTACTTAGGGGTGTTCAAAAGTTGGTAAACCGGCCGTACCGAACCGATACCGAAAGTTCGGTACAAACCGAATACCGAAATTTCGGTTCGGTTCGGTATTCGGTATGAAAAATTTTGAACCGAAATATTTCGGTAATTTCGGTACGGTGGTAACCGAATTACCGAAATATATATAATAATAAATTAATAATATATAATTACAGAAATATATATTATACGTAATATATATATATATATACAATTTAAACATAAAAATAAAATAAGAAAAAATAATAAAAATAGGGAAAAAAGAAAAATAATAAAAAAATAGGAAAAAATAATTTAAAAATATAAAAATGAAGATTAAATATATCTAATTTTATAAACATTAATTTTCATTTTTTTTAAAATTTATTTCGATTTTTTCGGTTATTACCGAAAATAACCGAAATTTTTCGGTTATTACCGAACCGAACCGGTTCACTTCGGTTCGGTATTCGGTATGAGATTTTTAAAAACGAGAATTTCGGTTACCGGTAGTTCGGTACGGTACGGTACGGTAATTACCGTTTGAACACCCCTACTCCTACTACTCCTTTCTTTTCCCCTTTTTTCTCCTCCTCCTCCCCTCATTCCCCTCATTCTCCTCATTCTTCTCCTACTTCTCCTTATCTCTTTTTTCTCCTCCTCCTCCTCCTCCTCCTCCTCCCCGTCCTCATTCTTCTTCTCCTCCTCCTCCTCCTACTCCTACCCCTTCATCCTCCTTCTTCTTCTTCTCCTTCTCCTCTCCTCCTCCATCTCATCATTCTCCTCCTTCTTCTCCTTTTCCTTCTCCTCCCGCTACTCCTCCTCCTCCTCCTCCTCCTACTTCTCATTCTTTCCTTCTCGTTCTCCTTATTCTCCTTCTTCTTCTCCTACTCCTCCTTGTCCTACTCGTCCTTCTCCCCATCTTGCTCCTCCTTCTCCTCCTACTCTTTCTCCTCCTTCATCCTCCTTATCGTTCTCCTCTCCTCCTCCTCCTCCTCCTCCTAATTCTTCCCCTTCTCCTCCTCCTTCTTCTTCTCCTTTTCTCCTACACCTTCTCGTCTTACTCGTCCTCTCCTCCTCCTGCTCCCCCTTCTCATTCTCCTTCTCATTCTCCTTATTCTGTTACTCTGCCTCATCCTCCTCCTTTCTTTTTCCCCTTTTTTCTCATCCTCCTCATTCTCATTCTCCTCATTCCCCCATTCTCCTCATTCTTCTCCTACATCCCCTTCTCTCCTTTTTCTCCTTCTTCTCCTCCTCCCCATTCTTCATCTTCTTCTTCTCCTCCTCCTCATCCTTCTCATCTCATTCCCCTTCTTCTGCTCCTCCTTCTCATTCTCCTTCTTCTTCTTCTCCTTCTCCTTCCATTCTTCTTCTCCTCCTCCTCCGCCTACTCCTCCTCCTCCTCCTCCATCCTCCTTCTCCTCCTCATTCTCCTCCTCCTCCTCATCATTCTCCTTCTGATTTTCCTTCTTCTTCTCCTCCTCAACCTACTAGTCATTCTCCTCCCCTTCCCCATCCCCCTTCTCCTCCTTCTCCTACTTCTCATTCTCATCCTCCGTCTTCATATCCTTCTCCTCCTTCTCCCCCTTCTCATTCTTCTTGTCCTCCTTCTCCTTCTCCTCCCCCTTCTTCTTCTCGTCCTCCTTCTCCTTATTCTCCTTCTTCTCCTCACTCTTCTCCACCTCCTCCTTCTTCTACTCCTTCTCCTCCTCATCATCCTACTCCCCTCATCTCCTCCTCATTATCCTTCTTCTCCTCCTTTCTCTTCTTCTCTTTCTCCTCCTCCTTCTCCTGCTCCCCCTCATTCTCTTACTCCGCCTTCTTCTTCTCATCATCCTCTTCCTCCCTCCTCTTCTTTTTCTTCCTCTTTTTCTCCCTCTTCCTCTTTTCTTCCTCTTCTTCTCCTTCCTCTTCTTCTTCTTCATCTTCCTCCTCTTGCTCTCTTCTTCTTCCTCTTATTCCTCCCTCTTCTTCTTCTTCTTCTTCTTTATTGTATGTTTTTTATCTTTTCCTTTTGTTTTTTAATATTAATTTGAGTAAAGATAGAAAAAAGAAAATAAAATCATAAAGCAAGGTTAAAATCACCGATTTGGTCCTTAAGTGAAAGATTATTTAGAGCAGGTTCTTAATTAAAATATTTTCTGACATAGGGAGTTAGTTGATAGAATTATAATGCTATGGATTTAAATGATATTCTCCCATAAAATAATAGCAATAATTTAATTGTTGCATAAAAAACATGACGATCCCATGCATAAAAGATATTTTATTTACCAATTTGCGTTGGCGTTTGTCCCTTTCCTATGGGAAAATCACACTAAACCACATTTTTATTTGAAGATACACAAAATAAAAAAGGAAAAACAACCTCAGATCGTACAATAACTACCATAGCTCTAGCAAGAAACTCTAGTGAACAAAGCATTTCTTTAAAACACGAGGTTTAATTCTCTAAACAATTGAAAAGACAGCAAGCGGGGAGCTCGTCCAAATATTTACAGGTAAGAATACTTTACCATAAAACAAACTTGAAACAAAGCGATGAAAAGCTCTGCGTGTGATGTGACAGTCTCGTCCCTGCGTATGTAAAAGAAAAAAGATGATCGAAGAGAAGAAACAATGTTTTTTGATGGGTTGTGTAGGCTAGTCAAAACGTCGAAGATCCATACTTTCTTACCTGAATATTATAAAACAATTCACCATGCTCTTTCAGGTTTGTCTGGACAAATAGTGAGGAGAAGGAAAGCTTGAAAAAGAAGGGAGTGGTCTCTGAACGAAAGGATGATTCAATAACTGTGAAGCTGTTGGCCGCAAGCTCGGGTCGATTTGAAGACATTGAAGTATAAAATCTCTCGCGTCGTTAGAGAGAGTATTGGGAATCAGTGGTTTCTCGCCTCTTCCGATCTTGAACAAAGCTGTCATCTGTAAAATTTGTTTAGCGTAAAAAGATGAGAATTGAAAATTTCTTGAAATATATAATGCAAGTAACCATGTAAGGGCGAAACAGTGTACTCACAGGTTCCACATTGGAGTAAGGAAATCGCCTGGTTAGCATCTCAAGAACGGTGCATCCAAGACTCCATATGTCTGCTGCAAGACCATACCCACGGCTGCTCCTTACAACCTGAAAACGATGAAGTGCCCATGATGATTGCAATAATTTTTTATATTCTTTATGTTGAAGAGATGTATGTGTATCTTTCTAGTGTTAGTTTCCTTCTAATTCTTGATTATGTATCTCCTGGCATGCGATGGAGTCTATACCATAAAGGTCAAGCAAAAGCCTTAAGTGAGGTCGAAACTTGCAATAGAGTTAATGGAAGGAGATTCTAATGAGAAGTTCAAAGGACAAACCTCAGGAGCCATCCACAACACTGTTCCCTTGCAAGATTTCACATCATTCAACTTCGTGGCCTGAGTAAATTTTCACACTATTAACGACTTAATCATTAGAGAAAATAGCATGTAAAGCAGACTAATCTATTTCAACTACTCAAGGTAGGTGTAAAGAGCACTGGCGGGTTACCTTTGCAAGACCGAAATCTGCCAATTTGACCAAGCCGCTCGTGTCCACCAATATATTTGCACATTTGATATCTCTGTCGATAACAAGAAAGGGGAATATAACATGAACGAATGCGTCAAGAAAAGAAGAACCAAACAAGGAGAAATAAATAACTATAACACAAGAATTTATTCGTATCTTAGTCACCTGTGTACTACATTGCGGTCATGAAGATACTTCAAACCGTGCAAAATTTGTCTCGTATAAGCAGACACTTGTGAGTCTTTGAGAGTGTACTTCAGATAGAGGCTTAACAGTGAGCCCTTTGTCACGAGCTCTAAGAAGATATATAGATGTGATTCGTCCTACAAGGAAAGGAAAATTAAATGTTGTGGACTGATGCAGCATAACGCTCTCCGAAACTCTAGAACTCAGCATACCCTTTTCGTGCCATAATACTGGACAATGTTCTCATGCTCAAATTGACTCAGGAGAGCAATTTCCTGAATGATATAAAGAAAAAAAGCGAGCACGACAAGTGAGTTGAAAAGTCGAAGAATTATGAAAGTATAGCAACATGGCAATGCTTTTAGACCTGTTCAAGTTGAAGAATGCATTGCTTTGCCCCATCACACTGATCAAGCAAAGATACTTCCTTAACAGCAAAAAAGAATCCATCACTGCAGAAAATAAGACAACAGGTTAGAACTATAATCAGCTCAGAGACCCTTAGCGAGTTAAAGCTCATCACCTGAATAATAATTGATTATTCGAAGCACAATACTCAACTAATAATCGGATGTTTTCTCCCGAAAATATGCATAGAACTAAAAAATTAGTCCTGAACGAAATCAAAAATTCACATCCAAACAAAACACGTACTCAGCAATCCCTTCATAAACAGAACCAAATGATCCACGCCCCAAGAGATCGCCTTTCTGCCAGTCAACAATCACACGCCCGATACCTTCACTTGGTGAAGCACTGGACAGTGGTGTAATTGTAGTGCTCGAAAAATCATCATCCACTGATGCTGATGTAGCAAAGGACGAAAACCCCGACATCACGAAATTCTCATCCCCCATTGCCACTTTTCTTATTAGCTCTGCTTCTTCCTCATCCTTGCAGAACTCTTGGCTGAATCTTGAAACATTAAATGTGTTGTCACCCTCAGGACCCAACCCTATCAACATATCCCACGTGGAACTTTCCATGTTGATTTTTTGTGGATACATCATTGGAGGTGGAGCTAAAACAGGCGGGCGCATACCATTTATACCTTTTCCTCCATTTCCAAGTAATTTAGTTGACTGAGTTTTACTATAATCATTCAGGATTTCTTCATTACCTGCGAACCCATCATCCACGCTATTTTTAGCCCCAATTCCCCGAGCAAACACGTCGTTAACATTAGCAACACTACCACACTTCTCACCAATCAGTTCACCAAAATTATCCCCAAGCCTAACACGCAGCACTTCCCCATCATAATTAGCAAAATTACCCTCGTTTTCTTGACAAATCACTTCCTCTGTAGCCTGATTTGATACTCCTGCTGAAAGATTTCCAGGTTTCACCTTCATCGCCGCATATTCCTCAGCCGAGATGGTGAAATCCTCAATTCCGCTAAACCCAAGAGATTCGCACAAAACCTTAAACTCGCCTTCGACGCCATCGAACCTAAAACTGGTCTTTCCTTCGTACAGATCGAGCGAGCGAGCTTGAAGAGCCTCAGACGACAGAGAGCACGCCGAAGCCGACGGCGACGGAGCTTCCAACCCAGCAAAATCGACGTACTCGTAATTGATGTCCTTAATCGCGTTGCACCGATCGAGCCTCGGCCGTCGGACAGAATCACCTCCGCTGCTCGAGGATGAGCTGGATTTTCGTCTACTTGAGCTAGAAAACAAGATCTTCGGTAAACCGCGCATCGTACTGCTGCAGATCGAAGTCCATGTAACGAATTACGAAAGATTCTTCCTCCTTCACCTCCTCCTCCGTTCAAGCTTCGGCGTTGTTCTTGCGATCAGATCGAACTACGGTGAAAAACGCGGCGGTGACGCTATGAGGAGACGACCGTGGAGTCTTTAGGTTGTCCTTTGATGACTCGCATTGATTGGTAGATTCGTCAAAATTTCATTCCATTTCTAGCCTTTAACTGGTCAATTTTCTTTTATATATTTCTTTAAAATATAAATTAGAATTTACTTCCATTGGCCCAATATTACGTGGGCCTAAAGCCCAATTGTAATCTTGGGGTTTTCTGATGCTACATTTCTTCATTGGGAAAAGAGTCGCGATTTTCGTTCTTTGCCTCTCTGTTCACTGCTTGGAGCTACTAAGGTAATTTATCTGAGAATGTTCAGCTGTAACTTTTTTTTTTGTAATTTTCGGCAAATCTGCGGAGATCTACAAATCTGTTCGTCGTTTTTCTGCTTGAATTCCTGCTAGGTGATTGGTGATTGAATTCCTGCTAAAATTACAGCTGAATCGCGATTCTCTAGTTCATGATTGAGGTTTGAAATATGAGGATAATCCTATTCTGTTGTTGAATATTCAGCTACCTTGATTAGTAATTTGTGTCTAATTGTTCTTTACTGTGGGTTTTATCTAAGAGATTTCGTGGATATAGTAGTGTGCTTGCGAAGTTGCTAGATTTAATTAGTTGTTATGTATTGGTTTAGCTATGAGAGTTTGTGTTACAATTGGCACCAATCGGCTCGCTCTGTTTGTAATATCAAAGTTGATCTTTTTTTTGTCTTGAATCTGTTGTGCCACCTTTTTTTTTCGGTTTTCGGTTTTGAGTTTCGGTGTTTGTTGTGAAGAAGAATGGGAAGAAAAGCAGGCACATTTCGCATCAACCCTAAGCAAATTGGTGTCCTTCAAAAGCCTTGTATGAGAGAAATGATGTCTTTTCTGAACTGTATGGCTCTAAGTCAGACGGGCGATGATAAAAAGTGCACCCGTCAAAAGTCTCTCTTGAGTAGTTGCATGAATGCTCAGGTATATATATACATTTGGAGATTGATGGAAATTCAAGAATGCTTTGATATTTCGCCAGCTATATGGTGAAACGAATTCAAACTGTGTAAATGTATGAGATATCCCAAGTTTTACTCAACTCTTTGCATCTTCTTCTACTCGATGCAGACTAAGGACAAGAAAAGTCCTTTCGCCAGCATTAACTACCATCTTCAGAGGCTCAACAAAGGGAGAAAGTAGCAATTTTTTTTTACTAATTTCGATTTGTTTGGTAGGAAATTGAATCTGCTGTTGTTAGGTTATGATATAGCACTCAACGTTGCTTCACCCTTGAGGATTTTCTTCGTTTTGGTTATTGAATTTTCCAGGTAGCATAAAAAAGCTCGACTCGTTCTGCTCCTTTGACTGTTATTCGAAAAAACGTTTCTTTTTTCGTAATAAAGAAGATTCGAACATTGGGTCGCTTACGTTCTTCGACCCGAGCCTTTCTCCATGACTTTGTATGTGAATGTACTGATTCTTTCTTCCGTATAAAGTAGGGCTCTCTCACTAATATACTTCTGAAGGCCTAATATTGTCTTGGTCCCCAAATGCTTGAACATACTGAACAAGATATGTATAGTTTGAATTTCTACAATTTTAATGAAATCGAATGATCAATCCCATCTTCCCAATTATCAAATTGTTGTGGGTGATTTATTCAAGGGACCTTTACAATTCAGCCCCCATTCAACTTTAAAAATCGTGTTCAGCCCCTGTCAGAAAAAGCAATTAGTTTTAAGGACCCGATTTTTCATACCACTTCATCGGTCTGTGGTACCACTTCTTTGTTCTGTAGTACCACTTCTTTGTTCCGCAGTACCACATAATTGTTCTGCAATACCACTTCTTTTGTTCTGCAGTACCACTTCATTTTTACCGCAGAAAAATGAAGTGGTACTGCAGAACAATTAAGTGGTACTGCAGAGCAATTATGTGGTACTGCATAACAAAGAAGTGGTACTACAGAACAAAGAAGTGGTACCACAGACCAATGAAGTGGTATGAAAAATTGGGTCCTTAAAACTAACTGCTTTTTCTGAAAAGGGCTGAACACGATTTTTAAACATGAATAGGGGCTGAATCATAATATACTCTTTATTCAAAACATCCGAGCAAACATATAACCAAGCCTAAACGTATTTGGGCCTAGGTCCAAATTCCAATTATAATTTTGGTGCTAATAAATAGTAATATATGACGTGGCTCGCGGGGACGCCTTTTCTTTTTCTTTTCTTTTTTCTTTTCTTTTTCTTGTGAAAATATTCTTTGGAAGCTAGGGTTTGCCATATATATAGTAGTATACTACAAGCATATCAGACCTAACTTTTCCCATTCATCTCTTGCAATCTTCTCCGCTGGTGTACAATCTCCGATTCTCCTCAGACAGTTGTTGTTAGGTTTGTCTCTATCAACGGCTTGGAGCGAAGGAATCTCGGTGATATTTGTGTTTTGTGGCGGATCTGTGGTTTCTTATACGAGCTTTATCTGCAATTTGTGTTCTAGTTTGTTAATGACCTGTGCTTTTTGTATTTCGGCTTTCTATCTTTGCTAAGTGATAATGATTTTTGTTTAGGTACTGATTTGGAATTGGATTTGTTCTAAAACTTTCGTCGTTTGAAGATAGATTCTTTTCGTGCTATTTTAGATTCTAATTGGGTGATATTGGTTTGACGGGTTTGGTTATGGTTTTGAGCGTGAGATGTGATTCATTATGTTTAGCTAAGTAGACTCTTAATTCTGTAGAGATGTCATGGTTACTTGTTGTTTGTCTGCCGACTTGAGGCTGAATGGATGTTACTATCACGGAAAATAAGTCGGCTTTTGTCTTCATTGATCGACTCCTTGGCTTTTCTTTTGTTGAGCTGATGAGTCATGGATTTTATTTTATCTAGAGATGTTTTAGAATTCTTGGTGAAGTTAGTTTGACTGATGGTGATAGAATCAGACTTTTATCATTTGGTGAAATTTGTATGTTCCCCTTTCTTATGCCTTAAGTATGTGTGATATTGATCGCTGCTTAGTATTATGCAGATCTTTAGATAAGGGGTGGCCACAATTAGCAAAAGTCGAGTCTGTTACGCGTGAAACTTCTTTTATGTCTGAGCAAGCGTCTCTATTCCTATCATCGGTTGGATTGCTTGGGAAGGACTGTCCTTGGCCTAGAGAAAAGGATATACAATCTGCTTCAGGAGTCGACTGCATGCGCTCGAATCAACTTGAAGGAGACAGTATAGCTTTTCAAGGTTGCCAGTTTATGCAGCCTGTCCTATATTCCAAGAAGTACTTCCATAACTCAGGAAGAATCATTCATCGAAGCTGATTAAGTTATTCTCCACTTGGATTATTGCAAAGATTATCGAAAGAGAAAATGGCTTTGCAAAATATTGGGGCTGGAAACAAGGATGACGCTTTCTACAGGTATAAGATGCCCAAGATGTTGACAAAAATCGAAGGTCGTGGGAACGGCATCAAGACCAACATCGTTAACATGGTGGATATCGCAAAGGCTTTGGCAAGGCCCGCCTCGTACACCACTAAGTTCTTTGGCTGCGAACTGGGAGCTCAATCCAAGTTCGATGAGAAAACCGGGACATCCCTTGTCAATGGGGCCCATGATACTGCTAAACTCGCTGGGCTCCTCGAGAACTTCATAAAAAAATTCGTCCAGTGCTACGGTTGTGGGAACCCTGAAACTGAAATCATCATCACAAAGGCTCAGATGGTCAATCTCAAATGTGCTGCTTGTGGATTCATCTCTGAGGTCGACATGAGGGACAAGCTCACGACTTTCATCATCAAGAACCCACCCGAGGCAAAGAAACCGAAGGACAAGAAAGCACTGAGGAGGGCCGAGAAAGAACGACTCAAGGAAGGTGAAGCCGCCGACGAAGAGTTGAAGAAGCTGAAGAAGGAAGCTGTTAAGAAGAAAGGTCCATCCGGTGGTGCTAAGGATGGAGCCTTAAAGTCGAGCAAGAAGAAATCTGCCCACCACTCAGATGAGGACCATTCGCCGGGCAGTCAAGGCGATGAGAACGAAGCTTTAGCCGCCGAAGATGAAAGTGACGACGATGTTCAGTGGCAGACCGATACTTCTTCACTAGCTGCACAACAGAGAATTCAAGAGCAGCTTAATGCTGTCACTGCTAGCATGGTCATGCTCTCAACCGAAGAAGATAAGGCAAAGTCGAAGAACGGCCCAGAAAAAGATGAAAAGACAAAAGTCAACGGTCATGCCCATGATTCGAATCCATCCAATCCCCATCAAGAACTTGTCGATGCAATAAAGAAGCACTTGAAAGTGTCTTCGTCGGCGAAGCTCAAGCCCTTCTTGCAGTCACTTTCTGCTCAGCCTCAAGAGATACACAATGCTCTTTTTGAAGCTCTCTTCGAAGGAGCTGGTAAAGGATTCTCGAAAGAGGTTGTGAAGAAGAAGAACTACCTCAAAGCTTCCGTACAAGGAGAGGAAGGTTCACAGTCGATGCTTCTTCGTGCCTTTGAGTTCTTCTGTGGAAAGGCGAGCACTGAAGCTGTGAAGGAGGTGCCTTTGGTTGTGAAGGCTCTCTATGACAACGATGTCGTGGAAGAAGAGTCTATCTTGGAATGGTACGAGAATGGTCTGAAGGGCAAAAACAAAAGCTCTCCCATTTGGAAGAATGTGAAGCCTTTTGTCGAGTGGCTGAAGAGTGCCGAGTCTGAGTCTGAAGAAGAATAAAACCTTTTTTGAGTAATTACATTGCTGCGGTTTTTCTTATTACACTGCTGCTGCGGTAATGTGTGTTCTTAAATGGTCTCTGTTTCTTTGTGTTTGAGTCAGCTATTGTTATGGTCTTCCCTTATATTGTCTTGTGATTGTTACGGTCTTAATTCATGTCTTGGTTACTATATATGTGGTTTGACTTTGCTCGTCTATAATCTCAAATCTTGTTCAACCAGTGTTTTAAAACGCTTATAGCGCAACGCGTCGCGTTTCAGTTCCGATAGCGCGTAGCGTAAATAGCGTAGCGTGTTGCGCGAGTATTTCGAACAATCTTCTTATAACTTATAAATTATATATATGATAATTATTGACTAAAAACTTAACTTTGACTGAATAACCATAATCTTTTGAAAAAATAATCATTGAACTAAATATATAAGATATGTATGTCATTTTAATCGTCATAAAAAATCTAATAAACTAGATGTATTTATTTAGTTTTGTCTTAAAACCCGCACGAGATAATGGTAATTTAATGAACTGGTGGAATATAATTAAAAATTAAAAGAATTAAAGGCAACTCTGTAGTCTCTTGTCAAACGTGTACAACTAGTTGTCCATTATAGCTATCAGGAGTCATTTTTGGCTATACGTGTTACTATTATAGTGGAAGAGCTCAATATTTTAGGTTAATACGCTATTTTTTTTACGCCTTGTAGCGTTTTGGCCAAATTTTTCGCTATTACGCGCGTTAATTTGCGCTTTTTACCTCCTTTTAAAACATTGTGGCAAACAGATACCTCTCTACAATTTGAAGAAAGATCAATACTTATAAGAGAACAGAATCAACAAAGAAAGACAGGAGAACTATGACGAAAACAAAAAGTTTGAATAAAAAAATCTAAAGAACACACTTCTAAATCATTCCAACACCAAGAAATTGCCTATTAAGTCCATGAACGCAGAAAAACAAGGGAAAAAAAGAAAAAATAGCTCTCCATCCTCACTAAAGGCAACGTTCTACTACACAACAACTAAAAACTAACCAACTTCACTCAAAGAATAAATCAAGAAAATTCCCCAAACAAAAAAACAAAGCATTCAAGTACAATGACATCGTCGAGGGACAGAAACGTCCTTCGGCCTCCTTCGCTCTCTAATCACCGCCTCCCTAACCATCGGCATTTTCTCATAAACCTTCCTCCATATACGATTCACAGCACCGTTCGTTACAGCAGGCCCAATCCCACCTAAATGGCCACTATCATACCTAAAATACGACTGAACTTCAGCCATGTTTCTTCTAAACTCGCCCTTCTCACCCTCTCCGAAGCTCCTCAGGTGATTCACTAGCCATTTCGGCGTCAGAGCGTCGCTCGCAGATACGAAAACCGAAAATTCTGAATAATCGATCATTCCCTCGAAGGGTAGCTCGATCTCGTCGCTTACAATTACAGGTATGCAAAGGCTTTGAATGGCGTCGAAGAGCCTACAAGATGTGGGCGTATCGCCGGCTGGGTGTAAGCAGAACTCCGATGATCTCATCCCTTTGATGGATTGCTCTTTCCCAGTGGCGTTAGGGAACCCTTCTTCGATTACGACGCCAGGCTCGTCGATCAGCAAATCCCAGAGCTTTTCTCTAACCATTCCGCCCTGAAAAGTCGGGGAATGATTATTTTTTCAGTCGTGTAATTTAGGCAGTGAGGCATTATAGGACAGAGAATTTAGGGGGGCGGCGTTATGCTGGCAGTAACTTCCAAAATTAAGCAATGTATGGACATTACACGCCAGAACCCTAAATTTTGTGCCAAAATTGCCTGATTATGAAAGTTACTATCCGTATAATGCACCCTACAAATTTGCCGGAACCCTTGAATTTGGGCAAAATACAGGTTTCCGGCGAGCAATGACCTTAATTGCTTAATTTTGAAATTATTGTCCCTATTACGGGACTAATAAGATATTTTAACCCCCTAACAAAAGGCGCTCCACAAGTACTACTCCCCCTAACTTACGGGACTAATAAGGTATCCTTAGATACCACTCCCCCTAAATTATGGGACTAATAAGATATTTTAACCCCCTAACAAAAGGCGCTTACAAGTACAAAATCAAGAAAAATTGTTGCAAATTCGAATCCAGGAACGTGTTAGTTTACTTACCCTGTGCCTGTGTTTGGCTCCTTTGAAGTAAAGAAGGATGTCTCTTTTCTTGTTTTGGGATAGGGATAAGCTAGGGAGTAGATGAGTGTAAGGGACGATAACGTCTTTTAACAGCGAAGCGTGGGAGTGGCGAATAGTTGCCGTTTCGTCAGATGATGAGCTGGCATTTTGTGATGACGATGATGTCTTGGCGTCGAGCCTGTAAAAGCCACCGAAGTCCACGACGAGGAGAATTGCGGGCGATATCTCTTCCTTGAGATGCCACATTGAGATGGGGTCTGTTTAAAGAATTGCTTCAAGTTTTTAGCATCGACCTGTTTTAGCAACATAGTTGTTAGACACACTAAGTTTCTGTCGTTTCTAAATGTCCCAACGTTGAGTTACTACGCTATCGATTCGAAAAAAAGGACCAACGGTTTCTGATAAAAAAAAAACCATGCAATAGCTCAATAAACTCAGCAAATCAAGCTCTCAAGGAGGCCTATTACTTAATTCCAGCAAAACGAAGAACTGAAATCCCTACTAAATCAAGAAGAAAGCTAATGAAAAGCCCATCAAGAATCCTCACTGAGTAACTGATTCGAAAAGGACAAACGGTTTCTGACAAGTGACAAATCATTCAATAGCTCAATAAACTCAGCAATTCCATCTCTCAAGGAAACCTATTACTAAATTCCAGCAAAACAAAGAACTGAAATTACTACTACTAAATCAAGAAGAAAGTTAATGCAAAGCCCATCAAGAAACCTCACCAGTAAGAACAAAGACATGATCTCTGCCGCCCGATCTCTGCCAAGCATCGGACTTTTTGACCAAATCAACGACCATTCTCTGCCTCATATAATCCTCATTATCCTCAACTTTCTTCCTGAAAACGCCCTTCTTCACAATCAGCTGCAGCTCGGCGCTCAACGTGGCGAAAAAGGGCACGAAAACGACATCGGCATCTCGATAATCCAAAACCCTCTTCGCAAAAGACTCGATCTTCTCATCCGCATTAGCCAAGAGATCGCCCAATATCCAATACTCGGCGCTATACTGTTTGATTATAGGGTTTTCAGGGTAAGGAAGAGAATCTAGTGACAAATTGGGCGAAAGGGTCTTCCTCATCTCATTGTCTACTTCGCTGCCGATCCTCGCGTCCGAGGTTAAAGCCCAGTACTGCTGTAAGAGACCGTAATTGAGTGATCTTGGGAGGGGTGCGATGTAGACGTTGATGGAAGTTTGAGGTACGGCGAAGGTGCTCGCCGGATCTAGCAAAGATGGTTGCGATGAGGGCGGCGCCGCCGTGTTGTTGAGGTAGAGAATCGCCAGAGAGAGGAGAGAGAGGGCGATGAAGAGTGGCTGAATCTTGGGCGCCATTGTTGTAAGGCCGATGAACTGAGCTTTAGCTTCTGTCGCCCTTTTTGGGACCTCTGTTCAAGTAATCCAAGTAAAATACATGATCACCAAGATTAAACTTTTATTACAATTTTTTAAGGAATAACCTAATTTTAATTCACCAAGATTGAATTTTTACTACCACAATTTTTTAAGGAATAATGTAATTTTGTATTTACGAAGATAAAATTTTTATTACAATTTTTTTAGGCTTAGAATTTTTTATTCGGTCGTATTAAAGAATGTAGCATTCGACGAATTTTAGAAATTAGCAGTCTATGGACAACAACTTTTCGAAGGGAAATAACTAATTTTGGTGCATTATACTTCAAAATCCTAAAATTTGCGCTAATTGCATCCTCTCCCTTTAATTTTTTTCATCACCAAATTCATCCTCTGCTTCTAAATTTTTTGGCACAACATTATTTCAGCCTAGCCAAAAATACTCTTAAATTTAAGGCTACCAAGTAAAAAATTCGATCACGTTGACAATTTAAAAAAAAAAAAAATTAACATTTTTGGTCAGAGGCTATTTCCTTACAAAACACCGATATTACACACGCGCACAAACACGTAAACCTCGTACGACTTCAACGCTCGACCATCAATTCTTCGATATTCCAACCCCTCGCAATGTCTCTACGTATGGCGTGGCTTCGTTCTAACCTCGGAATGCGGTTAGGATTAGGATAAGGCATCACTTTCGACGATGCGAAATTAGGGTTAGGGTTAGTCGTCGATCTTGTCGGGGGAATCGCCGACATCAAGCAGTTTGCTATTGCATAGCATCTCCCACCTTCGTTGTCCGAACTTGACACTGAATAGCTTCTGAAAGAGTGCGATGGGCTCTCTACTGCGTGGCAGGCGAGGCAGGCGAGGCTCATCGTTTGAGTGCCCTCTGTTGTCCCTACGAAATGTTGTCACGTAAGAAGATAGCTCGGAAGTTAGAAGGGCGTTTTCGATAAATGGGCTGCGATACGAAAGTCGATAGGAAACTGTGACTGATGAAAATCGGTAGGGAATAAATAATCCACGGGGTTTATTCTCTACCTTTTTCCGCATGATCTTTATACTACTAAGATGGAAGTTGAAGAACGAAGAAGGCATTCGAGATAACAGCTGTTTTCTTCGTACGCTGGACGAATTACGACCCAAGTGTATGAAAATGTAAGTTTGGGAAATAAAAGGGTATCCAAGATTGTTCGTGCTTCGATAGTTTAAGAAGCATGGCAGTCGAGCGAAAAGAACGCGATAAGCCCATCTTTTCTATTAAAAAGGATAACAACTGAGCATCTGTTTTTCTGAAGCCAGAGATACGTTTTGGTCGAAAAGAGAAGTCTTCGGTTTTCGAATTCGGCCACCGAACAAATCAGACAAAGGAAAAAGCTCATATTTCTTAGCTTTCTCATAGCAACAAACTTCATCGAGGAGATGGAGGAAGGGAATTTCAACAGGTCGCTGAGCCACAAATCTTTAGGGAAAAAATTGGGGGATTACTAACATAAAGCTCAGACGAGGAATAAAACATCATTATCAATCAATCAATCAATCATCAAGCATCATGATGAAGGCCATTATCAAAAGTTTTGCTGGAATGCATCAAATGAAGAAAAATCCGCCAGCATAAACTACGGACGAAATCGATGCGAGGAATGGGCAAAAGAAACGAATCCGTAAACAGATCTGAAGAAAAACTAACCTTGGACCAGCTAATACGAGGAATGTCAATGAAATGTCTGGAATTAGGGTTGGTTGATTCTTCCTCACAGCGTTGAAAATCGAAAGAAAAATCACACCTTTTTGCCGTATTATTATCTCGTGGGCTGGCGCGTGCGCGCGTGTACAAATATTGCTTTGCTATGCTAACCAATATTCTTCTTATATATTATCTTTCTTATCATCATGACTATTTATGCTTCAATTCATTTGTGACCCATCATGACTATTTATGCTTCAATTTCATTAATATTGAATACAACTACTTTCAATTCTTAATTTGAAGTTATTTGATTCTATATTTCACTTTGGACGAGAGTTAGCAAACTAATGTGAATTCGATTTGATAGAGAAGTTTAAAATGTGTGTAAATCATTGGGAATCACAGGTGTTATTTTATTTCGTTCTTTGCATACAGTATACGCTAATTTCGCATAAATCAAGCCTAAGAAGTAGAAAAAGAAAAAGAAAAACAAGAATTAAAATACCACGTAAGCCCAAGACAAACTCTTGAAATTTGCGATAAAAAAGATAGCTGAACTGTAAACATTGGCATCTCCGCCGAGGCATCGATGCTTTCGAGCCATCTTAGAGCTCTTATTCTTAACCACGGCGAACATTCGATCAAATTGATACACATTTTCAATAATTAAGATCGAAAATGTCTCACTCACACCTTCTCCAATCGTCTTTTCTGCCGGGCACCACCCACCTCCGCCGCCGCCGGCCAGCTGCTCACACCCCCACTACCGCCGGCATTCCCCAAATCCGATCAAAGATCCGGGAAATCTTCATGCCGGCGCTCAGCTCCACCATGACCGAGGGCAAAATCGTATCCTGGGTAAAATCCGAGGGCGAGAAGCTCAACAAGGGGGAGGCGGTGGTCGTCGTCGAGTCCGACAAGGCAGACATGGACGTCGAGTCATTCTACGACGGTTATTTGGCTGCAATCGTCGTGGACGAAGGTCTTTCCGCCGCCGTCGGATCTACCATCGCGCTGCTGGCCGAGACGGAGGAGGAGATAGCTCAGGCGCAGCAGCAGAAAACGTCGTCCGCCTCACCGCCCCAAGCAGCAGCTGCCAAAGACGACGCACACCAAGTGCTCGACGGAACGCTCAAACCAAGTTCACCAAACGTTTCAAAGGCTACAGCTGATTCTGATCTACTGGGATCATCTGCCCACCCAGCATCCAACGGTGGGAAAAGAATCGTAGCATCTCCTTACGCAAAGAAGCTGGCGAAGGAAATCGGCGTCGATTTGAAGGGAATAGTCGGGTCGGGCCCAAAAGGTAGGGTCGTGGCCAAGGACGTCGAGTTAGCAGCAGCAAAAGGCACTGCCATCGACAAGTCTCCAGCCATGGCTGGTCAAGAATCTGCCAAGGCTGTAGATTTGGGCTCAGTCGTTCCATTCACTACGATGCAAAACGCTGTGAGTAGGAACATGGTGGAGAGCTTGGCTGTCCCCACTTTCAGGGTCGGCTACACCATAACCACAGATGCCCTCGACGATCTGTACAAGAAGGTAACTATGGTCTTCTTGGCGTTAATTTTATGTAAGAAAAGTTGCGATCTTTGGGAAAATATTTCCTTCTGTCGTTCAGATAAAGTCGAAGGGAGTGACGATGACAGCTTTGTTAGCCAAAGCCAGCGCCCTCTCCCTGGCCAAGCACCCATTGGTCAACTCGAGCTGTAGAGATGGCAATAGCTTTATACACAACAGCCATATTAACATTGCGGTAGCAGTTGCGATCGACGGTGGCTTAATAACGCCTGTACTCCATGATGCTGACAAGGTAGTAAGGACATTCATTACTCAGATCTTTCAACCAAATTTCCATTACACAGTATCACTTTTTTCTGTAGTTTCCCATCTCTGTAATGATATCTTACGAGTGGTTTGATTAGGTGGACATCTATTCGTTGTCAAGAAAGTGGAAGGAGTTGGTCGACAAAGCAAGGGCGAAGCAGCTACAACCCCACGAGTACACCACTGGTATGTATAGCTCGGTTTCTTCTGAACGTGCTATAATCAGTTATTTTCATGCATTCCTTTGTTCTTACATATCTTAATATCGCACGGTAGGCACTTTCACGCTGTCTAACTTAGGAATGTTTGGCGTGGATCGTTTCGATGCCATATTGTCCCCGGGAACTGTAAGCGATCGTTTTGTTAATTCATCTCATATGCTCTCAAAACAACTTACATGTTAAATTCTGCGATTGATTTCCATAGGGTGCGATTATGGCCGTGGGAGCTTCGATTCCCACTCTAGTGGGTACAAAGGATGGTAGAATCGGCGTTAAATCTCAGATGCAGGTGGGCTAATCCTCCTATGGACTTCTACTACGTCGATGTTTTTATTAAAAATTCGTTGTTTACGATTTTGTTTCTTCTTTGTCAGGTAAATGTCACCGCAGATCATCGTGTGATATACGGTGCTGATCTGGCGGCTTTTCTTCAGACCTTATCTCAGATCATTGAGGATCCTAAAGACCTCACATTCTAAAACCATCTCAAAATCGAAAAATCTTGATGAGCTTTTTTTTTTTCGGAGAAAACTTTAGCAAGACGGCAGCTTTTTCGAACCCTCGATCTGTAAGCTATCGTAAGCCAACTTTAGAACGCTGCAGTGCTCTACGGCTGTTAATTGATTTCTTTTCGTTCTTGAGGCTACCAAACTGAGTTTTCAGATAGTTGAGATTGATCTTTACTATGTAGTAAGCTTTGTTTTCTGATTATAAGTTTGGGTCTTCCTTTTCATCTTCAGTTATTACAATTTACAAAGTTTATCAGAGAAGCCACAGTTGGCATAATATATGAAGCCTGTGTAATAATATCTTTTGGATTTAGAACATCAGTTGAGATTCTCAGGAAAAACCATCCTGCTTACATTCTACAATATTCTATACAGCAACTCTAATCCTAACCTAATCTATCTTCTAACAGCAGCTAAAAGCAAACAAACAACAGCAACTAATTGAGGTTTCCAATTGATCAATGAGAAACTGATCCATTAATGGAAGGTAAATCGACTTTCCACGACTTTTCTATGACAAAACGATCGACAATCCTTACAGTGTTCACGGGATCTTGATGGGAAGAAGCCGATCTCCACTTGCTCGGGAATTTACGACGGTAACTAAGGTTTTGAGGCAGTTTCGACTCGCCTTCCCAGCTCGGGTCAAGCTTCCACTCCTTTGGGACCTTCACAAACCGAGAAAAAAGAATAATTAAAGAACCGAAAGATTACAAAAATTTTCAGCATTAGGACATTTCGAAAGAAAAATGGGAGCTTTAATGTTCTTTACCCTATCCACTGCAAGGGTGAATACTTCGAGATCTCCACCTTGCTTTATGTGGAAGCGTGTGAACGACTTATAATTAGCAATTCGAAGCGAAGAGAAAGCTTCGTCAAAGTGTATGTGAAGCCAGTTGATGCAGACGTAAAGATAGCTCCCAAAAACCAACGAAACGATGGGAGTCGAAAAGACCCAGAAATAGAGAAACACCGATGCATAATATATAGCAAGCCCAACTCGGGAAACAGAGTCCATTCCGTTCTTACATATGTTATTCCTCGAGACGGCCATCACCTTAAATATTGTCATGCACGGAAAAAAAAAAAAAAAAAAAAAAAAAAAAAAAACTTAGAAAACGTCGAAAAGTGAAGGCAAAGTTATAAAGATTCTTACCTCAGGGACGTCAAATGCAGACATCAAATACTTAATGCACGCTGGGTAGAGACCAAACGTCCATTGTTCAATACGAGCCCTAAGGCCAGTTGGGTCCGGGAAATGTTCGCTTTCCATGGATCGATACCATTCATATAAGGTGTGATAACCTGATTTTGAATCTCATAGTTTAATTATTTGAAATCCTTAAGCGTTATGTATGTGAATGAGTCGAAGTTCGAATAATAAGTCACTAATGTGAATGAATTGAAGTTCGAATAATAAGTCACCTTTAGTTCCCAACAGTTTATGTCTGATGCATGTCTCAACTCCTAATTCCATGAGCAGCATTAGAATCAAGGCAGACGCCAAGTGTGCAGAAACGTGTAGAGCGCCGATTATGATTCTTTTCTTCCTAGACGCTTTCGAAGGAACGAAGCAGATCGCAGAAACTAAGAGAAAGCAAGCGCCGGCCAATGATATGTAAGAACGACCGACCATGTAATCAAAGGCATCCCAAACCGCGCCAAAGAAGCTCTTCAAATGACCCGAGAATGTATCGTCCTGTAAGATGTGGTCTAGCTTACACTATACGAGGTAAACGATCATAATAATGATGTTAGTCATCAATAAAAACTCGTGATAGGGTGAAATATGAACAGATTTGCTTGCTTACCTGTGGGAACATGGAAAAGGTCAGGATGAAATATATAAAACCACCTATGATATCAAACTGCCAATTTTTCTTGCGAAATTTCAATATGTTTCCCAAGGCAATCTGCAAAAACGAAACGACACCAAAAATCACTAATCGAAAAAACCCAAAGCTTTAATCGTTTCGAATGCGGAAGGGATAAGATATCGCAATACCCTGCTCGAGTCTTCAAAGGAAGGATAAGAGGCTTTGCTTTCATAGGGCGTATCGTATAAACTGTTGAAGTTGCTAAAGACATGAGTGGGATGCAAAAAGGCACCACCACACCCATTGACAAGTAAATGCTGGACATAAACTGGATTTTCAGACGGCACATATGAGTGGCGCATGTAATGGTGCAAGTCCCCGGCGATTCGAAGCTTGCACCTTCCATTTAAATGGTCGCGAATTAAGTGGGAAACGTTTTTCCCAGTTACATCGTTCCAATACCAATCGAGGAGCCAATTCGGTTCGTGGGTCATGATTATAACAGAATCATGTTCTCCGACCTGTGAAATAAATCAAGATTCAAAAGAAAGACAACAAAAAGAGATGAAAAAAGTTGTAATGACAAAATATTGATATAAGTTCTCTGTACAAGACCTTCTCCTTTATTAGTTCAGAGAAGAACTTGAATTGATAGACATCGATATCACAATGGAGCGCAAGGTCTAGACCGAAGATCCACCACCCTTTGGCCAGCTGAAGGGCGAAATAGCTTTTCCTTTGGGCATTAACCAGCCACCTAACCAGCTTTTGTGACATATATATCGCATAAATGTCTGAAGCCCATCGAACCAGTCTGTGTTATAACCAGAAACATGTCAAATTCTGGCTACAAAAGAAAAAAAGGAAAGAAGATGTAGATAATGCCAGCAATTAAGGAAAGTAGAAAAAAATTGAACCGTGATTGCCAGGTATGAGGAAACACTGAGGCCCATCGTACTGCTTAAGAGATCCCATCCCAAAAGGCAATTCAGGTTTATTTACAGCTATGTGCTCTTCTTTGTATGAGAAAGGAGGCTGAAGGGCATATTCAAAAGGACGGAAAAGGCGATTCTCATATGTGAATGAAGATGGATTCGGATACCTGAAATTGAAACATATAACTAGGATTATACAGAGGGTTCAATGCTGAAAAAAACATCTACAAATACTTGGCGTGCGTGCCAATGAAGAAAGTCATATTTGTATCAACCCATAGAGAAAGGAAGCATGCTTACGCAAGATCGCCACCAATAAGGAGCAAGTTACCACGTTGAAGTGTAATGAAAGAACCATTTTCTCGAAACCTAAGCGATGGTTGAGCAAGTAATTTGGCGACACTGTAAGAAGAATTTCCACCATCACCAGTATCAGCCATAAAGTCGAACCATAGCTCGTCTTGCTCACTAAACTGATCATACAAAAGGTCATCTTGCTTAGCTCCTTCTTCAACCCTGCTCATTGCAGCCTGAATCAAACAAAAAATCAGCTACGAATAGTAGCGAAATCCATTGATATTAAACAAATACGTACAATTTTTCTTATAGCAGGATAGGTGACGTGGACAAAGAGGATAGGATCAAATGATAACATACCTGCATCATACGCATGTCAAAGCGCCCGACAAAGACAGTTACTGACACCAGCAGATCAAAGACGGTCTTAAATAAATCAGCAGAAGTCCTACATTAGTACCCAAAATAATCATAAGATGAGAATGTCTACTTAAAACATTACGGTCTTAAGGCTGGACAAAAGTAGAAAGGGAGGGAGGGAGGGAGGGAGAGAAAGAGAGAGAGAGAGAGAGAGAGAGAGAGTAGTTCAATACCCTGAGTACCACGGAACCATATCCAAGAAAGCAGGTTTCATCTGTTTCTTCTTCAACTTCTCAAATTCTTTTTGTGAGACCGGGTGAGTAAGAGCCCAGCTGTCGAGAAGATAAAATGGGAGCCAACACATTAATCAATGGGAATAACAAGAGACTGAATAAACGAACAAAGGGGATTTTAGCCATATTTTACCCAGTCGATCTTTCCACTACATAATTGGCGATGTAAAGGCCAATAAAAGTGGCCCATAACGAATATATTGGTGAAATCTCATCAGGCGACTCTGCACACGAGCCTCCACTACAAGTCAACTATAAAATTCAAAAAAAACACAGATTAGTGCCACTAGTCAGGCTCAGGCCTGCAAAGTCATGCTACGAAAAATGATAAGAGAAACCAATAAGCCATACCTCACCGTAAATGACCCATTTCGATAAAAAGGGATAATCCCCAGCTGAACCAACAGGAGCAAACCAAGATGAGCAAACTTGATCTTTGAATTCGTTCATCCGAACAAATTTAGCAAGCCATGAGTTACGCTCTTCCTTGTTCCACAGCTTAAACCAACCAGATAACCTCCTTTCAAATGTTTTATCTCTCATTATTGCACGGTTACCACAATGACTATAAAATACACAACATGCTACACTTATAACCTACACAACAGTAAAAAGCCGATAAGAACCAAACCAACAAGAGTTTAAATTAGCCGAAGAACATCTTTTTAAGGACTTACAGCGCAATTCTGAAGAATGGTCAATATAGCAGGCCTTCTTCCAGCTACACGAGCAACAAGGCCGATGTACCACAGACCAATGAATATAACGTGGAACACAAGGAGGAACAAAATGGAAGATACATAGATTGTCAGAAACAAAGAAAGGTTCATCCTCAAATCAACTCCCATTGATTGAAAACTTGGGAGATGATATATCGCAGCCACTAATATCCATGCGATGTACCTGAGTCATATTTTCAGTATGAATATTTAATTTCCCAAATCTTCACAATCTCCTACTTAAAACACAAAAGAAATGGTCAAAACAGTGACTTACCAGCGGCTGAAGTTAGAGTAGCTCGGTTTGATAGTCTTGCCTATAAATGGAGAAGAGAAGAAATAGAAGAAACCGAGCAAACATGCATAGATAGACCACCATTTGATATTGCTGTCTAGTTTCTGAACAAGGGTGTGCATATTATCGGATGAAATGAAAAATAGGCAGCCTATAAATACAGCTATCACTGCATGTCGAGAATGTTGGTGTGGATATGGATATGTATGTGTGAAGATAGTCCTCATTGTCTCCATGTTTAACGTATCTAGCAAACCAACGGGTTGTCTATCAGATCCCATAGAATCTTTTCAAACTTTTGTCGCTAGTCCCAATTCAGACTAACACTTCAATAGTATAACCAAAACCGATGATAACAAATCCCGCCAAAGATTCCAACAAGAAGCAAAAGGGACGTTAATAAACTATCTGAGGATTGGGCAGATTTCACCAACTTTATGATCCCTGAATCCAAAATTCCATAAGTTCAGAAAACTGCTAAAAGTGCCGTTAATGAAACAGAATTTTACGATTTTTGAGATAGATATAAAGCTAAAGTAATGGAGTCGGGCGTTGATACGAAATTGTAGTAATGGTCGATATGAACATCTAAGTAGGCTAGACTTAATAAAGTTAGTTTCCATATCCATAACTCAAAATCGCCATGTATGGCACAAAATCACATTTTACATTTACGAAAGAAAAAACACATTTCTCAGAAAACCCAGAACCCAAAATCCCAAATTAGGGTTCAACGGAAGTAAGATACTGACCCCCATCAACAAGAACTCAATCGGATTTTCTAAATCAACGTTAGCGATTCCAAGATTCTCAATTACCAAAAACACATATAACGGATCGCATTCAATATCCAAAATCGTCAACCATAATAATCCCAGAAAGCAGCCATAAACAGCAGTAAAAAAGTACCCACAGACGATAAAGAACGAAGAGATTCAGAACAGAAAGCAACCACGCGTAAACTTATCTCTGAACGCATTCAAAATAAATAAAAGCGTCCCACGAAAACGACTCAAGCTACCTCTGCAAATGCCTGCAAGATAGCGTTTTCCCCGCAGAACAATAACAGCATATTCTTTAGTACCGCAGGACTTTTGTTCACTTCGCCGTACGAAACAAATATATATCAAATTCTCGGAGACGCGTTTTTTTTCTTGCATTTCTTTAATTTCTCGAACTGTGACGATGTTTTGATACGTGGCAAGAAATTAGATGTCGTGCCGTGTGCGTTCAAGAAACAAGGAACATTGTTTTGATATTTCTTTTTTCAAACGATACATAGACTAGTTCTAATGTATCAAATTTAACGGAAATCTACACATAAATACCCAATAAGAAAAAAATCAGACACTTAGGTATCTTGTCAGAACTATTTTATAGCTAGGTACCCAGTTGAATAAAATTTTTACACTTAGGTACCTAATCACCTAAGATTACGAAAATACCCTTCTTAAATGATTTAGAATTTCATTCCAGCTTTTTTTTCTCTGCAAAATTCGATCTTCAGCTCCCCGTCGACGATTTCTTCTTGCCGACCAACTCCATCTGCTCGTGCCGGTGCCGGACAAGGATCGAAGACCCTATTGAACGTTGGGTTCTCGATTTGGGGGTTGATTTTGTCAGGTAAGTTTTTCTTTTGGTTTGGGTTAGGTTAATCGATTTTGGGCGTTTGTTCAAGGTTTATCCCAAATCCGGGAGCTCAATGCTATCCAAGAGCTCCATATAAGAGTGGAATGTTAGGATTTGATAGTTATTGAGGCTAATCCGTCGAGATTTTGGTTTTTCTTTATGTAACTGTTACGACGTACCATTTCCTATGAATATTACGTACCATTGTATGTTGTGTTACCGTATCAAAATACATTATGCAACACAGTCCGATTGGACATTTATGTTATGTAGTATCTTTGTGTATTTATATTACGTACCAAGTAACATGTCTATACGTTACCAAAATGTCCAGTTATGGAGTACCAATCTAAACTATACATCGTACCTTTTTAACATGTTGCCATATTATCTGAAAATATGGCGTCTGCAAATTCGTTTGATGGCAGGACGTTATTTGCAATGTGTGAGTATAAAAGGGGGTCTTTCTTACTATTGAAGCAACGACGCTTATCGATATATACGTATCCCTCCAAAGAAGGTGGTCGGATATCGATTCCCAGCATGACTCAATAAAGTATCAAGTTCCGTTCCAAAGTTTGTACTCGACATTGAAAGAAAATGCGGATTTTCCATGTACAGAAGCCGTACTTGTACAAGAAGCCGTAACGACGTAGTGTCCGTATTTTCCATGTATTTTCTTTTTGCTTTTGGTCCCATAACCTTTTTCGGTGATCTTTTGTATGGTATTGGCTCATTCTTTTTGTCTAAATGATGCCAGTAGGTCATTGTTTTGTTCCAATGTGTCAATAGGATATGGCTCATTATTTTTGTCTAAATTTGGTACTGTACTGACTGCCAGTTTGGTACAGTAAGATATGCACATTTGGTATCGTATTATATGTAAATTTGGTACTGTAATGAATGCCGGTTTGGTACAGTAATAGATGCAGTTTTGGTAACGTAATATATGTAAATTTGGTATTGTACTGACTGCTAGTTTGGTACCCTAAGCTATGCAAATTTAGCACCGTAATATATGCCAGTTTGGTACAGTAATATATGCACATTTGGTACAGTAATATATGTCTTATGCTAGTTTGGTACCCTAAGCTATGCAAATTTAGCACTGTAATACATGCCAGTTTGGTACCATAAGATATGCAAGCTTGGTACGGTAAGATGTGCATGTTTGGTACGGTCATATATGCCAGTTTGGTACCCTACGACCTGCATGTTTGGTACCGTAACCTATGCCAGTTTGCTAATGTACATTTGGTACGTTAATATACGCTGCCTTGGTACTGTAATATAGGTAATATAGGTACTCTAAGTGTATGACATATGGTACTGTATCCTTTCAGAAGTAGGTACCGTATAAATTAAAGTAAAACTTTGAATTTTAGACTTGGCTATATTCCGTCAGAAACGAAGCATTTCAGCATGTCTTGATGTGGATAGAGGATTAGACAATTTCTGACTTTTTCAGTAATGATTGCACACTTTTCTGACGTTTTTCAGTCATGAGTGGACAGATTTATGACATTTTCTATGTCATGTTTGGACAGATTCTGACATCCGAGGTTTTAAATAATAAAAGACAGCTCATCTGACATGTCAGTTGGGTTTAATAAAATGTTTCATGTCATATGTAATTTTGGGTACTGCAACCGTGGCTGCGTTGGTACGCTTTAAACAAAACGATAGGTACCCCTACAAAGATATTTAAGGTACGGTGTCCTTATATATATGATACGTCATACTAGGGTTAGTATTTTTCGGGGTCAATCGAATTACGTTTTCATCTCGGACCACCGTAGACCAATAATATATAGTATTAAATACGTTTCAGATCAAATTCGGTGCATTACGCCCCGCACGCATGAAGTAAATCTTAGAATACCATGATTCATTATAGTATAAGGATACAACCAAGAACATCTACAACATAATTTGAATAATGTGGTGAGTGCTACATCTGCGAATTCGGTGCATTAGGCTTTCACATTTTTTTTTCATTCCGATATTGTTAGGTATTGTCAAAATCACGCACGACACAGCGATTCGATTAGGAATGTATTTTTTTATCGTATAACAAATGGTACGATATACTTTCATAATTTGGTACTGTATATGTGCAATTATAGATACGATAAACCTGCACGTATGGTACTATATAGGTAAATGTTAAGGTACCTTCTGTAAATCACAAAGTACCTTACTGTACAACAGATAAGGTACTTCATGTGCGATATATAAGGTACGGTATATATTTACGTATTGGTACGGTTAACCTGCACTTAGGGTACGCTATATGTAAGCGATATGGTACGGTAATATAAAAGACAAGGTACTCTATATCTTCTGTTTATGGTACGTCATATATCAACATAATGGTACTCTGTACGTAAAGGATAAGATGCGGTCCTACAATAACATATGGTACTGCATAAATTACGGACAGTCATAGAACACCACAACACAGCACACACTTGGCAATAACCGTCCATGCACAAAAGAAAAACCAACATAAACAACCAAGGGTCTCCAAACAGTCCCATCCCCAACCCAAAATAAGTTAACCTAAGTAGACATTGTCCTCCTCGGCCTTCTCACCGTCGCTACGAGCCATCACCTTGGCCATATCGTCACGGTCACTATGAGCCATATCCCCGGCCCTATCCTCACCCGTATCCTCAACCTTGTCCTCTCCGGCCTTCTCACCGTCGCTATGAACCATCTGCTCGGCCACATCATCACCCTCACTATGAACCATATCCTCGGCCTTATCATCACCCACATCCTTGCACACATCCCTATCCTTAGCCTCAGCCTCTTTATCATCCACTCGTTCAGTATCCTCAGCCTCTACCTCCTCCCTCGCATCATCGTTGGACATATCAACCTTCGACGTCCGAACATTTGACCTTAGATCTCTTATAACCTCGTCCTCCAATCTCAACTCGGCTTCCAACCTCTCTAACACGAGCACTCCACTCCAAATGAGATCCGCCAACTCCTCCATCAACCTTAACAACACATAATTCATTCAACAGTTAGAAACAAAGCAAATAACACATAAAAGTTGGGAATTTTATATCTCCCGCTTCTGCGCAACGAGGGCACATGCTCATACACCCAAATCTGAAAGTTCCAAAAGCATTGAATTCATCAATAAATACATAAGCAAAAAAGGTAAACTCATAACGTAACGGAGAGTATTACCATTAGCCCAATAGTTCACCCGTTCATCATCAGGCCGGATGATTCGAACAAACGAATGGCTCACCTTAGGCATATCTAAAAAAACGAAACGGGGACCTTCTTAGAGCTTCTTTTTGATCTGGGGTCATGCTACCCAATTGTTTATGGTAGATCGAAACAACGCAGGATGGCACCGGGAAGCCAGCTCAAATCTGTTTCGTGGAGGCATTTCTGCAAAAAAAAATACACTGTCAGCAAGCAGTACTATTTTATTCACACAAGGGGTACCAATTTGACCAAACAGAGGATACCAAATGCAGTGATAATGTAGTACCAAAACAAATTGACCTCAGTCGATAAACCAATGTTAACAAGCAGTACCATTTTTCTCACATAAGGGATACCAATTTGCCTAAACAAAGAGTACCTAATGCGGTGATAATGTAGTACCAAAAAAATTGACCCATTCGACCACTTTTGGCAAGCAGTACCATTTTATTCACACAAGGGGTACCGATATGCCAAAACAGAGGGTACCAAATGCAGTTACGATGTAGTACCACAACAAATTGACCCCATTCGAAAAACCAAAATCGACCCATTCCAAAAAAAAAACCCCAAATCAAGCAGCCATGACGAAATACACGCACAAAAAAACCCTAATCGACCAACAGATCAATGTCATTCCAAAAACACGCATAAAAGAACCCTAATCGTGACGAAATGCGACCACTTACGGTAATACTGTGAATGACTTACCAATCGATTTCAGAAGGGAATACAACGACGAACGAGTGGACACGACGTAGGATCTGAAGCCAAAAAAACCCGGGTCGATTTCTGGAAAGCAATCGCGCGATTTGGTTTGAGGCTGTGCGATTTTTTCTCTTTTTTAGAAGCGATCGAACGTGAAATAAGAAATAAGGTAAGAGATGTAAAAAAATCAGTTCTAGTAGGGGTAAATCCGTCAGTTAGGTACCTATCAGTAAAATAAAATTCAACTAGGTACCTAGGTTAAAAATTACACTGACTAGGGACTGATCTGTCTAATTTTTTTGGATGTAGGTATTTAAGTGTTGAATCCCCCAAATTTAAATATATTTATATTTCATTAAAGCATATATTTACTTTTTCCCATGGATCAAGTTAATTAGATTCTCCACGTCTATTTCATTCTATCTCCTTCAATGTGGATTTGTGAACAACAAAGAAAAAATAGCACCTTTTTGGTTAAATTGGATTTAAATTTCGTACGTAGAGTACAAAAGGCGTTATTCCTTGTTAAATAATAATTATGCATTAAATAATAATTTTATTTTTAGGTGTATCTACAGGAAAATACATATTTATATAAATTTTTGCAAGTGAGACCCCTGTCAAATTTTCATATAAGTATTCGTTCGATTGTGTGTACCATTTTCCCAGTCTTGACGTACATTACTGTTGCGTATTAAGTACCATGTCATGCGTATATATAGTACCCCATATGGTACCTATATACGCTCTATATGGTATCTTAATGTGTGTTGTATGATGTACTATTTTCTCACTGTATAACGTACCACAATATGTTTCCATATGATACCTAAATGTTATATGACATACTTGCGGCGGAACGAGTGCCAATTTGCAAAAAAATTTATCTGACAGGTACCTACATATAAAAAATCTGACAGGGGTCTGATTTCCGAATGTTTTATATTAAATGGGTATTTCTGTGTAAAAAAGATCCCTTTATTTTATAAGGGATTTCGAAAAACAATCACAATTTATATATACGTAATATATTTAGACGACTGTGTGTGCATCCTCATACATTTAGCTTAGCTAAATGCACCTTCTAAGACGCACACTAAGAATTCGCTACCTCCATGTCGCCGCCGAGCTCAGCCGCCCGACACAGTCGCACGGCGACGTTTACCATTGGAACAACCTTATCAAGGCCCACGTGTCCTCCCGCGAGCAGACCGCCGCCCTCCAAGTGTTCAACGAAATGCGCGCATTGGGTCTGACCCCAGACGACTTCACGTATCCTTTCATTCTCAAAGCCTGCGGGGAGATAGCGTCTCTCTCCACCGGCGCGTCCGTGCACGCGCTCGCCTTCGTGTCGGGGCTCATGAGCTCCAACGTCTTCGTGGGAAATGCCGCGGTGGCTATGTATGGGAGGTGCGGGAAGATCGAAAGGGCACTCCATCTGTTCGCTGAGATGCTTGGGAGAGGGGTTTTCGACACCATCTCTTGGAATACGATGCTGTCGGTCTACGTACAGGCGGGAGAGCTCAAAAAGGCCCTTAAGGTGTTCAGGGAAATGCTCAAAAGGCGCGATCATGGGTCCAAATTGGACGAGGGCACTTTGGTCAATGTGCTTCCCGCTTGTGCGTCGTTGAGGCTGTGCAAGAACGGCATGGAGATACACGGTCATGCATTGAGGACTGGGTTGATTGAGGATTTGTTCATTGGGAATGCAATTGTAGATATGTATTCGAAATGTGGTGTGATGGGCAAGGCAAGGGAGGTCTTTGAGAATATGGAGTTTAAGGATGTTGTGTCATGGAATGCCATGGTTACTGGGTACTCACAAGGCGGTAGCTTCGATGATGCTTTGGGGCTGTTTAAAAGGATGCGAAAGACGGGAGTTGAGCTAAACGTTGTTTCATGGAGCGCAGTGATTTCGGGCTACAGTCAAAGGGACTTGGGCTCGAAGGCTTGCAAGTTTTCAGGGAGATGATAGCGTCGGGCTCGAAGCCTAACGCCGTTACTTTCGTCTCAGTATTGTCGGGCTGTGCAGCTGTGGGTGCGTTGAGACAGGGGAAAGAGACACACGGTTTTGTCCTAAAGCAGTTCTTGAATGTAATAAGAAACGATCTTGGCGATGAGATGATGGTGGTCAATGGGCTGATCGACATGTACGCTAAGTGCAAGG
The DNA here is from genome assembly GCA_027422505.1 of Craterostigma plantagineum. NCBI lineage: Eukaryota > Viridiplantae > Streptophyta > Magnoliopsida > Lamiales > Linderniaceae > Craterostigma > Craterostigma plantagineum. The sequence goes on from JAPQWV010000038.1 coordinate 6,272,194, forward strand.
AATTTCTAATTGCACGTGAGATTTTCGATTCTATTGGATCTGATGACAGAAACGTGGTGACTTGGACGGTGATGATTGGTGGATATGCTCAGCACGGTGAGGCGAGCGATGCCCTGGCGCTTTTCTCTCGAATGGTGAACGATAGTTGCAGACTGATGCCTAATGGATTCACAATATCATGCGCTTTGTTGGCCTGTGCCCGCCTTGGTGCCCTCAGACATGGAAGAGAAATCCATTCTTTCGCATTGCGAAATCATTACAAAGATGCAATGATCTTCATCTCCAATTGCTTGATAGACATGTATGCTAAATCGGGCCACGTCGATGCAGCAAGAGCTGTATTCGACCATATGGCCCACAAAAACATAGTCTCGTGGACTTCGATTTTGACAGGTTATGGGCTTCACGGTCGTGGCGATGAAGCTCTTGAGATCTTCAATGGGATGAGAAAGGCTAAAATGCCCATTGATGAGGTGACCTTCGTCGTCCTTCTTTACGCTTGTAGCCACTCGGGCATGGTGGATAAGGGAATCGATTACTTTTACAGAATGACAGAGGATTTTAACGTTGTCCCAGGGATTGAACACTACGCTTGCATGGTGGACCTTTTGGGTCGGGCGGGTCGTTTGAAAGATGTCATGAAACTCATCGAAGAGATGCCCATGGAGCCAAACCCTATAATATGGGTCGCCCTACTCAGCAGCTGCAGACTCCATGGAAACGTTGAGCTCGGAGAATACGCAGTTGAGAAGCTCCTAGACCTAAACTTTGAGAACGATGGCTTGTACACTCTGCTTTCGAACATATACGCAAACGCTCGACGGTGGAAGGATGTTTCGAGGATTCGTTGCTGATGAAACATTCTGGGATCAAGAAAAGGCCTGGGTATAGTTGGGTGCAGGGTAAGAAAGGGACAGCCACGTTCTTCGTAGGGGACAAAACACATCCTATGACCGAACAGATCTATGGCTTGCTCGAAGATCTCGTAGATAGGATCAAGATTATGGGATACGTGCCTGAAACGAGCTTTGCTCTCCATGACGTGGATGATGAGGAAAAGGGCGATTTGCTGCTCGAACACAGCGAAAAACTGGCTCTTGCTTATGGGATTCTTACAACTGCTCGTGGGGTTCCTATTAGGATCACCAAGAACTTGCGCGTTTGTGGAGATTGCCACGCTGCGATGATTTATATTTCGAAGATCGTAGAACATGAGATTATCTTGAGGGATTCTAGTCGGTTTCATCACTTCAAGGGTGGAGAATGTTCTTGCAAAGGGTATTGGTAAGAGAGGCAACTTGTCCGAAAAATGAAAGAAGGTTCAACTATGGAACAGCATCATCATCATCATCATCAGCTACTACCCAAATCACACCAAGAAACAGTTCACATTAGCGTTCGGCATCGTAAATTCTTCGGTGAGCAAAAGCAGAGCAGAGTGCGTTATCTCAGCCCGCAAAGATTATGGCAAAAATCAAGAAGATCGAAATAGAAGAATGGGAGTAAAAAATCCAACGTAGATTGCTCGCTATTCGCTACCAATAATCATTGTAAGAGCATCTCCCGTCTTGAAGTGATGAAACCTCTTGTTGTACCTCACGACGAACTCCCTCGTCTCGAATTTCTACAGAATCTTGATGAAGTTATGACAGTCTCCGCAGATCCTAAGGTTCTCTATGATCCTTAAAGTCGTGCCCGGTGACGTACTGATGAGTCCATAAGCTATGGCCAATCTCTCGCTATGATGAAGCTAAGCTCTCTCATTCGATTCTCCGTCATCGTGGAGGACGTACTTTGTCTCGGGCACATGGCCAACCTTCGAAGCTTCCTCTCTCAGAGATCATAGCTTCTGGTGTACTGATAGGCTCTCCTTTTCTTCCCACGTTGGATTGTTTAAGGCTGTATTCGGTTACGTGGAAATCAGTAGGGAAAGGAAAGCGAAATCGAAAGAAAAATGAATTCTTATGTATGTTTGGTTGATTGAATAAACAGATAACGATTTTTTAGACATGTAATTTTGCGGAGTGGGATTTTAGGCGCATCGGATTTAGGAGATGTCATTATACAGACGATAACTCTCAAATTTGGGGTCATTATACATCGTGTGGGCCCGCAGGACGTTCTAAGGCATGGAGAGATGAGTATATCTTCTCCTTCTTCGAAGTTCTGTGGTGTTTTTGGGGTAGATGAAGTTGAATATTAGTAATTTCTTGATGAGATGAGGTGGTGACTTGAATATGGTTTTTTCTTACCGAGTATTATTATTATATAATGAGGAGAAGTTGTAGTAATGAAGAGCCTGAGAATTGGTAGAGTGAAGCTTTGCATGTCTCGCCATGGCTAAACCTGCAGGTGGTGGTAGAGAAGAGAAGAGATGGCATATCTATCTATCCACTGAATATCAAATATCTAGCCGTTTTTTTCCCAAATGACTGAAAGTGTGAAATCTCAAAGCACAAAAAGTTTGTACAAAAGTTCCAAAATAGATCCCGTGGAGTTACAATTTTCCTTCAGGGTAGAATCAGCTCATTTGAAGGGCTAGATTATGACAAAACCAAGCAAACTCTAAAAATTAAAAGAGAAAATTGAAAACAGGTCATGAGAAAGCACTGTCCACAGAGGGTCCTACTCGCCCACAACCAAAAGGTTCCTGTTCAATGGTACCAAAAGGTTCATCAAAGCCAAAAAAATCAGGAATAAAGTTGGGATTCTTGCCATTCAGAAATGGCTAAATCAACTTGTTCAGATTTGAGGATTTTTTCAAAAAATCCATAAGTTCCTTAGCATCCAAAGAATGTACACAATTTTTTCTTTTCCCATCCGATTTGTTAATGGTGAACCACAAGTAAAGTTCCTTGTTTTCCAAAGCATCTAAGCCGTTATTCCTGGCTTTTTTAAAAACATATATTTTCCAAGTATGATTTATCTATATTCTTTTATTAAGCATAAGAGCACAGTGTAAACGTCTGGCGATTACTATTAGTTACAAAAAATATTAAACTGGAAAAAAAAATCATTTTTATATTCTCAATTATACCTTTCTATTTTTTAGTTGATTATTATTTTAATATTAATATTAAACTTCTATATTATAGAGCACACACCTTTTGGAATTTTGAGTGTGTGGCAAAAAAAAAAAAAACTAGTCACTCGTAATAACCAAGGACACAAAAATCAAGGACTCTACCAAAACTTGTCACGCGTTGAATAAATTACCATTTTACCCTTCAATCCATTTATTCCAACAACCTTACGATGGATCCGAGAATACAATCTCGGCGTGCTTCGAAGCCCTACGAAATCGAAGCAACTGCTTCATCAGGTCCCAGCCGAAGTCGAGCGAGGCGGGCTTGACGGTCATTTTCTCTAGGACGGGCGAATTCTCAAGCATGAATCCTATGAACAAAAGCTCTTGCATGCAACAAGTGGTTGACACCATTTTAATCGAACGGAGGTGATTGAACGGAAATACTTTCGAAGACGACGCTGTTTTTGTTGGCAACCGTTGCTCCTCCGAGAGAATCTTCTTCCACACGAGACTGAATAGAACGAAGTAGTAGTCGAAAGAATATTTTCTTCTAAGGTAGTTGCTTTAGGGGATGACATTATACAGACAATAATTTCTTTAAAAAAAAAAAGCAATTTAGGACATTATACGCCAGAACCCTACATTATGTGCACCCATAAATTTGCCGAAATCCAACATTATACGCTGAAACCTAGAATTGGGGCAAAATCGAGGGTTACGTCGTATGATGTCACTAACTTGCTCAATTTTGAAAGTTATTGTCCCTCTAATGCCAGCCCCTAAAATCGATTTCCCTATAATGCAAATTGCAACCTCTCCTAAATTATGGTACTAAATAAATATTTAGGCCTTTTAACAATCTTAATTCTTACCAGCATTTCGAGCTCGCCGAGGTTGGGCGAACTCCTTAGGATACAGAGAGCAGCACCAAGTTCTTTAGCGTTGTTGAAGCAAATTCGTATGGAAAGGAAGCTAAGTTCCATGCATGGCGAAGGTAGCTTTGCTGGTATATTCCCAGATGCTAAAAGCTATCAATTAGACAAAGCAGTTACCAAAGAAAAGAAGCAAATTGAATCAGACAAAGAATATGGGAATAAACATTAGAAATAAAACGATGGTAATAACGTACAGCATACCTTCAAGAAAAAGCTTTGCACCTCGAGCCTCTGAATATTAGGTATATAAGAAAAAAAGTTATCGAGCTTTCTATTTCCTCCGAGGCAAAACTTCGGATTGGTTCCACTGTCTGCGTAAAGGCCGATCGATACGACAGCCAAATTATAAGTTCCACAAAAGCTCACATCTTCGAAAATGCCTCCAACGTCGAAGAAGAGGAGATTAGGCGCGTTCACGTGGATGACGTCGAATCCTTCAAAGTTCATAAGGGTCAATCTCTCGAGCAAAGGGCAGTTCGACACCATTTTCTCGAACGCATATTGTGCGATGGTTATGTGCTGAAGGTCGAGGCTCTTCAACGATCTAAAACCGCTGAACGAAAGGGGAGGTATCAATAGACAGTTGAAAAGCTCCAAGTGGATCAGTTTCTGACAAGAGTATAGAGAAGAGGGCAGTTTGTATCGATGGCCTTTCCATATTTCGAGTACGAATTCCGTGATATTACCCCTCGAGAGGAAGAGAATCCATCTGTCGATGTCTGACACGCCTTGGAGATCACGGTGCGATAACTTAAACTTATGAATAGGGCCACTGTGAAGTAAGAGAATGTGATCGATGATGCTTGAGAGCTTGTTCTTCAGAAAGGTTTGATCTTGGGAGGAGATTTCGATCGACTGGTTATCGAATACGAGGGAAGGGAGAGTGACCCATTTGTACCTCCACTTGCTCGACAAAATGCTCGTTCGCACAGCGTCTTTAAGAGGCAAGTGAGATAGGATTTTGTCCACGATATGGCCCGGCAAGTTGGATATTCTGTCTAAATCGGTCTTAATATTGGATGGTAGGACGATTGGTTCCCTCTGCTTCTGAAAATAAAATGTCAGAAATTCTGTATATTCCAAAAGTTTCCAAAAGCAATCTATATTGTTCTTTTCGGAGAATGATAAATTTAGTGATGTATACTAAGTAAGTTCAAGAGGTATGCATAGTAAGGAGTGAAACTTACTATGTTGCTCGTCGAATGTGACATGGTATACGACAAAAGTGCTCTCAAGATTCAATTTAACTTGCAGATTCAACAGCAGCGAATATTTCCCTAGTCTGCAACATTACAACAACCTCTTCAAACATGAGATTTATGTCAACGGAGAAAAATGCAATTGAAGAAATCATTGAATGGCATTTCTTCACCTTTTCTGAACTCAATAGACATATACGGTAGTTCTCAAACAGCATATGAGATACAAGCACAATCCTTGATTAATTACTAAGCATATATGATCTTGAATTTTGAGAAGAATTAAGTAATATAAACGTGAGCTAGCTCGAAACTGGTGTAAGCATAATAGAGTCCAACTAGAAGAATTTTAGACAAGATATGCAGGTGATTCACAGTTTCAAATGATTTAAAGATTTGAAGGACCCAAATAACATTATCTACTCAAACGTCAATTGTTTCCAGCAATCTACTGAGGTAATTTTAGCTAAAAATAGGAAAAGAAAACCAAAATATGTTTTGGGTCACCTTACAGTGACTTGAAAACAAAATCACCAGTGAAAATTCAAGATGAATGAAACCTTACACCAAAATCTCTAGCTAAGATCCTCACAGTTTCACCACTTCCAGGTGAAAAAATGGGGGAAAAGAACGAGATAAAGCTTAAGCTTAAGCGAACAATTAAAAAAATAATCATAGAACCCTTACCAATTAAACAAGAATTCTCCGCACGTGAGCAACAATGATGAGGAGATCCTCACACTTTCACCAATTAAACAAGAACAATTGATCTCTTCGCGATGAAGTTCCGAATATTTCTCCACCCCACCCCACCCCCACAGCCACAAACACTTGATGGATCGGTCAACCTCTACAGTGTCATCCAATACGGTTCCCTCAAATGAAATCTGAAGTCGCAGTTCTCAATTGGACAAGTAATAAAATAAGAATGAAAATGGTCCCTTTTAAGTGGTCTCCACTCTCTTAGTGGGCTTAGATGTCTATGAGCCCAATAATCCAGCCCAAATATGAAATGTTACGCCTTCTATTTAGAATTCGTCGTTGCTAAAGCGATCCTACAAGTTACACCAAGATTGGCAGTAGAGCATTAGATATCATTCAAAAACATGTAAGAAAAATATCAACAGTAGTAATTCACTTCATCATCTTACAGAACTAATCAAAATCCAAGACACCGTCGCCGTCGACGTCGAACGCCCTCATCATAACCTCACACTCCTCCTCCTCGACGGTGGTCTCAACACCTCCCAACCGCCGCAAAACCTCCCTCGAGCCCTCCGCCGTTATAAATCCGCCGCCTTTATCAACCTCGTACGCCTTTAAACCCACGCGCTCATCTTCGCCGCCGTCACTCACCTCAACGACACGCGCGAATTCTTCGTACCCCAAGATCGAATCCGCCGGAGAAGATCCCACTGAAAGGCATCTCCTCGACGTCGTTTCAAGCTTACTGCTTCGCCTATGGAATCGAAGTAGAGTTTCAGCTCCTCCGGCGAGATCTTTCCGTCGCTGTTCGTGTCGAGGAATTTAAAGACCTTTCTGAACCCACCATCTTCCTTGCCGGAGATGGGCCACGGCGGTGCTGCGGTTGGTGGCGGCGGCGTTCTTGGCTTCGCTGGGCGGCGGCGCTTGAAGATGCTGTTGAACGATCTTGCTATGCTTTTGATCGCTTCCATTGATTGCTAGTATCAGCTATTGGAGGCAGTGTAATGAGATTGTGTGTGATAAATATGATGGCTTTCACAGGCTATCGTAGCGAAGCTTCGTGGGATTCAAATCCTTCCATTCGAAAGGAAAAGAATAGATTTTTGGCATTTCCTTAAATTGAACTCATAACTTCAATACGAGGGAAGCTTCGGAAATATCGCCGAATGCATAGGTTGAGGAATGTACGTATACAGCTTGATATTTATTATTTTTTTTTCAAGAGAAATAAATTAATAAATCAGTAGTATAAAGACACTATCTTCAGATTTTTCTGTAGCCTTATTCACCATCTCTCTCTCTCTATATATCTCTCTCTCAAGAGAGAGCAATTGAAGATAGCTTTTGAAGTCTGAAACCGAGGGTATTTCAGATGTACTGCATAACATATTCAGCAGCTTCCTTATGATCTTACGAGCGTTGATTCGTTTATTTTCGATTCTATTTTTTTTTTTCTGATTGAAACTGTCGTTTTCGTTGTGCTCTTCGTGGCTTGCGTTTGTTCAATTTTTTTTATTTTTTTTTAATTTTTTTAGGCGGAAGAAGTTTTCTTGGATGGGTTTCTTTTTATTAATTCTAGGTTTATGGATTATCGGTGCTCTAGGTTTTCCGAGCTAGGGTTCATGAGCTGTAGCTCCTAGGTTTCTTTGGGCTCTTGGCAGATTGCTTTTTCTTGCAATTTTAGGGTTTATGGATTACAAACTGTTAAGTGTTTTAGGTGTTATTTTCCATATATCTGTCTAGCTCTCCTTGTACTGTATCTGTAAAGCTTTTAATTGGGGATCTATTAGCTTTAAGCACGACTATGTTTTTCGTTTTGAAGTTTTCTTGCAGTCAATCTGATCGAAGGATCATCACTAAGATCGCTCACATTAAGGAATCTCGTTGATTTGAATACGCTGTACAATCTCCCAAATCAAATACGCTTCTACTAACCCTTATTTTGTCGTGTAATTGTTCTTACAGTAGAGAAGCACCATGATTAGGCTTTTCAAAGTCAAGGAGAAACAGAGAGAGCTCGCCGAAAATGCCAATGGGGCACCGCCCGTCAAGAAACAAAGCGCAGGAGAATTGAGGCTTCACAAAGGTTTTTTTCTTTCAACAACCATTGAACCTCATGATGTTTTTTATCCTTACATTCGATACTTTTAACAAGCATTTCTTCCATTCTGTTGCAGATATCAGCGAACTTAACCTGCCGAAAACGTGTAATATAGCGTTTCCCAATGGCAAGGACGATCTCATGAACTTTGAAGTAACTATTCGCCCCGACGAAGGATATTATCTGTAAGCAAGCACTGCAAACTTTTTATCATCTTCATTCTATCTTTTGCTTAATAATGATATCATCATCATCATCATCTCTTACAGGGGAGGAACTTTTGTCTTCTCTTTCCACATATCCCCCATATATCCTCACGAAGCACCGAAGGTTAAGTGCAAGACTAAGGTACTTACAAAGAAATCTTGGTCGAAATACTCGTAATACGTATTATAAATCTTGGTCGTTAATCGTAATTACGATGAAGGTTTACCATCCAAACATCGACTTAGACGGAAATGTCTGCCTAAACATTCTTAGAGAGGATTGGAAGCCAGTGCTAAACATCAACACCATCATTTATGGGCTCGTCCACCTTTTCACCGTATGCATCTCTAATTGTCTCGAATAAGTTTTTCGACGTACATTTTCTGTATTCTTTTTTATAATTTTTTCTTATGTGTTAGGAACCTAACCATGAAGATCCTCTGAACCACGAAGCTGCTGCGGTGCTTAGAGACAATCCTAAGATGTTTGAGTCCAATGTAAGGAGGGCAATGTCGGGCGGTTATGTGGGCCAGACGTACTTTTCTCGTTGCATCTGATCTTCGGCTTCTTCGAGCGAAAGTTGGGGAGACTTGTAGTGGGTTTTAAGGTCTCTTTGTCTGTATATTTTGGAATGAAGGGGAAAGAGATAGTAACTCTTTTGTATCCTTATTATTGCAACTTTGGGATCCTTTGCTCTTGGTTTATTCATTTTTCTGCACCCTTTGGGGTATTAGTAGCAAGTAAATTAAGCAACAATTTTCTGCTTGCTTTTTTTTTTTTTTTTTTTTTTTATATGTTCACAACTATTTGAGATCATATTCCTTATAATGATTAATTTTTACCCTACTCGGTCGAATATAACCTAACTGATGTGTTGGAAATCTAACGGATTACATGAATTGGGTAGTGATAAATTGATCATATGTCAGTAGAGTTGGGTTATATATCCCAAGCATAGGTAGGTAGGTAAGACAAAATTGTTACCATTTATAGTTAGAAATTACTCTTTCATTGAACACCGTAGCTTGTTAAAAACTATCGAATTAATCTGTCAAGTGTCTAACTTAGTTACAATTTTACCGTTAATGTTTTCATTTATAATAAATTTATCAAAATTCCGTTTTTAAAATTCTAACGGGCATAAATGTTCAAAATATAAAATAATTTGATATGTTCGCACACACAGAGAGAGTGTGATCAATCTATATAGTTCGAACTTTAAGTACTGTAGATCACAGTCACACAACAGCTAAAAACCAACGTTACGAAGGCGTATAAGCAAGCGAAAGAGACGTACGAACGAACGAAAAGAGTTTTACTCACTCACTGCGACAGGTGCGATAAACTTCAGCACGCATGAGGTCTATCGGCATGTGCTCGTGAGTATACCTCTCGGGACCCAAGTACATGCCCGTCTTTTCCAACAGACTGGTGCCTTCATCTCTACCAAATCTCGAAGAATAGAGTTTGAGGTACTCAACGTCCTATATGTAAATAAGTCCCAAAAAAATGACTCAGTAATAATATTAGCAAACCGTGTCCAATCGTTTAATTTGGGTTTTACGGGCTTGAAAACAAACCTGTAAGCCACTTAAGAGTCGCTCAAGCCTCAAGGAAGCAACGGGTTCGTTTGATGATGGTGAGAAAACTTGGCCGGGATAATACAGAACTCCATCGCCAGGTGGGAGACCACGTCTAAACTTGATCTGAAAGAAAATAAAACGTTGGTGATCGTAGTTATTTAACTGAGAAGATGAATTTTGCCTTCTGCATCTGTTGTATGAATAGTTAATGAAAGAAACGAACCTCTGCGCTGGGAACAGTTGCCTTCTCGTAGCAATTTGCGCCCCAATAGAGAAAACCAGTGGCACCTTCTTTCCAAACACGCCACATTACTGCACGGTGCTGTGTGCCTCTCATCCCTAAGTGCCAGTTTGGGTGAGGATCTGATGGTCCCATGCATACGTATGTCCACCACTCCTATGCATTAAGAATTATTCAAGAACTTCAGAAAAGTAAGATTTTTTAGAGGAAGGATTGGAATGACCATTGTAAAAATGGGAAGGTTGGTCAAAGAATGCGAATCAAGGTTTAAACATGTTACCTCACCGTTCTCTGGCTGAATTTCTGCTAAGATATCCTTTGCCAGCTCTTCACGATTCCCAATTACCCATTCACTGCAAATAGAGTAAAAGAGGCTGCTTTTCTGAGTTTCGAACAGCAGAAGGAGCTGAAGATTTATTATGGAGAGTCGGGGCACTAGAGAAGAACCCAGTGTATGTTTCATATGAGCTTAACGGTAGAGATTGTTGAGCAAAAGTATGTGCAAGGTAAATGTTTTCTTATGTAACTAAGGCACATCATAAAGAGGTAAAACTGAATACCTTGTGCAATATATTTGGTTGTGAGGACGGAGAAATTCTGGAATTTTAAGAAAAGCCTCGAAGTTATTAGAAGCCAGGGGTGCATCACTCGGACCTGTTTTAATTAAGACTTAACTCAGTACCTAATTTACAGGGAATTATACTTACTAGAAAATGACTCCATAATGGACGAAGGTAAGTTCCGAACAATTCAGGGATAGAGATCACACTTCTTACCACAATAGTATGTAGTCATAATTCGGGCATCAGGTGCATAAGCATGAATCTCACTTGCCATGTTGCGGACAGCTTCATAATGTTCAAGATTCAGCGGCTGAAAAGTTTGTAATTTCAATTGACGCAAAAAGGCAGAAAAGTAAATCAGAAACAAAAAAATGAAACTGGGATACGGCAAAGATATGAAACTAACAGAGGGCATTTCTGTGGTGGATTCCTCTAAAGAACTATTATAACTCAGGGTCAACATAACAAAACAAATGTGAAGAGAAAAGTTTAGAGTTGATGTTTCTTACCTCATCCCACAAATAGAAGTACGCCTTTCTCCAATTGTTCTTTTCTCTTAATCTCTCAACTTCTCGCTGTAAGAAGTCTGTTGACGTCTCACCACTATTAAGCATTAAGTGGATAATTGTTGAAATGGTATTAGGTCACAAGGCAAAGCCAGTTAAGAGAAACAAAGAGCAAATGGTATGACCTTGAAACCACTGGACTATATGGTACAGCATAAGCTGCAAGCCTGGGCTCAGACAGATACTCGTCTGCTTTGGGGTGATCCGCTGCAACAGTGGGTAATAAGTGCAACCCATTTTCATACGAAACATACTAAATCTACAATACATACGGTTACATTTGAGACAAATTTTGCATCTCAAGATAAAATTTGCAATTCGAACAACAAAAATTGCATGTTGCAAAATATAACTTGATAGCGAAAATTACTTGATTATCTCAGTATGCTTCATTGTACTACCTGGCCATGGACAAGTGTAGGCCAGAACTCGCATGCCCTCGCCCCACCTGCAGAAGTATGGGCTGATTTTAAACTGAAGCAACCACTTAAAGTGGTGGTCCAATGCCTCATACCACTCACTGCTCCCACGTTCTACACCAAAACGATCTTCTATAACTGTATCTGATACCTATTGAAATGTCAAGGATTTTCTGGCCTTAATTTTTCTACAGCAATGTGTGGTTCCAAGTTACTTGAGCCACATTCTTTGCTCTTTTTGCATCGCACAATATAGGGAACTGAATAATATCTGGGAGTGCAGTGCAGCATTTATACAGAAATGGTGTTGATCTCAGGGAAAGAAGTAAAGTACATGAAACATGAAAAATAAAACATGGAAAACAGTTGAGAAAGTGATATTCACGGGACATAAAGCAAAACTCTCAATTTACCAAAGAAGTAAATGCAGGATACACCAATAACAGCTGGAAGAGATGGGGTAGAAGGTAGAATGAAGTCCCAGACAGTCAAACACAGCTTCAACCTGATTGAGAGGTTTGAAATGGCATCCTCTTCCATCATATCTACCGATCCATTATCAGAATTGAAATCAGAAAATAGTGGGGAAAGAAGCAGCCTTCTCAAAGACGAAGATGTAGATTTTACTCTCTCAATCTGAAATAAAAAACAAATTACGACAAATCGAAGGTCGTAGGAGGATTAGCTGAGTGCAAGTACGAGCATATCTCTAATTTCAGATTCCATGTAGAAAGAAAATATCATGTCAACCACAAAACAGAGACTCACCACTTCATCAGAAGATTTTCCTTCGATAGGCTCCACAATATCAAGACAACTTCTCAAGTCTTGGTATAGTTGGTACCTTTCAGCTTTACCAGAAAATTTTGCTGCAGATCTGTTATACGTCAGAAGAAACAAGTAGCTAAAAAATACATGCGAATTTAAATAATGCTTTTGGCCACGAAATGTTACTTGAGTGACAAATAATGTTAATGTTACTGCGTGAAGAAGCTAATATTTAACCGTAGCAAAGAGGATAGACAATCACTCTGTGTATGCTTTAGTCGCTGTTATTATAATTTCTCCCTCATATTGTCCAGGGGGCTGAGCATCTGGGACATCGATCGAGATCCAAACAACAGTTGTTTCGCTGTGGAACAATCATGATAACTGATGGATAATGCATATTGAATTACGATCTTAAATTTCATTAACACTTGCTAAAAGATGTCAGATTCGGTACCCAGGAAAAAGGTTCAGCTGCGACTGTGGGACGTCAAGTGGTACAAGAGCATCTGGAACACCTAAAATAGGCACTACCCTCCTCATTTTTAATGATTCACCAACTATTAATCTGCTTGCGCCAGAAACATAATAATCAGAAATTTATTAACAGGCTGAGAATTTTCTAACTGGGCTTAAGAACAAACCTATCACCAGAAGTGGAGCACAAATCATTACATTGCACCTGCACAGTCCCAGCAACACTAGAGCCTGACCAAGATACTTTTGGACGTATAGCAATTTGTACACTTTCTCTTTCGTTCCTTGCTGCTAAAAGAGATATCTTCGAGCCAAACCATGTTAGAAAAATGCAACATTCACTGATATGAGAAGGAGACAGAAAAAAGGACCTAGCAGCTCAAAATGAAAGAAGCCATACATGTATACTGAAAGAACAGGCAAAGAAATGTAGAAGCAATGACATCATATAAAAATTCAAAAATTGACCATAACTTGATTGCACATTCCATGGAACCCGACGAGGGATGGTCAAATATGCTTACATGTTCCATAGCCCTAGGCATGTCCTGTGGCCCGACATTAGCCGTGCTCGGCATGCACCAAACATGCAATAACTCAGAAGAGTGGACTTTCATGGGGTCAATTGGACCGCTTAATAAATTTGGGTCTTGAAATTTAGTTTCGTTCCATCCATATGCAGTTCCACCACCTGCTACGCCTTCAACTGGAGGAACATTCATCTCTTGGTGGCTCACTGCAAAATCAGGTTCAAATATTTTAAGGTTCACCCCATCGATTGCTGTTAAGTTGGAAAACCAAGAAAGAAGAGATATCCTAATCAAAACAATTCAGCAGCACTTGCTACAAACTAAATAATACTATTCCGATAAAAATCAGACATAAGACATAGCCAACTATTCAACACAAAAAAAAAAAAAAAGACAACACAAACCACAGAATAAAAAAATCATGGCGCGTCAAAGAACAACAGCAGTCAGTAGCTGATGGCTGATGCTAACCTGAGTTCTCCATAGTGTCGGATTATTAGTTAAGTACAGAAATCCCTTCGATCAAATCTTTGAGCTTAGAGATGCGAGGGCAGAGATGGTTTACAAAATCGCAGTGAGAATGAGGATTTTCTGGGATTTATAGGGAAGCTGAAATGAACGATGCCAGTGCGTGTCACCAACTGAATGAATGTGGTGTGTTTCCTTTTTTTTTTTTTTTTTTTGTTTCCTTTTTTCCATTAAAAAATTAAATTAAATAATTAACGTGGAGTGGTGGATCTAGAAACCAATTGCAATCATCTTTTGATTTTTGATAATATTCCCCAACAATTTTCAATATTTAATCAAAATATCCAAATAAAATTAGGATCGGGTTCGGCCGCTCAAGAGCATTTAGCGTTCAATTTTAACAAAATCCACTTTAAAAATGTGGTGTTTAGACTTGGTATGGAAGAAAAAAAAAATCCAATTCATCAATAATTATTGAATTACAGAGTGGACTTAAAGTTGTGTAACAGTTAAAAAAATTTAAAGAAATCTAGAAATCTGGAATAATTTACTTATGCAATTCCATAAACTCTATTGGGAAAAGAATTTGAAGACATGTAAAATACAGTGGTCAACAACCAACATAAAAGGCAAAATGTCGCCAACTACAATTTTCAGACACACACTGATGTAAAAACCTTTTGTCTTCACATCTTGAAAGTGTCATAGAGTAGTTCACTGCAAATACCTGATAAACATTGAAAGGAAGTGATAAACACCGAAGAACAAAGCTGTAATAATCGAATGAAGAGCTGTAGCAAGACTTGCGACGAACACAATGCAGAAAGTTTGAACGCGAGTTTTCATTGGCAGCACTGCATAGCAATGCAGACCAACACACCAAAGATTTCGAGGTTAAATATGATGCGAGGATTCAGATATTCCTAGAATTAGTTCAAAAAAAGATAGTTGAGTCACAGTCATAAGATAAATGCTACGTTAATGGGGTGAAACAAGCATGCCCATAAAACAAAAACTCTGAGAAATGCCAAGTCCAAACGAAAGATTACGAAGTAATCACTTTGCAATCCGTATGAAGGGACGAGAACTGAGATTTGTAACAACATAACATGCAGTTTTCATCGAATTGTTTAAAAAAGTAGAACAAGCACTCATTTATCCAATTTCTCCACCCTTCATCGCGTATTTCGAATCACATATGTTTACATAAGAAACTTTGTGCTCCGTGTAAATGACCTCACTCAAAGGGAAGCATCAGATGAGTTGAGTATCGAAGAGCTAGGCATATGTTTTACGTACTTCACTCGAATAAAGATTTCAGAGAGATGAAGCTGATTAGCTGAAGCAACTTCTCCTCCCCTACCCTATCTTACTACACACCAAGGACTACCACAATCCCATTAACTAATGTTAATCAAACTACGAAATTCGGACCAACCACCTTCTCCCAATAATCACTACTACTCTCTAATCATTTTTCAATCGAGAGATAACTACAATCGTAGAAGTAACAGCCCAAATCTCAAAACAATCAATCCAACCAAATAACGAAACTACAAAGTAGGGAAGTTTCAGATCAGCTTACCTTTTGCAAAAATCAGTGACATATTTCGAGCTGTTGTAGAAGACGAACCACATCAGGACAATCACCAGGATATCTTCATGCGATTAAGGGATTTGCAAAGTGGATGAGCTAAGTGGATCCAATTCAAGGCGATCAAAAGCTAAAACTACGAAATAAATCGAACAATTAATCGAAGCAAAAATAAAAAAAGGATACTGAAGAGGTATCGCTCCCACCAATCCAGCATGTAAAGTCCAAACGTAACATTGTAGAGATAGATCTTGCGTTGAATCCAGTTCATGCCTTTTGGTGGATGAGATTGAAATCGAATGAAAATCTCTTTTTCACAGACCGTAAATTATGTTATGAGAGTCGAAGACGGCGATGTACAGCTGAAAGATCGAATTATTTGTTCGGATTATTATTTTTATTTTATTTTTATTTTATTTTATTTTTATTTTATTTTTTGGGGAATTTTCGGATCAGTCCCCAGTAAGTAAGTTTATCAAGCGTTCAGGCCCTGTCAGAGATGCTCTTAGTTTTAAGGACCAATAATTCGTAAATGGCAGAGTTTAGGACTAAAAGTAAGAATTGACAAAAATACCCTTTCTAATATACTGTAATACTAGTTATTTTCTGGCGACTTTCCGTTATGATGTTAGATTATATTGTTATTAGCGTCTGGCGAACTGTTATTTTCTATCCCGTATCTGTTACTACGGTGCAGAAAATTGTTATCAACAGAGAATATTTGTTTGATGAATGTCGTTTTTACAGTGAATCGAGCTCTGAAATTTCGAATGCCCATTAACTAACCAATTTCGACGTGTAAGATAGGTCGTATTGTAGTATTGACGAAGCAGATGTAAGATTTGTAATAATTTTATCTTTTTATTTAGGGTTCTAATTTGCGAAAATAGGATTTAATCAAAACCGTTTTCGTCAACGATTATATCTAATTTGTATAAATTCGAAGTGCCCATAGTATGGGCAGCTCGGTGTGGCTCATTTTGCTCGTTTGTCCTACATTCATCTTTTAATTTCGCGAAAATACGATCGACCCCAATAATTTGGGTATATTTTTACTGTGTCAAAATTGTTACCCAGAGTATCAAATCTGTTACTCGTATCGTCAAAATCGTTATTAGGTGTATCAAAACCGTTATTAAGCTATAATATCGTTACCATGTTTAAAGGTTCTAATTTGCGAAAATAAGATGAAATCGAAGCCGTTTTTTTCAACGATTATATCTAATATGTATAAATTCGAAGTACCCATACTATGGGCATCTCGGTGCGGCACAATTTTTGCTCATTCGTCCAACGTTCATCTTTTAATTTCGTGAAGATACGACCGATCTTAATAATTTGGGTATATTTTTACTGTGTAAAAGTGTTACTCGGAGTATCAAATTTGTTACTAAGAGTATCAAAATCGTTCATAGGAGCATTGAAACCGTTACTAAACTGTCAGTAATTGTTACCATGTGCATATGAAATGTTACTGTGTGTACGTAATTTGTTATTACAGGCAGAAACATCCAATAGGTACACAACGAGAAGCCATAAATTTACCAATTGATATCAACTAGACAAAAAGGACAAATTGATATCAAATACACAACAAGAGAGATGATTTTCTTGTTGAAATGGGTTTAGAGGAAAGTGTGGTGTATTTTTTTTCGCATTGGGGGCTTTGTAAAAATTTCAGGTTTGTTACTAGTACGTGCATTTTTGTTACTACGTTGCCCACATCTGTTACTAAATGGTCACTGAAAGTTCGGGGGGGGGGGGGGGGAACCATCATGAGTTGTTCTTTTGGGCTGGAGATTAAAAATCAAGCATAGATTATTTTTGCACCAGCGGTTACTCGTCAAGTATCGACCTGTACCATATTATTCGCTTATGTTACTATTAATATTAATACATGCTACCCTCTATCGAGTTCTGTTACTTTATCCGAAAAAGTTATTTCTGATCACGGTTAAACCGTTACTGCACAAAAACAACCAATAGTTCATTTCTAACACATTTTGTGTAAGTAGAATCAATTTAAGCATTCCTTTGAAGAAGAGTTCTACTTATTTTCCATACTATATACTTCAACTTCTTCAATCTCAACGCAATCTTCAAGAAAATTACAATATAAACCGATATATTTTAGTGAATGTAAAGTGTGTGCAATATAAAATTTAAAAATAATCAAGTAAACTAATCACATGTTAAATTGTTATTTTGTCTAAGTATTCTGTTACTAGTAATGTGTACACATGTTACCCATCCGTCGATTTCTGTTGCTTTATCCGGAAAAATTGTTCCTGATCACGGTAAAACAGTTACTGCATAAAAACAGTAAACAATATAGCATTTGTGATTAAGATTAAACGAATATGTCATTAATTTTGATGAATCAATTGTTTAGGTCGACCATCTAGATTGTAATAAACAACCTTCTAACACGTTTTGTGTAAGTAGAATCAATTTTGTAGAAGCATGATCATCATTTGAAGAAGAGTTCTCATGTTTTTCATACTATATACTTCAACTTCTTCAATCTCAACACAATCTCCACGAAAATCACAATACTGATATATTTTTATCTAAAATTTTTGTAAATTCACATACTTTAGTGAATGTAAAGTGTTTGCAATATAAAATTTAAAAATAATCAAGTAAACTAATCACATGTTAAATTGTTATTTTGTCTAGGTATTCTGTTACTAGTGATGTGTACACATGTTACCCATCCGTCGATTTCTGTTGCTTTATCCGGAAAAATTGTTTCTGGTCACGGTTAAAACGTTACTGCATAAAAACAGTAAACAATATAGCATTTGTGATTAAGATTAAACGAATATGTCATTAAGAATCAATTGTTTAGGTCGACCATCTAGATTGTAATATACAACCTTTCTAACACGTTTTGTGTAAGTAGAATCAATTGGTAGAAGCATGATCATCATTTGAAGAAGAGTTCTCATGTTTTTCATACTATATACTTCAACTTCTTCAATCTCAACACAATCTCCACGAAAATCACAATACTGATATATTTTTATCTAAAATTTTGGTAAATTCATATACTTAGTGAATGTAAAGTGTTTGCAATATAAAATTTAAAAATAATCAAGTAAACTAATCACATGTTAAATTGTTATTTTGTCTAAGTATTCTGTTACTAGTGATGTGTACACATGTTACCCATCCGTCGATTTCTGTTGCTTTATCCGGAAAAATTGTTTCTGGTCACGGTTAAACCGTTACTGCATAAAACAGTAAACAATATAGCATTTGTGATTAAGATTAAACGAATATGTCATTAATTTTGATGAATCAATTGTTTAGGTCGACCATCTAGATTGTAATAAACAACAATAGTTGTTAAATTGTTACTTGTTTAGGCCGACCATCTAGATTGTAATAAACAACCAATAGTTATTAAATTGTTACTTGTTTAGGTCGACCATCTAGATTGTAATAAACAACCAAGTAAAAGATATTCATCAGCCACTTCGTCAATTTATATATTATAGTGAATTCGCAGTTTAAAATTTGAAATAATAAACTAAACTAAATACTGGTTAAATTGTTACTGAAACGGCGATATCTGTTACTTGTCACGTATTGACATGTTATTTATTTAATGTCTTCCTGTTACTGTACCGGTTAATTTGTTACTCGTTACACATTGAACTGTTACCGATTGAACTGTTAATGTCTTCGTCGCAGTTTTCTTCGATTTCTTGGCCATTGTCGTCGTGGGATGGCTCGCTGCTCGTGGTCGCTTCTGAACGCCGTCGCTGTTCGTGGGATGGCCCGCTGGTAATGGTCGCCGCTGCTCCTCGTCGCTGCAACTCGGATGGCTCGCTGCTTTCTTGGATTTCTTCGCCATTATCGTCGTCGCGGGTTTCTTCGCTGCTTGTCGTCCCTGCTGGAGTTCGTCGCTGCTTGCCACGTCGCCGGCTCGTCGTCGCTGCTCGTTCGTGCTTCGACTAGGGTTATCAATTTGGGGATATCGTCTCCAAGAAATCGTCTCCAAGAAATCTTCAGTATGTCTTCAAGAAATCGACTAGGGTTACTATTTGTGCTATATTGGTTACTTAAATTGCATTATTTGTTACCTATATATCGTCTCCAAGAAATCTTCAATATACGTCGCATAAAATTTTTTTGCAATAATGTTACTACAGTGGTTATATCTGTACTGTGTCAGTCACTAATGTTACTATTTGTGCTAAATTGGTTACTTAAATTGCATTATTTGTTGCCCAGATATCGTCTTCAAGAAATCTTCAATATACCTCGCATGAAAATTTTTATTCAAAATTGTTACTAAAGTTGTTATATCTGTTACTGTTTTAGTTCTATATGTTACTATTCGTGCTATATTGGTTACTTTTGTTGCATTATTTGTTACCCAGCTATCGTCTTCACGAAATGTTCAATATACGTCGCAAAAAAAAAAAATTCATTCAAAATTCTTCGCCACTTCTTTCGTAAACTCAATAATTCTCGTTCATTATTAAGACCCATGATCAAATTCACTCAGTTCTTCTTAATCGGCCATTAAATTCGATATTTGGTCCAATTTAAATTCGCGTTCTCTCGAAGTAGAATTTCGACATTATTTCTTCTTATACTCTAAATTAATCGTTTATTTTAACTACCCAGAGGAAACGAAGTGGATCCCATCTTATTTGCACCTTAACATCGACATTTCAGTCGGTTATAGACTCCTCACACCAATACTAGATCGAACGATGGAGACGATGGCAAACAGCTGTAATTTTGCCAACTACGAAGGACATATTTGTCATTTCCCGTCACCTGGGTCCTTTAAACTTAGGTTTTCGTTACTTAGGTCCTTTAGCCTAATTTAAAAACTTATGGGCCTGAACTATATTGAAACTTGCTTATTGGGGCCTGAACCCAAATTTACCCTTATTTTTTTCTATTTAATTGCAGGCCTTTTCCGCCCCACTCTCCACTCCACGTCTGGAGTTTTGTAGCTCGTAAACAAAGCCCTAAATCCTCGAAAACCTAAGAAGCAATAGAGAAGACGGCGATGGAAAGTGCATTTGCGAGCGCGGCTTCGATCACCGATCAGCGTCAGAAGATCGAACAGTACAAGCAGATTCTCTCCTCAATCCTAGCTTCAAACGGCGTTGATCAAGCTAAACAGTTCATCGATCACAGTTACGCTCGCTCACCTCTCTGTGTTTTTTTTCTTTTTTTTTTTGAATTATAGAGTTGACCTTGAGTTGGTTACTTGTCTTCGATGATGATTGTTTGCTTTATTAGATTCGGATATATGTGACGATGGCGGTGTTATCTGATTTGATTGATGTTTGCTAAACTGTAGAGGTTCTGTATTTCGTTGATGCACATTGTTTCCAGTTCGTTGTTTTACTTTCATTCATCACACTTCTGTCTGTTTATGGCTGCCATTCAATGATATTGTAGTGTTATCGGATGATGTGGCTCTTGTGGTGTCGAGGCAGCTTCTGCAGACCTTTGCACAGGAGCTTGGAAGATTGGAGCCTGGATTTCAGAAGGAAATTGCACATTATGCACTTAATCAGATTCAGCCTCGTGTTGTTTCATTCGAAGAGCAGGTTAATAGTTTCAAAGTTTGAGTTTGATTTACGTTGTCCCATGCTTTTCTGGTGTTCATACCAATACACAATTTGTTAGAAATTCCTTGTTGTGTAGTACCCTTTAGGATTCTTGTGACGTATTTTTATTAGAAGTTGAAGTAAATGCTTGGTAAAAAATGATACCGTATTAATATTTTAATATGTGTCTTGACACGAAGTGGCGTTACATTATTTCAAATTATGTCGTTAATTTATTGGGAACATTGCATTTATTATCTCATGGAATTTTTGTTAGTTGTTTTAAATTTTGATTCTTGCTGATCCGTCGATTGCAGGTTCTGATTATCAGAGAGAAACTTGCAGAATTGTATGAGTCTGAACAGGAGTGGTCAAGAGCTGCGCAGATGCTGAGCGGTATTGATTTGGATTCAGGAATGAGGTCTGCAAATAATTGTCTTATCACTTACTCGTTGATCTATCGTATTTGAACTGTAGTTTGACATCAGTTTATCCACTTATATGTTCAGAGTGATGGATGACACATTCAAACTTTCTAAATGTGTGCAAATAGCCCGTCTTTACCTTGAGGTACTTCTATCATGTTACGATATTTTTTAGTATGTGCACGCAAACTTGATTTTATAGCGGAAGCGAAGCATGTCTCTAGCTCAATATGGACGGCAAGTAAATAAGGAAATTTTCATTTCATCGTATCGTTAACAAAATATGCATTTCTCTCATGCTTTGTAGGACGATGATGCAGTTAATGCAGAAGCGTTTATTAACAAGGCTTCCTTTCTGGTTAGCAATAGTCAGCATGAAGTGCTGAATTTACAATACAAGGTTGGTATGTAACTTTGTTCTAGCTGTTTACCGAGATCGATTTCATTATTATGTTGATCTTACGTTTTTCTTTTAATTTCACCAGGTTTGCTATGCCAGAATTCTTGACTTGAAGCGGAAGTTCCTAGAAGCTGCGCTACGATATTATGGCATTTCCCAAATAGAGAAGCGAAAGATTGGAGATGAGTACGGATTATTGATTATATACGATTATATATTTCCATTCTATTCTCGGTTGATTAACTACATTTTATGAACCCTTGCGTTCCGGTTACACTCTGCAAATGCACTTTGATAATATCATGATTTTCGTTTTTGCTCATATATTCGAAAACTGAATGATAGCTTATCCATCAGGGAGATTGACGAAGAAGCTCTGGAACAAGCTTTATCTGCTGCTGTAACTTGCACGATATTGGCTGCTGCAGGTCCCCAACGTTCTCGCGTCCTGGCGACCCTGTATAAGGTATTCAGAGCTTCTTACAATTTTGGAGAGATGCTTGTCTCTCTGCATTGTCTCGTATTTTTTCTGGCAGATATCTTCTCGTGTTTTGCATAAAATTTCACTTGTTTGTTATCCAATGCTTGGAATGATTTTCTTTATTTATGCTTCACCAGGACGAGCGTTGCTCAAAGCTAAAGATCTATCCGGTTTTGCAAAAGGTAGTATGTTAAACCCTTAACATTCTGACTCAAGTATCGCTTGTGCAAATGAATTAGCCTAATGTCAAGTTGCTGTTACTAGAATGTACAGTAAATATGTATTATATAAAAAAAGGGGCTTTTCAGTCTGAATTCTGATGTAAATATAATATTCTTCCCAGGTTTATCTGGAAAGGATTCTGCGGAAACCTGAAATTGATGCTTTTGCTGAAGAGTTGAAGCCGCACCAGGTTTCCGTTTAGATTTCATTCATCATTCCCATCTTTTTGACGTTCTATTAACCAATCCTCGGTGACCCGAACAGAAAGCACTCCTGCCCGACAATTTTACTGTTCTTGACCGTGCTATGATTGAGCACAACCTATTGAGTGCCAGCAAACTCTACACAAATATAAGGTGAGTGGCAAGCAAGATATATTTTTTCCCATGGTCTGATTTATTTGATATTCAAGCCGTTTCTTAACAACACCTGGGTTCACCCGCAGCTTTGCTGAGTTGGGCACATTGCTGGGGATTGCTCCTATAAAGGTTCCTTTTCATATCTTCCACTAATTTGAAACCATATACCCCACCTCAAGTGTTTAGGAATGAGCCCACAGAGTATTAAGAAGTGAAGTAATTTAAGACTGAATTTTGCAATTGTCTCTCGCAGGCTGAGAAAATAGCTTCAAGAATGATATGTGAAGATAGGATGAGAGGATCCATCGATCAGGTAAAACTTGATGATCTCAACTAATGTTTGTTATTGAAAATGGAAAAGACAAATAGAAATATAATAATGATGTCTTTCTTTGTATTGAAGGTTGAAGCTGTGATACACTTTGAGGATGACACTCAGGAGATACAACAGTGGGATGAGCAGATTGTGGGAGTATGTCAGGATCTCAACGAAGTCCTTGATTCCATGAAGAAGAAGGGCTTACCTATCCCCGTTTAATACACTTTGGTATTCAACTCTACTCTATTCTATGGGAAAACATAAATAACATTTATGTTTTAGAAAATATCATGTGGTGTATATTCCTGTCCTGTTTTCTGAAAACATCGACCTTCCGAAAGTCTTGTGAATGCTCACTGTTTTTCTGAGGAAATTTCTTGGAAGCGATAAGTTTTTGCTGCTTCATTTTTATTTGTCATTCATGTCACATATTTGGTACTCGAATTACTTGACTCGAAGGTCAGTGGTGCAATTTTATATGTCGCGGATTTGTGCGTGTTCTCATATCAATATCTCCTTTCTGAAAATTTTGTTACGTCATCCCCATCGTTGGGTTCAATTACGTAATTTCCTTGTTAGTATTTCCGTTATTCACATGGTAATAATACTCCTTCCTTTACTGCTTTGTCGATGATTCCTTTCCGCTATTACTCTGCAACAGCAGCACGTCCTGGTTAATAGAGGCCAACTGTGACAAGTTCTGCAGTAGTGGATATATATGTATATAATACAATAGTACAATGTCATATTCTTATAATAAAATGAAACAAAAAGAGGTGTAAAAATATTACGGGTAGAATAAATAATACCTTGAAGGAGAAGTTCATCAACGAAATATCGAAAGGCGAAGGACCACCGAACTCCGCAAGGTCGCCACACTCGTCTAGTCTCTGCAGTTAACTCAAATTTAATTACAAGTGTTTCTTGCTTTGCATATAGATATGTGTATAATAATATGCGATAGATATACCTCCGCGACTCCATGATTTGAGCGTTGTAAATCACCGCTGTTACTGGGCGCAGAATCTATAGATATGTCATCATCTGATTCCCCTACAAATCTCGATACAAAGTAACTCGTATCATCTACTCCGTCTGGTTGAGGTACGAATGCGGCCTGCATATATAAAATGCGCCATCGTTTTCTAATCGTACAAAGGTTTTCGATGATTTAGCTTGACATGATATTTCAAGATGAGTAGAGGAAACAGTTCGTCGGACCTTTTGTAGAGAGAGGTTATCCCAATCCACTCCTAAAAAGAAGGGATGCGCTTTTACCTGAGCAGAAACACAGATTCGTTAGAGACATAAGTAGATATCTCTAGTGCACATGAGAATCATAATGAAATATAAACTTCACCTCTGATGCTCCTTTGGATCCTAGCCGCAGGTTTGGATCATGGACGAGCAGCCTGTCGACGTTGATTAGGATTATTGAGCTAGGTGAGAACGATATATGCAGGTCTACTTTTTTACTTTCTTGTCGGTTTTGAAATCATAGGAAACTAATTAGAACATCATCGTGAGCTATAAAGGAAACTCATTCTGAAAACAAAAAAACCGCATACATTTTTCAATGCCAAAGAGGATCGCATTCATTCAAATACCTGTCTATTAGATTTTTGGCCTCAAATGACATGTCATCAGGTGCACGCGGCCACGGAATTTTTCTATTGAGAATGTTGTCGAAGATATTCTGTAAGCCAGAAGACATGCAAAGTGTAGGATTCAATAAGTGTTCATTTATTCACAACTAAGTATCTATCTGAGATCTGATGAAGAATAAATACCTCAGGATGCTCATCATTGAAGGGTGGGATACCAGTAATTAACTCAAATAAGATAATCCCCACCGACCACCAATCAGAAGCATAACCTTCATGTGCATCCAATAGTGAGAATCCCTTCTTTATCCATTTTTTTATAAAAGGGGAACAGATATAGGGAAGGAATAATTACGCAAAAATAAATAAACTTGCACTTTAGCCTAACCATGTTCTGTCCCAAGAAGAATTTCCGGTGCCAAGTAGTCTGGCGTGCCAACAGCTGATTTCTGACAGTCCAATGTATCTGTATTCGCCTGACAAGGTGTGTCGAGCGCATTTTGCTTCTCTGTCTCAGTTGTCGGTAGCTCAGGCGCACAATCCATCAAGCCAATTTTCGATAATCCGAAATCGGTAAGCTGATAAAGGGAAAACGAAATATATAAAGGTAACTAAAAGCATATTGCAATTTGGCATTTTACGACATATCTGCATTGTGTAAGTGTATGTTACCTTGATATGCCCATCATGTGCAATCAATATGTTATCTGGTTTCAGATCACGATGTACTATTCCATGGGAATGCAAGTATTCCAATGCTAGCACCTGAAGAACGTTGGAATGAGTTAGCTTACAAGCTACGGATAGAGTATATAGCTATTCCGTTACTTCAATATATATACCAATTCGGCTATATATGTCCGTGCTACAGTTTCTTCAAGGCAACCGACTTTGCGCAACAGAGAGTATAAGTCTCCACCATTGAGATATTCCATTACCAAATATAGGTTTTCTTTGCTCGTAAAAGAATAGAAAAATCGGACCTGTGCATCAAATACAGCATTTCAGCTATTTTACACAACCACCAAAATCACAACCCTCAAAATTCATATCTTCCACATGTAAAGGGTTAGCAATTAACTTGTTCAGTACTTTATCAACCAACCAAAATTCTTTGTGGTTGACCAGGGATAGTATACTTACAGGATAAACACTTCAGTGTCACCGAAAAACAGAAAACAATGGCATAAACTTTCAAGAACTAATAAAACAGAAAACAATGACATAAACTTTCAAGAACTAATACGGATTAAAGTGAATTCAAGCAATTTCGGGAAGACTTTACCACAAAAGGATTTCGAACTGTAATTAATATGTTACGCTCAGCCAATATGCGTTCAATGTCATTCTTCCGTAGCATATCCAATTTTTTGAGGACCTGCAGCGTAAAAATGCATATCATGTAGCAAACAAAGCCAAGCATTGTCGTGAACACATGTATGCCTGT
The DNA here is from genome assembly GCA_027422505.1 of Craterostigma plantagineum. Lineage (NCBI taxonomy): Eukaryota > Viridiplantae > Streptophyta > Magnoliopsida > Lamiales > Linderniaceae > Craterostigma > Craterostigma plantagineum. Next base: position 6,298,420 of record JAPQWV010000038.1, read on the forward strand.
ATTTGAAATATTGGGTTCAGTTAAAAATATACCTTAATAGCAAACAGATCTCCTGTTGCTCTCTTTCTAGCCAAAAAGACTTCACCATATGCTCCTCTGCTGATTGGTTTGATAATACAGAAGTCATCGATGCTCGTACGTTCTTTATGTACTGAACGTGAAGGAGTTGATGCCCCACTACTCTGAGATATACTATCCATCACAGATCTGGCACTATGCGGATGTCTGATATCATTGCTACTATCCACCAGATCGCAGGCCATTATATATTTCTCTCTGCATGTCATCGCAAATATGGTAGTTTTTTAATGAAATCATCAGCTACAAAATTATTCAACCTTTTTCTTCCACATTATTACCTTATGAGGCTTTCTATTCGGCCACCAAATGTATCCACGAGAAGAACCTTGCACTTGCTACGCTGCAATATGTCTTGCAAATCTTCCATAGAGGCAAGTAATAAATCATGGGATGCTTCTTTAGTAATATCAGCCCCGGCTACACAGCGGGCAATATCAGCTAGCTCGGCGACCTGCACAAAAACCTCTATACATGAGCATCACAATCCACTTTGAGATGGTATGCGCAAGGATTGGGTAAAATATAAGTTGTAACTATCCGTCCACAAACCTGGCGCATGTCCTCTTGCTCTGACGGATAATGCCTTGAAAAATAGATGTCGAAAGTTCCAGCCTGAGGACTGTTTGTGGAGGATGTTGAGGCATTGCTTAAATTAGATGATGGTGACCCGCATTGGTTTACCTTTGCCAGCAAGTGACTTTTCAAGTTCACTGTGCTAGCAAGAGAAAAATCATCGATGCAGGCAGTGTCCATTTCATGAAGATCATCCAACATCTCTTCCATCCCTCTATTATTATGCGCGCCATTCAGCTTTGGCGAACAGCTGTCAGAATTTTGTGTGGAAGAGTTCCGTATCCGCAAAACCTCAGGGTTTGTATTTGCTTCGGGATTTCCTGAATGCTGTAACTCTAATGCGTGCTCGAGTAACTCTGCAAGCTTCAGGAGACGAGCATTCACATCTGAATTTTTGGAAATACATTTATCTGCATATGCGCAGATATAAGAATGGGGTTCCAATCTTATAGTCGGAACCAAATCTTCGCATATACGACAGATAACTGATGTATCATCACCAAAAAATAGTTCATCTTCCCCATTACTAGCCTCGATCTGACACGCATCTCCTTGATCAAATTGGTCGCCCTCTGAAAGAAGTTCAGGAACTAAATTTTCAATTTGCTTTTGACTAGTTGAAATGTCATTTTTCGCAAGTTTTTCTGTGTCCTGTTTTTCAACACGATCCTTGGAACTGCTTGCAGTTTCAACATCGACAAAACATGTCTGATCTTTTTCCTGTAACTTTTTCTTATCATCCCCCTTTAGACCCAGAATACGATCGCTGTCAGAATCTGTGAATTTCAAGACCCAATTGAGATCAACAGAAGGGATCCCTTCCAGACATTCTTTGAACTTGTCTAGCGACTGCTCATTCATAGGCCAACCATCCTTTTCAAAATGTAGCAGTCTCGCACAACGGGTTAATATGAAAAGGATACGCGTGAATTGTAATCTCAACAATTCGGATTCGCACGCCTGTCTCTTCAAAGTCAAATCTTGCACAATCGTTCCACATTGCGAGCGGAAGTCTAAGGAAGACATGTCAATACATTTTTCAGCAAAAGCAACAAGTTGTTGTGCCCTATTACGATCATCTGGTGTTAAGGTATCAGCTTCCTGCAAAATTTCCAGCACTTGCTCTGAAAAAGAACCAAGCTCTATGCTCACAACTTCTTTTGCCGCATCGAATTTTGAACGAAGTGATCCCAATAATTCCTGAAATAAGTCAAAGTTTTATGACCCTAAGAAGATAAAATTGCCCACAGTAGGAACTGCAAAAAAGCAAACACAAGTAATTCAATTGTTAAACATCACTGATACCTTTAAATCATTGAAGCTGTGAGCCCTAGGATGAACGAGTTGAATGCCACCTTTTGGACCCAATTCATGTGAAAAACTTTTTAGACATTTTGACCCTTTGTTTGATGATCTAATTGTTGTTGTTGGTGAGTCTTCAGATGATTTCTCCCTCATCCTAGGAAATTTTCTTCGACAATCCTTTCCCGACTTGTTCGACTCCGATGGACCAGGCTTCTACTTATGTTGCATGAGTTCAGTATAACATATAACGTGTAAAAGAATGAGCAGAACTGCAACTTAACTAGTGATACGAAAGTCTCACCTCTGTGCAAGGTAAATCACCACATGATGGATCTGGATCCTTAAAAATGGAAGATTTAACCCACCGGGCGATTTTTTTCCCTTTGCCAAGCCCTGCCTTACATAAGTGGTTTAGTAAGATTGACTGAAGCCACCTAGTTCTATCAAATCGGAATTCAGAATGAGATACAGAGAAAGTTGAAAATCACTAAATGTGAATCTTGCAAATGCCATGCATATAAAACATGGATTTGCAAGAAGAAACATAAAGTTGGTAGGTCGGCATGTTTAGCGCAGGGTGACCGGTACAATCCATTATTTATTTTCCCCCTACTTTTTCCTCGAGGAATGTCAACAGAGTTCCGCAATATCGCGAGTGAATTTCAAGATAAACGTAATACACTCATGGATTAAAAAACTAAACGCTGTTTCTTGTACAAATCAGTATGACGACTATCTTGTTCTGTATCTTTCTACATGAAACAATATCTTATCGACATACTGTAACCTATTGAGAAAATACAAGTTTAATACAATTTGGAGATCCGTACACGGCAGACATTTTCTTACCAAATGTCAATGGTCTCCAAAGCGTTTTCAAGTACTTTCATTTTTTACCGTTTAAGGATAACTCAAACAACGATTCCCGACCCTTTAAAGTTTTTCAGTTCCTATCATCATTAATGCTGTTCAACTCACATATCACTCTTTCAACAGGATAACCTAGAATAAAGGGATCTGCCAAAATGCAGACACAAAACCATTAATCCATTCTGAAACTTTATTAAAAAAACAAACAATGGATAAGAACATCAAGTGAAAAGGAAATGGACAATTGACCCACCAGATAACAAAGAGCCAGGAATTTCCATCACAAAGTTAACCTCAACCTCAGAGAAAAGAATCCTAAACACATCGGCTGATACACCTTCTCTATTGCAGTGTTAATCAGAAACATTGATATAAACAAAAAAAATCTAAAGATGAAATTTGTATTAATATAATTTTCCATATTACAAACAAAAACAAACAAAGAGCTCACACCATCTATCCTCAGATTTAAAATGAATGTAATCTCCTGTTGACTAAAGAAAAGCAAGGCAAAGAAAAGCAGATATTAATAACATATTCCTATATTACAAATTACATTAAGGCAGTGAAAGCCTACGCATGGAAATAAGATCAACACAATCTTCTATACAGGAGATCAACATGCGGAAAATCCCCCATAAAATCCAGATTCTAAATTAACTATACACATAAAAAGAATGCCAAAAGAGAGTGAATTAGAGCAATTCCAAAAGCATATGCACAAAAAGCAAGAACAACTTAAATCACATGTATCATATTACAAAGTACACTGAATAGAGATGCAAATCAGAAACACCAAGAGTCAACAGTCATTATGGATCAGCACAATCATCTGATTTACGAAAACACATGTAAAGTCCTCTACAAGGAAAAGGAAACATGACGAAACACACAAGTTCAAAATTCCAAAATCCCACATCAAAATCAAACAGTTTAAATTTCTACAAAGCAACAGATAAGAATCGACACACTTTTGATTCTTCAGAAAATTCACTTTCTGCAGCATGTCTATACTTGTGAGCTTCTGAAACTCAGTCGAACTGATAAGTACCGACATGCCAGCTAATCAAGATTAAAACATCAACGAGAACAAACAACACTTCAAAACAATCTAAAACAAAATGGATAACATGCAACTATCCAAACGCTTAGAAACAAAAACAAGAATACAAACCTTTTGTAGAGCGATTCAATTCCACATGCTCCGAAGCTCCGTGAGCTCCTGAAAACGAAGCTGCTCCATCATCCGACGACTCGTTCAGCTCAACGGACTGAGGACGAGTTCTTATACGGTTCAAACCGGTCGGAATAGCGAGCCTCGACGATGAGAAGTCCGACGCGGCGCCTTTTCCGTCCATCGTACATCAAAAAACAGCGTGTGGTTATCGCCCTGCTGGTGTACACCGTAGTAACGATCGGCGAGCGGAGAGAATTTCATAAATTTCTGAAACTCAGGGGAGAAAAGGGGAAATCGATGTTTGAATTGGCTTCGTTAGTGCGCCAAATTGAAATTACTTTTACTGTTCAGTTCAATTTTACTGGGAAAAATGAAAACCCTTTCTAATATATGATAATATCAAATGGTTTATGGACTTTGTTATGGTTTTAATCAGTTCTATATCTCCAGATCAGAATATTGTGTGGATATATACATATATTGTTATCTATCCTCATATATACAATATATATCATTAAATTAAATACGATTCCTACGAGTTTAAATTTTTTTAGGTAATTCTTTGCGATGACAGAACTCAAACAAGAAGCTAATACAATCATTCGAAAAAAAAAAAAAAAAAAAAAACAAAATTCAGGTCTAAAGTTAGATGTTGGAAAAAAAAAAATAGTTTCCTTGTCATAGACACTAGATAGTTCTCAATCATTCAAGAAATCAAAACTGAATAAAACCCTCTTACGCAAGAACCTTCGATGTTTCATAATATGCAATTGAGAAATCCATAACACAAATTTGGGATTGGTCTAAAACAAAACCCCTATGATCAAATCAGCCATCAAAATCAGCCATCTAAGTTAAAAGGCCAAGCCACAATGCATCAATCAAAGCTAAACATAGGTAAGAACCCATCTAAGTTAACATACAGCAAAAACTGCTCAAAGAAATTGAGCTATAGCTACTGCAGTTTCTCTAAAAAAGAGGAGATACAAAAAATCCTCAAGAGTTAAAAAACTTTAACATTTACAACCTGTAAGAGTCTCGTAACCAAAATATTTCCATCACTGGTTAGTCGTCAATCGTCTGAATCTCTCCCATCAAAATACGGTTGCTAACGACGTTAAATCCCAAAACCGAAGAGCTCACTTTCTTACCTTTCTTGCCCTTCTTTCTTCCACCAGTTTTTGCATCATTATGATCACCGATATTGACAGAATCATCGAGTTCCGTAGTCGCACCTGGAGCAGAAGCTTTTCGATTGTTTCGATTCTTGAATGCACTTTCAAGAGCATCGGCGGGTAAGAAGTCTTTGTAGTTTAAGAACTTGTCGATGAATCCGTTGTTGGATGAACCGAGATTTTCGATCAGTAATGTCTCGGCCTCGGTTTTAGTTAATTTCAAGCAATACTCTAGAATGCTCGTATCTACGTAATATAAGAAGCCATAATATCAGCACCGACTTATAACAGCACATCTTATCTACATTCTGAAACCTTAAACTATGATGAGAATTTTTAGTGCACATGGGGATATAGCTTGAAGATAATGGTCGGCGACAAGTTAATTTAAAACTAGAACATTAGCATGCCAATCAAGACGATTACCTTTTGAACCGTTGAGTCTCATGCACTCCTCTTCACACCATTCCTTGAAGTCCATAGCCTCTGCAAGAAAAAAAGAAAAACATTTAACATTTCAGATTTCTTTGCCCAAAGAGACTGATGGGCAGAGTTCACCACAATGTGTCATACCTGAATAGCTCGTTTTCCCCTTTGCTGATGCTTGAGCTGAGGAAGCTGAAGCAGTAGGCTTACCTTTCGCAGGGGTGCTTTTGCTTCCCCGACTTACTTGAGCTCCAAGTTGAGGAAACTCTGGCCTGCAGTAAACACGCAGAGAGGACCTCACGTGATTCCAAAGAATTATAAGATAAAAATCAAACACAAAATATACTTTGGACTACGAAACAAAGGACGACTGTGTGATTTAACTGATGCAAGATCAAGCCTAACATATAGAATGAGACAAGAAACAACATCTTACTGCTTTGTTTCTGGCTTTGGCTGCTCCATTGGTCCCCAAAAGGGATCATCTTCCACCTTGTGCTTTGTTGCAGTTAGCGTTCCACGAGCAGTTTGACTAGTTTTCTGAGGAGAAGGCGCAGGGATGGGCTGAGATGGAAAAGATCTCTTTTCTTGTTCTTTAAGAATGTCTCTCAATGATGCAGCCTTTTCCTGATTTCTTGCATCAGTGGACCATGCCAGCGCTGGATATGGACTTGAAGACTCTTCTTTCCACATTACAAAATCTCCCAAGGACGGTCCAGACGGTGCGATAAGAACAGCTTCTTTCTCCTGTTGCACTTGACGAGTAGGTTTGGTCTTGTCGATAGGACTTGTAGATACAACAGATGTGTTGGCTGAAGTTGTAGAAGCAACCTTAGCAGCCGCGTTTTTAGCCTTAGCAGACTTCTTACGGCTCTTTTTGGTATCTTTCGCGTCAATGAAGTCATCGTTAGTGACAATTTCAGTTTGGGAACCTATCGAGGGTACAGCAGATGAACTATCATCACCCCAAAAGAGAAGGTCTTCTTGGCTCTTCTTCTTTTCAACTACTGATGAACTGTTGGTTGACTTTGGGAGATTTATCTCCGAGCCAGCAGCCTCATGACGAGGTTCATTCGATCCCTTTTGACCAGCATTAGCAGCAATGTCAGCCCATGGAGTGGAGATAATCACTGAGCTGATGGGCATTGACATGTCGTAAACTGTCATTTCTTCTCGTGCTCTTCGCTGCTCTTCTTGTTGTATTTCTAGCAATGACTTTGGCTTAAAACCAGCGGCAGGTTTCCAAGCATGTTTTCCAGGATCGGTAGGAATGTTTGTTTCTCCACTATTTTCTGCATGGCTCAAACTTACATCGGCAGAAGTCACATTTTCAGTCTTCTCCACCTTCAACATTTGAGCTGTTGAGAACGTATCTTGTTCGATCTGAGATTTCAGATTGCCAGAGTTTGCATCTTCAGATTCTAATGATTTTGGAAGTTGATAACTATTTATCCTACTGCCTCTGTCAGCTGTAACTTTTGAAGACTTCTGCTTTCTTGATTTTTTCTCTGATGATTTCTTCACATCTGGCTTAGGAAGGACTTTAACTTCCTTTGCAGAAGAATCATCACTATGCCGTTTACTGAGATCATGTGAATCTTCAGCAGATGCCTCTGTATTTACATCCTCTTGAAGAACTGGAAACTTCTCATGCCCGATTGGATCTGTGACAGGTTCACTAAAATTTGGCACCTGGTCAACAACGTACTGGTTCTGCTTCTCAGGCACCTCCACCTCTCTCATTAAGGAGGAGGAACTCCTATTCTGCTCAGCCTCAGTTATTTGATCAATCACAGGAGTATTCAAGACCGTTTGCATACTGTCATTACCAATGACATGATGAGGAAGATATATAGAAGCATCTGAACCAACGAAAGGGCAAACATTTTTAGACTCGCTGGGCATAGAAGCAAAATCACCAGCACTATTGTTTCCTATCTGCACACTCTGTGTTTGTAATTGTGATTCCTTCGGAATCAAATCATGTGCTTGTCGGAATATAGCATGATCCAAATTAGCATTTCCAACTAAACCACTAGGCTGCAACTGAGTAAACGGAGGCAAGCCCACATGTCGCTGTTCGAGTGACCAGACAGAACTTGTGAAAGCAATAGTTGCTGCTGACGCATTAGCAGCTGCTGTTCTTGTTTCTGTTGCTGCTGCTTAAGCAGCATCAGTTTTTCTGGAATCGACAGCTGTTGGTGTGACACAGCCGGCGATTGAGATTGAAGCTGAAGTAAGTACTGCTGTTGCAAGAGACTGAGTTGTGGATCTTGAGAAGCAGGAGCAGCAAGGAGCATTTCGGGAGTTAACATATTGGTTAGATTATTATCCATAGACTGGGCAAAAATAGTACTCGGCAATGGGTTTTGGGGTTGTAACCTGTTTTGTACACCAAAAGCGGGATCTTGAAGAAAAATTGAATTTTGATGCACATCCAATCCCCCTTGAACAGAGATATTCGGCCAACCACTTATTCCAGTGTTGGCATTGGAGGTGGAAAGGTCTGATAATCCTTGAAAGGCAGAAATTGATCCCACACCACGAGAATGTTGCAAAGAGCGAGGATTATCTATAGCGGAAGATGAAAGCTTTGCCTGAACAAATGAAACATCATCGATGGCATTGTTATTCGCAGCAACAGACTGGGCATCCCTTCCAAGCCAAATAGGGCTTTGCTTTGGAAAAGAAGTCTGCCTATCTAGAGCTGAATTCTTGGACAATGGGAAAGGATCATCACCACTAGTAGGTCCCAAAGGTGGGGTAGGACTTGAATTATGCCCGCTATATACCGGGAGACCTGTACGAGAAACCACGATTGCATCAAAATCTCCCAATATGCCGAGTGAAACATAACAAGAAGAAAAAGGGTAGCTAATTAATAACCCAACGTCTATCTAATTGAGATGTCATATACACACCTCCAGCACGAGTAAACTTATCCACGGATGCCATAGTCGTAGTGCCAGCCATTAATGACTCAAGAAACCTGTTCTCAGCAACGGTCCTTGAACCATGTTCATATCTTGGGTCATTTAGTGACTCGGTCTCATTAGAAACAGCCTGAAGCCCAGCGATGCTACCATAGTTAACTACACCAGGTAAACCTTGGATCTCATTTTGCTTGGGTGTATTAAATCCAGGAGGTGGTTTAGCTTTTGCACGTAAATGAGGCATTACATCTCCAAGTAACGAAAATGGGGAGTCAGATGGTGCACTAACCAAACGCACTTGCAAATCTATGCCAAAATATCCAGCTTCAAACCATGCAATGATGTCACTTCCACCAAAAGGACCTTGAATTTCACCTTGTGGGTCTCTGTAATAAAGAACCAGCTCTTCAGGTGACTGTTGAGAAATATTCTTCACTCCCAAATCTCTTTCGAACACTGCAGATGGCTGCCTTCGCATGACTGGATCATTATTACCCTGCCAACTGGATCCTTTTCGGGTTTCAGGTGTCGTCGTGCTGTTTTCCCAGCTATCAGGACCTTTACCAGCTATATCTCTCCAATCACGTGTGTTCTCCAAAAAGGATGAGGATATCCGTGAACAGCAATTAGGATTTGGGGAGAGATCTGACATACTGGATATCACATGAGTCGAACCATCCTCATTTTCTGTATAACTAGGATTATCTTCTCTGTGTTCTACAACCAAAGAAGAACATAAATATAGGTTTTCTGATCCGTAGAAGATACTTAATTGCAGTGAAATGATCACACTGAAGATAAATGGATTGGTTAATGACCGACGAACATGACAGGAAAAAAAGTACAATGTAAAACAAGAGCACGGTAACATAAAGCTTAACAATAGGAAGAAAAATGCAATGTTGTCAACTTTCTTTCCGCTTTAGGCCAGTCTAGCTGGCTTTGGTGAACCAAAGAATAACTTTCATTTCACATCATTTGCAACTCAAGGAGAAGACAATCACATAGATTTTGAGTTCACCTATCACACTTGGCGGCAAGTCAACTTTGCCAAGTGCACTTCGTCTTGAATGCATAGAGTCATTCAATGTCCGACCAGCAGATCCTTCCTTACTGATCTGCTGAGCACCACTACTTGTAATTTCCCCTTCATCAATTCCGTTTAGAATAACCTACACGTTCACCTACATGGTCAATAAAATACCAGCTACGATTCCAAAATTACCCCAAAAAAGTAAATAAAAAAATCTGAGCATACCGATTCTTCGGCAGAAGGCTCAGATAAGGCCAGAGGTTCCAGGATATCTTTTGCGAACAAAGGCACCTGAATCATTCCCTCAAAGGACTTCCCAAAGGACCTCCCATTAGTTTCCATGTATATATCAAGCAACTTTGTCCGATTATATTTCAGACGATCGAGCTCCCCATCATCAGCTTCGACTTTCTCATACACAAGTGCCTGATCTAGGAAATCAGTAGCTGTGTGGGTCACCGTGCTACCACCATGGCCTACCCTCCCAGCACTGAGTGTATAAGTTGGAGCAGGATTTTCTCCCCGTCCTCGCCCAAGTGAAAAAGTCGGCCCACGTTTACTCTGATTTGAAACTTGATTGTGAGGGTCTGTTCTACCTTGACTGTACGAAGAATTAACTCTCTGAGACCTGTATGCATCCCCTTCTCCATGATCCTTACTACGATAGGGAGGCACTCCTTTTGGATCAGCATCTCGTTTGGAGTCACCCCACTTCTCATTTTCAGCATCAACATTCTTCTCATTGGGTCCCCATCGAGTACTCCATTTGCTCTCTCGGCGTTGGTCAGTATCCTTACTTCCTGGATCATTCCAACGTTCAAGTGGGGCACGGCGAGCTTCAGCAAATTGTCTCCCACCAGATGAATCAACCCGACGACCGGGCCTTTGGTTATCACTGTGCTGATCCTTTTCTGCCTCCCTCCAACGATCCTTCCGAACGGAGAAATTAGTGTCCCTTTCTTCGTCGCGCCAACGATCATGGTGGTTGGATTGCATGTTGAGCACAGAAGGACGAAAAACATCCTTCTTCTTGTTGCTTTCATTGAAGTCCTCAGTCATTCCAGTTGATTTCATACTATCCTGACGATTGATATGACCCCGAGGAGAATCCTAACAAATAAAAATAATGAAAATAGACCTGTTTAAGTTAGCTTCTATGTGCGTGTAGGGCTGGGTATAATAGGTGTGTTTATACAGTAAAGTTAGCCCTTCACAGTTCTATTAGAAGTGCATTATAGAGGGGAAAAAACCAAAATTAAAACTAGAAAATGGTAACAAACCCCAGGAACAGTTCCACCAGTCTTGTTCTCCCCAGCCTTTGGCAGAAGCCACTGTGGTGAGAGAGGAATGGATCCGTCTGATCCATGGAGATCTGATTTTACAAGAGAAGGGCAAAATTTTAAAAATAAACACAGACTGAATGAAATGTCGCTAAGAACATCAAGCAGTTTCCCCACTAGCGAATTTTGTATTTCTCCTTGAACGATAGCAGTCAGCAACCTTAAACCCTCGAAAACTAAGAATCACGTTCAGGGCAAAAGCAAACATCAACGAAAATCAATCAAAGCGGGTTAGAGAAAACTCTGTGTATACCAGGCATAGGCGCACAAGAAAACTTTTAAAACAAAGGTGCTTGTCAATCAGAAGCCAACAAATTCAGACACAAAAAAAAAATAACAAAAGCAAAACGGAAGGAAAAAATTGAAGCAAAATAAAAATTCCGAAAACAAGAGTAACATAAAAACGACGAATAGAAAGGGGAATGAACCGCAAGAGCTAACCTTTGGTGATGAGATTAGGGCGAGAGCCGACGTGGGTGCTGTCCGCCATTGATGATGATCGAAAGCAATAATCTTAGAGAGAGAAATTGCGAGATGAAAACCCTTAAATAACTCAGTGGTGTAGGCGATTGACGAAGGAGAGGGTTGGGGGTCAAATTTAATAGGGGCTTAAGCCAAGGGCATGGATAAAGATCTATTATTAAAAAGATAAATTTAAAAATAAGAATCATATAATATAATACTCATTTATTAAAATTATCATAGAAATTAAATATGTGTTCCCTCTTTTTTAAGTGAGACTCCAATGATGGATCTCGTGCAAACGAATATGTACAAGCAATGAGGGAGACATGGTATTTAATTGTCTAAAATATACAAGAAATGCAATTTAAATGATGACAATAAAAATATTTAGTTGGCAAAAATTAAGATTCGGTTGCCGGGAATCGAAACCTTGGTCTCCTAACCACTAAACGACAGCAAATTATTTGTCATTTTCTATTTTTAAGTAAATAAATTAAGGGGTCTTTACACATAAATACTCCTCTGGAAAAAAAACTTGTAATTTAGTACCATATCAGGATTTTTTTATATATAGATACCTAACAGAAAAATTTTTTGCAGATAGGTACCCGATCCGTCGCAAGTACGCCATATGATACATTCGGGTACCCTATATCAACATATTTGGGTACCCTATATAATAGAAAATGGTACGCCGTATTAGCACATTTAGGTACGCCGTACGAACATATTTAGTTACTTTATATCAACATGTTATAGTATGTCATACACACAAATGAAGGTACGGCATGATTGAAGAAACTGGTAAAAATTAAATCGGGTACCTATGTGTAAATTTTCTTACATGAGTATCTATGTGTAAAAAATTTATTCAATTAGGTATTTATGTGTAGATGTCCGATAAATTAAATTCAACAATTGGATAATAAAATAAAAAACCTGCGCCGTCTGTGGGAATCGAACCCACGACCACATGGTTAAAAGCCATGCGCTCTACCAGCTGAGCTAAGACGGCTATCAATATTCAAAATTGAATAATAATGATCATAAACCATTCACAAGTTTCTATCAGATTATATAAACGAAAAATCAATCAGCACGAAATTAGAGGCCCAACAAAAAGCTCGCCGGCGACCTCATCAAGCAAACCATTGATCACACGCTTCTCCACATCCTTCACAACCTCGTCCACCTCCGGCGAGAATTTCGCCGTCCCCACCGCGCTCCACCCGTAATCCCACATGCAATTCACCTCGGGAAACCCACCGCCTACGTCCTTCTCGAGCATTCCGTAAAGGAACCCCGCCACGTCCTCCCCTCCGCCGCAGACGCCGCCGCCGCCGTAGAGCCTCAGCCTATCGAAGCCCTTGCAGATCTGCCTCACCAAATCGTCCAGCGACCCCACCTTCGAACGCCTCGCCGCCGCCGCCGCCGCCGCCCGCCTCATCACCTCGTACCCACAGTCCGACAGCAGCTTCTTCTTCTCGTCCGACGAGGCTCCGCCGGACGGAAAGTCTTGGGCTTGGAGGAAAGCCATCGGCGGAAGGTCGAGCTTGTACAGGGCTTCGGCGGTGCTGAGGAAAAGCTGGTCTCTGATTATAATCTCCTTGAACTCCTTCTCGGCGCCCGTCAGTGGCTCGTTCGGCCGTCCCTTAGGCGGCGCGTGGGTTTGATCCGACGGCTGGAGATCGTCGGAGGGTTTTTCCTCCTTTTCTTCTCTTATTATTACAACCTCTTCTTCTAATTCTTCCATCTGTAAGATTGTCTTAGAGCTTATAATTAGCTTCTTCTTATCCATCCTCTGCTTAAAATCTTGAAGCACGTTCGCCGAGTGCTTAGTCTGGCGACTCTTCCCATTTCGTCTCGTCGGCATTGCATCGATTTTTCGGGGGTTTTCGTTTTTCTGAACTACGCCGCTCTTCTTATTCAGTCGATCGTCGAGGCGCTTCTCTAAAGGCGCACCGTTGCTTACCTTTTGCGACAAATCGGTTATTGCCTGATTAGTTAGCGCGTCTTCTTCGCTGGATTTGCGCTTTCAAGGGTAAATTCAAATTCGCCGAGATTTTGGGAAGGAGCTTGCTTTACTTTCGTAGATTCCATTGCATTCGCTGTGCGCCTTCCCTCGATCGAATTGCGCTTTTGGCGGAGTTGCTTCGCCTTTTGCTTTGCGCCGTCGTTCTTACCTTCGAAGCCCTTCGATTTCTTAACCGCGGGTCCCATTTTATCTTGCGCCGTCGGCCGATCCCTCGTTAAATCGTTGACGACGACCTTTCGCTCGTCCAAGACTCGTACTTTTCCCTCCTTTGCCTCCGTAGTAAAACTACGTTTTCCTGAATCTTTCGCCTTCGAGCTTCTCCGACGTCTCTCCTCGGGTTTTTTCTCAACCGATGTAATAGCGTCCGCTTTTTCCCCAACCTCAAGCCCGGCGACTATCTCGTTGTTATTACCATTGTACTTATCGCTCAACTCATTCTTCTTCGAGTCCTTTGCTTCGTCTTCCTTCCGAGGCATTTCCTCGAGCCCCATGAGCTTCGCAATAACGTTCGAAATCTTCCCATTTTCCCTCGCCGACGCGCCGAACTCTGTTGCGCAGCTCGCCGATCTTCTGTGCGCGCTCGCCACGCTATTTTCGTACGGTAGCATCGATAGCTTATTGCTCGGTTTTTCGCGCCTATCGAACGAAAACCTCGGACGATCTGCGCCGTTTTGGCTCGAATTTACGCCTTCATCATCTTCTTCTTCGAGCAACATTATACGATCGCTCTTCTTAGCGCCGCCGGCCGACGAACCTTGAAAACCCGCCAATAATTTGAGTGATTCCTCCAATTCCATGGCGCCTTTGAGCAGCTCCCTTCCCACGACCTCGGAGGAATATTCGTTCTTCGAACAAGCGCGCACTAATGCCTTATTAAGCTTTTCGACGCCTTTCGAGATTTCGTCTACGTGTACGTGCGAAACGTTCGATAGCTCGTACGTCGCGATTTTATTGTTGCCGCCGCCGTTCTTCGGCGGGCGCCGGGCGAATCGGCCGAAGAAGGTCGCCAGTGGGTTCGAACTGTGTACGCCTATCTTGCTTAAATTTCCATTGTTTTCGAACGCAAAGGCGATGGCCATCGAAAGGTCATTAGGCGACGGGCCGTTGTTTTTTACGCCGTTATCGTAGACGACTATTTGGTTTTGGGACGGCGTCGAAGGATTTACGGCGTTTGCAGTGGGCCTTCTGCTCGTCTGTGTGGGGCCCGATTTGGATTGTTGAGGGGTTCGATGGGCTACCGACGTGCTTCCGTGGCGATCTGTCACGAGTTTTGGAAACAGAATTGTTGGAAATATGTATAAAATTAAAATGTCATACAGTCCTTTTCAGTTTAAGTTTTTTCAAGTTTAAACTTTTAGGTGAAAGTGGTTATCTTCGAGGCTCTATACCGGCGACATCCATTAAGGGTGCGTTTGGTATGCAGAATCCAACGCAGAAAAGGAAAATGTAATGATACGCATCGGATCATTGTACATTACGCTTCGCTGCGTCGTACCACCATACCGAATTATGCATACCGAACGCACCCTCCCTAAAAGAAAAGTACGAGTCTAAAATTAAGAAAATTGCACATTTAAGGGTAGAAAATTAAATAGTATCAGCTTACGATGAATGAAAAGCTTAATCTTGTGAGGTAAAAGTGGTAATTCAATGCGAAGCAAGGTTCAGTAACTCGATATAATGAATGCAAACAGTTCTTGCACTTGCACATAGGAACTAACGACTGCAGGTTTCTCTTCTTTTTTTTCCTTATCAACAATATTACAACCATGCATGTGTTTTTCTGGTAAGAACAGATCAAATTCTTTCAGGTGACTCACCTCTACTGTGTGAGCTCTGTGTAGAGGCCGCCATTCTTTCTTTTCTGAGCTTGAGATCATGGAGAAGCTTCTGTGCGAAATCTGATTTCCCAGCCATTTTTTCACAGAGGTTTGATGAAAGTAAACAGAAAATGCTCGAGAATAGGCAAGTGAAGAGAGGCATGTGAGAAAGAGAAAGAGAAGAATATCCTTGGATTGTGTCTTGGGGTTTTTTAGGAGAACATGGGATGTATCCTAATGAAGAAAAATAATAATAATAATAAAAATAATAAAAGTATAAAATGCACAAGACATTGTTATGCAGCAGCTTTTTTGGTGGTAAGGCTCTTTCAATGGTGGGTAAAAATGTAAGAATAAGAACACTAAAATAATAATTAAGGGTTTATTTTGTTTTTCTTATTATTTGGTGGGATTTCGAAAAATTAACTGAAAAAGGACACGTTTGCTTTTATTCCACTCCAAGTACGACATGAGGTTTTATCAGCTTTGATCTTTTCGAATAGGCTTCTACGTAAAGATTGAATCTTCTTCATTCTATTTTTCACATCCCAAAAATATCCACGTAACTCACACTAAGATATTTGATAGTAAGAAGATTCGACTTGAAATTGATTCAAGTATCATATGACCCAAAAAAAAATAGCATACAAAAATCTCAAAGATCCAAAAAAGGCAAAAATAAAATTATATATCTTTTCGTAATGCTAAGATTGAAAAAAAAAAATTCAAAAACAAAATCTACTTAGCTCTATGGTGCCTCTCCTTTCTAAACCGAGCTTGGCTCGGGTCAAACCCGCCCTCGTCCGCCCCGTAAACAGCCCACGACGGCGTAGGCGCCATATAATCAGCGCTCGAAAACGATTTCCCAGACGAAACCTTCATTACCACCAAAAACAAACATAAATTTTCGCCCATTAAAATTCCTCCAAGGAAAAACGAAAGATAAGCAGCTCACCAAATCTTGGAACTTTTCGTAATCAATCCACGTATGCCATCGCCCGTCGACCTTAAACTTATCGACTTTCGCTAGAAGAACACAGCACGAATGTGCGTGTTCGCAGGCCACTTCGTATACGCCTTCGCTCTTCTTGGCTAACGCCTCGGAGAACTCTTTGACGTCGGCGTGCCATGGCACGTTTTCCATCGTTAGTTTAGACGTCGCTGATCTGCGTGGGGAATCAGTTCATTTTAAGGTGGCGAGGAAGGATTGAATAACGATAAGAATTTGGGCGAAGATAGTCTCTTACGATCCACAGTATGTGACCCCTTTGATTTCGACAAAGTCGGGACTTCCAACGTCGAAGAGCTTGTAATAAGCTTCCAAGTCCTCTGTGTTCCATCCTTTGACTAAAGTCAAGCGATATACTGTTCTCTGTTGCTTCTCCTTTAGCGCCTTCAAGGAATCCTAATAAGAGAAGATGAGATTTGAAAAAGGATTCTGTTAATTGCATGAGGTGTTCCGTTTTCTGGAATGTTTTTAGGAAAGATTCTTACGACGAAACGTTCCCAAAAGTCGCCGAAGAGTGGTCTGTCGATGGCCTTCAAGCTATCTTTCGTAGCAGCATCGACGCTGACATACAACTGAAGTGTTTTAAGGTAAGTTAGATGATACGAATGCATAATTAAGAACAATTTATGCAAGTAATAATGTAAGAAAACCTGCGTTATGGGTTTTAAAGACTTGATTTTATCGGGAAACTGCGCATTCGTTACGAGAAAAGTTGAGATCCTTCGCCTGTGGAGCTCGTCTACGAGGGAATTGATCTCTGGGTACATTATAGGCTCGCCGACGAGCGATAGAGCACAGTGTCGGGGAGAAAGGCCTTCAGATAAACGCTCTGTTTTTACGCCTGTGAATGTAGGGAGACATAAATCGAGCACAAATGAGAGATGTAATAACGTTCGTTGAATAGCAAGGGAATTATGATGTCTGAACGAAGAAATCCATCTGCTAATGTATCGAATGGTACCTGGAACTCCTTTCATTTGTCTTATCATTTTCGTATGTAGTTCGATGGCAGTGTCGACGATAACCAAAGGATCGTCCATTTTCCACTGCCAGCTTTTCCCGACGGGGTTTGTGTGGTGTCTCCAGCAAAAGACGCATTTATTTGCACACGCCAAACTCGGGGTGGCCTCCATGCACCTACACATATATTTCATAATCGTGTGATAAAACTCTTCTAATTACATCTCATATAAAACTGAAATTCCTACTACAGAAATCACGACGAGTAAAGATTAAAAAGTGCTCGAATGCTATAATGCAAGAATATCACACCTGTGACTCTCGATTCCGTAAAACGAGTGCTTATAACAACCTCCACGACCTCTTAGCTGAGATTTGGTCCATCTACAAAGTTTAACCCCACTATGAGAGCCAATGATTTTATATCCCTGCCACAAAGCATTGGCCATTTTAGCTCGATTTTAAACAATGTATTGTCGAACGTACACAGCGAAAAGAATACAGCAAGAAAAAGAAGCTTGTGCTAGATAAAACTCAGAAATTATGATGAAAAGGTTAGCAATCATAAAAATTACCTGCTTCTCTAAATTTGCTCGTATTACAGGCGTAACCATGTCTCTCGCCTCTCCATTACCGTTAACCTTCACATCTGCCACAACTTTCGATTTCCTCGATGGTCCTTTCCCCGCAATATCTTCAAGATCAACTACACCACCACCACCACCATCATCCTCATCATCATAATCATCGTCTAATTCTTCTTCCTCGCCAATCTCACCTTCGCTTAAACTATGCACTCCATTCTCTATCAAATCCCCCTTCGACATAGCAAAGCGCTCAGCACTCTCCTTCCAATTGCCCTGCAACACCTCAAGAACTCTCTTACACCACTCGTCGAACAACTCATCTACATTACCGCTATCGACATCACCCTCTCCAAACACCACGAACTCCTTTGCTCCCAGCTTGCCTAAATTTTCCGAAATACCCTTCGCCACAGCGTTGTAGCTCCCTCCATAACTCCTACTCCCAACGCCGAAAACACCAAAATCACAACCGTTCAGCAAGCTAGCGCCGACCCTGAAGTCATCGGCGCTCTCATTCAACCAATTTACCAAAAATCTTCCGTTTTGAGGGGGGCCGCCGTCTTCCCACGTCGAAGCTACGATTAAAACCAGCGATTCCCTGCAGAGATCCTCTGGCTCGTACTCCATGGGGTCAACTAGGTCAAATGGGATCTCATTTGAAGCTAAGAGCTCGTGGAGGCGACGCGCTAGGGCTTTGGAAGTGTTGGTTTGCGACAAAAAGAAGATCTTGCCTTTCCTTCTGCTGACATGGGGGATTCCCGCCGAATTGGTCCCGTCGAGGAGGCGCGTGAGGCGGCGGCGGGACTTATATAGGAAGAAGAGCGTGGCCGTGGTGCAGAGGAGGGCGAGGAGCGTGAGGCGCGTGGTCGGAAGAGACGGTGGCATCGTCGCGATCACTCAGATGGTTGAGTTCAGATGGGTTTCTGGTGTGGGTTCTTTTAACAAAAGGGAGCGTTTTCTATTTTAATTAAACAAAAGGGAACGGACCGAAAGTTACTGAAATACCCCAACTTAAGTAGCATTTATTCGAGTAATTAAAAAATTCGAATTAATTCGAATAATTTTTTTTTAATTCGAATTTATTCGAATAAATCAATTCGAGTAAAAAAAACTCGAATTGAAAAATATTAATTCGAATTTTTAATTCGAATTTTTTTTTACTCGAATAAGTGTTATTTTTCTATTCGAATTCACTCGAATAATTCGAATAAAATATTCGAATAAATCGTTTTTTACTCGAAAACGTCGATTTCAAGCTCAAAAACACGAAAATTCACCCAGATTTGGGTTAATACATGTAAGAATCACGAACCCATCGATTAAAATCTCATTTCGACATGAAATTTCAGTCGAGCGGATCAAAATGATAATCAAACACTTCGATTTTTTTTTTTAAAACACCCAATCCCTTTTTTTAATTAGAAAACCTAGAATCTCTTTTTTTAATTTCACACAAAAGTAATCCTATTTAACAAAAAAATCCTTCTGTGGGGCAATTCAATACCAAGGGTTTTAGATGTTATTCGCTTTTAGTCCCTTGTATTTGCGTAATTGACGTTTATGATCCTTCATATTTTGACATTTGATATTTAGCCCCAATGTTATCAATTTTTGTCCATTATGGTTTCTTCATCAATCTAATAATTAGTTTGTTTTAGTCCGCTTAAGTCCTCGTTTATTCATCTTCAACTTAAGCGCACGTAAACATTATTATGCATTTTTCTTTTCTCTTCGAATAGGAGGGGTTTCAATATTTGGATTGGAGAGAGTTGCTTCTTTGACTTCTTAGCAACTACTAAATCTTTTCATTCATTGAAATTATCACTTGATAAAAAAGAAAACACATAACTTTCAAGTATTCTTATTGATGTAATACTGTATCTGTCTGAAATTTCGTAAGGAAAAGGAAAACGGAGAGTTGACTATGTATATATATATGTATGCATGGGTATATATATTCGCTGTTGCAATTCCCAACTTGATACATAATTCAATGGGGGTTTCTTCTCTATTACTATTCTCCTTGAATTCAATGAAGTTTACTACAAGTGTTTAGGTACGCCCACATTTATATCGTTACTTGCCCATTAGATTACTCGAATGTCAACCCTCACGCGTTAAGTTTACAGCGTAGAACCTTACATACAATCAACTTGTGATAATATACAAATATTTTTTCTTGTCCACGAGCTTTTTTCTTTTTCCTTCTTTAGTTTTCCACAAGACCGTCAAATAACATTTGAGATATTTCATTCCCAAGAGCAAGTCAAAAAGATGATAACTATCATTATTTGTTATTATAAGTCTTAGGCTTGATAACGGGGCAAAACTTGGTGGGGGATGATTTACAAAATTATTGTACTAACAAAAAAATATATATAATTTTCAGACGATGGAAAGCAAGAAAAAAGAAAAAATCGATAAACAAAGATTAGGGTTTATAATAACATTATATTAGTAAGGTTTGTTTCAACAATTTAACAGTAAATATCGGCCCATTGCCAAACCTAACGTTGCTATGCTAATGAACAATAGGTTGACTTTCTCTAATAAGGTTCACATAAACAAAATGGCCATTGGTTACTAAAATATCAATTAACATATGTCGACCTGCCTTCTTCCTTCCACACATTATCGTACATTACAACTTGAATAAAATGTAAATATTCCAATATGATCTGTTACATCATTTAAGTAATTCCCACTTGAAGAATTCAGTTCACTATATATAGACAACGCCCACCTTCATATACATACATATCATCAATCTCATTGCAATTGAGTCTTTTTGTCTTTTGTGATTCCCATTAATTTCTAGAGAGAAAAAAAAGGGAACCACCATGGATCTAATGATCACCTTGCTAGTTCTAATCTCTTCACTATCCTTGCTATTTCTCAAGATTTCATTACAAAGATGGAAAAATACTAATCTCCCGCCGGGCCCCAACGCCTTCGAAGTTCTATACAACCTACCAAAATTAGTGTCCGAACCACACAAAACATTTCGAAAGCTAGCCAAAGCTTACGGCCCACTAACCTCAATGTACATAGGCGATCAACTCTTCGTTATTGCATCAACCTCGGAAGCTGCTAAGGAAGTCTGCAGAACCCACGATCGCGCATTTTCGGGGAGATCGTCGCCTTACGTCTATCAGAATCTTCCCGGGACGGTCGATTCTTCGATGGTTTTATCGCACGAGTGCGATAAGTCGTGGAAAGTCCTTCGCTCGATGGGTCAAAGGTGTATTTTTGGCCCGAGGGCAATTGAGATTAGTGCCCCTATAAGGAGGGAGAAGGTTAGCGAGGCCGTGGAGTATCTGAAGGTTAGAGAAAATGAAGTAGTGAATCTTGATGAGTTAGTTTTCGCTACTCTGGCGAATGTCATTTCTAGGGTTTTGACTTCGAACGATTTGGTGGGCTTAAATGGAGACCGGCGTATAATTAGGGAGAAGATGGGCTTAGTGAGTGAGGCGATTGAGAAGTTTATAAGCTTTCGGCTGAGTGATTTCTTGCCCGCCTTAAAAGGGGTCGATTTTTGGAGCAAACCTATGGCTATGGACGTTCACGGTAAGATGAAACGTACTTGGGGAGACATCGTTAGGCAAAGAAGGTTATCCAATGCTGTAAGAAGTCGAAAAGTCGGCGGCGAAGAAGATGATTTCTTGGGCTTGGCTATACATGAGAACGCATTTTCTGACGATCAGATCTACAATACATTGATGGTAAGAAACCCTTTTGATCATTAATTTTATGAATCAGCCCTAGTGGACTATTATCAAGATAGAAACTTGTAAGAACCCTTTTGATCGTTTTTCTTGAATAAGCCTTACGTAGAAACTTGTAATAAAAATATTCAATTTTATCGCAGGAAATTGTAAGCGCTGCGACAGATTCGACGGGCCTAACATCAGTGTGGTTAATCGCCGAGCTGATCAGAAATCAAGAGATTCTCCGTAAAGTCAGGGAAGAGATAGAATTTACAACGAAAGGAGACATTTTCGACGAAAATCTCCTCTCAAATTGCTCGTATCTTCAGGCATGCATCAAAGAAACCCTAAGGCTCCACGTCCCCGCCCCTCTCCTTGTGGGCCACCGTGCCACCGAGACAAGCAACTTAGGTAATTACACAATACCAAAAGACAGCATTGTTTTCCTAAATTCGTGGGCAATCTGTCGAGACCCTAATTACTGGGAAGACGCCGAGATTTTTAAGCCCGAGAGATTTCTGGGCTCGAATGTTGGGCAAAGGGGTACGCAGTTCGAATACTTGCCTTTTGGCTCGGGAATTAGGACGTGCCCTGGCTCGAACTTGGCGTTTAAGCTCATACAGATTCTCGTTGCGTCGTTGATTTATCGTTTCGATTGGGATTTACCGAACGGCGAGGATGTAAGGAGAATCGATATGAAGGAGAAGTATATGGTTACTCTCAAGAAGGAAAAGGCAGTGTGTTTGATACCTAAGGTGAGGATGAATGCCAAAATTGTGTAGACTAGACACATTGCTTCTAGTTTGGACATTATAGTATAAAGACAAGCTTAATATTATCTGTGTTTGAATATAATATAACCGTCGTTGGCTTCGTTTTCATTCATTATCTAACACTAATCCTAGAAAAGTTTGTTCACAGCAATATATTAGGGTTAATATTTCTTGACGTTGGTCATATTAAATAAAAATAAACCAAACCCCCACCTTTGAATTCAATATAAAGAAAACCCTAGCAGTCAGAAAAAAAATGAGCTTGAAATGCGGTTCATTAATCATACACCATCATTAACTATGTCTTCGTGGTGGGCATGGAATGGTGTTATTTGATCAACGATTAAATGGATTTATTTGTTGGTAATTTTACTTGCACTGAACGAATAGGAATGAAAAACAGACGTGCTATGTGGAATATTAGGTGGTATTTTACTGATTTTACTACATGATAATATGATGAATTACATGCATGATATATATAGTGCTGATTATGGAAAAAACAACGTAGAAGTATCAACCTTTTCACACCAACTCATAGACTAAATCAAACTAAGATTGCTCAAATATCAAAAAGCAGATCTCTTCTTGTCCTTATTGGGTAGTAGCAAATTATGACTAATCTCTTCTTTTCTTTTCCAACGTGATTGTCAAGCAAGGTGGCTTAATTATCTTCATTTAACACCCCCTCGTAATTTGCAACCTTGACTTGATTCTTGAACTTCTCGAACTTCTCGGTTGTTATCGCCTTGGTTAGCATGTCCGCTGGTTGGTCATTTGTATTGACGAATTCCATGCGAATTTCTCCTCGAGTCACCAACTCTCGAATGAAATGATGACGAAGCTCGATGTGCTTGCTTCTTGCATGAAACACGGGATTTTTCGTCATCGCGATAGCTGACATATTATCACAGTGAATCGTGGTTGGTTCCTTCTGCTCAAACTTTAAATCTTTCAAAATTCTTCTAAGCCAAATTGATTCGCAAGCGGCGTCAGTAGCAGCAATATATTCAGCCTCCGAAGAAGATAACGCGACTGATTTTTGCTTTCTTGAGCTCCATGATATTATGTTTGAACCAAGACAGAAAATATAGCCGGAAGTACTTTTTCGATCATCCACCGAACCGGCCCAATCACTATCGCTATAACCGACCAGATTAAAATTTTCTTCCTTTTTAAATTCGATGCCAAGACTTTTGGTCCCTTTTAAGTACCTCAATATACGTTTTGCGGCAACAAAATGAATTTTACTTGGTTCGTTCATGAAACGAGATAGGAGACTAACCGAATAGGTGATGTCCGGTCTAGTGTTGAGATAGAGCAACGAACCGATCAACTTCCGATAAAGATTCTCATCAACCTTTTCAGCATCATCATGAATTTGCAATTTCTCGTTTAGAGCCATCGGGGTTGACAGTGGCTTGCAGTCGCTCATGCGGAATTTCTTGAGAAGATCGTCGATGTATTTTTCTTGAGATAGAAAAATTCTTCCCGGCCTTTGCTTCACTTGAATCCCAAGAAAATATTGCATTTTCCCTAAGTCCGTCATTTCAAAGTTCTTCATCATTTCCTTCTTGAATTCATCCACCATGGTTTGATTTGTCCCAAAATAAATCAAGTCATCAACATAAAGGCAAATAACAAGAAAGTCATCACCTGAATTTTTCACATAAAGCGATGATTCACTAGGGCTCCGGTTGAAACCTAATTCAATAAAATAGCCATTTATTTTGCTATTCCAAGCGCGTGGCGCTTGTTTTAACCCATATAGAGCCTTTTTCAATCGATAGACCTTCGCTTCGTGGCCTTCGACTTTATATCCTTCGGGTTGCTCGACATATACCTCCTCCATGATTTCACCATTTAGAAATGCTGATTTTACATCAAGTTGATACACAGTTACCTCGAGTTGGGCGGCTAAGGCAAGAACGGTTCGAATAGTCTCGATCCGGGCCACCGGCGCAAATGTTTCGGTGAAGTCGACTCCATGCTTTTGAGAGTAGCCTTTAGCAACGAGCCGAGCTTTATATTTTTGGATTGCGCCTTTCTCGTTATACTTGATCTTGTAGATCCATTTCAGCCCAATGGTTTTCTTTCCCTTCGGTAGGTCGACGAGCTCCCATGTTTTGTTCTTTTCGATGGTAGAGATTTCCTCGTCCATTGCTTTTGTCCAGCATTCTTCATTCGATGCTTCTTCAAATGTTTGAGGCTCGCTGGAAAATAGCACCACTTCAGTAGTTCTGTAAAGTTCTCGAATCGAGCGCGTTTTCCTTGGAGGGCTTTCGTCGTCGTCGTCGTCTTCTTGACTTGAAGGGGGAGTCGAGTTTTCCTCGACATTCTGATCCGCCGGAGAAGTTTGAGATGATGATGATGGATTAAGATAAGTTATTTGATCCACCGTTTTTACTTTCCAGTCCCAAACTGCATTTTCATCAAAAATAACATCTCGCGACAATATGATTTTATTTGTTGTTGGGTCCAATAGACGATATCCTTTGGACTCATCACTGTAGCCGATAAAGAGAAGCTTCTGACCTTTCTCGTCGAATTTCCCGCGGCTTTGAGAAGGAATATGAGCGAAAGCGACACTACCGAAGACTCGAAGATGATCAACTCTCGGCTTTTGATCGTACCACGCCTCATACGGTGTTTTATCTTGGACAGCTTTCGTAGGTGATCGGTTGAGAATATGAGCAGCTGAGTAGACCGCTTCGGCCCAGTATTGGTTTGGAACGCCCTTCCCTTTTAACATGCTCCTGGCCATTTCAACAATTGTTCGATTTTTTCTTTCGGCGACACCATTTTGTTGTGGCGTTCGACTCACCGTGAGTTGTCTTTTAATTCCATTTTCTTTACAATATTCCAAGAATGGATTGTAGAGATATTCTCCTCCTCGATCTGTCCTTAGCGCCTTTATAAGAAGACCACTTTGCCGTTCGACAAGCGCCTTGAACCGGAGGAAGGTAGAGAATGCCTCCGACTTTTGACCGAGAAAATAAATCCATATCATCCGCGTATAATCGTCGATGAAGAGAATAAAGTACCTCTTGTTTCCGGGTGTTGGCGTTTGCATTGGACCACATATATCCGAGTGAATTAGTTCCAACGGTGCTTTGGCTCGCCAAGAAGTCTTTGGAAAAGGAAGCTTGTGCATTTTTCCGTAGATGCAACCTTCACACACATGGCTCGTCTTCTGAATATTAGGAAGTCCTATAACCATATTTTTCGCTTTCAAGAGATGAAGCGCCTCCTCGTTTAGATGGCCGTACCGTAAGTGCCATAAGCGTGACAAATCTGAATTTTCTGCCTTCATCGCATGGTTGTGGTTGAGCGGCATCGTAAGAGGAAATATTTTATTCTTCATTTCAATGTTTGCGACGACGACGTTCTTCTTCTTCTCAACAATTTGGCATTTCCCGTTATCAAAGTGCACCGAGAAATCCTTCTGAATAAGTTGGCCAACGCTGAGAAGGTTGTGAGATAGATTCGGCACGTAAAGCACGTCCGAAATGAACTTCCTTTCTCCGTTCTTTGTCTGAACAGCGATCGTTCCTTTTCCTTCAGCGCTTCTTTGAGATCCGTCCCCGAGAATGATTTGAGAAGTAACGCTCGCGTTTAGATCAACAAAGAGATCACGGTTGCCCGTCATGTGGTTGCTGCACCCGCTGTCTAAATACCACATACTCCTTGAATCGCCACCGTGACTTGAGTAGAACAGGGTTTCTTCGCTCGGTTGCTCGGAGAACTTCGCGTCTTCTTTTTCTTCAGATTTTTGATGCCAGCAATCCTTTTGTGAGTGGTTTGGAATTTTGCATCTTTTGCATCTAAAGTAACAATCTTTAGATTCATGGTTCGTCTTCTTGCAAATGATACACTTGGAAGATTGTTCGCCGAATTTTTGAGATGGCTTTCCTTTCCAATTTTTATTCTTCTGATTTTGGCGGCCCTTGGAGTACTCCTTTCGGCTCGCTTGTTTGGATTGGAAAGCGAGTTCGGTTGATTGATTGATCGACCGATTGATTCTTTGCTCATGCGCAAGAAGCGATCCCGTCAACTCGTATATGGTCATCTTGGATAAGTCCTTCGACTCTTCAATGGCGGCAGCCACATGATCAAACTTTGGAGGAAGACATCGCAACACCTTCTCCACGACTCTTTTGTCTGGGATCTTGTCGCCACAACTTTTGATTTGATTTACGATCTCCGTGGTCCGTGATGAGAAATCACGAACGGTCTCTCTCTCGTCCATCTTGAGATTATCAAAATCTCGCCATAGAGATTGTAGTTTCAAGATGATTGTTTTTTTAGTTCCTTGAAACTCTTGCTTCAAAATAGTCCACGCATCTTTCGCCTTTTTAACACCAAAGATACGAGGAAAAATGGATCTTCCAACGCCTTGTTGAATATATCGTAGCACCATGGCATCCTTCTTATTCAACTCCTTTTGTGCTTTGATGGTTTCGGCGTCGTCTTCTTTGGTGGTTTTGGCGGTTTTGGCGGGTTCAACCTCATCTTCTTCGTCGGACTCGCTCTCGTCTTGGGTTGGTTCTTCATTGTCAATCACTTCCCAAAGATCCAACGAGATAAAGAAAGTTTGCATTTGGCTACTCCAATAATCGTAGTGCTCCCCTTCGAAGATCGGCACTTGACTCGGAGAATATTGGAATAACGACGGTATTGACGTCATCGTGGCTCTGATACCAAATTTGTTGGTAATTTTACTTGCACTGAACGAATAGGAATGAAAAACAGACGTGCTATGTGGAATATTAGGTGGTATTTTACTGATTTTACTACATGATAATATGATGAATTACATGCATGATATATATAGTGCTGATTATGGAAAAAACAACGTAGAAGTATCAACCTTTTCACACCAACTCATAGACTAAATCAAACTAAGATTGCTCAAATATCAAAAAGCAGATCTCTTCTTGTCCTTATTGGGTAGTAGCAAATTATGACTAATCTCTTCTTTTCTTTTCCAACGTGATTGTCAAGCAAGGTGGCTTAATTATCTTCATTTAACATTATTATCATTGTTGTTCTTACTAGTAAATATTAATCCTATCCTAAATGATCTTTCGGTGTTCCAACTTGATGCAAATGAGTTGGCTTATTTTCTGTTATTTCCTTGAAGCACTGAAGCCCATAAGCATTTATTACATGTATGTGCCTACGACCATAATATAGTTGCTTGCACATTAGATAGATAATTAAAAAGTGGGAATAATTAAACCATCACATGCAGAGAGCCCATATGACCAACTTGTGTCGTAAATAAAAAAATTATATATTTTCTTGCCCATCTCGAGAACGTGAAATCGAGTCGATTCCAAAGTCAACTCGATGATGACTATGAGGTTATAAATATAGCTATTTGAATGAACGATATGCTAACTTTATGATGTAATTCACATACCAATAATGGCCACTTATGATTAAAGAATCGATCAAATTGATAATTCAGGACCTTCCACGTGAATTTTACAGGGCAACTCTCCGAAATGTATATAAATATTCCAAATTGTTATTACACCATTTGCATAGTCCCCACTTGAAAACAAGAGCGAAAGCGGATAATTTTTCAACGGAAATTAACGATCGTTTCTTCAGATTAAAGAAACACATATAAAACCTATTACTCAAACCTCTTCGACCATCGAAAGCAAAACCCTCGATTACAGTTCAAAACCAGTAAAATGGCGCATAATCTTCTTACTCTATACCACCCTTTCACTACATATACATGTCCAAATCTCCATTGTTTCATACACCATCGATCTCACAATTATATTCAGTTTTTTCTCTCTCGAAAATCTCAAGAGAAAAAGGAACCACCATGGACGAACCTCACAAAACGTTTCGAAAACTAGCCAAAGAAGTTTGCAGAACCCGTGACCGTGCCTTTTTGGGCAGGCCACTGCCCTACGTCTATCAGAACCTGCCCGGGGCAGCTAATTCTTCGACTGTTCTATCGCACGAACGCGATAAATCTTGGAATGCTCCTTCGTTCGATGGGTCACAAGTGTATTTTTGTACCGAGGGCTATTGAGATGAATGCCCATGTAAGAGAGGGAGAAGGTTAGTGAGGCCATGGCGGAGTATTTAAAGGTTAGAGAAGGTGAAGTAGTGAATTAATCTCGATGAGCTGGCGTTCGCGACTCTGGGCGAATTTCATATCTAGGGTTTTGACTTCGAGCGATTTTGTGAGCTTGAAAGGAGAGCGTACATTAGGAAGAAGATGGGCTTGGTGGGCGAGGCGATCGAGAAGCTCGTGAGCTTCGGGTTGGTCGATTTCTTGCCCACCTCTTTTAAAGGGGTCGATTTTCGGAGCAGAAGAAGGGCGATGGTCGTTCATCGTAAGATGAAGAGCGCGTGGGGAGAAATTGTGGGGCGAAGACGGTTAGCCGGCGGCGGCAAAGATGATTTCTTGGACATGGCTATAGCCGAGAATGCATTTTCAGACGATCTGATCTACGATGCGCTGATGGTAATAATTAATACCCTTTCGATCGTTTTTTCTTTCCGCTCGGCCCCAAAAACCCTATACCTTAAATCCTAAACTGTACTGCAGGAACTCGTGTGCGCTGCAACCGATATTCGTCGGGCTTAACGACTGTCTGGGCTAATGGCCGAGCTGATAAAAAATCAAGAACTGCTTCACATAGTCAGGCAAGAGATCGAACTCACGACGAAAGGAAACGTTTTCGACGAAGATCTCCTCTCAAATTGCTCGTATCTTCAGGCATGCATCAAAGAAACCCTAAGGCTCCACGTTCCCGCCCCTCTCCTTGTGGGCCACCGTGCCCCCGAGACGAGCAACGTAGGTAATTACACTATACCCAAAGAAAGCGTCTTCGTCAATTCGTGGGCCATCTGTCGAGACCCTAATTACTGGGAAGACTCCGAGATTTTTAAGCCCGAGAGATTTCTGGGCTCGACGAACTCATTAGGGCAAAAGGGCACACAGTTCGAATACCTGCCATTTGGCTCGGGAATTAGGATGTGCCCTGCGCCGAACTTGGCGTTCAAACTCCTTCAAATGCTCGTTGCAGCACTTTTGTACCATTTCGAGCGGCACCCACCAAACGGCGAGGATGTAAGGAGCATCGATATGAAGGAGAAGTATACGGTTACTCTCAAGAAGGAAAAGCCAGTTTTGTTGATACCTAAGTCGAAGGTGCCAAAAGCAAGAGAAAACGAACGATTTCTGAAGCGCCTTTAAACAAACGGTCGAAGTTTTATATATACGTATAGAGTATTCATGAGTAAAGGTTTTTACCACAATTCAATGCGATAGCAAGCATAAATAAATGCACACCCTTCGGCGAAAGATGACCTGTAGTTCCAAGAACACACAATGCACAACAAGGAAAACAATAAGAATAATCATCTGAAGGATCGTTGAATCTCTTCGAGGGTCCTCCCTTTTGTTTCGGGGACCCATATCGCAACGAAGGCCACGGTGAGAATGGTGAGCGCAGCGTAAATCGTAAAAGTTCCTGCAATGCGAAGGTACCAAAGAAGATACGAATTCATCGACTATTATACATAGCATGCATGATTTTTGTTTATTACGTAAATGTTCATTCGTCGTTATTACAAACAAAATACCTCCAGTGCTCCAATTCAGTAGCGAAGGCGCAGTCATTGTAATAACCCACGAAAAGAACCAATTCGCCAGCGCTGCAACGCTGCCCGCCAGCCCTTTTATCTTTATTGGAAGTATCTGATATAATTAAAAAATAATACGATGGCATCATAGAAATCCCATAATCTTCGTGGTTTCTTCGTATGTATGTATGTATGTATGTATGTATGTATGTATGTATGTATGTATGTATGTATGTATGTATGTATGTATGTATGTATGTATGTATGTATGTATGTATGTATGTATGTATACCTCGGACATTATAAGCCATGGAATGGGTCCCATCCCAAGTGAAAGAAAGATCACCATAGACTGCGTAAGAAGAGATATGGAGTTTATGATCTAATCTTCTGAAAAAAAGAAGGATTATCATCTTCTTCATCACTTACGACAACTCCAACTACTGATATAATTCCCAGGGCTCCATAAAAGGAGGAATGCTCATCCACGGCACCCTTTCAAAACAGAACCATGTTATAGAAAAAAAATGTAGTGAGATAATTATTTGCGTAGAAGAAAAAATGAAAAACTCGTTCGAAAGCGAAGCGATTACCTTTAGGAAAAATGCAACTGCAACGATTAGGAGGCAAATTGCCATCCCGGAGGAAGAAATCTGTAATAAAAAAATGTAGCATTATATATGTTTAGTTTGTTAAAGAATAAGTTACAGCTTCCATTTTTTTTTTCGTTTCCACGACTTACTATGAGTAATACTCTACGCCCGGCTTTATCCATCAGCCATACAGAAATTGCAGTGGCGACGACCTATTACAGAATGAATATTTTTCAGATTCTCATTTGAGTTTTGTATATGTTTTTCGAAGATTTGCTTACCTGTACAGCGCCAAAACAAGCTGTTGCTGCATCGCCTGACGTTATCCCTACAGAAATAAAATTGAATAAACCAGCGTTACAAGGTGACAAACCATACATATTCAAATAGTTGAAACAATGCGTATGTTTATATTATATACGTATCATGTGAGTTTACCAGCAGATTCGAATATAGTGGTGGAATAGAATATGACACCATTGGCTCCACAGAGCTGTTGGAGTATAAGCAATCCAATCCCAATCTGAAGTTCAGAACACATATATTTATGGACAAAATAAAAGTTATGAATGATTAAGTCCAAACCACGCAAAGGAAAAGGAAAGTAAGAAATGGGTGATTACAAACCATTAGAGGTAGCCAATATCTTCGTAATTTTAAATCTGCAAAGCGTATAGCAGGTTTTCTGCTAGATGAAGCGACAGATCTCTGAGAAATTCAGAAAGAAACAGAGTATATAAATATATCATGTGAAACTTGTTGGTTTGGCCAAATGAGATTAGACTTGCCTTAATCTCATTCACTTCGTGTGTAATGTCAGTTTCGAAACCACGGAGGACTTGTAATGAAGCTTCGAATTCCTCCGTCATTCCCATTTTGGCCTACGTAACAAAATAAAATCTTTACATTGTTTGTAAAAGCAAGAATTTAGAATGACAATCTTCTGATTTGTGCTCTCACCAGCCACCGAGGAGATTCAGGAATGAAGAATAATCCAGGGATCAATATCAGACAAGGTAATATCCCTGCTCAAGAAATCAAATATAAAGTAGTCACATGTAAAGAACCTTGTTTATCTTGTAATTGGTATATGAAATCACATTTTCGATAAAGAACTTACCTAGAATAGCAAGCACTCTCCAACCTACGAATAGTCCTAGCAGATACGCAATCAAGATTCCAGTCGTCACAGCAAGCTAAATATCATAATTTTAAAATCTGAGTGTCACATTGTAAAAAAAAAAAAAAACTATCCCAATGCCAAGTGAGTGTAATAAACTCACAAACCTGGTTCACTGACCCAAGACTGCCTCTAAGATTTTGTGGCGCTATCTCGGCTATATATACTGGCACCTGATTAGGTCATAGCACAAAAATGTCAATACATATATATATATATATATATACATATTTGTGTGTGTGCTTTTTGTTGTCTAAAGAACCAAATGAAATTAAAATGTCCTTACAGTGTAGGAGATGACACCAACACCAAAGCCTTCCAAGAGTCTACCCATATAAAGAAATGAGTAGTCCTAAACGTACAAGAAAAAAATCGACTAAGAATACAGCGAAAAGAATATCACCATAAATTTCTTGTCCCTAACAGATCCCAAACAAAGTAGATAGTTTAAAAGAAATGAATCTCACTTTGGCGAATGAAACCGCCAGCCAACCAACGATGTTAGGTATAGCAGCGATCATCAAAGACTGCACGTTATCAAGAAATTCGATTAAAACTCTAACAATATATAAGAGAGCAACAGAGACTTCATTGAAGATTGAAAAGAAAAGAATTACCCCTTTGCGTCCAATGTACTCAGAAATCTGACCACTAGCTATAGCCCCAACCATAGCTCCCACGTTCGATAAAGAACCAAATAGCGAGAACTGTTCGAATCATACGATTTATCGCAAGAATTAGCAGGCGCGTCTTACACTTACCAACTGTGTAGAAATGAGTAAGCTACTATCACAAACCTGTGAAACTGTTAACCTCAGATCTCTTGAGATAGCAGATTGTGTCGGTGAAGAGTAACCACACTACATATATGATCAAGAAACAAGACAATTTTTACTAGCAGCACAAAAACATCAACATGAGGCAGATCAAAGAGCATCCATAAAACCTCAATCCATACAAAATTTCAGATGACGCATTTCAACAAACAGCATATAAGCAAAAGCTACGCCAAAGAGAAAAAAATTAGCATCACCATACAGTGAAACCAAACTGTATAGGCCCCAAAGCCACGATCAAAACGCAGGCCAACACTGAGATCGAACTGTCCCTTATAGCTTGAGACGATCCCATCAAACTAGACTGCCTAGATCCCATCTTATACCAGCTCCCAGTGTGCAAAAATGGCTTCGCTAGATCGTTATTTCTAGTGCCATCTTCCACTTCATCCCTGAAACTCATCTTCGTTGACACAAATTGAGTGAATTGTACAAAAAATCGTTCCGAAGTTCAGGTGAAGGTGGCTCCTTCGATTGGTTTTGTTGATCTTCGAACTGTGTAGTAGAAAGTTCAAAGTTGTGGTGGTGTTTTAGGTAAGAAGAAGAGTTTAAAATGAGTTTGAAGAGTGTGGATATGTATTGTATGTATTATGCGTAGAAGTCTCTTGTATTCAATCGTTATAAAGCGTGCAAGTGATATCCGCTTTCACTGTCTGGCAATAGTTTGACGACTATTGAGCAGATAAGGCATAGTCTTACGTGTCAGAATGAGAAGATAAGGCAAACACAAATTATAAAAATAAGATTAAAAAACATATGTTTCATGTCCTGTACGAAAATAGCATGTGCCACTAGATTTTTCCTTGGGACCAGAATGTCCTACTAAAAGGAATAAAAGTTTTATAAATTACTTCATCTAGTTAATTAATTGCATGGATGATATATTTATTCTATTAAAAATTGTTGTTATATTGCCACGTATGTCAATAGTTAACATGCGAACTTCCCAGCTGTGACAACTGGAGCATCTTCTTCGAACAACTTTTGTCCACCTTCACTTGTGCAAAAAATAATGTGTATAGCTTACCTAATTTTTATAATTTATTTTTCTCTTATGATGATCTCCATTAAATGGGTTTTCACCTTCGAGAATTTTACATCTGAGCCCTGAGGCTATTAAATCATGGGAATTGCTCAATTCGTTCGCATTGTGTTAGAGGGTCTACAATCGAAGAACGCATCCTCATACACAAACTCATTCCCAAACTCAATGCTATAGTTCTTATCCAATCGATAAACTCGTTCTCAAACTCAAAGTAATATGTTCGAAATATTCACTTGTACACAAATTTATAACCTAAAAAAACTTTTTTCAATACTCCTACAAATTTATAAGTTAAAAAAATAACATTATGATATTATTACATCTAATAAATTAAAAAGTATTGCTAATAATTTTTTTAATTTTTTAAAAAAAAAAACTTTCTATTTAGTTTTATATAATTTTATTTGTTTTTTAATATTTTTATAAGGATGCTTTTATTATTTAAACAAGTAAATTGACTCTAAGAGTGTGTTTGGTTGGGGGTATAAGGGGGTATTAAGGGGGTTTGGATAAATTAAAGTCGTGTTTGGTTGGGACCTTTATTTAAAGGTGGGATTTAATTAAACCCCCTTAATACCTCTTATGGGGTAGTAATTAAATCCACCCTTATGATCCCATTATATAATCCCATCTCTTTTTACGTAATTATCCTTTTTTTCATTAATTAAATTCCTTTTGGTTCAATAATTCAGATTACCTCTTTCCTCATCATCCTTTTCTCAACTGAACCTTTGTTTCGTCATTCTTTCTTCCTTTGATTCACAAGCAACACAGATAAATTCCTCGATCGGTTAAATGTCTATGAAAATCTGATTGACTTGTGATTACAGTCTTGCACGGTGATTTGCTCAAATAATTAATGTAAATTTCCGAAAAATTAAGGTTTTTTCATCGTCGGCATTTTCTGCAAACCTCGATCTAGACAGAATTATGTAATAGAGTCACAAGTAAGGCCTCGTGCAATGAAGAAGCTTGCAGTGCAGCAGCTTATCAGAATGCTTCGAGCCACACTGAATGCCAAATCAAAAAACCCCCCTTTTCCCTTTTATGTTATTTATACCATCGATCGAATCTTTGTTCTCTCTCCAAAGTTGTTCGAAGACTTTTCTGGTTTCCTTTTTCCCACAACAAAATGATCGAAACCATCCACACTGAAATGCTTCGAGCCACACTGAAATGATTTGTCCTTGGAGAATTTTGGGTGATTTCGATTTGTTATCTGGGATTCCGAGTGATTTCGATTTTGGGTGATTTCGATTTCAGTGTACGGGTAAAATCGTAATTCAATTTAATTAAACCTAATACCACCTAAATCCATCTACCAAACACATCAGACATCATTATTTAATCTCATTAACCAAACACAGGAAAGCACTCATACTCTCCATTATTTAATCCCAACTTAAACTAATACCCTCTAAACCCATCCTCCCAACCAAACGGGCTCTAAATGTATTTACTATCTAATGCGTTCAAACGCATTTATTGAAAGAGAGAGAGAGAGTGCAAATCCATTTTGAGATTTGTTTTTTGGGATTCGTTTGCAGTGAATTTATTTTTTTTTTTTCCCGGTACCATTCGATCTTAGTACAATGTCCCATATTGGGTCTTAGATTTTCAATTCAAAGTAATGAATTTTGAACCATATG
This sequence comes from Craterostigma plantagineum, assembly GCA_027422505.1. Lineage (NCBI taxonomy): Eukaryota > Viridiplantae > Streptophyta > Magnoliopsida > Lamiales > Linderniaceae > Craterostigma > Craterostigma plantagineum. The sequence goes on from JAPQWV010000038.1 coordinate 6,333,612, forward strand.
TGCCCAAAATCCGAATTTAATTTAGCAAAAACTTGGTCTTTTAAGAACACGTAACTAAGTCCAGAGACATACTAAGTTATTGAACAATATATTATATTTATAAAATATCATATAGAAATTGGAACGTGAACTTTGTGTACACTCATCAAATGAAGGTGACATGCCTATTTATTGGTAAAACTTGTGCTATGATAAACTACAAGGACATCCATGCTGTGGTATATTTGTTATATAGTTCAATTATTAAGGATCTTGATGTTCTTCCCAACTAAAATATTCAACTGTGAAAGCGTAACTTTTTCTACCATGAGATCATATTTGGATTTAGTAATTAGCATGTAAAGATTCTAACTTTAATCAAGGCTTCGATGTAATTATTTCTATATTTTGCACGTAACATATAAAAAAGTAAGTCTAATATTTAATTAATATTTTAAATAGATCGGAGAACCTTTCAGGTTTCGGCCAAGCCTATCATGTCCAAAGTTAATCGAGTTGATTTTTCTTACATATATTTTTACGAAAATGGTGGATGATTATAAGAACAAGAAGTATAATTTTAATAAACCGGCACAAATTAAACAAGCAAAGCACTATACTGACGTACATGAAATCAAAGTAGGAACTTAGTGAAGTTCGAATCTCCAAAAATTATTTTTGTTCCTACCAATGTTTCCATTTTTATAATTTTGTCCCATTAATAGACTTGATCTAGTCAAAATTAATTTTATGCTTTAATGGAATGTGCACTTGCAGAAAATTTACAGAGTTTATGATCTTTTAAGAAATATTGAATTTTTTTATAAATAACTGATAGAATTTTTACTTTAGCTCAAAAATTAATGTAGAAATGTAGAATATCATAGGCAAATTTATATATTCGAATCGATATATAGAGAACAGGTATGAGTTTATTTTTTTTTTTTCCGATTTTGTAAGTCGGAGGAAATCTTGCATCATTTAGTAATATAGGGCTGGCACTCAAGTTTCGACGATGCTATGTAAAATCGTCCTCTTTGTTTTATGGAAAACAATAGTTTCTATAGTCTGTGCAAAAAATAATGTGTATAGCTTACCTAATTTTTATAATTTATTTTTCTCTTATGATGATCTCCATTAAATGGGTTTTCACCTTCGAGAATTTTATCTGAGCCCTGAGGCTATTAAATCATGGGAATTGCTCAATTCGTTCGCATTGTGTTAGAGCGTCTACATTCGAAGAACGCATCCTCACACACAAACTCATTCCCAAACTCAATGCTATAGTTCTTATCCAATCGATAAACTCGTTCTCAAACTCAAAGTAATATGTTCGAAATATTCACTTGTACACAAATTTATAACCTAAAAAAACTTTTTTCAATACTCCTACAAATTTATAAGTTAAAAAAATAACATTATGATATTATTACATCTAATAAATTAAAAAGTATTGCTAATAATTTTTTTAATTTTTAAAAAAAAAACTTTCTATTTAGTTTTATATAATTTTATTTGTTTTTTAATATTTTTATAAGGATGCTTTTATTATTTAAACAAGTAAATTGACTCTAAATGTATTTACTATCTAATGCGTTCAAACGCATTTATTGAAAGAGAGAGAGAGAGTGCAAATCCATTTTGAGATTTGTTTTTTGGGATTCGTTTGCAGTGAATTTTTTTTTTTTTTTTTTTCCCGGTACCATTCGATCTTAGTACAATGTCCCATATTGGGTCTTAGATTTTCAATTCAAAGTAATGAATTTTGAACCATATGTGCCCAAAATCCGAATTTAATTTAGCAAAAACTTGGTCTTTTAAGAACACGTAACTAAGTCCAGAGACATACTAAGTTATTGAACAATATATTATATTTATAAAATATCATATAGAAATTGGAACGTGAACTTTGTGTACACTCATCAAATGAAGGTGACATGCCTATTTATTGGTAAAACTTGTGCTATGATAAACTACAAGGACATCCATGCTGTGGTATATTTGTTATATAGTTCGATTATTAAGGATCTTGATGTTCTTCCCAACTAAAATATTCAACTGTGAAAGCGTAACTTTTTCTACCATGAGATCATATTTGGATTTAGTAATTAGCATGTAAAGATTCTAACTTTAATCAAGGCTTCGATGTAATTATTTCTATATTTTGCACGTAACATATAAAAAAGTAAGTCTAATATTTAATTAATATTTTAAATAGATCGGAGAACCTTTCAGGTTTCGGCCAAGCCTATCAAGTCCAAAGTTAATTGAGTTGATTTTTCTTACATATATTTTTACGAAAATGGTGGATGATTATAAGAACAAGAAGTATAATTTTAATAAACCGGCACAAATTAAACAAGCAAAGCACTATACTGACGTACATGAAATCAAAGTAGGAACTTAGTGAAGTTCGAATCTCCAAAAATTATTTTTGTTCCTACCAATGTTTCCATTTTTATAATTTTGTCCCATTAATAGACTTGATCTAGTCAAAATTAATTTTATGCTTTAATGGAATGTGCACTTGCAGAAAATTTACAGAGTTTATGATCTTTTAAGAAATATTGAATTTTTTTATAAATAACTGATAGAATTTTTACTTTAGCTCAAAAATTAATGTAGAAATGTAGAATATCATAGGCAAATTTATATATTCGAATCGATATATAGAGAACAGGTATGAGTTTTTTTTTTTTTTTTTTTTTTTCCGATTTTGTAAGTCGGAGGAAATCTTGCATCATTTAGTAATATAGGGCTGGCACTCAAGTTTCGACGATGCTATGTAAAATCGTCCTCTTTGTTTTATGGAAAACAATAGTTTCTATAGTCTGTGCAAAAAATAATGTGTATAGCTTACCTAATTTTTATAATTTATTTTTCTCTTATGATGATCTCCATTAAATGGGTTTTCACCTTCGAGAATTTTATCTGAGCCCTGAGGCTATTAAATCATGGGAATTGCTCAATTCGTTCGCATTGTGTTAGAGCGTCTACATTCGAAGAACGCATCCTCACACACAAACTCATTCCCAAACTCAATGCTATAGTTCTTATCCAATCGATAAACTCGTTCTCAAACTCAAAGTAATATGTTCGAAATATTCACTTGTACACAAATTTATAACCTAAAAAAACTTTTTTCAATACTCCTACAAATTTATAAGTTAAAAAAATAACATTATGATATTATTACATCTAATAAATTAAAAAGTATTGCTAATAATTTTTTTAATTTTTTAAAAAAAAAACTTTCTATTTAGTTTTATATAATTTTATTTGTTTTTAATATTTTTATAAGGATGCTTTTATTATTTAAACAAGTAAATTGACTCTAAATGTATTTACTATCTAATGCGTTCAAACGCATTTATTGAAAGAGAGAGAGAGAGAGAGTGCAAATCCATTTTGAGATTTGTTTTTTGGGATTCGTTTGCAGTGAATTTTTTTTTTTTTTTTCCCGGTACCATTCGATCTTAGTACAATGTCCCATATTGGGTCTTAGATTTTCAATTCAAAGTAATGAATTTTGAACCATATGTGCCCAAAATCCGAATTTAATTTAGCAAAAACTTGGTCTTTTAAGAACACGTAACTAAGTCCAGAGACATACTAAGTTATTGAACAATATATTATATTTATAAAATATCATATAGAAATTGGAACGTGAACTTTGTGTACACTCATCAAATGAAGGTGACATGCCTATTTATTGGTAAAACTTGTGCTATGATAAACTACAAGGACATCCATGCTGTGGTATATTTGTTATATAGTTCGATTATTAAGGATCTTGATGTTCTTCCCAACTAAAATATTCAACTGTGAAAGCGTAACTTTTTCTACCATGAGATCATATTTGGATTTAGTAATTAGCATGTAAAGATTCTAACTTTAATCAAGGCTTCGATGTAATTATTTCTATATTTTGCACGTAACATATAAAAAAGTAAGTCTAATATTTAATTAATATTTTAAATAGATCGGAGAACCTTTCAGGTTTCGGCCAAGCCTATCAAGTCCAAAGTTAATTGAGTTGATTTTTCTTACATATATTTTTACGAAAATGGTGGATGATTATAAGAACAAGAAGTATAATTTTAATAAACCGGCACAAATTAAACAAGCAAAGCACTATACTGACGTACATGAAATCAAAGTAGGAACTTAGTGAAGTTCGAATCTCCAAAAATTATTTTTGTTCCTACCAATGTTTCCATTTTTATAATTTTGTCCCATTAATAGACTTGATCTAGTCAAAATTAATTTTATGCTTTAATGGAATGTGCACTTGCAGAAAATTTACAGAGTTTATGATCTTTTAAGAAATATTGAATTTTTTTATAAATAACTGATAGAATTTTTACTTTAGCTCAAAAATTAATGTAGAAATGTAGAATATCATAGGCAAATTTATATATTCGAATCGATATATAGAGAACAGGTATGAGTTTTTTTTTTTTTTTTTTTTTTCCGATTTTGTAAGTCGGAGGAAATCTTGCATCATTTAGTAATATAGGGCTGGCACTCAAGTTTCGACGATGCTATGTAAAATCGTCCTCTTTGTTTTATGGAAAACAATAGTTTCTATAGTCTGTGCAAAAAATAATGTGTATAGCTTACCTAATTTTTATAATTTATTTTTCTCTTATGATGATCTCCATTAAATGGGTTTTCACCTTCGAGAATTTTATCTGAGCCCTGAGGCTATTAAATCATGGGAATTGCTCAATTCGTTCGCATTGTGTTAGAGCGTCTACATTCGAAGAACGCATCCTCACACACAAACTCATTCCCAAACTCAATGCTATAGTTCTTATCCAATCGATAAACTCGTTCTCAAACTCAAAGTAATATGTTCGAAATATTCACTTGTACACAAATTTATAACCTAAAAAAACTTTTTTCAATACTCCTACAAATTTATAAGTTAAAAAAATAACATTATGATATTATTACATCTAATAAATTAAAAAGTATTGCTAATAATTTTTTTAATTTTTAAAAAAAAACTTTCTATTTAGTTTTATATAATTTTATTTGTTTTTTAATATTTTTATAAGGATGCTTTTATTATTTAAACAAGTAAATTGACTCTAAATGTATTTACTATCTAATGCGTTCAAACGCATTTATTGAAAGAGAGAGAGAGAGTGCAAATCCATTTTGAGATTTGTTTTTTGGGATTCGTTAGCAGTGAATTTTTTTTTTTTTTTTTTTCCCGGTACCATTCGATCTTAGTACAATGTCCCATATTGGGTCTTAGATTTTCAATTCAAAGTAATGAATTTTGAACCATATGTGCCCAAAATCCGAATTTAATTTAGCAAAAACTTGGTCTTTTAAGAACACGTAACTAAGTCCAGAGACATACTAAGTTATTGAACAATATATTATATTTATAAAATATCATATAGAAATTGGAACGTGAACTTTGTGTACACTCATCAAATGAAGGTGACATGCCTATTTATTGGTAAAACTTGTGCTATGATAAACTACAAGGACATCCATGCTGTGGTATATTTGTTATATAGTTCGATTATTAAGGATCTTGATGTTCTTCCCAACTAAAATATTCAACTGTGAAAGCGTAACTTTTTCTACCATGAGATCATATTTGGATTTAGTAATTAGCATGTAAAGATTCTAACTTTAATCAAGGCTTCGATGTAATTATTTCTATATTTTGCACGTAACATATAAAAAAGTAAGTCTAATATTTAATTAATATTTTAAATAGATCGGAGAACCTTTCAGGTTTCGGCCAAGCCTATCAAGTCCAAAGTTAATTGAGTTGATTTTTCTTACATATATTTTTACGAAAATGGTGGATGATTATAAGAACAAGAAGTATAATTTTAATAAACCGGCACAAATTAAACAAGCAAAGCACTATACTGACGTACATGAAATCAAAGTAGGAACTTAGTGAAGTTCGAATCTCCAAAAATTATTTTTGTTCCTACCAATGTTTCCATTTTTATAATTTTGTCCCATTAATAGACTTGATCTAGTCAAAATTAATTTTATGCTTTAATGGAATGTGCACTTGCAGAAAATTTACAGAGTTTATGATCTTTTAAGAAATATTGAATTTTTTTATAAATAACTGATAGAATTTTTACTTTAGCTCAAAAATTAATGTAGAAATGTAGAATATCATAGGCAAATTTATATATTCGAATCGATATATAGAGAACAGGTATGAGTTTTTTTTTTTTTTTTTTTTTTTTCGATTTTGTAAGTCGGAGGAAATCTTGCATCATTTAGTAATATAGGGCTGGCACTCAAGTTTCGACGATGCTATGTAAAATCGTCCTCTTTGTTTTATGGAAAACAATAGTTTCTATAGTCTATGATACCTACATTGAGAACAACGCACGAACTGAAACACAAAGATGAATCAGAGGTTAATTTTTTGTATAACATAAAAATGGAATATTCATAGAATATTTCCCAATATACCTCCGACCATATCTTGTATTTACCTCCATGACAAAACCTAATTAAAACCCTCACCTTACACCTTCCTACTATATAAGAAAAACATAATTCTCCTACACATTTAGTCATCTACCAACTAAAATCAAGAATTGAAACCAAAAAATAATAAAAAAAAAAACAATGAAGTATGAGAATTACGACATATACTTCCCCGACCAACCCGTAATCGATCTCTACCTCCCCATATGGGCCCACCTGCCTTCATTCCGACACAAACCCGCCTTCATATGGATCGAAGATGGCCCGGACCGACTCGCCGACCCGTCGGTCCTAACCTACCATCAGCTCAACGCCTCCGTCGACTCCATTTCCTCAAACCTACGCCTTCGACACTCACTCCAAAGGGGCGACCGAGTCGTGATCCTGTGCGGGCCCGGGCTCGGGCTCGTCGAGGCCATCTTCGCATGCCAACGGGCCGGGCTTGTCTCTGTCCCCACCATGCCACCCCGCCCGCCCTTCTCCGACCCGACCCGCCAAACCCACCTAACTAGGGTTTTGTCCCAAACAAACCCTAAGGCCGCCCTAGCCTCGAGCCACTACATAGCAGAAGTCCGAAAATACCTATCCTCGGCCTGGCCCTCCTACGGACCGCTCGCCAAACTATTGCAAGCCATCGAATGGATCCCTGTCGACGACCTGAGAGGGGCAAAATGGGAAAATCACCAGCAACAACAGCAGCAGACCGACGAACTGAAAGGGACAAAATCGGAAAATCATCATCAGCATCAACGATATCAGCAGACCGACGAAGTGAGAGGGGCAAAATCGGAAAATCAACCTCATGACCAGCACTACTCTGGGTGCAGAGTCGACGAGGTGTACCTAATACAGTACACCTCAGGGGCCACGGGCGTGCCCAAGCCCGTGCTGGTGACCGCGGGCTCGGCGGCTCACAACGTGCGGGCCGCCCGGCGGGCCTACGACATGCACCCCAACAGCACCATCGTCTCGTGGCTACCCCAGTACCACGACTGTGGGCTCATGTTCCTCCTACTGACCGTGGCCTCGGGTTCGACATGCGTGCTCGCCTCGCCGGGCTCGTTTGTGGCTCGGCCCGGACTATGGCTCGAGCTCATCTCCGAATACAAGGCGACTTGCACGCCCGTCCCTTCCTTCGCCCTACCCCTCGTGCTCAAAAGGGGCGGAAAGCGAAGCTCTAACATGAGCCTAAAAACCCTAAAAAACCTCATAGTGATCAACGAGCCCATCTATCGGGCCTCGATCGAGGGCTTCGTGCGGGCTTTTGAGCCATTCGGGCTCGACCCGTCGTGCATATCGCCCTCTTACGGCTTGGCGGAGAATTGCACCTTCGTCTCGACGTCTTGGAGGAGCGGTTCGAATGGCGGTTTATTACACTACCCTACGTACAAAGGCCTCTTGCCCAGCGCAAAATTATTACCACATTTTAATAGTAATTCCATCGACGAAAATTACGATCAAGAAGAAGATATCAAAATTCTCGTGGTGGACGAAAATTCCCGAGAGCCCGTCGAGGACGGCATCGAAGGGGAGATATGGGTTTCTTCTCCGACCAATGCGAAGGGATACTTATCGCACCCTTCGTTGACGAATGACGTTTTCTATGCTAGGTTAAAAAATTACAACGTGGGATGCTTTGTAAGAACGGGCGACCGAGGAATAGTGATGGGGCCCGATAGGTACTTGTACGTGATGGGTCGTTGCGCCGACGTAATTAGGGTTAACGGCGGCGAAATTCACCCTCATTACATAGAAACGGCGGCTTACGATTGCTGTAATAATAAGGCGCTTCGGCCGGGCTGCATTGCGTGTTTCGAAGCAGATTTTGAGGGGACGATCGCCGTCGTGGCTGAGCTGCGAAAAGGCAAATTAGCGCACGAGGAATTGCGTAGGATATGCGAAGAGATTAAAAACGGCGTAATTAGGGAAGGGGCGGGAATATTGGTCGTTCTTGCGAAGGGCGGGAATGTACCTAAGACTACTTCCGGGAAAGTACAGCGATGGGCCGCTAAGGATCGACTCGAAAGAGGGTTAATGGACGTCGTAATGAGGGTATTTTTTCGGGGAGGAGAAGGGAAGAAAGGGATTATAAAACCTGGAAAAGATGATGATGATGATCATGATGGTAATAATGGTGTTTATTTGCAGTCTTCTTTGTAAGAAAATGTTGGAGAAGAGAGCATTTTTGGCTTGGCTCCTTTCTTCGTGTGATGGTTGTAATACACTATCTCGATATGAATCTTACGAGTGATATTGTTATGCAGTATATTACAAAACCATGCATCATCGTTTACAAAACAGTTTCAGCCCATAAGATTAAGGATTAAAATTAAAGCTTCTACTACATGATAACACATTAACACCACATATTCATTATAGTAAATATATATTAATATTGTAAATATATCCGGGAAAAGGGATCAAAAGCAGTTGATATATATACTTTACAATGTACATGAGCACTTCCCCGAACTATCTGAAAAAAAAAAGTAGAATAAAATGTACGATCTCCGAAACTGAAAACAAGTAAGAAAAAATGTTACCTTACGACGTTATTATAAATAAAACATTCTATGCCCAGTTCTTCTTCGACCTAAGCTGCATGAGCTTGTCTCTCCACAAAGCTGTAAGAAAAAAAAAGAAACAATCTTAAACACAGATTAAGAATCATAGGAAGTAGTAAGTAACTACAAACCTGCGTCAGCGTAGCGTTCTTCGACGGCGGCGATTAGCATGTTTTTAACTAAGACGAACTCCTTCGTGTCAACGCAAGGCTGGCCAGTCGGCCTATCGAAATTAGCAAAAATCTTATAATTTTTTTTTATTTTTTCGACGACTGAAATTATTTTCGTTTTATCGCAATGATGAACGACCTGTCCATGTCGTTAAAAACCGAGCTGTCCGAAGGGAGGAAACCCTTAGATGGATCTACGATTCTCATCCCATCGCTGTGCGCCAAGAATTTGTTGACTTGTATAGGAACCTGAAATTTTTTTTTTTTTTTTTTCAAACAAAAAAAAAATTAGGCGAAATTACTCGATCTAATCTAGCCGATGAGTTAAAATTAAAATTTGCATACTAATGTTATATTAATTATTTACCTTGCACCTCACGGCGATGTTGATGGCGTCCGAGGGACGACAGTCGAAGACGGCGCAATCAGCTTCATTATCCGACTTTAGCAACAAATTATTCTTTGAAAAAAAAAATGTTAGAAAAAAGCGCAGTGTTTCACGCTAAATTTAAATTCGAGCGTTTTAGTGCATCTTTTTCACCTTGGCGAGATGCAACTCCGCGAAATACGCCTCGTTCACTCTCTTGGTGATGCGTACGAGTTTTACCTGCGAACGGAAAAACTCCAATGATTTACGTTAATAAAATTGCATAGACATGCTGTTGGAAAATAACATAAATTTAAAATATGATGCACTCTCTTCAATATTAAACATTTAGGCGAAGTGGTCATTCAACATGGTATCAGACATGAGACCTAAAGGTCATGGGTATTAATTCAAAATTACATGTCTATGGTTAGATAAGAAAGGAATCAGCCTAGACATGATTGAGTGTATTAGAAACAAATTAAAAATATGACACAATTCTCTTCAAGATTAAACTTTTTCGTTGAAATCATCATCCAACACTCGCATATATAGAGAAAATATACGGGCGAAACGTACCGTATATCCCATCTTATCGACCATATCTTTCACTACTTGGTACATGGGAGGCCTCGCCTGAAAAACACGCAAAACGCAACTTCACGACCAAAAAAATTATTACAAACATTATTATTACATTCGCAAGCGTAAGAGTTTTCGCCTTACAATGTGTACGTCGGAAATCGCAGCCATGAGCAGCACGCTCGGCGCCTCCACTGTCGTAAAAAAATCCAATGCTTAAGCGCTATCGATTAAAAAAAAAAAAGCGCGCGATAACCAAAAATGAGTTAGAAAGAAAAAATACGCACAAACGATAATAGGCAGAAGAAGGCCCGTCCCATCTTCCATCCTAAGTACAATCGCCGGGTGACATGAATAATCGGAGAAATTAAGCCCAATGGGATTATTGTGAACGCATCTCAGATGTCGACCATCTCTCATTTTAATCGAAAATCCATCGACCCCATTTCTCACCTCGACTATTATAACACATTCGAAAAGAAAAATTATTCAAATGCCGCATCCCTTCAAACATTAAGGGTGCGTTTGGTATGCGAAATTCGACGTCAGCAAATTAAGAAAAGGGCGAATTTTACCAGCTTCGACGACAGACGAAACAACGTAATCAGATTCGCTGACATTGTTAGAATTCTCTGCAGTGCTGCCATTACCGTCCGAGGAAGAACTAAAACTACAGCAAATCGTTCTATCGAATCGCCTCGAAAATCGTTCGAAGCCCACGAAAGTCCTATTGCTAATGCTGTTAAGCCTCTTTTGGCCCAATAATTTGCTTGTAAAGTAGTTAGGTTTCACTAATGGTGGATTAGCAGCTAAATTGTGAAGAAGAAGCCCATTCTTTTTTGCACAGCAGATCATGGGAGAAATAACAGGGCTTTGCAGCGTAGACATCTCTCTAAAAGACAAAGAAATCAAGCACAGTTCATCGATTGTAAGGATTCAGACAAAGGGTTTAATGATCTGCTCCAACTAATCTGCTTATAACTGCTCATAAAGAACAAAAGATTGCAGTAATTTCACAAAGGAGGGGTTTTTTCTGGGCATACCTGGAGAAAAGCGAAGCCTCGATTTTTAACTTTCTAAAGTTGCTTCAGACAAAGAAACCCAAGAAAACCCTTCTTCAACCTTAATGTTTCGGAAAGGGAAAGAGAAACGTGGGAGGATTGTAAAAAGGCTAACAAACTTAGGAAAATAAGGAGTTTGAAAACTGATTTTCACATTCAACCCAACACGAAAGAGGAAATTAGGCACAGCATATGGCTCGGATGAAGCAAAGGATGATCGGCGTGAGGGAAGATGAAATCATGAAAACAAAGGAGAAAGAAGAAAGAGATGCTTTGCTTTTCTTCGTTTTAGCTTTTAGCTTTTTGCTTCAAGGAAGAAAGAAAGAAATAGAAGAATTTGCTTTGAATAGAATAAGATATTGTGCAGTGACACTGAAGTTAAATGAGGTTTGAACAGAACAGCTCAAGTTGTTGCTATCCGACGATGATCAATTTTTTATTATTTTTTCTTAAATTTTCAAGAAATCAAAATGATCCTTTCGTTTGAGCAAACAAAAAAAAATCTGATATTTCTCCACGGAAAATTTAAGACTCGTGTCCACATTCATTTTTTCTGGGGGTCAAAATAATATCTTGTTTGGTATTAAAAAATATCTCGTGCGAGATATTCATGTCAATTTTCTCTTCGTTTTTTTTACAGAAATGTATTGGTTAGATTAAAGTTTTGACCATAAATTTATTACATAAAATAAATAAATTAGACGTGGCGATTTCTTGATCGTCAACCAACCAAAAAATGCATATTAGAAAAATTGGTGAAGGGATCGGTCCCATAATACGATCGCGTGGGCAAGGGAAAAAAATAGAGGCCTTTTGCTAACTTTGGTTTCTTTCTTATTTAATGTGCGCAAGGATTATAAAGAAAGTGTAAAAATAAAGTTTAAAAAGAAATTAAAATTATGATAAAGGGCTTCTAAAAGGATGTTAAGAGTTAGCAGCAACAAGATAACGGCGTTACTAACGGCGTCTCATGGTATTAAAATCTTCCCATGCCTTGCCACGTGGCCAAATCGTCGTCCCCCGCCCACCGCCGCCTCCACCGCTAATAGCTCCCTGCTTGCACGCCGTTCTCCCACGGGTCTCTCGTTGGGTGCTCGGGTATCCCGACCCTAGGTCGGGATTTTTTTCTCCCTTGTTGGAGCCCCTTCTCCCTTTGTGGAGCCTATTTCCGATGAGAGCAAGATTTCCGTAGTCGAAGACCGAAGAAAATGATGAATATCGTAGATTTAGCTTAATAGCTATTTCTGTGGTAGGTTCTTTAGTTCATTGGTTTAAGATCATGTATCTTGTTTTCTGTCGGTTTTTCGTTTGTTTTGGTGTTTTATGCTCCGTGTGAGCTTTCGCTTCTCTTCCGGGTTGATATTACCGGAGAGAACTTTTGGGCTATTTAGCCCGTGTAGTTTTAATGATATTTAAGCTATCGTTTTCGTAGAAAAAAAAGTTCTCTTTAGCAAATCATGTTGGGGTTGAGCGGTAAATATTTAATTTTGGGACAGCGGTAGTTGTATTTGGAACCCGCGACAATTTATCGTGATATTGATTAAAGCCGAAATGACACCGAGAGAACACCGAGATTTTTACGTGGTTCGGCCAATACCGCTACATCCACGGAGAGCACTTGTTTTACTATATTTGAGAATATTACACCGTACAAAATAACGCTCGTGTTTAAACCCAAACCCGAGACCCCTTACCCACCCGGATAATGTTTTTGTATCCACTCTCAATTACCTAGTAAAAACTATACCACTCTCACCCTTATCCACCCGGACAAGATTTCCCTTTTTTTTTTTTTCTTTTTTTTTCCTCTCATTTTCTCTCCCTCACTCTCTCTTTCTCTCAATTTGGGGTGGTTTTACAAATGAAGTAACGAAGCCTTTTTATAGGCTAAGTCACATGTTAAATCCCAAATGGCAACATGTCATTCCATGCGTCATAGGAAGAAGAAATCAAAATGATTTCCTCCACTTCACCTTCCTTCACATGGGAGGTTGAAAAGTCAACAATTCTCCCCCCTTTTCAACGTCGTCGTCTTCAGAGAATACTCCAGTGAACCCGAGATGAGAGTAACCCATTCGTAAATACCACGAACGTCCATTGACCTTCCTTGTAGCACTACACATAATCCGAATCAAGAATTCCGATCCTACCCCACTTGATTCATTCAACGGCCAATCTTATGTGCAGCTATGTTGAACCGACTCGACCCGTCGATTTCCGAAGAGGGACTTCGATGCAACCCCTTCTCCAGCAGGATTTTCCTTCTCACCATCGTCTGCTTTTATACCACGCTCGAGCGATTTTCGTGAACCCATCGAAGTCTGAGTATTATATACCATACTCACGTCCAGACGATACAAACCTTTGCACTCTTCTCCCTTTGGTAGGACCACTCCGCCATGTGTGATTTCCAGACTCCCCCTGCTATGAAACCCCATAGCCCTGGAATCTGACTGGCTCAAGAATATTAAAAACATCGCAACTTTGGGACACGTCACACCACCCAAAATGCGTACCGCTCCGTCAGCTATTTTGATCTCCCGTGCCAACACATCGAACAACACAACGATATCCATCGGCCCATGGAGATCGAAAAACCCGTTCGCATTTCCCTGAACGTATCAAAATATTCTCTTGGAGCAAACCAGAATTTAATATCCTTCTTCCTGAGAACGAGCGCCATCATTAGAGACTGTGAGAATGTCTCCAAGATGAACAGGTGCTACCCTCATGTGGAATTTTCCTAGCCGTTTGTCCTTCTTCCTCCAAGATCGGACAATTTCTCCTGATGTGTCCCGGCTCACCACGTTTGTAGCATCACATGCCCTTCCCGCCACCTGGATTTGGACCTGCTACTGTCTCCAAATCCCTTGGCGTATCACCTTCCTCTATGATTCACTTTGAAAAATAGCCAATGTCCGGCTATCACCATAATTTGACCGCCTTCTCTTTTCATGCTCCAAAAGAGTTGACTCCACCATCCACCGTCTGCACCGTCTCGTACCAGATGGTTGTGATCAAATTATCATCTGAATTAGGAAGCGAGGTAAGAAGTAAAAGGGCCTTACTTCTTCCTCTCCGACACATCTTGACCCCAAAATTTCCGTCATTTACTCCGACTTTTCCTCGTCTCCCACAAAGCTTATATCCCCAGCCTTGACAAACGAGCACATCCTTCACTCTTCTCTACCGCAGAGTGAAACCTCCCGCATCAGCACATTGTCGCACTTTGCTGTCATCCGTTGCTATTATCCTTGCAGAGATTTAACAGCCCGGCCCAAATAGTACTGATCAGATATTTTCCAGGAAAGCTAACGACCTTCCTCACAGCACTATTGCCGTAACTTGCCAAAACTCCACCGCCGCACAAGCTCCGCCCACACTGAGCATCCCATCAACGATAACCATCATGTACCATCATTTCTTCAGTACAAGGCATCACCTCGTTGAACCTAGCTCTGACACTGGCTCCTCCCGATCAATAATCCCTTCTGATATCTTTTCTGATGTGGAAGTTCAGACACAGCTGCAACCACAGAGCATACTCAGAATACCAGCAGGGTTTGGCTCTGATACCACTTGTTGGGGTTGAGCGGTAAATATTTAATTTTGGGACAACGGTTGTTGTATTTGGAACCCGCGATAATTTATCGGGATATTGATTAAAGCCGAAATGACACCGAGAGAACATCGAGATTTTTACGTGGTTCGGCCAATACCGCCTACATCCACGGAGAGCACTTGTTTTACTATATTTGAGAATATTACACCGTACAAAATAACGCTCGTGTTTAAACCCAAACTCGAGACCCCTTACCCACCCGGATAATATTTTTGTATCCACTCTCAATTACCTAGTAAAAACTATACCACTCTCACCCTTATCCACCCGGACAAGGTTTCCCTTTTTCTTTTTTTTTTTCTTTTTTGTTCCTCTCTCCCTCACTCTCTCTTTCTCTCAATTTGGGGTGGTTTTACAAATGAAGTAACGAAGCCTTTTTATAGGCTAAGCCACATGCTAAATCCCAAATGGCAACATGTCATTCCATGCGTCGTAGGAAGAAGAAATCAAAATGATTTCCTCCACTTCACCTTCCTTCACATGGGAGGTTGAAAAGTCAACAAATCAATCTATAGCACGCCTGGGTAATGGATGGGCGAATGGTTCCGGGCCGGTTTTATCGGTTCCGGTTCTACCGGTTTCGGCACTGTTCCGGTCACAGTTCCCGTTACGGTTCCGGGACCATTTCCCCGGGATCGGAGCAGAACCACGGGCCACTAATGGCGGTTCCGGTTCTAGAACCGGTTCGGCCCATATTATTTTTTTAATTTTGTTTTACTATTTTTGGAATTTTAAAACAAAAAATTGAAAGAGCGGTTCCGATTCCGGTTCCAAACCAGAATCGGGAACCGTGGGTCGAAAACAGGGAACCGAAACCGGTACTCCACGGTTCCTGGTTCCCGAAACCGGTCCAAACCACTTGTAATGGGCCGATTACCGGTTTACCAGTTCCGATTCTGGACCGGTTTCGTGGGCCGGTTTTGGGGCGGTCCGGGTTGACCCGGCCCATTACCCAGGTTAATCTATAGCACTATTTGTCAGAATCAATCAATTAAAAATTAAAATACGTATAGCTTCATAAATCATGGCCCATGGGGTGGGCATCGGGTCGGTACTCGGGTATCGGGAAACGTTCGGGTCCGGGTTACTACCCGGACCCGACCCGATCTACATCGGGTACCCGCTTGTCGGGTATATATCGGATTCGGATACCCGATTTTGAATTGAAAAAATATGATTAAAATATTAGAACATATCAAAATATCCTATGTTATATATAATGTCACTTATAATATTTGGATGTCTTATTCTCAATAAATATAATATAAACATATTCTATATGTTTATTTATAAAATTTTGAGAATATCTTTTCAATTTTTATAATGATTTATGCATTGATAATAAAATAACACTTGTTAATTATGCAACTAAAATAAGAAATTAATCGAAATATTATTTTAAACTTTAACACAACTCACGCTAGATATTGATATCTAGATATGTAATTATATTTTTCTTAATGTATGTATAGAAACTAATATATTTTTTTAAAAATAATTTGTCGGGTACTCGAATAACCCGACCGGGTGGTATATAACTATCGGGTATCGGATAACCCGATACCCGACAAATAACCCGAATTACCCGTCCGGAACTACCCGAACCCGATCGGATTCGGGTAAACCCGAATACCCGAACCCTCATCCCTACATATATACGTTTTACAAGTTTGAAGACTTGCTACATTCTTTTCTCCACCCCAATCATCAATCCAAAAGTAGATAATAGAGTCATAGAGTGTGTTTATCCAATCCATAACACAAGTAAACAAATATCCAAAACACAACCCAAAACCATTATTTTATTACAAGCCCATCAATAGCAAAGACAACGTTTATACCTTATTTTATATCATAATCCGACAACCAAGCATCATACATAAGCAAGTAACCTTTAAGCAGAAGCTATGGTAGCAGCAGCACTGCCATGGGAGGCAATCTTCGCCTGAAGCTCTTCTTTCTTAGCACCAACGATTTTGTCGATCACTTTGCCTTCTTTGATGAACAAGAAAGTGGGCATTGCCTCGATTTGATATTCCTCAGAAACGGTCTGCAAAATGAGGTAAATAATCAGACATTCTCAGGTTATTATTTTCTTTTGCTGTCTGAAACTGTCATGGAGAGTTAGTAGTGAGTGATGTTATACCTTGAGTTCATCCACGTCGACCTTCAAGAAGATGACGTGTGGAGTTTTCTTGGCGATTTCGGCCAAGATGGGCGCGATGAAACGACACGGCCCGCACCATGAAGCAGTGAAATCTACTACAACCTAAGCAAAAAACAAGAAAGAATTGAAGTGTTTTAATCTGTTATTATTACCATTTCTGAGACTTCTCTGTGAATGATGAAGAGTATTCTATACTGCAAATGGACAACCAATTCGATACTTTCTTTTCGAGAGCTAACTGAGATAACAAATCACTCCAAAGTCCAAACAAGCATTGATTTACCCACTACAAGAAAAAAGAAAATAGGAAATATTCTACAGCATAATCATAAAGATTCAATCTTTTACCATCATGTCTGGGACTAGGTAAAGGAAAAGGAAGAAAATCCTTTACGGTAAGAATAATCTCATTCTCAACCATTTACGCAATAGAAAATCGACTAGAAACAATAAATTAAAGCGATCGAGAAGGAATTGAAGGTAAGCCCAGACATTGAATCAAGCCCAATTCATCAGAAAAAATCACTGAAACATCAATAGCAGCTACAAATTACTGATAAAAGCAAAAATAACGAAGGAATTTTTACATACCAGCTTCTTAGTGTCAACACCCTTCTGAAACTGAGCTTTCCACTCATCAACAGAGTGGCAACCAAAAACCTGTCCTTCTTCAGCGGCCATTTTCGAAATCTCCTCTTTCTTCTCAAACGATTGAAATCCAAAATGCTGACGTCGAAACCAATGCGTTCGATGTAAGCTTTGAGGCAGATGAAAAGGGTTCTTTAAATAGCCAATCAGTTGTGTTGTAATTTACCATATCACACGTTTGTTCAATTTATTTACAGATATGCCACTCATTTACCTACAAGAAAGAGATCTTTAGCCATTTAGACCATCTCCAACGGTCAACCGCAGACTCATACGCATTTTGCAGTATCTGCCATAATTTGCAGTAATTGTTTTCCAACAGTCAACCGCAAACGCAAACGAAAAGAATATTCCTGTAATATTCTCTTTCATACCAACTTTTATAACTTTCAATATCACCCCTATATTTTACCACATTAGAAAATACTCTTTTAATTTTGAAGTCATTATTTATACATATAAAAAACATAGAACACAATATTTATTAAAAACATCGAAATCACACAACATAACAATTGAGATGCATTGAATACACGTCGTATAAATAAAAGATATATACTTATTAAGCCTCCGATTAGTGCATTCCTACCATAAATAATAAACATTAATAATAAGATATAAAAATTATTACTCAAATAAGTGTCAAGGTTAAAATAATTATGTATTATATCAACATAAGCGTAGTATCAATTTAATATATTTTCTATATGTTTGAATTTAATAATTCAACACAATTAAATGACTTATTTGCAATTTTAAAATATCAAATGCATTTTTGCGTTCAGACGCAAATTTGCGTTCGAAACAAGAGAGAAAGCAAAAAATGCATTTTGCATTTACGTTTGCACTACTATTGGAGCAATTTTAATGACTATTGGAGATGGTCTTATGGAATTTCATCAGCTATAAACGATAATAGTTTAATGACTCAGTCTTATTCTTTTATTTGCTCTTTAACTTTGTTGAGCAAATTGGCACGCAATGGAAATTGGAATCTCATTCTCTCGCCAGCGCAGCATTGTTGTTGTGTCTGAGAAAATTAGGAAAATGTCGAAAAGATTTCACAGTACTTGTTATATTACTTCATGTTGTAATATTCTATTGAGATAATAGTAGAATATTAACTAAGAATATTATACTATATATGTAAACATTTAAAAATGTGTAGCGTGTTATAGTCGGTAAATTAGAGGCGCATAGTAGAATATTTAAGTAAGAATATTATACTATATATATAAAAACTTTTTGTAAGTAACCAACATATGCTATTATTTTACTATATATTGTTTTAGTACATTTGATAAGAACAACTATATGCCATAATATATGTCATGATGACATAGTCTTTGTGTCATGATTTTTTTTTAAACCGTATGTGTAATACTAATACCAACGTATTTAGGATTATATGAGCACTTACATGAATTTGCATCGGCTTAAGAATCGATCGAAGAATTCCTCGATTTTTTCATCACAGTCAACTTTCTAAATTTTACACAACTCATTCAATTCACAATCACATCATGTTGGAAATCTATCATTCTCAACAGATAAAAGAATGGGAGAATTTCATGTCAGGCCCTAATAAAGTTTGAACTTTCTGTCCAGGCCCTGTCAGAAAAGGAATTAGTTTAGAGGACCTATTTTCTGTAAATTTCGAGTATAGGACCCAAAACTGTTATTTGACGATAATACCCTTACTAAAATGCTTTTGTATTTTATATTTTTCCAGCGAAAGTCTATACGTGTTTTTTGTGGTCTAGAGCGGTATTTTTACTTCATTTTATGTTACTACGTTACAACATATCGTTACTCTGTGACATTAAAACGTTATTCTCCAATGATATTGTGTTACATTTCTATTGCAAAATGTTATCAACAGAACATTTTTTATTTAATGATCGAACTCATTTTTCTTGCACTGAATCGGCACAAAATAATTCGACTGCCACATCCAACCGATTTCGACATGTCATGTTGGATTCATTATGATATGACGACACACGAGGTAGATTTTGCTTGTCTAATTAGGGTGCAAATACGAGAACATGATTGTAAATCGAATCTAGAATTCGACATAAATTGCAAGTAATCGGTATAAATTCGAGGTACCCATGAGAAATCGAGATCTATTTTACCTTATTGAGTTAGTAACGCCGATATTTATGCACTTTTCATCAGTTTTTAGTGTCGTTTGTGATTTTCGCTATATTTCCTCCGATCCATTGCTTGTTATAGAATGTGTTATTTACGACAGATAATGCGTTATTACCTTTCAGCAACATGTTACTACTAAGTCAACATTTGTTATAACCATAAGACATTTGTTATTGTTTGCTATGTTATAAGTATTTCTTTTTTACACGATTTAGGGAAAATATAATATCGTTTCTTGCAACTAATCGGTATAAATTCGAGGTACCCATGTGAAATTGAGGTCTATTTTACCTTATTGAGTTAATAACGCCGAGATTTATGCACTTTTCATCCGTTTTTAGTGTCGTTTGTGATTTTCGTTATATTCCCTTCGATCCATTGCTTGTTACAGAATGTGTTATTTACGACAGATAATGCGTTATTACCTTTCAGCAGCATGTTACTACTAAGTCAACATTTGTTATTAACCATAAGACATTTGTTATTTTTTGCTATGTTATAAGTATTTCTTTTTTACACGATTTAGGGAAAATATAATATCGTTTCTTGCAACTAATCGGTATAAATTCGAGGTACCCATGAGAAATTGAAGTCTATTTTACCTTATTGAGTTAATAACGCCAAGATTTATGCACTTTTCATCCGTTTTTAGTGTCGTTTGTTATTTTCGTTATATTCCCTCCGATCCATTGCTTGTATACAGAATGTGTTATTTACGACAGATATTGCGTTATTACCTTTCAATGACGTGTTACTACTAAATCAACATTTGTTATTAACCATGAGACATTTGTTATTTTTTTTCTATGTTATAAGTATTTCTTTTTTACACGATTTAGGGAAACTATAATATCCGTTTCTTGCAACTAATTGGTATAAATTCGAGGTACACATGAGAAATTGAGGTCTATTTTACCTTATTGAGTTAATAACGCCGAGATTTATGCACTTTTCATCCGTTTTTAGTATCGTTTGTGATTTTCGTTATATTCCCTCCCGATCCATTGCTTTATACAGAATATGTTATTTACGACTGATAATGCGTTATTAACCTCCAGCAACGTGTTACTTCTAAGTCAACATCTGTTATTACCTTTCTGACGATTAAAGCGGGTTGCAGTATTTTTGGGCGGGCATCGCAATTATTTTCCGAAAAAGCATAAAGTGGTACCCGTAAGTTTGTATATGTTATTGGAAGGAACACTTGTGTTTATTAGTTTATGAGGGAATCTTAATTTTTCAGCGTACTGTTGGGAGGGAATTTCAGGGGACTATTGGCGGGAATATCAATTTTTTGCTTAAAATAATGTGTTACAGTTATGAAGTAAAGCGTTACCAATTTTAGTTTTCAGAATAGGGTTTCTATGTTTAGTGTTTATAGTTTTAAATTAGGGTTTGGGGTTCGGGGTTCGGGGTTTGGGGGTTCAAGGTTTGGGGTTTTGGGGTTCGGGTTTTGAGTTTAGGGTTTAGGGTTATGTTTTATAAATGTTGCTTATGATGTAATATCAAAATTAGAGCTGTTTCATGATATAATTTTTAATGTTACATTTCACATTATGAAGTATACTCTATGTTTGCAACGAAGGGGACCTTGGTTACATGACAAACAACCACAACATTGGACCATTAACCTCAACGTCAATAAAATTTGATTTGTCAGTGAGTTCTTTGGTTTAAATTCATCAAATTATATATTTTCCTTTATGAAAATCTTACACCTTCTGGAATAAGTGCATCAACGATCGAAATTATCGAAATGGTGAAGTGTTATTGACAACAATATAATCCGTTATCAGTCCACTATTTTGTGTTAAAACGTAAGCTTTTCTTGATTTCGCTAACATAAGGAAGAGGTATTTTCTTCTGAAAATGTGTTAATACATAACGAGTCAATCATGGTGGTATTCACTGACCACACAGAACCATCCAGATGCATCGCGAAGCTTCTAGAAAATTCCGAACTACGTGTTATCAGCATAGATCAATCCGTCATGAAAATATGCCCATATGTTATCAGTTATCATCTTTGTGTTATGACGTAAATTTTTATTTGCTTAATCATAGATTTCACTAATAAAACACAAATGACTTTATTTACACCACGGTTCAACATTAACATCGTGATTTTTAGTCGATTGGGTCAAAAACACCGACATTTAATGCGGTTTTAGCGTATTGAGAATATAATGGTAAATCGAACCTAGATATCGACATAAATTGCAAGTAATCGGTATAAATTCGACGTACCCATGAGAAATTGAGATCTATTTTACCTTATTGAGTCAATAACGGTGAGATTTACGCATTTTTCATCTGTTTTTTTAGTGTCGTTTGGACTTTTCGTTCTTTTTGCCCCGATCCATTAGTTGTATACATAATATGTTATTTACGACAAACAATGTGTTATTACCTTTCAGCGACGTGTTACTTATAAGTCAACATTTGTTATTAACCATAAGACATTTGTTATTTTTTGCTATGTTATAAGTATTTCTTTTTTACACGATTTAGGGAAAATTTGTTATCGTCTATGCGCTAGGATTTTTGGGTAATTTGTTATCGTCTATTCCACGTAATTTGAAATCGTTATCCGGTGTTGCTTAGTTGTTACTTATTGAAATGTTTGTGTTATTGGTCGTCTATTACGTGGTACGCAGTTATCAATAAGTGTTACCTGACAAGATAGTTAATTTGAGATTTTACTCACGGTCCCTTGCTTGTGTACAGGTTGCGTTATTAACAATATATTAATCGTTATGTCTAATGGAACATGTGGTACTGTTGGTTAACGATTTGTTACTAACTGAAAGTGATATGTCATATTATTTGTAGAATGTGTTACCCAGGAATCGTGTTAATTGGCTTGTGTCAAAATTCTTAATTTTCCATGATTAACATCACTAACTCACATCAGTGATTAAGATCTGTGATGAAATTGAGTCCAATTACATCATTCGACTATTAAAATCCGAAATTTCGTCGTTATTCAAAGAGATTATTAGATTGTGTTTGAAGCATAAAATCTTTAATAATTATTCTTAATTACTACGACCCATGGGAAATTGAGATCGATTTAATTGTCGTCTGTTCACTAAGGTCGAGCTTTTAGGCGGAAATCGAGCTTGAAATTAGATCCGCCATGAATCTTGAAGATTTTAGGCGTTTCGATCGGTTGTTGAAGACGATGGCATTTCAGCGTAATTGTGGCGTACTTAGGAGGGTGAAATTGTCATTTTGCGTATAAATGACTTTTTTCTCTAACATTTCCAAACAGTTGGTCCTTATCAGCGAACCAAACCTAAATAGGGCCTGAACCCAAACTAAAACTATAAATAGGGTCTGACACGTAATATACCCTAAAAGAATAGAGAGAAAAAAAAAACCAAAAAAAAAAGAAGAAAAAGAAAAAGAAAGCAGATAGTTATCGATTTTCTATCCGTTTAGCGGGCGACACACACACACACAAACACGCACTAAATTGAGCTCCCAACAAAAAAAAAAAGAAAGAAAGAAATGCTTTTGTGGGTTCCTCTGCAGAACAGTTCATGCCCAGTTACCAAATTGGCTACTGATATTGCTTCATGGACTTCGTTGGCTTCTTTATCTTCTTCTCCATGCGTTCTCCCAATTGGGTACGCACTTTAAAAAAAGCCGTCTTTCCGTGATGTTTTCGATACCTTAAACCGTGTCTAGCTGTTAATTATCAGGTTTTTATGGTGTGCCATCTTTAGTTTTCTAAGCGTTTGTTCGAAAAATGTGGCTATCTTTAGGTACAGGGATGATGAGTTTCAGTTGCCATTCGATTTTGTGGGCATTAATAGCTGCAATCTGATGTTTTTTTTTTGCCCCTGATATTCCTATCCTATGTTGCCCTGTTTACAGTTCATGTAAGAAGAAGAAATCGCACCGAAAAATCGTAGCAAAGAGCGTTCTTACCACTAAAACCAAGAATCCACAATCTCCTTCGCCCGAGACTCTGTCGAAGGAGCGCCACAGATACTTCGACGAGGCGATTATCACCGTTAGATCAGGCGATGGAGGCCATGGATCCATCTTAAGCCTTCCCGATAGAAGAATTCCTCCTAAAGGGAAGTTCGAAAGAAAGATAAGGCGAAGAAGATGATGAAGGGTGGTTCTTACAAGAGGGACTTCGATGGTTCCCTCATTCTTCCCACGGGCGGGCATGGAGGCGATGTAATAATATACGCCGACGAGGGCGAAGACACTTTGTTGGGGTTTCATAAGCAGAGCCGTTACAGCGCGAAGCGCGGTGGAAATGTCGATGCTATGGGAGTTTTGTCTTCTCAATTGCATAGCGGGCTTTCCGCCCCTGCGTTTCGTATCCCAGTTCCTTTAGGTTCGCTAATTTCATCGTCCCACTTTTTCTTTTCGATTTTCCGTGTTACCTAATTCGTAAGATCGTTGTATAGTGAGTTGTTGATTCATCATTGATATGATGAATAATCGGTAAAAAATGTGTATTTGCTGAATATGCTTCTCCTCTTTTGTAATAACCTTGGAAATATACTTACGAAGCTCCCTTCAATAGATATACTAATTTAGATCTTCATGCAAAATTTGCAGGTACAGTAGTGAAGCATAAAAGAGGAAAGCTTTTGGCCGATTTGGCTCGGCCTGGAGATGAAGTTCTTGTTGCAAGGGGTGGACAAGGAGGGGTAGTAACTAATATGAAATTTCTCGGTTTTTTTTTAATTGTGATTCGAGCTTTCTTTTTTGTTCTTAATCATTCGGTATTTGGAGATATAAACTATCAAGAGATGAAAAAACAAAAATAGTAGTCAGTTGAACTGATTAGAAGAACTCGTGTGTATTCGGTTTGTTACAGATCAGTTTGATAGAAATGCCCGAGCACAGCAAGAAGAAGACGACGACCCTAACGACTAACGTAATGAGAGACGACAGTGACAAAGTAAGCTCTTTTATTTTGTATTCAGACATAAATCCTAAGCTTACTTTTTTGCCATTCAATCATGAAAATTGGAAACTCTATTTATATATTCTTGCATTAGGTCCTAACTCTTGGCCACCCGGGGAAGAGGTCAGCCTTCAGTTAATACTAAGGGTCGTAGCAGATGTCGGCCTGGTCGTAAGTTTTCATTTAATCACACACATATATGTGTATATTGCGCTTATACATTGGTCAAAAAAATCAAGAAAATTGCGTAAAAAATTTGCAGGGTCTTCCCAACGCTGGAAAGTCGACTTTATTAGCAGCCATTACGCTCGCAAAGCCCGACATTGCGGATTATCCATTTACTACGTTGATGCCGAACTTAGGACGCCTCGACGGAGATCCTAATTTAGGGTTCGAAGAGTTTTCGTCTGAGGCGACTTTGGCCGATTTGCCAGGGCTCATCCAAGGCGCTCATTTGGGAAAGGTGCTAAATTATCTAATCTCCTAAACTTCGATGGGTCGTCCTTGAATGAAATTTTGAAATAATTATAGGGTCTTGGACGCAATTTCTTGAGGCATCTGAGGAGGACTAGGTTGTTGGTTCATGTCGTGGATGCGTCCACGTATGATCCAGTCGGGGACTACAGAACGGTGAAAGAGGTATAGAATTTTTTTTTTTTTTTTTTTTAATTTGATTTTGCCGTATCCTTTACATCGATTCTTGCAGGAACTGAGGATGTACAATCCTGAATATCTCGAAAGGCCTTACATTGTCGTACTGAATAAGATCGACATTCCTGTGGTACTTATTACCTGTAATTTACTATCTTAATATGAGTATGAAAAACATGGGCCTATATATATAATATATATGTATATATAGGCGATGGAGAGGCTCCCATATTTAGTAGAAGAAATATCCAAGATTGGAGGTGAGGCTAGCTCGAAGATTCCCGAAAATGAATCAGATGATCGAATGGAGGGCATTTCCGAGGTTAGGCAAACGGTTAAGGAGATTGAAGAATATCCTCGGCCTCTCGCCGTAGTTGGCGTTAGCGTCTTGTAAGATTTTATTACCAAAATTTTATGTTACTATTATTCAATTTAGTTTTATTTTTCTGATGGTGTCTCATTTTCATACAATGTGGCTGGTTCATGCAGAAAAGGTTTTAAGATTGATGAAATGTTGAAAGAGATCAGAAGTGGCTTGCGCAGTTGCAGGGATGAAACTGGTTCTTGAATTTCCATTACGTGTAAATTTTACTTATTTTCGATTAATTCAGCTGAAAATCTCCATTTACCGTTATGCTATACGTTCTTTTGAGAAAAATTACCTTCTTGATTTCGATCCTTTTCTTTGATAAAATAACAAATAAATAAATAAATAATCCTCGAAAAATAGGCAAAACATAGTATTGAGAGCGTAAAGGCAAAAATGTCTATTACACAGCCAAACAACGAAACATACCAATCAGGTAAAAACGTAGAGAAATAAGCCATAGAATAGCGCGCACGTACAATAGCAAACAGAAATAGTTCCAAGATTATAACAACCTCAGACCAACACTTGTCAAATCATTTAAACTCCACCATAACAATAATAAGAAAATTAAAATATAAAAAAAAAATCACCGAACCTGCGAAGGCGAGCACATCAAGCCCGAAGCATCTGCCCCGACCACAGAAAGATCGCAGACGGCGCAGATCTGCCCGTGCTGAGCTGGCACGAAGTGCGTGCTACAGTAAGGGCAGACGACGTCTTTTTGCCCTCTGTAGATAGGGACGTATGTGGCCCCACAAACCACGAAGGGATTCCTAAAGTCGTAGTTGAGCTGATAAGCATCTTTCATGTTTCTCTCGGCGGCTTGAGCGACTTGACGCGCCATTTTCGCCTGATTTTCGCCGCTGGGATTCGTCTCCAATAGCCTCCTTGCGAAGTTCGCCGCGTATGTCATATTCCGAGCCTTGTAGCACACGGTCATAGCGTTCTGCAACGCGAGGCGTGTGTGTGGAAGCTGAAGGTTGCAGTGAGTGAAGTAGGCAGCTAATTCTTGTTGGCGGGCGGGATTATCCTTCAATTCCCTTCTCTTCAGTTCCATTTTCAAGCCCAAGACGTACTCTTTGACTATGGCGATCAGTTCTTTGACTTCGTCGACCTCTCTCCGTGTCTCCACGACGATCAGAGGAATCGTGTGGAGTATGGTCATGAACTGTTTGAGCGCTTCGGAGAATTTCCCAGCAGTCGTTGCTTTGTACCCAGCTCTTAGCTTCTCCTCTAACTGGGAGAAGTTGAAGATTAGGGCGGGCGGGCCCCGCACGTTGGGGCTTGCCGACTCGCTCCAGCCCCTCTCCACGGCGAGGGAGACGACGGGCGCCGACGTAAATGCCCGCAGGTAAGTGTGACTTCCCATATGAAGGTCGACGAACTGAGGCTTCAGCGGGGCGAAGTTTTTGACGCCCAACTGTCTGCTCAGTAAGCGCATGGCAGTGTCGTAATTTCCAGCAGCTGCGTGCTCGGCGGCTAGGGACGATCTCTGAGTCCATATTTGGCTGACGGGCATGCCGAGGGTAGGCGTGACGAACGCTGAAGAGCGTGCGTTTTGAGCTGCTTTGGGAGTTTCGGCGTCGGGTGGAAGTTCGAGATCTTCGAGGTCCCATCCTCCTTCTTCGTTCTCTTCTTCGCCTTCTAACATCGCCGTGCTTATGTCCCCATTTTGGACAGCGTTGTCCACGTCAGCGATGTCCAAAGCCTCGCCCCAGTCGGCATCAGGAGCTTCTTCGTAGTCTTCGTCGACGCCTCGGGAGGTATCGTCGAGGCCGCCCTCGAATATTCCCTTGCTCACCATCAACAGAGGCCAGTCGCCCGCACATAAGACTGGGCTCGGGGGCATCAGAAGAGAAGGTTTTTTGCCCCGAGGAAGAGAAGGGACGTTTTCGCCGAGTATTGTAGAAAGACGCTCAGCATCATCGTTGAGGCCGTGGGTCGTAGCTGTTATGTATGCAAGTGGGATATGGCCCGCCTTCTCAAGAATTTTGACCCGCTCTCTCACGTCGCCGAGGTACAGCGCGTCGTGAAACTGGCCCATTACGTCTTCCTTGACTTCGGCGATCTTCATCATTTTAGAGAGCTTGTCTAGGTTTCCAGTTATTACATAGTGGAAAGATAGTCGCTCGAAGTTCTTGGTCTTCTGATAGGCGTATTCGACTATACCAGCATTGCCCTGACGAAGGCCCTCCACTCCTAGTTTGTACCAGTAATCTTTCTCGTCTATCTTCTTAGCAGATTCCAGTGCTTTCTCGATGTTGCCGCTTTCAAGTGCTAAGTTGAAACGGATTCTTTCATCCTTCACAAAGTAGAGAGCAACTTGCGGGAAACCTTTCTGCTGAAGGTAAGCAATCATTGCCTGTCCACATAATTCTGAATTTTTTATCATGTTCATAACCTGGTCGTATTTCTTTCTCAGCAGGGACAGCTTGAAAACGTATTCCGTAGAATCTATAATGATGGGACGGTTTTTCCCATCGCGGTCCAAGCAAAAGATGGTATTGCCGTAAATTTTCGTAATGTAGACGGGAACATCCAATGTTTTGATGATTCCACTATCCCCATTTGGAAGGCAGTACTTAATGTGGGTCAGCGTGGTGTATATAAAGACACCGTTATCATCCCACGCACCACTCTTGACACGAATTGTCTCGTGAAGTGTGCAGCGGTGGGCAAGCTTCTTATCTGCGACGACAACAGAGTGTTTGCTCAATAAAGCCACACTCTCCATATCTGGGGACCACACCACATATCTCACAAAAGATGTCTGAAGATCACCGAGTACAAGCCTTTGTTGTAGGTCAAAGATAACAACCCTGTCCTCGGCCCTGCACAGCAGATTTCCAGTGCCAGCATAGAATATAGCATCGGTAACGATAGGAAGAGGACTCTTTTTCACCATCTCATTCTTCAGGTTCTTCACCAGTACTTGGTTACTGCTCTTCTCAAGCACAGCAAACCTGTTTCGAGCCACAAAAACTGCTGAACCTCCACTTCCTCTTTTCGCCTCTTGTACTGTGTCACCTCTAGCATAACTATCTTTAGGAACAATGTATAGTTCGTATGATCCTCCTTCCGCATCTGAGCAAATCAGAACAGCATTCTCTGTTGGACTGTAAGAAAGGGTTCGAGGACCTTGGTTCAAAGCATTAGAACCAGGACGGCGTATTGGTATAAGCTGAGTGTCTTTCTGAGTCGAATACTCAAAACAACGTAAGAATCTGTCCTTAACATAGTAGACAGCATCACCAGAAATAGAGAAGCCAAGGCGCTCTCTCTCCAACTTAAACACAATCATACCACTGTCGTGGCCAGCAGCCAAGAGATTCATCTCCGGATGGGCACCAAGGATCCAGAACCTATCATGCTCCCTACGGAAAGTCTGCAGTCCAGTCCTTTTGGTAGCATCCCAGACTCGGATACTTTTGTCTTCTGAATTTGATACGATTATATCCTGCCTGGCATGGAACAGAACACAAGAAACATTGTTTGTGTGCCCACGCAACGTATCAACTTCCCAGGCCTTCGTATCTGGTAAGATATATATTAAACGACAATGGTGAATATCTGTGTTAACAATGGCTATGTATCAACCATGTAACAATAATTCTAAGTGAATATCAAAGGTCGAAAAGAATACCATTCATGCGCCATATTTTAACTTGGCGATCATCTGCTCCAGAAACAATCAAAGGAAGAGTGGGATGGAACGAGGCCCAGTTAACCCCTCGATCATGGCCTTCCAATACATACTTAACAACAGCATCAACCCCACCAAAGAAATCTGTGTTCATTTGAGGAAGCCTTGAGGCATCATCAGCAGGGGACACTGACTTCTTCCTCAATGCACCAATATCCCAGACCCGAACAGTCTGATCCAGAGAAGCAGAAACGACAAGGTCTTCTTTGGGGTGAAATGAGGCGCACATGACATAATGGTTGTGGCCAGTCAACACAGAAATGCAAGTCCGGGATTGCCAATTCCAAATTCTGATTGTTTGGTCATCACTTGCACTTACAATCCAGGGGTATTCATGATGAAATTGAACCGTGCGAATGTAATCCAGATGGCCAAGTAGAGTGAATAGACACCTATGTAATTTGTAATTCCAAACCTTGATTTTGTAATCATCACCTGCAATATATGTGCTGCATGATATAGCGTCCATAAACTCAAGAACATGGCGGATCATCTGGTAAAATGGATTATATGCAGATCCAATATTCCCAATTTGCATTCAAAGAAAACAGCGCAGAATCAGAAGCTTTTAACTTACTAAACTAAGTGACAACATCACTCAAAACTTGCAATACCTCACTTACTAAATGCACTTCGAAAATATAACAAAAATCACAAGCACACACGCCATCAAACAAAACCACGGCCACAAACTCAAGACCTCATAATCTATTTTGATCCCACAGATCCATACTTCAAAACAAACCTACGCAGCAGACAGATCACAGTACAGTAAGATTTCATTACGGCAGGATCAATAAATCAAGCAGTAAAAAATTACAATAGAGAGAGATAGAGTGGGAGAGACACCTCCGGAAACAAAAAGCGGCTGAGATTTATGAAAATGAACGCCGCGAACGGGCCCATCGTGCTCGTCAAATCGATCGATGAGCGTTCCCATTCTGTAATCCCATAGCTGGATCACGCCGCTGTGGAGACTCGCCAGGATCCACGGCCTCTTGCTGTGGAAACACAGGCCTTTCACTCTGTTGCTCTTCGTCTCGAATTTGGTCAGCATTTTTGCAGAGATCTGATCTCAATTGAGCCAAATCGGAACCTCAATTTTCGATCTGAGATGCCGGCGTCCCTTAGATCTGTGTAGATATTGGGGATTTGATTGCTCGCTGGCCTCCCCCGTTCGTTGCAAGGAGAAAAATGACAAAGTGAAGAGAAGAGAGTAATGAATGATGTATGTCCTATTTTTGCTACAAAGAGATCTGACTAGTTGGGGCGTGTTTGGATGTACTGTTTGATTTAATATTCTTTTTATTTTTAGAATTTATTAATAATTGAAGTCTTTATTTGTACTAGGGGTGAAAGATGAGCCGAGCCGGCTCGTGAGCTCGACGAGCCGGCTCGATAAAAGCTCGGCTCAAGCTCGACAAAAATGAGCTCGAGCTCATTTATGTTGAGCTCGAGCTCGAGCTCATTTAAGTCGAGCTCGAGCTTGAGCCAAACATAGTGGCTCGCGAGCTCGTGAACAGGCTCGCGAGCTTTTTCTTTTTTTTTTTAATTTTTATATTTTAATATTTTAATAACAATTTATATATTATTCTTTATTTTTTTTTAAAATTCGATTTTTTTTAAAAATTTTATATTAATTTATATTATTTTTTACAAATTACTTATTAATAATCTCGATTTTTTAAAAAAAATTATATTTTTTTTGTATTTTTATATTAATTATATTATTTTAATTAATTTAATAATTTTTTTTTATTAATGAGCTCGAGCTCGAGCTCGAGCTCGATGAGCTTTGTGAGCTCGAGCTCGAGTTCGAGCTCATCTGGCAGTAAACGAGCCGAGCTCGAGCCGTGAGCTGAAAAGCTCGACGAGCTCGAGCTCGAGCTCGAGCTCAGCTGTAAGGGCTCGAGCTCGAGCTCGAGCCCAGAAAATGAGCCGAGCTCGGCTCGAGCTCGGCTCGTTTACACCCCTAATTTGTACTGCGCATGAAAAATCATTTTGTTAATTTTACTGATTCTTCTTACAAAAAAAGAGCTTTTTACCATTATCCGCATATTTACATAAATTTGTGAATTTTTTCCATTATTTGCTTAAATTGATTTTTCCAAATATATAAATTTCGCAGGTGATGCATATTCTTATTTTTTCACATCTTCGTGGTAGCATGTGACGACATGTTAGGTCAAGACGGGTCCGGGCGAGATGGTCGGCCCGGAAAAGTTGTAAGGATTCCTATTTTTTGAGTAGGTTTTTGCAATGAGTCATTTTACTATGTTCTTGTGCTCTGTTTGGTTATAAGATGGGTTATAAGGCCCAATATAAATTTATTTTACTAAGCCCAGTATTATTTATCTTACCCCATATAACAAGTCTATTATTATCGGGCTTCGCGGGCTGATAGAATTAATTCCGGGCCGTTATAAGAAACCAAACACTCTATTATCAGTTATTATTTATATTATCTGAGCTTATATTGGATAGCAAACGGGCCCTTGGTGTACTATAAATACTTGATTTGATTTTGCAAATCTAAATGAATGATAATTATATTGTTATATAACTAGCAAGATTGTGGACGCCATTTAGTAGTTGGAATGAGATACAACTTACAAAAAGAAAATAAGTTAATACATATGAATAATTCAAAGCCCTTTCTGTACATAAAATATAAGAACTTTCTCCTTGACAATCATTCACAATCTTTTCATTTTGCTAAAAATGATACGGGACAGAAAAACATAAAACCACGTTCTAGACAAGTTCACCTCAAGGCCACGCGAAAAATCGTCGTCGGCGAAACAGAAACTGCAGCTATGGATCGAACAATCTGAAGACCTCGATTAATCGAAATCCTCCAAAGACCCGTCTAGGCATGAGTCGTGCCCGATTGCGGTCGATGAGCATTCCACGGGTGCGAAGATCGAGTTTGCCCGACCTGATGTGGAGAAGCGAGCGTACCATCCCGACAGGCTTCGAAAACAGTACAAGTTCCTGAACTTGGAAGGTCGTGAACTTAAGCCCACCACGAGATCCTCTACTCCGAACTTCCACTAGGTATTCCAACTTGGAAAAATTGTGGCACCTCCTCTACTACCTGTGTCTAAACACCCGTAAATATCATTACACCTATAAATATCGTTACGTTGAGTGTTGGAACACAAAAGAGAAATATATAATTTTCGATGACTACGAGACCCAGGAAAAGATATTGATTTGAAGTACCTAGTGGAATACGGTTTGGAATAGAGGACCCCAAGCCCCACCGAGCTGGCCTTAACATCGAAGTCCATCGGGATTGGTACAGTCGGTTCTCCAAAGTCGGGCCGGGCGACCCGATCTTCGCACTCCTCGCATTACTCGACGCCCCGTACGGCCCATGGCGATGCAAACGCATGGGTCTTCTAGGTGTCGATATGTCGATGCATTCAGTTTGTTCAATCCATAATTGCAATTTGTGTGTCGCAACCGCAAGCGGCGATTTCTGTCTCTTAGGGCATCTCCAACCCGCATCATGAAAATACAGTTGATTCTGCACAATATTACAGCTGCTACAGTGCTTTAACTCCAACCCATATACTCTACTTTCTACACTAATTTTAACTCCAACCCATTAACTCGATTTTCTACTCTAAAATCAAATTCCTATATTAAACTTTATATTATACTAATTAAAAAAAGTCAAAAAATTATAATAATTAATATTTACTAAATTATAAACTTAGCATATTATTTAATTATAATTTTATTAAATTAAAATCAAAATATAAATAAATAATAGGAAATTATGTTATTTTTAATTTTATTATTATAAGAAAATCAAATATTTAAATATAAAATATTTTTTTTAACTCTACATCTAGAGTATCTCTGCTAATCAACACAATATTAGTGTTAGATATAGAGTCCCATTGGAGTAAAGACGTACTTTATTTTGTGTTTTACACAAAAATGAAGTATCCGTTGGAGATGATCTTAGTCTCGACAAGAATCTCTAGGTCGGAGAAGTTTTTCGAAATAGGCAGATTAGTTTTTTTTTTTTTTCAATTTTGTGTTCCATTGTTAGCATAAGAGAGAGACTGCGAGGGATTTGTCGCGGAGAAAACTCCTATATATAGGGACAAATAATGTCTAAAGTACTTTTTAGAGGAAGTTGGCTGAGTAGAAAAAATGGCAACCATGGTTCAAGCAATAGACAAGCCGTAGGTTGCTCTGTTTTTCTTTTTATTGGGATTTTCAATTAGAAGCAAAGGGCAAATGAAAAATGGACTGTGGATCCTAATAGGTATAGTGAATCAAATGAGATTTCACTCCCGAATATTTTGATCGACCGTGTAAGAAAATGAACGACTCATCTTCTTCAAGAAAGAACTACGTACGTTGTTTCAGATATTTTATTCTGCGGTAGTTCTTGGTTGAGTTTGAAGAACAGAACCGTTCGTGGTATTTAAACTCATTCGCAATGTAACTAGTGCAATCTATAGTTATTTTATATTACTTAATAATTGTTTATAGTGAGTTAGTGTGACAGTGGGTAGTTTTTCGTATTTTTTAATTATATTTATTTTTTAATGTATTACAATTAATATTATGGGACACGTGGCATCATGTGTTAACCATATGGTTTTTATAGTGACTAGTGAGTAGTGCGACGGTGGGTAGTTTTTAATATTTTTATTATATTTGTTTTTTAATTTATTACAATTAATTAGAGTGGAGTAGTGTGCTATTTTAGCTGATAGCGCAATTATTCGTCGAGTACAAAGACATTAATTAATGGGCTCAGTTAAACCAGCCCATATAAGAATATTGCGTTGGATCCATAATAAGGAAAATGAAGCATTTGTTGCCCAACCTGAATTGCACTCTGCTCTGACAATTTCACAATTTAGAGTTTGCTTCAACTCTAACCCTAATGGGAATTTACTCGATTCAGTCCCCTCTCCGCCATTTCTGAATTTACAAACGTTTTCGTTGTTTCCTTTGTTGTTCAAAGGTAGAATTGCATTCCCCAATCAATTAAATCTTATTTGTTTCGTTATTTGGATTAATCTCAATCAATGGGAGTTCCTGCGTTCTACCGCTGGCTGGCGGAGAAATATCCGTTGGTTGTTGTCGATGTGATTGAAGAAGAGCCCGTGGAGATCGATGGGATTAAGATACCTGTTGATACGAGCAAACCGAACCCTAACAACATCGAGTACGATAATTTATACCTCGATATGAATGGGATTATCCACCCTTGTTTCCATCCCGAAGACAGAGTGAGTTTCTTTTTTTCATTTTTGCTTGAATTGGATAATTTCGGAAGCATGTTTTGTTTGAAGTGTATTGAGTGGAGTT
Source organism: Craterostigma plantagineum (assembly GCA_027422505.1). Taxonomy (NCBI): domain Eukaryota; kingdom Viridiplantae; phylum Streptophyta; class Magnoliopsida; order Lamiales; family Linderniaceae; genus Craterostigma; species Craterostigma plantagineum. The sequence goes on from JAPQWV010000038.1 coordinate 6,368,418, forward strand.
GAGATGAGTACCATACTTTGTTGGTGGGTTTTTTTTTTTTAGCCGGGGTCAATAAACTTGGGTTACGCGATATCAACATTTGCTTAAGGTTGCATGTGATACTCTTTAGGGTTGCGATAATGCCTATGTCTCTGAAGCATGAATGTGTAATATTCCGTTGAGGTGGGATTTAGAGCAGAACTGTTACTGTAGCTAGCTTGATATTCTAGCTTCTAGAACGAGATTGGGTGTGAATGTGGTGTTAGTTATTTGCTTAGTTTTTTTACTTGAAAAGTGTATGTTAAACAGTTATTTGAATTTGGCACGTGTGGATTTAATATTAAGGTTGTAACAACAGTTTGTGGCTGTGTTTAACCCAGCATAAACAAGGACAGAGTGTTGATAATTATGATTAAGTAAACATTGTAGTTCTCTGTTTCGATTTTATGTATGACGAGTCTTGATTTCTGATGCAGCCTTCTCCCACAAGTTTTGATGAGGTGTTTCAGTGTGTATTTGACTATATCGATAGGCTTTTTGTGATGGTTCGGCCTAGGAAATTACTCTTCATGGCTATTGGTGAGTGGAACTGTAAAGATGAATCGAACTGAAATTTAGTTAGTGACAAGAAAGCTAAACTAATGAGCTTCAAATTGTTATTTATTGGTAGATGGCGTGGCACCAAGGGCTAAGATGAACCAACAAAGGTCAAGGCGTTTCAGGGCAGCCAAAGATGCTGCTGATGCGGTACGCAATTTCTTGTTCGTTATAATAAGGTTTGTTGTGTGAAATAGATTTTTTTTAATCTCATAATTTTATAGGCTGCTGAAGAAGACAGGCTACGTGCTGAGTTTGAGAGAGAAGGTAGAAAGCTTCCTCCCAAGAAGGATTCACCACTTTTTGATTCCAATGTAATTACTCCTGGAACACCTTTTATGGGTGTTCTATCAATTGCTTTGCAATATTACATTCATCTCAGGCTAAACAACGATCCTGGATGGAAAAATATAAAGGTAATATGCTTATGTTCAGTATGGTTAATTTGTAGAAATAAGAAATTTAGCAGTGCTCTTAATTTTTCTTACACAACAAACATACCAAAGTGCACCGTGCTTTTATGAAGGTTATTCTTTCTGATGCCAATGTTCCTGGTGAAGGAGAACACAAAATTATGTCCTACATCCGTCTACAAAGAAATCTACCTGCCTATGAACCAATACTCGCCATTGTCTGTATGGTTTGGTACGTGCTGCCATTGTTTTCACTGTTGAAAAATATGTCACCGTCTTCTTATGCATGTTACCTGTTGATGGCATGCAGGATGCAGATCTAATTATGCTAGGCTTGGCCACTCATGAAGTTCATTTTTCGATTCTCAGAGAGGTGAGGCATGAACTCCTTTAAGCTGATACTGGTTATCCCTTGACCAAATGATTCAACATTTTCACCTCTGGAATCATTTAGTGTAGTATTTGATCGAAAATGCTGGTAGTGAGATTGAGCTTGGATGAAATTGTACCTAAATTGTTCAAATATTAGTTGCAGTATATTCCTAACTTTTAACTTGTTTTTATCATTTTTTTGCTGCAAGGTTGTGTTTACTCCGGGGCAGCAAGCCAAGTGCTTTCTTTGTGGTCAAGTAGGTCACATGGCTGCAGATTGTGAAGGCAAGGCGAAGAGAAAGGCAGGAGAGTTCGATGAGAAAGGAAATGCTGATGTTGTGCCTAAAAAGCCATATCAGGTGAAGTTGGATGTAAATTAGTGACTCATTTTTATTATGCTGCTTTTATTGCTGTTGTTTTTACTATTATGGGTAACTCGAATAACTTTTCTCTGTTACTGTTTCAGTTCCTGAACATTTGGACTCTTCGTGAATATCTCGAGTATGAGATGATGATTCCTAATCCTCCATGTCAGATTGATATGGAACGCATAGTTGATGATTTTGTTTTCATATGTTTCTTTGTTGGTAATGATTTTCTGCCGCATATGCCAACACTTGAGATACGTGAGGTATGTTCTGGATCTCGATTATGGTTCATTTGTCATTGCAATTTCATGCGCATTCTCAATGCTTAGTACAGGTTATGCATTCATCCCAATTTAGTTTCTTATAATTCCTTAGGTAAATTGAATTTTTAAATTTATTAATCTCAATTCAGTTGATGGAGTGATAACGATGTGAAAAATGCTTCAATTATAAGATGTTTTAGGCTTGCAGCTTATTGATTGTATGATAGCTATGTGCTGCTAATCCAAAACAATGATATTAAGAAGTAAATATTCAAGCGATTATAGTTCAGCCCCGGCATAGATCACTTTCTTGATTGCATATTTAGCCTAAGTTTACTGGACGTCTTAACTTTATCTTGAGCAGCAAGTCTAGCACATTTAGACCGAATTTACCCGTACGTAGTGGAGTAAGATCTCTTGGTAATTTTTTTTGTTAACAGGGCGCTATCAACTTGCTGATGGCTGTTTATAAAAAGGAATTTAGGTCTTTGGGTGGGTTCTTGACTGATGGGTGTAAGGTACACGCTGTTTTTTGGCAGAAACGTTGGCATTGTAGCGTTTTCTTCTCTTTGATAGTTTTGAGAGATGATTTTTTTATTTCTCTTTTCAGCCAAACCTGAGCCGGGTAGAGCGCTTTATTCAAGCTGTGGGATCCTACGAAGATAAGATATTTCTGAAAAGGGCCCGCCTACATCAGGTTGGTTCTACTTTTCTTTTTGTTGCTTTGTTGCCCACAATCTGTCAATGTTTAATGATGTTGAAGTCATATCATGCACAGAGAAGTTCAACACATCTTTTGATACATTTTTCGGAACTGAAGTAGTAGCATGACGACTCTATTCATATTCTCATATGTTCTTGTATCACTATTAACTCATACCTGATAAGGACCTAATTTTTTTTCGTGATGCTTATGTTTTATCATAGATATATAACAATGATAGTTATTTACTTAAGAGTGCTATGACCATGTAAGAGGAGTCTTTAGCGTCTTAATTGTGTGAGGTGGAGCGGAATTTTTGATGTTCCGTACATAGCAAATGTATTACTTTCCGTCTTCAAATCGGTGCAGAGGCAAGCTGAGAGAATTAAGCGTGATAAGTCCCAGGCAAAAAGGCGTGATGATACTGAACCTACAAACAGACCTGAATCTCTTGTTGCAGTTTCTCGTTTTCATGGTTCCCGTCTTGCTTCGGCTCCTTCACCTTCACCGTTTCATCCGAAAGATTCTTCACGAGCATTTAAGCATGCTGGACAAAGGACCTCTAACGGGTATACAGAGACCCATGAACGTTCTCGTAAAGTTGCACGCTTGGACTCTGCAGCCACCGTAGGTGCAGCTGTTGTTGAAGCGGAGAGCAATCTAGAAATTGAGGTGTGTTTTTGACCTCTTCTCTTTAGGATCAAGAATCAACTTTATATCTGATGTTCCAATGGTCATTTACTCTTGGAATGGAGAGACACGTAGTTCTTATTGTTTTTCCTCATTTTATGCACTTCAGGAGGATGACAACAAGGAAGAGTTAAAATTTAAGCTCAAGAAGTCACTTCGTGAGAAGTCAGATATGTTTAATGAGGACCACCCAGAAGAAGACAAGGTTCAAGCTTTAGTTATTTAATTATTTTTTTTTCGTATCATTGATCTTTTTCTGTTGGCAATCCTCGTCCATGTTTGATATCGGTAGGCAGAGAGCACTGGGAAACTAGGCCAGAAGATTTTTGGTGTAGTTCGTTATTATGACTCCAAGTTTGATATTTTATATGTTTATCCAAGTATACATGAGGTTTCGTTATTATGCTCCAAGTTTGCTTTCTGACTTTGTCTTCTAAAAGCTAATCTTCAAGTGAGGTTCGCTTCTCAAAGACATCCTTTGAGATTGAGGATGTTGTTCATATCCTACTTTTGAACCATCTTTAGCTTCTCTCCCTGCGATTGTTAACTGTGGAAGCTTCTCATTTCCTTTATTTAGGTCAAATTGGGGCTACCAGGGTGGAGGGAGAGATATTATGAAGAGAAGTTCTCTGCAAAATCTCTGAAGGAGCTTGAAGATGTGCAAAAGGATGTGGTAATTTGCACCTTAAATTTTCAATTAGATTTTATCTGTATATGTTCATTTAGCCTATTAAACTAATGTTAAGGTGTGACAAAGAAGCAATGTGTCAGAGTAGTTTGTTTTATGTCAAAGGGAACAACCTTTCATTTGTATTAATGGTGTACTTGTCTGTGAAATTGTACTCCAGACTCCTAGAAAACTTTGCAGATGTGCTTGTCTTGCAGCTTACCCTAATGCAAGCATGAATGTGTAACGTTGTGTTTTACATAAATGTAGGTTCTTAAATACACCGAAGGGCTATGTTGGGTTATGCATTACTATTATGAAGGTGTCTGCTCCTGGAATTGGTAAGTTACTGCCGTTTTTTCTTTTCTAGAAACAAGTTCACACTTGTCTCTTCCCTGATGTGATATTTTCCTTTGTTATTTCTAGATTGTCTTTATTTGTTCTCATGCTATGTTATATCTTCCTCAAGTGTGATTTAGTAACTTAACGTGGAAAATTATATTGAGTAGCATCCAGTCCAGATATATGACCGACGTGATTGCAGGTTTTACCCTTACCATTACGCTCCTTTTGCTTCTGACCTGAAAGGTCTTGGACAATTGAAGATAAGCTTTGAATTAGGCGCACCGTTTAAACCATTTAACCAGTTATTGGGTGTTTTCCCTGCTGCAAGGTGGGAAAACTTGTTATCTTAAATGAAATTTGTAATTATGCTTAGCATTTCATTTGATTTCTATGTTCTTAATGGTTTTATGCAGTGCACATGCTTTACCAGAGCAGTATAGAAAATTGATGACCGATCCAAACTCGCCTATTATTGATTTTTATCCTCCTGGTATAATTAAATGTTGCTTATATTGACCCATATACTTTTAAATCACATTGGCAAGCTGAACGACAACATAGTTGTTATGATCATCAGATTTTGAAGTTGACATGAACGGCAAGCGGTACTCATGGATGGTATTTTTTTTGGCTCTATCCTCTTGATTTCTGTGTTATCCTTATGTTATCTGGACTTGAATGTCCAAATTTAATAATATCTGGAGAAAAATGGCCAAAAGGAATAAATTATATTTTGGCGTTTTCTCTCACGACAGGGTATTGCCAAATTGCCTTTCATTGATGAACAACGTTTACTTGCCGAGGTTGAAAAGATTGAGGACACGCTTACGGTAGTAACTCATGTTTCTGTATAAAAGTTCTTGGTTGCTATTTTACGGAAGTGCTTCATTTATTGATTACCGTTACACAGGAAGAAGAAGCTCGGAGAAACAGCATGATGTCTGAAATGCTTTTCGTAGCAGCATCTCACACATTATCTCCATACATATTTTCTCTGAATGATCGCTGCAAGGAATTGACAGAAGAGGAACGAGCTCAAGTTCAGGAGAAGATTGATCCTACCGCCAGGTTTGTTTTCTTGAATGCCTTAAACTTGGCCTTGCATAGAACTTCTTTAGGAGGTTGGTAAGTATTTTGTTGCACATTAACGTAGCTACTTGATATGAATTGTTTACATATTATGACATCGCAATCTTCGCTTGTTTTTCTTTTCCTCTCATTCTTTCCCCTGTAATCCATCCTATTTTCACACGGTGCTTGGAGAGATCCATCCCTTGTAAAACATGCTCAATCTCCAATTTTCTTTCCTTCCGCCTTTGTCCTGTTTTGAGTTTTACAACGATTCCTGTAAACAGTGATCGCTTTTTTCCTTCACAATTTCTGGTAATTTGCTAGCTGCTTAATTCTATATCCAAACGCAGAGGAAGTTGGGCTTAAATTTTTCTTTGGTGAAATATTAGTTATGAGAGATAATCAGTCCTTGTGTTCGTCAGTAAACCCAGTGATAAGTTACTATCTCTTCAGGTAATTTGTCTAAAATGTTTATTAGGGGTACTTGCAGTGGTGGAATGAATGGATATCTCTCTCTTTGCTCTGGCGATCCTTGCCCTCCTCTGTTCCGATCACCCATCGAAGGAATGGAAGATGTTATGAACAACCAAGTCATGTGAGCCACTAAATGTTTTGAAGTGATTCGTCTGTGTCTTCACTATTCTTACTTCTGTAAATCTTGTATTTAGATGTGCGATTTATAAACTTCCCAATCCCCACAAGCATATTACGCGGCCGCCTCCAGGGGTTATTTTCCCAAAGAAGGTAATATTTGGTTTCCTCTTTAATTTGAGTTGTAACAAATCAAAATACTTCAGACATATTATGAGACTAAAGCTTGGTAGATACGATGTCTTAATGTTTTTATTTTATTGCAGATTGTGACAGTGGGTGATTTGAAACCTGAACCTGTACTTTGGCACGAAGATACAGGCAGGAAACAATTTGACGACGGAAGGTTAGTTCAGTTGGGGTCGTTTTAGTACAAATGAATAACTTGCTTATGTCTCATTTTCGAGCTAATTAAGAAAATCTTCTCTCCTTCTCAGGCATAATGACAGAAATGGATACGACTGTCGAAGGTGTGTTGCCTCGTCTTTGAACTGAAGTTTGATTCTCATGGAACAATTTAAACTATATCTTAAACGTCCTAACCTTACCCACTCTCTGCAGACGTAACCGCCCGAGTTCAGCAATACCTGATCGGTTGCAGCTATCGGGGAAACAACTAGGCGAAGCCTCACATCGCCTCATCACTAGTACCTTACAAATACCCACAGACAAGTACAAAAACATCCCTACTCAAACTCAAATCAATAACCCTCCTCAATTAAGCCACTATGCCCCACTTCCACCATACTACCATCCACCCCCTCATAATAACCTCCCCTCGAATTCTTACGCCAAGGAGCAACGTAATCATAAAAATAACAACCGCCCACCATACAATAGCAGACCTCCAAAACCTCAAAGAACGGGCCCACCTGCCCGCGATATTGCTCGAAAGAGTCACAACCATAATCCACAGAATCCTCCTCCGATACACCTTGGACTTATATACACATCGCCCCCTCCTCCTCCTCCTCCTACTGCCCGACCTCCTCCCATAAACGTTGGACTTATTTTCACATCTCCTCCTCTTCCTCCTCCTACTGCCCAACCTCCTCCCATAAACGTTGGACTTATCTTCAAATCTCCTCCTCTTCCTTGTGCACAACCTCGGCCTGGCGTTTATTTCCATCAAGGTAGTGGGTATAGTGGTAATTCGTCGAATGGGTATGGTGATTCCAGGAATGATCGGTTTTCGAGTAGGGGTGGTGGTTATAATAAGTCGGGCGGCGGCCATGGTGGTGGTGGTGGTAGTAGGAGGAATAATTGGAATCGTAGGTGGTCGGGAAATCGTTTTTCGGCTTTGGGTGGTGGTAATAATAGGGCACACCAATCTAGGAATCGAAGGTAGGTTTGACTCTTGTCTTTTTTTTCCCCTTTAACTCTGACGTTTAGTTCTGCAATTTATTTATGTATGGTTAGATTGTGTTATGAGAGGATGATTTCCGTTTATGAAACTTGTGTTATTTTGTGATTTTTTTTACTTGTATATTCGGTGTGGCGTAGCATTGTGAGAGCATTTAGTCAGAACAAACTCCTAGATGTGGAGGACTAATGCTAAGAGATATTACGATTTCGACCACTTGGGAATGAGAGATTAACACAATTGTGTGATTGACGTGTGACAATACTAATCTCATGAATCATTTTTAAAAATTGTTTTATACTAATTCCGAGGCCGACGAAAGAAATGCATTGAGTGAAGGAATGTGGGTGCAAAAAATAGGACATCAAAACATGTGGATATGCCGTAGGAAATAAACTACAGGCCCGAAAATAGAGGTAATAATTTGAAGTTATTGATCGAGTATACACACACATATATAGTATTAAATTTCGAAAAAAAAAAAGAAGACTCACATATGCATGATATATAAACTAACAGAGTTCTTGAAATAAGGACCTAAATCTCTATTGCATGTCTCAATGCATGTCATGAAGCATTGTTGCTATATCATATATATAATATATATTAGGCAATGTGAGAGTGACAATCAACAACTATCCATCCATTGCTATGCATGTGAATGATGAATTCCTTTTATTAGGGTAAGCAAAAATCCCACCCGTCGCAATATACAAAGCCATCTTATTCACACAAAAAGTGACGTAGAGAGGTATATTTAATGTGATTAATTGCAATAGTGAACATATTGTGGGATTTTAAAGCTTGTAAAGAGGGGAATGAACCTTATTACAAGCTAAATATGCAGTAAGGTTAAATTTTATACTAGAAATAGAAACTCGAAAAAAAGGTGGGTTTAGGTGCATTTTAGTTGGATAAGTAATATACTTTGCTCATCATTTACTTTATCCCAAGTTTACTCTAGGCACCTATCATATATGTTTATATAGAAAAAGGTTTATCTTCATTAGATATTACTTATTGTTACTTTTGTATTATTTCTTACAAAATAATTGGGGATAACTTCAATAATTATGCCGTACGGCTACTGTTTGGTGTACATTCCATGATAACAACAGTGCACCTTCCACCACAACAGTGTTTCCTTTTTCCACAATTAATTAATCAAATAAATAAATATACAAATACACCAAGGACATCTACATATAAATACATAATTGAATAAAATTTTTACACATAGGTACTCGTGACAGAAAATTTTATAGGTACCGATTTTTTACATGTTTCTTCAGTCATGTCGTACCTTCCTGTTTGTGTATGGCATACCATAATATGTTGATATAGAGTACCTAAATGTGTGCGTGCGACGTATCTATGTTTTAAATAGGGCGTACCTAAATGTGCTAATACGGCATACCATTTTTCTACTATATAGGATATCCAAATGTATTGTATGGCGTACATGCGGCGGATCGAGTACCTATCTGTAAAAAATTTATTCTGTTAAGTACCTACATATAAAAAAATATTGACAGTGTACTAAATTACAAGTTTTTTTTTTTACGTAGGTATTTATGTGGAAAGACTAAGACCGTACACCAAATCCAATTCATGAAAAAAGGTTAAAATTCAAAACGACTCCTCAAAGTAAAATAATCTGATTTCACCCTCCGGCGATACGCCGCTCGCCACCGTAGGTTCGTCGTCTTTGCACGTTTCCTTACGGCGTCTGAACGTTGTTGCAAAAAACTCTTGTACTTTTGCTTGTTCAAGGTGCCTAACGACCTACTCCTTTCCATCTCCTTTTTTTTTTTTTTTTTCCGTTGAAAACTATTTTGGGGAATGGTGTTGTTGCATTTCATCTTTTCATTTTCTCTATTTTTGTTATCCTAGGTTTGAAAGTGTTCCTCTCTTTAGCTATTGATTATTCTCTTACTCGTTATCACGAGCTTCAAATGGTTTGATTTTGTGAAATTGAATTTTTTTGTCGATTTTTAAGAATTTTTTACTTTTTTTTTTAATTACACATTTTTAAATTTGAGCAGTTACCATTAAACTAGGAGGATGATAGTATAGTATGACCGTTCTGCTGATATAATTTGATATAGTGGTGACGATCAACTTCAATAATGCAAGAAAACAACTTGATGGTTCAGGCTTAGGCTACTTGCATTTCTCCTTTGACTGTTTATAATGTAGTTTGTCGCTTTATGTGTTGCTATATATCGGGGCTTCACATTGAAATTCTTCGAATTGCAATTTCATCGTGATGTTCTTGTTGTTAGGCGTTTTAACTATATAAAGATTAATGCTATGTTGATACCCTAACTAGCTGATGATTATCGACTAGACATGCAATTGCTTATCAGTTTCATTTTCCACTGTAATTTGACGTTTTATTACTGTGTATGTGGCAGGGAGTGAAAATGATTGGATCTCTTATTACTCGAGGACTCTCGTATGTGCCAAATCCCCATAAATGTTCATTCCCTCTAACTAATTTACAGGTTTCTTACTTTTACTGGCTGCATCACAGGTTGATTTTCGGCTATGCATACCCTGCATATGAATGCTATAAAACAGTAGAAATGATTAAGCCCGAAATTGATCAGCTTCGGTTTTGGTGCCAATATTGGTATCATATTTCATTTTAATTTTTTTCAAATTATTTCACCATATGCTGCAGTGTCATAATCTATTTGGAGATCGATTGCTGTTATCAATTATCATCCTTTCGGTTTTCAGGATATTAGTCGCTGTAATAACAGTTTGTGAAAGAATCGGAGATACCTTCGTTGGCTGGTATGTAACATTTCACACTAGCTCCTGCAATGCATGTTTTTGTTTTCTGCTACTTCCTTATTTTCTGAGAATTGTGTTCTTAAGAACTTCCATTTCTTATAAACTTCCTTGAAGGGTTCCGATGTACGGTGAAGCAAAGCTTGCTTTCTTTATATACTTGTGGTATCCTAAAACTAAGGTATGTAACGTTTTCCACAAAATCTCCGCCGACCAAATGGAACCTTAGGGACAAAGATGCAGCCATGATCATGGTTATGTTTTTTATGAATCCCTTCATCTCTTACAGGGAACATCATATGTTTATGACTCATTCTTCAAACCTTACGTGGCGAAGCACGAGACAGAAATCGACCGTAACTTGTCAGAAATTAGGACGAGAGCTAGCGATATGTTGGTCTCGTACTGGCTGAAAGCTGCTACCTACGGACAGAGCAGAATCTTCGAAATTCTTCAGTACGTAGCTTCGCAATCAGCTCCCCCTCAACCATCCCAGGTAAATGAATCACATCCAACCTTCCATGAAACTGCAGAAGTTTATTTCTCATTCTCCTCGTCATGTTTGAATCTTTAATTTCTCAAAAGAAATTCAATATTTCTGCAGCCACAGCAGCAGGCCAATAGGTTGCAAACTACAACTACGCCATCGATAAGCAGATCAGAAGCTGCTACACAACCACAACCTACCTCGCCATCTTCAAGCGACAACTCTTCAGAAGAAGAAGCTGATGACGATGATGACGACGCTGATTATATCATGGAAGAAGCCGAACCTTCAGACAACTCAAAATCAGCCAAGATCCCCAAAATAACCCCAAAGGAACAACAGCATGGAACTAGTTCAAAAACTAACAGCAAAGCTTCGACAAGTTCTAGTGAAGAAGAGGGGTTCGTGCAAGTCGATAATGTTGTTAGTACTACGGATGAAAGCGCTCAAGCCAGCGCAGAAGCAGCTAAAGCCATTCTCATGGAGATTGCTGCAGTAAGAGTTACGCGCGCAAGGTCGGCGAAAGCACGTGCTTCATCTTCATCGGTCCAAACTCTATAGATAGTTAAATGGGTAGATATTAAGTAATGTGGATTCTTTATTTCTTTTATAAACATATCCATTACCTACGATGATGCAGGTTTTGGTTTCATATTGAAAAATTTGATATGAAGCTGTGGATAGATAGGTTGATAATCCAAGTCTAAATTCTAATCTTCTATTACTTATACGGAAGCGATCTGATTAAATACACCAAATCATGGAGTAATAATTTTTAACTACGACGAAATAGAATAAATAATTCCACACGACAAACGATGAGCTTGGTCGGAGAAGTTTAACTGGATTCAGCAATCCTTGTGCCACTCAGAATATAGCCTCCCGACGAACTCATCTGCATAAGTGGGTGAGTTCTCAAGGGAAGAACCTGCAAATTTTTCGAAGCAACTCAACCCATTGATTTCACAGCAAAAGAAGTGGAGAAATAACAGCCAAGCGTTGGAAAATCGAGTGAAGACCTGATATTCGCGCAGCCAAGGTTCTGATATTTGTAAACCAATTGCCATCTTCTCGACTTGGAGATTGTGCATGCATGAGGCTAGAGGCTGCAACAAGAACAGGGGATGGAGAAATAGTATAATTTGAATTTAACATATTGTGAATTGAGATTGGCTTCAATGAATTACTTCATGGTCAACTTTGTCGATCCTTTTCGATGTTTGACTCTGTATAATAGAAGCGGTTCATTTTTACCTGGAGGTATTGGTGATAGATGACAAAGGGGGCAGAATATGATAGAAGTGGTACAACTTCTCTAGCAACACTCCAAGCATCCATCTCAGGAGCAGCAACGATCAAACTGAATATAATTAGTGGAGAACTAACACTTAGTTGGTAATCATAAAAGATCACAAGTTTGCAGTATTAAGTTGGCCCTAATCTCATCGGCTCAAAACTGAAAATACCTGGAAAATCCATTTTCTTTCCAGAACTTGATAGTCTCTGACGAGGCCTTACCACCAGCCTTTACACTTTTCATAGTTCTTGGGGAACTGGGTACACTATTCCTTGTTTCTCCTTCAAAGGTTTCTCCGATGCTGACCATGTCTATAGCTGATGTAGGGGATAGATCTGGTTTCTGCACATTCATAATCTAGTTATAGGAACAAAACAAAACTATACTCAAACACATATAAATAAGAAATAAAAATACATGCATTTAGTTGGGATGTGGTGTCGGTAGTGTCTTGAAATTGATAGAGCGTTTTTGAAATTCTAGAGGGACGGAGTTCAGCCACAGAAGCGTGCACAACCCTGGCGATTGTGAAACAGAACAAAAAGAAATAGTTCAGTTCTTACTGCTGACTAATATTGATTCCGATGAAAATCAGTTACCTAATATCGAGGTACTCCAATCATAAGGAAAGAAGTACCTTTTGCATGTCTCCTCACTGAAGTTGAACATTTGAACAATGCTAACAGGATAAGGTGTGCTTCCAATGTATGTGTTGCAAATGTTACCAGTTCCTGAAAGAATAAAAAGATCTGCTTGTTAAGTATATGTTTTATGCAACTATTTTAATTGGTTTATCAAGGTTTAACCGAAGATTGCAACCATGAAACAGAGATAAAACAAACTGATCATTTGAAGGAAACGTTGGCATCACCTCCCAATCGCTCTGCTACAGAACCAGTAATTATACCATCAAGCATATCCACTGTAAGGACATCCGAGTTTGCAGTAACATTAGCCAGAGAGAGTATAAGAGACAGTGTATCCACTCTCAGAAACCTATCACGCCAACGTGCAGAGCAATGAGCTATATTTCGAATTCTTCTAGGATGAGGAATTGATGACTGAAACACCACGTCGTGTAGAATATAAAAAGAAAGCAGAAATAGGTTAGTCTACTGACCCAATTTTTTCAGGATGTTTCTTGAAGTATGCTTCACATATGCTGAAAGGAACAACAATATATATCATCGATAAGATGACCATCAAAATCAGATGTCAGAAGTAAAGAAAACAAACATAATATACCGAGAAAATAATACAATAAATCAGATGTTCGACACATTCCATATGAATAGTAAATGAGTAAAGCCTTTTAACCAACCTTCGGGAAGATGGGCGTCTCACCAATACTCTGGGTGCATATTTTTTCTGCTTCTTTATCCGATACTTCTCCTGAGAACAAAAGAGCAGGATGCGTAAATACATATGTATATATATATATATATATATATATATATATTATATGTATGTACAAGCTTCGATCGATACTCTAAAAGTTAGGCACCTGAGAAAAAGCTGTTTTCTTGTCGTACGTTGCACTGTTTGCGATGAGCGCCTCAACTATTTCGTCTCCAGTTGCCCTTTTTCTGCAACGAGCTAATTATGTAAAACTCTATAGGACACAATAGAGCACTGACTAGGGGGAAGCTGTTATCATTTATCAACAACATAAACACGCCCCAAAGTCTCTGGCAACTGCTCGTCTATGACAATGGAGAGATTGAACATAAAAGTTTACCTCTTCATGTCATCTATATCTTCATTAGTCAGACTCTGGGCAGTATTATTATCAATTATTGCCCGATTATCCCTGCATTCCTCCATATGTTCACCATTTATTGTGTCTCCATTATCAATAGCTGATACAGAAGATTCTGCACATTCAATTAATCAGATTTCTAAGGAGCATACCTATCGCAGAAAGAGCTTGCGCATAGTTATCAATATTAGTCAGTGGATACATCAATAGTCAATATCACGGGCAGATGTTATTGCAACGATCGTATCTCTCATACCTAAAACAATAAAACTTCATGCTTATCCCAAACGTTCTCACAACAGAGTGCATAGACAAAATATTCTGACATCGTTCTTTCAGTCTACTAGCTCAGAAACATGCTCAAAAAAATGTGACCATGTATTATGTGTATAGAATACATTACTATCACCTACATACATTGGCTTCGAATTCACATAATCTGGAAAAGAAAAAATTAGTCTTCGAACAAAGTATAAGTGAAAAATGGAAACCTGACGATGGAATGACACGCGAGAGGAGGGACCCTTCTTTCCCAACTTCTAGCTGAAAGTACGATCCGAACGGGCACCCAATCAAAGGCTGCAGAGAGCACTGCTTGTCCCCAATCTTAACTTTCCTTCAAAAACCATAAACACACAATTGCCGACACTCATTACACGCATAACAAAAAAAGCAAGCACTTCAATAGGTTGTTCAGACAAATTCATGCATAACTCGTCTTGACATGAATCATACTAATCATAAGTAAAGTAATCTTATCTCATCAGTACAGTTCAGAATGAGCAATTTGAAAAATGCAGCTGCAAGGCTATCTACAAGCTTCCGCAACGATAAAAAAAAAAAGCCAAAATCTTACGATCCAGACGTAAGGCGAGCAAAGACCACCCGATCTCCATCGTTGATGTCGAGCAAAACACTGCAACCTTCCCAAGTCACTCTAGAATTGGGAACGGTTGAATTACGTTCTGAATTTTCGGCTGACATTGCAAACTGATGAATCGTATAGCTCCTAAAACAGCCTTTGAAGGGAAGATGGAACCGATTGATTTGGGGATTAAGGGTTTTAGTTTAGGTACTTGGAAAGAGGATAATGATAAACCATTAAACCCTATGAATATTCGCAGAACTTTGTGGGCCTTTAGGCCCATTTAGTGTGCTAAAGAATTATGTATTTATTTATTTTTAATATCTTTCTTTTTGCTTCTCATCGTTTGACCTTTGACTTCTATGTAAAACAGCTTTCACCCATCTACGCAGCTCATCGATCTCGGCGATTCGCTTAGGTTAAAGCTCAAATCGATCTCTACGAAAATGGTAAGCTAAACCCTAATCTTTCTCTCTTGTGTCAAGTTCAATTTTTGTTTGGAAGCATTTCACATTTCTGTAATCACGCCGATGCATCGATGTTTCGTGTCTGAAATTTGCAGATCCGATTCATATTATTGCAAAACAGGCAGGGAAAAACTCGCCTGGCCAAATATTACATACCGCTCGAAGAATCCGAGAAGCATAAGGTCGAGTACGAGGTAATTGAACTTGTTTCTGAAGTGAATTTCAGCTCGTTTTTGCGTTTACCTCTGTTTAAATGACATGCTTTGTGCTCTGTTCGCTTGTTACATGGCAATTGCAGGTTCATCGGCTGGTTGTTAATAGGGATCCTAAATTTACGAACTTTGTTGAGGTCAGTGATTTGGTTAATCTCTCTTTCTGGGCCTACTGATTATAATGAACGGTTTGTCAACGGCTTGAATCTGCAGTTTCGTACGCATAAGATTATATACAGGCGATATGCTGGGTTGTTTTTCTCGCTTTGTGTGGACATTACGGACAATGAGTTGGCGTACTTGGAGTCGATTCACTTGTTCGTGGAGATACTCGATCATTTTTTCAGCAATGTGTGCGAGCTCGATCTAGTATTTAATTTCCACAAGGTAAGTTAATAAATTTCTTAGATTCTTCAACAAGCAGAGATTGTGTCTACCATGGATCGAATTTCGAAGTTTTAAATGTTCCCATCAAAAAGGCTTATTAAAACCTTTCTGTTCTTTCAAGTTACCGTAAGGCATAACATAAGCCAACTTTCACATAAAATGCATAATTGCTTTGCCTGTCTTGCTTTCTAGCTCTTCTTGAATACCTTGCATAGTTACATGGAAATTGTCTGAGTTCGTTGCTCACCTAACTATGGCCAAAAACTGAAACTTTGAGGGCCGTCTACCTTACTGTCCAACCAAGAACCCCCTTGAAATTTGACTAATGCCCATGATTCATAATCCATGGTGCAGTATAGAAAGTTAAACCAAGAGATATAATCCATCCTTAAAATCTTGATGTCGATGATATCTTGTTTCCAGTCAGTGAATTGCCAAAAAGCATTGTGTTAGGTTCATCTACTATGAGCTCATCTTTTATATGCTACTCTTGATACAAGATTAGAATAGGGCTTATGAATTGGATTATTGAGCTGCACTGCTGCATTATATGTATGATTATTTCATCACTGTTACTTAACTTTCTCTTGTGCGTTGAAGGTATACCTTATATTGGACGAGTTCATACTTGCTGGGGAACTCCAAGAAACGAGCAAGAAGGTATATGACCTCTGCCAAGCATCGATCTAGAAATATACGTTATGCTCGTATCTAATTGATTGTCTTACATTTCGTTCTTCGACTGATAACGTGCAGGCGATCATCGAAAGAATGGGAGAACTCGAAAAGCAAGAATAGGCAGACGATTCATCGTCTCGAAGGCCCACAACTTAAAAAGTTCGAATAGCTATTTGCATTTAGTTCTGAGCCTAACTTCATCTTCGAGATACATGTTTGTAAAGAATCGGTTGTTTATCTGTAACTGCCAAGCTTGTTATTGCATTGTTCGAACAAATATATATATATGTATCTCTATGAATTGATCTGATCAATCACATGCATTCTTGTATGAAATATTCTTTCTTCTCAACGTACATAAAACCTATGTATTTGGGACCACAGATACAAATATAAATGAAGACAAATACACACATCTGCTGACAAATATATGATATATATAATATATCATGCCCGTGACAAATAGATATAAATAACTAAGCACATAGCTTGAGAATCAATGAGTAATTCCTAAAGCTTCATTCTCTGTCAGAGCAAAGCTTTCTTTCGATGGAGTAAATGATAATTCCCAGTCTAGATTCATGAAATCTTGATTTGTTTCCTTCGCCCATTTCAGACAAGATACGCATTATTTCTCCTACAGCTGTTCTCTTCTCTCTGCGCAGAGCCTATAAATCCTCCCATGCATTGATCAATAAACCTTACAGCAATACAATCATTAATAAAAACTACATTACAAATCTGTTTAATTGAGTATAACAATGGATGCTCTTAAACTCTCTCTGATTCTTCTGTTCCTAACCCTCTTAACCAAAACTCCTCAAGGTATATATATGCTATGCCTTATTCCTAGTTTGCAACGATCGATATACATCTTCATCAATGGCTTTCTTTTCTAACATATATATATATATATATATATATATATATTGCAGGTGCCCATTCTACGTCTACGTTCGACGGAAGATCACTGCTTCCCGAGGACGTGATGCTGTCCCAGACGCAAGGAGGTGGTAATAAAGAAGGATACTCACTTTACGAAGTGGATCTGTTCAACAACTGCACTTGCAAACTGAAAACCCTTCTGCTGAACTGTGGTGATGTGTCTGAGTCGCGTATCTTAGTTCCATCTGAGGATATCCTCGTACGACTTCCCCAACTTCCCACGTGTCAGTTTAACGGTTACCAGCTTGGTCCTAAAGATTCTGTGAATTTCGGCTACGTGGATACGAGGTTTTGGTCCGAATTATATGTAGTTGGCGTGGCTTGTGATGATGATATTGAGATTCATGTGTAGTAACATTAATTATCTATTTATATTTCATTGTAACGTGTGTGTGTGCGTGTGTACGGAGGAAGCTTGCGATTGTGTACTCTTTCTCGCGTTGGTGTCATTTTCTATGATCTTGTCATGAAATAAAAAGTAACATAGTTTATTAAACGATAAATGTTTTGATGAAACCCTCCTTTAAGATACTCTCAGAGAATTTAAGGTAGTTAGTAATAGTAGTAACGGCTATCTTTATCGTGATGGAGGACGACAACCTCGTACGATCGCCGTAAGTGTAAGTACAAATACAATGGTGGGGATTCGATGCAGCTATATCTGTGTATGTGTGTGAAGACTGAAGATAGATAACAACATTGAAAAAATTAAAATACTGTATAGTAGAGAGTGGATTTCATTCCAGACTCCAAACCTGCAAGAATATAATGTATATTTAATATGAAGATATATAACTATTTCATATTTGCAATTGAAATAATACCTGAATTTTCCCATCAGATTTCCCAGCAAAGAGCTTCTGCCCATCAGCATCAGAGCAAAGGCACACGATCTTTGAACTCCTTTCATTTTCCATCTTAATGGAAGCAATCTTTGCGACTCTCTCTCTCAGCCAAACCTCGATGATTCCGCTCTTCGTCGACGCAAATATGAAGTCGCTGTTCACCGTAATGTTTTGTATGTCGAGGCTCGTCGATAGCGTTCCTATAACCGCCTTGCTAGAGAGCTTAAATACCTGAAACATATATATATATATATATATATATATATATATTCTTTGAATGCTTGTATTTGAGCGATTTTTCGATGGGAACTTTAGAATTGTGATGTTTTGTTTAGTTTCATACCTTCCCTGCTATACCGTCCACGGATGATCCACCGCAGTACAGAAGACCGTTGTGAATTTCAAGTGAGTATATCGTTTGTTTCCCCAGTAACTTCTTCGTGCCCGAGTAAAACGTCGACGACGTGTGCGAGCCTAAATCGACCTCCTAATATAACCGAAGAATATCGATAGAAAAACCATGTCGGTTTTGGCACTAACCATTTGCAGAGAGAGATGTTTTTCACCTGAATGCTGTAGCTAGAACAACCACAGTAGAGCTTATTATCCTTGTCCAAAGCAAGACATTTGACTTGCTTGCTGAAATTGATGTGTTTAGGAACTCCTGACCAGTTATAAATCTGTTTGTGCAGACATATGTATCACTTTCTTTTTATAGCCAGCATATATATGCAAACTCTTTGAAAAGAAAAAGGGTGATTTTAGACGAGTATTAGTTTTCAAGGACAAAAAACCTTAACACCGTATGCTTGGGTAGAGAAGCAGGCGACGCTAGCATTAGCTGCAAGCTCTAACACGGCCTCTTTTACGTCGTGTGTCTGAACACAGTGGATTTCCTCTTGTTTGATCGACCAAACCTGCGAAAGTGAATTATCGACGCGTTTCTGTAAGAATTTTTCTATCACATCATATGGTTAGATTAGAATATTCATGTGTGGGATCTGATATTTTTTTTCCCTGGTAACTGTTTTCTGCTTGTATGCCGTTCTCTAGCTTTTATTACATGGAAAAAATTTTATAGTCTTACACGGATGGTTCTATCCAAAGATCCACTGTATAACTTGTCGCACGAAGGTGAAACGTAAAGGCACGTAACAGCTTTTGTATGTTCACGAGCTTCTTGAATCAATCTGGGAGATCTTTTTCCCGCGTCCCAAACCTAAATTACAAGAAAAGAAAAAGCAAAGTACTTCAGTTTCTATGAATTTAAAAACTGTGTATCGGTTCAAGAACTGAATCTCTAAATATGAAATGACAAAGTGGATACGATTGAAGCGTTTATTACAAGTCGAGACCATACATACCTTGATAGTTCCATCGCTATGGCTTGTTATTAGACGGTTTCTTATGTGAACCATCGAAAGGATTTCTCCGTTCATCGAAACATCAATCTCAGGTCCTTCAACGCAAGACCACAGCTCTTCCTGATAGAACAAAATTTTTGTTCTATTTAATCGATCTCTTACATCATCACATCGAAGCCTGATAAAATTTTGACTAAGAAGACCACTTACAGCATCGATAGATTGCAAGTTCATCAGGGATTTCATTACATCATGGACCACGGTACAATGCTTCCGAAGTCTCCTAAGTGTTCTCCATATGCTTTTGGCATATGAACCAACTTCATCAAGCCCACCTTAAAAAGATAGATCTAGAGTAATTCATATCATCATATTAGTAAAAATTGTGTTTTGATCTGGAAAAGAACCAACCTTGTTCTGTAATGAATCCTCGCAAAGCAAGAGCAGCTAATACATTCTCCTCAATGTTCCTTGAAGATTGTAACACGTTAATGTACTTTTCGAGCAACGTTCTTCGAGCGATGTCTCTCGTTCCACAGTCCGGGAAGGAATAGAGCATGTAGACAAGCCACGTTGCAATAACGAGACAAGACTTTGCTACCTCTAATGAACCGCTTTCGAAAATTTCCTCCAAGGCTTTGAATATAGCACCTTTCTCGTGGTTTGAGAGTACGAAACCCACCCTCTTCTCCCATGTTCTTGCAACTCTCTCTTCCTCTTTCTGTATACATGGATATGTAACAAACTTGTATGGAACGTAAGTAAGAAAACTGGGGGAATCCCATATCACAAAAGTGAGTTACGGTACCTTATCTTTGACATTAATTTCATCTCTTCTCATCATCATCAGTGAATCCTTATGTGGTGGTCGATCGAATCCCGCAATCTTTAGCAAATTTGCTTCCATATACGTCTCTCCCGAATAACTCAAATGGCCGAACAGAGATGATAGAGCTTTAAGAGCTGATATCTGAGAACTTGGAAAGTCCTTCCGTTCAAGTGCTTCTATAAGTGCTTCAACTGCTTCTTCTCTATATATGCTCATCTTCCTCGGTGCATCCTAGGAATTAAAATTTTATATTTTTTACCACGACATTCTAAAATTAGTTAGACCATAATTTACGAAGCAAGAACGTACCAGTAGATCAAGTTGCAGAAGTAGTGTAGCAACAGAAGGTTTCTGCTCCATAGGGCACATTTGCAGATAAACCAAAAGTGTGTGCATTGTGCTGAATGTTCCTTCTTCTCTAATCAACGACAGTATCTTGTTGGCTAGTGATCTCCTGTGTATGTAATAAATCGAAGTAGTCAGATTGAGACAGCAGTGATTCGAAACGCTGATGCTGTAGTAAGAAGTTTAGACATATGATAAAAGAGATGGTGACGGTGTAATACGTACCTGTTCAAGCGAACTAATTCACATAGAAACTCTACGCACACTCCTCTTACACAATCATCTCCACCGTGAAATAATTCAAGAACATGTGATAAGTCAATTTGGTTCGCCACAACTTCTCTGCAACTCGTATCAATCTTCATGCAACACAGAAGAACAGACACGATCGAATGCCTTCCATCAACCCTATCAAGACAATCCAAAAGAACAGCAATACCATTTTGGGATATCACAGAAATTGAATTCCTCGCCCTATCACTCTCATCCCCTCCTAAAACGATCTGTTCCAGAAGTAAAATCGCAGCATCTTTAGGCATCATAACATACTGCAACAAACCATCTTGCTCTTCATCTCTACATGAGATTATATACAGAAGAGTTTTAACCAAGTCGTGATGAGAGAGTTGAGAGTACGACGGTCTGAGTAAGTACAGCAGCACAGCTGCTTCGGGCAAGCCTTGTCTTAACAACTCGGTCAAACAAGAGAACTCAGAGTCAGTGCTTGTAAGAAGATCACAAACTCGATCATCTGTAAATATCAACCTGGATAATATATCTATTGTCGTTCTTAAAACATCAGTGCTCGTAGATGCTGATAGTATTTCTGAAAATGCGCTGATAATATCTGGCGAAGATAGATACGAATGAATCCCAACTTCAGCATTCAGCTCTTTCCAGATCTTTGATATTGTAAGAACTGCCACTTCACATTCTTGCAAGTCTTTGGAGTTACACAAGCATAGTATATGGGGTTTCAAGGAGTTGATCACGGTTTCAATAGAAGCTTGTGATATTACACTCGTCGGTGATGTTAACAGTGAAGCACGTGCAAACCTATGATGTAACTGATCAACCCGAGCAGCAGCACCAACAGCAGCAACAATAGTATTAGCACTTCTCTGACTGGAAACACTCGATGTTCTAACAAGACCCGAGGATGTGTCTTCGTTAGGACGATAGTTTAATGGCGTAGCGGTGCAAGAAAAATCCTGTGCTAGATCGGGCTGCTGATCTTTCCAGGAGGTGATGAGCCTTTTTAAGACATAGTTCGTTTTGGGCAATGAGGATATGGAAAGAGGTTGTCTAGTGATGGGGCATGTCGTTTTTCCTCGATTGATCCATTCTTGAATGGCTTTCCTCTCATAAGTCTGGCCAGTTTCGAGTGTCACGGGGTCGTTAAAGATCTGTCCCGTGATGGGGCATACAAAATCTTTAGGCGGTTTCGGTCGTGGGGTTGCTAATAACTCAGATGATGCGTAGAATTGGTTACTATTATCACCTTGATGGTTCGAAACACTGAAATTTTACGCAGAGAAAAAAGTAACTAAAATCTCTTTATATGCAGTATTTACTGAAAATTGACATTTTTTTTGTACAAAAAATCACCTCCTGGTAGGTATTTGTCGAATGCTCCTAGTGGAATCGAAGCTCTTCCTCGGAGGATTCTCATGTTCCTGAATGTCTATTCCAATGTCAGTTTCCAGGAAAATCTACCATTACAACAAGTTACATTCAAAGTGTAATTAAGGTTTGAGGCTTACTGTAAGAACAACTTCTCTATCCGACTCAACCGAGCCAACACTCAAAGAATGGTCAGAGCACGCCGAGAGTGGAGAATCGGGAAAGGACGCGCTGATCCTAGAATCCTTGGAGCACGTAGAGAGAAGCCGCATCATCGATTTACGGCCTTTTTCGTAATCTTGGGCAGATCTTGGCGATAAATTAACGGTTTTGGGAGAATCTATTACAGGGCTAGTATTGTAACTCGGCGAGTGCCTGCGACTTCTGAACACTGCTTCTCTTTCTCTTAGCATCTTAGCTTCCATGTCCGTCGTCTTCTTCAGCCTTGTGCTGCTTTCGGAAGACGAAGAATCTGACCTGAAGCTGTTCATCACTACAGTCTCTTTTGCTCTATGCTCGTCAACGTCATCATCGCCAGATACACGATCATTCTCCTCATTAGCTTCATCCCAAGCAGCAGAATCTTCGAGATTCTCCGCTGCAACGGTCGCCTTCGATCTGATCCAAGAAACCAAAGATCATCAACTAGATATGGGAACATAATTATATAAACACACATCATATGTATATGCAGTGGATAGAAAACCTTGAAGCTTCTTTAGGACTTCCACTATGCTTCAAAACTGGGGAAAAACCAGCACTTTTGGGCAAGATTGGTCCGAACTTGATATAATCAGGTATTCTACGGCTGTTAAATTCGCGAAGAGGAGTCATAGGTGGCTCTGCTATAGGCGGCAACATAGGCACGAGCCTCCTATTACTAGCTGAAGGATCGTAGTTCATACAATCCTTGTAATACTTTGCGTACAACCTCGTATTCTCGTCTAAAGACTCGCCGTAGTGCCTTTCAAGTTCCCCAATCTTCTCAGCCTGCTCGGGCCTGACCGACATAATCAAAGACTCGTTGAGGTAATTCTCATCGAAATCCATCGTAAACGACAAGTCAGAGCAATCGGGTATCACATCCATGAATATCCTCCTCCTCTCCTCAGAGTACCAACCCACAATCGAGCCCATGTGAGGCAAGAACAGCGATTTCCAGAGCTCGGGGGCGAAATCGATCCTCGAGAAGAACGGGTCAATGAGAAACATATCAAGCATGTGATTCACGGATTTGCCCACGTCGTTCTTCAGCTTCCATAGGTATGAGAGGTTCAGATGAGCCCAAGCCGATAGGTAGGAATTGGGGACGCCGCAGGTGCGGTGGCTGGAATCCAACATCGCGCAAACCTGGAGCATCTTCTCGGCGTAATCGAGCCTTGCGAACTTCGTCTCGGCGTTGGAGGTGTCGATCGCTTCCTCTAGGGCTTCGATTCCCCAGTCGAGGTTCGCCAGCACGGCTTGGTCGGAGTAGCGCACCGCCTCCGAAGAATCGCCGTCGCGGTCGGCGTTTTCGGCGGATAATCTCTCGGCGCATTGTTCCTTGTGCTGCGTCCTTCTGTCCCCGTCGATTAAGCGGTCTTGGATGAAGCTGTCGATCGCCGTCGTCAGAGATTTCACTATGTCTTTCTGATCCGTGTCGATTAAGCTGCTGTACTTACCTGACATTTTGCCCACTGCAACTCACATGCACACCGAGAAAAGATGATATACTGTGCCTGTATGTGTAATGACGAAGCTCCTCAGCTAAACGATCGTTGAACAAGTCAAGAATACAATGAAGTCAGAAAAAAGGACAAAATGGATTTGATTTCATGGCTAAGTCGTCGTTACGCAGAATATTCTGCGATAATTTTGTCTTATTTCAAGTGTCATTGAGCTGTTAACACCCATACCCGGCCGGCGATTACGAGATTAAGATATCGTATATAATATAAATCGAGGCTTCGTCAATGACAGTGACTGACTATGTGATTATTTCAATGGAGACGTATTACATTTTTAAAGGTCAATCATCGCTACAAAAAGGTCACGATACGACAGGTTTGAATTAATTAATGTCTTCATTGAATCTTTTTTCTGTCTCATTTTCTCAAGAAGCAAAATTTACCATTAGATAAGCAAAACGCTCGATCACTGAGTGGATAGGAAAACAAAATGCGCAGAACTACAAAATCTATGAATCTACATATAAGTTTAGAGGAAGACTCCAAAAGGCCTTTTTTTTTTTCCAAAACATAAACAAAAGCTGCTAAAACTTATAACTCATCCTTCAAATCGATGTTCTCTGGCGATTCTTTAGTCTCCTCCTCTTCAGCAGCATTAGTAGTTTCTTCTTCTACTTCGGCTTCTTCCTCGACAGCAGCGTCGGGGCTAATGTCCAAACTGCTCTTCACCGAGCTGTAGATTCTCGAAGCAAAATCTTTCGGGTCGTTTAACAAAAACCCGCTCTCCATGAGCGCCGTTTGGTACATCAACAACGCCGTTTGCTTCACATTGTCGTCCTTCACACGGGCGAAAAATTGAGACAAAAAAAGTTAGCAAAAAAATATGGTTGCTTCAACTTATACGAATTTAGTGACGGAAAGATTATTTATTACCTCGGGGTTATTGGCAACTCTTTCCCTAAGTTCCTTGATGATGGGGTGCCTCGGGTTAATTTCAAGAACCCTCTTTCCACGCATGTAAGCTTGTTTGTTGGCGTCGGATAGGGTCTGGGACTGCATGATTCTTTCCATGTTCGCGCTCCATCCGTACTTTGAAGTCACGACGACGCACGGCGAGTCGGCCAAACGGTTGCTTATCTTCACATCGTCGACGTTTTCGGTCGAAAGTGCGCTCTTCCACCATTTGGTCAGCTCCTTGAACGATTCTTTGAGCTCTTTGATCTTGGAGTCCTTCCCTAGTTTGAGTCCCTCCTTGGACACGTTTTGGAACTTCTTGTCTTCGTAATCCATTAGGTATTGCATAAGGTACTCGTCGACCGGGTCGGTGAAGAATATAACCTGTGATGGAAAAAATTTTACTTTCGAGATTCTGGGATTGAGATATTAGAGGGTGTAGTTAGTTGTGGTTAGAGGAGTTTAGTTTACCTCGTAGTTCATCTTCTTAAGTCTCTCGAGGAACGGAGAATTCTCCAACTGTTCCTTGTTAGTTCCCGTGATGTAGAAGATATCTTTCTGACTCGATTTCATTCTTGAGATGTACTGGTCCAGTGAAGTTAATTTACCATCTGATTTTGTCCTGAAGATGATTGTAGTAATCCTGGGATTATTTTCTACCCCAACTAGTAAAGGTTGATGTATTATTTATTGGTATGGAACTGCACTTACGTCTCGAATCGTAGGAGTTTCGCCAGTCTGTTTCTGTTGGTTGCATCCTCAATGATTCCAAGTTTGATTGACTTGCCAAATTCATTCCAAAACTTGGCGTATTGGCCTTTCTTCTCATTGCTGTCATCGGATTCTTCAACGTCTGTGATAGTTGACACGCACGTTATAAGAGTTAGACAATAAATAAGACATGGGTGCATAGTTGATGATATAATGAAATGGTTAGCGTATGAAGGCGACAAAAAATATGTTAGGACACACCTTTCTTGTCCTTGTTATCGGCTTCTTCTGGATCCTCCTCAGCAAGTTTCCGAATCATATCAAGGGCCTTGCGGATAAGCTTCTTCTTGATTGTTTTCAAGCTGCTGTGCTGCTGTAGCATTTCTCTTGATACGTTTAGAGGCAATGTGTCAGAATCGACGAGACCCTGGTCAGGTTGCACATTTATTTTGTGAGTCATCAAGGTACATATTACTAATCTGGGAATAATAAATTTTGAGAAACAAAATATTACCAGCAAGAAGTTGAGATACTTGGGGAGAAGCTCATCGAATTCATCAGAAATAAAGACACGTCGGACATATAATTTCAGGTTGGATTTGTTTGAGTTGTAGTAACTCTCGTACAAATCATGAGGAGCCTTGGGTGGCACAAACAGGATAGCCTTGAATTCTACGTCACCTTCAGCAGTGAAGTGACTCCATGCCATAGGCTTCTCATCACCAAAGTCCTTTACATGAAGTTTCAAACCCATATCAGAAACATTATTTAGAAGCAAAAAGCTCGTATTTATCGCGTAAAAGTTAATGCCATATGCTCAGAGAAGAGATTGTAACCTTAGCAAGAGAGTGATAAAACTTGGTGTACTCTTCTTCTGTCACCTCCTTTGGACTTCGAAGCCATATGGCTCTCACATTGTTCAAGACTTCCCACTCGTTCACAGTTTTCTTAATGGTCTTTGTCTTGGGCTTTTTCTCTTCATCTTTTTCAGCATCCTCTTCCTCTTCATCGTCAGAGGATTTGCTCTCAGCTGTAGGTAGACTCACAAATGAGTAAGAGCATAGAAGATATAGGGAAGATCTCAGAGATAAATGATAATGTACATACGTGTTTCGTCCTCATCACTGGACTCATCGTCATCTGCAGGAACCTCCTCGTCAACTTCTTTGCTTGCCCAAAGGTATATAGGAAAGTTGATAAATTCAGAATATTTTTTCACTAGTTCCTGGATTGTGGATATGCGCACAGATGAATCAGTATTAGTATGCACATAAGAAAGCCAAAAAAGGAGTGGAAACCAACATAGTTTTGAGTTGAGCTCAACAAGTGGATACTATGCATGTGAACTCATATTAATTCTCAAGAATATTTTAAGATGTTTCAAGCCAGATGAGAGCATGTTCATGCATAGGACTATTGCTAAGAAATACAGCTTGAGAAAGTATGAAAAAGACAATCTACAAGTTTCTGCGGAAGTTCATTCTTGCACTCTAGGTGGAGCTGTATACAATGAAATGAGTTTCAAATGAGTTAAAAAAGTCGACTAACCTTTAGTTTGTACTCATCCAAATACTCCTGAGCTTCATCTCTCAGGTGCAACCTGATTTCTGTTCCACGGCCAAGTGGCTCGTTCCAGGTATCTTCGGATATGGCAAATGCCCCATCAGCTTTTGACTCCCAAACATACCTGAGATTAGTCGAATTTACAGACATATCAGACTCATGATCTGGTATCTCCTTCAAAAATATGCAAAAGAGGTAAAATCAGGATCCATACTGTTTGTCATCATTGTGTTTGCTGATCACTTCTACGTAGTCCGCAACAAGGTATACAGAATAAAATCCGACACCAAACTGCCCAATCAGGTTAAGATCTCCACTTGTCTGCATCTTTTCCACAAATGCTGTAGAAAGAATATAGTGTTGGTATCCATTACGATGAGTAAGACCATCAATAACTAAAGCCCAACCAATAAGCACTTTACCTGAAGTTCCTGATTTGGCAATGGTACCCAAGTTCTTGATTAAATCCTCCTTCGTCATACCTATACCTCTATCACGGATGGAAAGTATTTTCTTCTCTTTGTCCAACTTTATCTGCAGAGATAAAACCTTTTCAATTCACATCTTCGAGTGCTGCAGACCAGCCCACAAACTTTTAACTTACAAACATATTTAAAATCGACAGAGACTTCTATCTTGTTGCGGTTCACCTCAGCGCATAGCAAGAGCAAGCACGGAAACAAATCATAGTTGCCAGCAAAATTACAATATAACATACACCGACCTGAATCTCAAGCTTGGCATTGTCACCATCTCCTAAAATTTCCTTATCAGTAAGAGAGAGGAACCGAATCTTGTCCAATGCCTGAAAAATAGACAAATTCGAAGCATCAGAAGTCAAACATTCTTTCCATCACTAAGCAAGCAACGTAAAATAAACTAAAAAAGCAGCTGAAACTCACATCTGATGCATTGGAGATCAACTCTCTCAAGAAGATATCCTTATTACTGTAGAGGGAATTGATAATTATATCCATGAGACGCGACACCTCGGCCTGGAACTCAAACTTCTCCGCATTCGTTCGAAGTGTTTTCCGCGACATCGATTCAGATTCTCTAAATTGCACAACAATTAACTTCATAAGCATAAATGCCTACCAACTCATACTTGAAAGTAACAACACCAATCAATCGAAAAGAAGTGAAAAAGGTAGAAACCTCTTGACAACATCAGAATCGGTAGATAAACCATGAGGAACACCTCCGATCTTCTCTTCCACCTTCGGCGGATCAACCAGCTCCTCCGATTCGGTTTCAGCATTCGCTTGTAATTTCCTACCTGAAATTAAAAAGAAAAGAAAATCAACATTCCACGAGTCGCCTAAAAAATGCCTAAGAAACACGAACCTCAGCGTAAATCCAAATAAAAAAGAATAATCACCTTGATCTGGAAGAAGAAACAGCAGACACAGCAGAAAAAGAACGGAAACGAGCGTCCACTTCCTCATTGTCGCAATTCAGCAGCCTTGAACTATCTTTTGTTTTCGGGTTTCGCGAATATAACTCGATTTGATCGAGGTGAAGAACTCAAGAGAGTGAAGTGAAGAGCTTATAATATTATGCAGCGAGGTTTTAGAGTCAAGCCGCGGAGTGACATGAGTTCAGGTATTCTGATTGGTTGCTCCGCGCCAGCTTGGCGAGATTTATGACGTGGCGTCATTTGATTGGATGAAGATGGGAAGCTAGACGTGGAGAAGAAAATGGTAAGGTTTCTGTAAAATGGCAGGCTCTAATCACATGCGCGCAAGAGTAGGACTCCACAGAGTTGCCGTAATTGTTATTGGTTCACAAGATGACTATTACACGTGGATGGTTTTGATTGGGTGATAAGTATTGGACAAAAGTTTGCCTTATGGGTTAGGCCGACGTTATAGTTCAAAAGCCCATTTTATTAGGCCTACATATAGTTCAAGAAGGAGAAAGACGGACTCCGTATTGGGCCAGAAGCCCAAGAGTAAAGCCTTACATGAAGCCCAATTAGAAAACGGCGTCGTACAGTTGCCTCATCTGAGGTTAAGCTAAACCCTGCCACCAAACAAAACCGAAAACAAAAACCTCGTTGCTGTAATTGTTGTAATTTGCTGCAATGGCTAAATTCTTGTTCGAACCACCGAGCGACGAAGAAGTTGAGCTCGATTCAGCTGAAGAAGGAGAAAGCGATGAAGAAGTTGAGGTAGGAGAAAAAGTAGAAGGCAACGACGTCGGCGACGAAGAAGATGAGGAGGAGGAGGAGGAGGAAGTGGAGGTACCAAAGAAGAAGAAGAAAACTCAATCTCCATGGGACTTTTCTTCCTACTCGGAATCCGTTGCCGACGAGCATTCTCGCCGTAGCACGATTTCAATCGACCAGAAGATCTCCAGAGCTCGTCAGAATCTCAAGCTGGACTCCATCGGTAGTAATAATGAAAATCGCGACGACGGCTCTGACGGAGACTCTGATTCAGAATCAGAGCCACATAAACAAGTAATTACTGTTCCCTTTGTGGACGCTAATGATTTGATATACGTTGGGGATTTGATGAATGGTTTATTGTGAGTGCAGGAGGATTACAGACCCGAGGCTGAGGATGATGACTTGCCAAATACTAGTGGGAATGATGTAAAGAAGCCGTTCTTTGCTCCTTTGGAAGGTGTATCGTTCCATTCAAACTCGTTTTTGGAGTTGCATCTCTCTAGGCCGTTGCTTAGGGCTTGTGAAGCTTTGGGATATGCTAAGCCGACACCGATTCAGGTGCATTGCTTATTATGGCCATGTTTATTTTGTGAACTTTCGAGTTATCATGGTTTAGTGACAACAGAACTTAAACTGAAGAGTAATCCCGACTTCTTAGTTCTTTGTGAACAACCAACGTCTAGTAATTTTCATCTTAAAGCTTGGGCATGCATATTAATTAAGCAGTATAAGGAGAAAGTTATTTGCTTTTTCACATTATTTTATAGGCAGCTTGCATACCGTTGGCAATGACTGGGCGTGACATATGTGGGAGTGCTATAACTGGTTCTGGAAAGGTTTACCTACTTCTCTTTTCCTCATGTTCCTTTTCTAACTCGGGTATTTTCGTGCATCTTAGTAATGTTAATGAGGATTGATGAAACAATATTTGTCTGCTGTACAGACAGCTGCAT
Source organism: Craterostigma plantagineum (assembly GCA_027422505.1). Lineage (NCBI taxonomy): Eukaryota > Viridiplantae > Streptophyta > Magnoliopsida > Lamiales > Linderniaceae > Craterostigma > Craterostigma plantagineum. The sequence goes on from JAPQWV010000038.1 coordinate 6,398,763, forward strand.
TTGCTTTACCAACTTTGGAGAGGCTGCTGTACCGACCGAAGAATAGGCCAGCTATCAGGGTTCTAATTCTTACTCCAACAAGGGAACTGGCGGTCCAGTAAGATTTGCATTGGCATGTAGTAGTAAATGATGTATTTAGGACTATCATTCATTCTGTGATCTCTGGTATGAAACTAGAAAATATATTTTTGGTGGTATATCATGCTATAACACAAGTGGAACCTCAATTTTCTTCTGGAGCCATGCGAGCTATACCTAGCATTTAGTGCAACGTTAATTTTTGTTGGTGCCTTCTGCTGTTTGAAATAGTTTTTCTCCGCCTTCTTTTACTTAGATTGCATCCCTTTGTGGATTATAATTTGCCGTTTCAGGGTTCACAGTATGATCGGAAAGCTTGCTCAGTTTGTTACAGATATCAGAAGTTGCTTGGTTGTTGGTGGTCTTCCTACAAAGGTTTTCTTACATTCATATTCTTGTTTGTTTGAGTACAATTGTTCTGGGTGTGGTTCGATTTTCCTGAATTGTATTCGAACCTTTTCCACTACTGACTTAAAAGATTATATCAGGCTCAAGAGGCTGCCTTGAGATCACTTCCAGATATCGTTGTTGCAACTCCAGGCCGTATGATAGATCATCTGCGCAACTCCATTTCTGTACACCTGGACGAGCTTGCAGTTTTGATACTTGATGAAGCTGACCGTCTTCTTGAGCTTGGATTCAGTGCGGAAATCCAGGAACTGGTATTCTACAAATCTAATCGTTTCTGCTTTTAATGGGAGAAAGTGACCTCAAAACTGTTGGTTCACTTTCATCTATCTTGAGTAAAAGCATACCTTAAACAATGTGATTGTGTCTTGACGAAGAACAATGAAATTTCATGTTTTTTCGCTTATGATAGAAATCATTTGACGATCCGATTTTCCTCTTTGTTTCTAGATAATTCCTTGCTTTCCTTCCACTATTTTTATAATCATCGCTCCCCAAAATAGATTTAATGAAAACTGTAGGGCTTCTTCTGAACTTTATTTCTGAGGTAGTTGATGTTGGAATTCAGGTTAAGATGTGTCCCAAAAGGAGGCAGACAATGTTGTTTTCAGCAACCATGACTGAGGAAGTTAATGAGCTTATAAAACTTTCTTTAAATAAGCCATTGCGTCTATCAGCTGATCCATCAACAAAGCGACCATCAACATTAACTGAAGAGTAATTTTTTTCTCTTTTCCTTTGAAATCGCTTTAATTTTCTTTGCTAAGTCCAGAAAAAGTAATTAGCTATATCATATCTCTGAATAATACATTATGTGTTGCTCGATTGTAATGACCTTGTTAATTTTTCACAGGGTGGTCCGTATCCGTCGAATTCGTGAAGGGAACCAAGAGGCGGTCCTTCTTGCATTATGCTCCAAAAGCTTTACCGCTAATGTGATTATATTCAGGTTTAATACTCACTCAATTGGAATTTCCCATTTTGACATTTAGACTTGACTTTTCTTGCTGTGGCACTTTCATCCAGTAGTTAACAGTCTGATTGTGATGCATGCATAAACTAATGACACTTCAAGTTTTTCAATAAATATTTGCTGATCAAACTTGCATTCTACTGTTAGTGGGACGAAGAAGGCCGCACATAGATTGAAAATTCTGTTTGGATTGGCTGGCTTCAAAGCAGCTGAACTTCATGGAGACCTCACCCAGGCCCAGCGGCTAGATGTAACGACGTCGCATTATGTACATTATTCATGGATCTTTCCTATAATTAGTATTTGTTTATGGTTTTCTCATTAGGCTTTGGAGCTTTTCAGGAAGCAGGAAGTGGACTTCCTGATTGCAACCGATGTTGCTGCTCGTGTAAGAATAGGAATTTGCTGTTTGTGTTGGTTAACTTTGAAAAGGCTCTACGCTGTATCTAATTCCATCTCGATATGTTATAACAGGGTCTTGACATAATTGGGGTTAAGACTGTTATCAATTTTGCATGTCCACGAGATCTTACCAGGTAACTACTGGCAGTTGCCTTTGGGTTTAGAATTGACGATTCCTGTCATTTCTCGTGGTCTGTTCCAAGTACCAGTGTCTTTGATATATCACGAGTATTTTTAAATTTTAAATTTTCTTTTTCATGCCCTGCAGTTATGTCCATCGAGTAGGCCGGACAGCCAGAGCTGGGCGCGAGGGATATGCAGTTACCTTTGTCACTGATAATGATCGATCTCTTCTAAAAGCCATTGTAAGCATCCTTGGTCAGAATTGTATATTGTATTCTATTGTTTCTCTTTTCCTTTTTAGCATGTCGGATCGACAGTTGGGAGCTAAGGCGGTTTTACCTCATATTGAAAAATTGCCTTGTTCTTCTATATATCATGCGCCACATCACGTTTCTTCTGCTTTGCATCCAAGATTTGTCCATATCTGGATATTTGTAGAGATAACCTTAAATTCTTCTTCTAATATTATCTTACGCCTGGCGCTTAATGAATTACAATCAGGTTAAGAGAGCGGGTTCTAGGCTGAAGAGCAGAATTGTAGCTGAGCAATCAATAAAGAAATGGTCCCAAATGATCGAGCAAATGGAAGATCAAGTCTCTATAATTCTTCAAGAAGAGAGGTGAGTGATTAATAGCGTCCAATCTTTTAGACACAATTATGTGGTTCAGACCATCACTCGCATCTTGGGTCATTGCAGGGAAGAAATGGAACTACGAAAAGCCGAAATGGAAGCAGCAAAGGTTCTTGACATTTCCACTTACTTTTTGTGCTTGAGTAAAACCATCCTCATTCCCCTTGTATCTGTTGCAAATATGCATAATTTCGTTCTACTTGACAATGCAGGCAGAAAACATGATTGCACATAGGGATGAAATTTATTCACGCCCTAAGAGAACTTGGTTTGTTACGGAGAAGGAGAAGAAGCTTGTAGCTAAAGCAGCAAAGGTAACCATTTGTTATAATGATTTTTGTGTTGCATCAGAGTTCCCAAGCCCATAAATCGCCCAAATACCAACCCACATTCATTAAAATTGACTGTATGTAGCAGTTAGTCTCACTCTCACATATACATCTAAAAGAATATGAACGTTACCTTCAAATCCCTTTGTCATTTGGATACTCATAAATTAAGGGGTTTCACTTATCTACCCACTTGGGTATAACCAACTCCCAACCAAAACTTGACACTTGGCACGTCCATGTTTAAACACCAATTGACATCATTACACATGGATTGCTATGGCACATGTCAATTGTTCGCTGGACTTGGATTATGCCCAAGTGGTAGGCAAGCTAAGACCAATTAAGGCTTGTACGAGCAAAACGCGTCGAATGCATTATGAAAAATGATGTCTGAAACTGGCTCTTAATATGTTGCCTGCGGGACATACTAGGAAGCTTTAGCGAAACAAAATGGTTCTGGTCGTGAAATGATAAGTGCCGAAGTAGCAGAGAAGCTGAAGATGAAGGAAAAGAGAAGGCGAGAGCTCGAGGTAGTTTACACGATGCTCTTTATTCGCAACTCTTGTAAAATTGGTTCATAATCATATCCGACACCTTTTTGTACAGAAAAATTTGCCTAGGAAGAAGAGAAGGAAAATGGAAGCCGCTAGAGAGATGTTAGAGGAAGAAAATGAAGTAAAGGTATGTAATGTCCCTCCAATCGATACGCACAAAGAGCTTCTTATGCATCTTCTAGTAACATTCTGCGAATTCTTGCATTTTGATTAGAAACAGAGCCAAGCGAGGAACAAGGACAACAAGGGAATTTCGCTCGTCGATGTAGCTTATCGTCGGGCGAAAGCGGTCAAGGCTGCGAAAAGGGCCGTCGACGCTGGCAAGATTGTTAAGAAAACGGTTAAGAAGTCGAAGCATCCATCGAAGTCAAGAACCGAAGAGATGAAGGAGATGTTCCACGACGATATGAGCGAAAAAAGGCAGAAAAGGACGCTCAAGGGCGGTGGTGGAAATGGTGGTGGGAAGAGGAAGTCTTCCTTCAAGAGCAAATCACGGTACCATCTTCTCCAATGATTTTGATCTTTGATTTGATCCCCTTCTTTATGCATTTTCCTTGATTGGCTCGTTTTTCTTTTCAGGTACAAGCGCAAGTAGATTGTCACGGTAATGCATTTCCAATATTTTTGTCGCAACTTCTGTTTAGAGTTTTGCCAGAAAATGTTACTTAAAAAATGTATTCACTGAGAAAGTCTAGTTAAATGTTAGAAAACACCCTCGAATTATCAGATCAATTTACACTTTGCTCGAACTCCACGACCATTAACATCCGTATTGCATGTGAAAATGTGTTTATTAATATTCTAAAGTCACTTTTTTTTTCTTGCATTATACACCGACGCAAAAATTTTACCTAGAAAGCAAAATCGCTAATAGCCAATCATAAAGAAAGTAAAAATACGCCACAGACAATTGAAATCTAATATCTATATTTATAGCAAGTCTTATCAAGAATCCAATAAACACCTCCATTCCATAACTAAGTTGCTGCCCGACTCTAGCATTAAAACACTCTCCCTAATCAAATCAATAAGTTACCTTCTCTTCCAAGTTCAACGACTACATTAGTAATCACCTCCAAAGAAAAGATCACCACTCTTTTTATTTCCATGGTGGCATATGAGGTCTAAAACCGTAATTTTCCCAACCGTTCTCGGGTTCTTTCCGCTTCTGACCAGCAACAGTATGCTGAGAAGTAGGCCTCACACGCTCATCCATCGACCGAAACTGTCCGAGGTTCAAAAACTGTCCAAAGCTTGAGCTCTCCTTAATGCTAGTAGAACTGCTACCACCACCACCGAGACTCTCAGCCATCATCATCGTTCTAGGATTCAAATCGAAGCAATTCTTCGCATCATTCGAAGGTGGATTCAAGATGCTGTTCATCGTGTTCGCAGCGAACGGTGGTTGAGAGTAAGGGATTGGGAAAGGCGAAACCGAGCCCATGATTTGAGGCATCGCCGGCGATCCCCTAGTGTCGACCATGTATGGGATGGGGCCCGCAGATCCATATATTGCAGGAATCGTGGGTCCCGCTAGTTGCATGTTGTTGTAGCCGTAAACTGAAGGATCGCTGGTGTATTGAACCATGGGTGGTGGTGGGCCCATCCCGAAAAAGCTGTGCGCTTGTCTCATGTTATTAGGATTGTAAGCAAGGTCGTGAGTTCGACCGTTCTGCAAGGACATCGTCGGAGTATGAGCGTTGCCTTTTGCCTTGACTTCGACTTTGGCGCCAAACAGTGAAAACTCAGTTTCCTTAGGTTTTGAGACTCCAAAGGCATCGAAGGCTGGAGGCAGTCTACTGAAGTTGGAGTTATATGATGAACTGTTGAGCAGTGATGGCTGATCATTCAGATCAAGGAAAGATATGGGCTGCTTCGAAGATGACGAAGTCTGTTGTCCCACGCTTTGAGTGGGAAGAAAATTTCCAGTCGCCAGCCAATCTCGCGGGGGCCCATGTTCGCTCGCATGATTTAGATCAAGCGAAAAAACATCTGGTTTTCTTGAGCTCGTCTCAGCATAAGATTCTCCATTACGATGATAGTAGCCCGAGTCCCAATCTGCAGCCACGTTTAGGTCAAAGCCAAGAAACACTTCATGTTTCTTTGAACCACTACTTTCTCCACCATGAGTTTTTTTCTCGGGTTGAAAGGCACTTGAAGCAGAAGATTTCCAACCAAGATTCCCGTCAGATTGTAGAGGAGGACCGGGTAGTGCAAGAGCAGCTGTTGCTCTAGAAGCTGACACGACTGAGACAGGTGTACAATCATGGCTTGTGGGATTTTCAGCTTCTGAACTAACTTGATTCAAATCAAAATCGCACAAAATTTTTTGAGAGTTGGTTTCAGTTGTGGCCCCTTCGCTGACTTGAGAGACCGCCATATTTTGGACATCATTTATCTGTTCAGCATCAGTATTCTGAGACATAGTTTCTTCATTCGTTTTTGAATCATTGTCTGAATCAATATTTGAACGATCGTTTGAGTCATCGCCACTACCGTTAAACTCCTCCCGACTAACAGATTCTGAGCTCTCCGGTGCCTGGCGTGTGTTGTTTTCTGGAGAATTGCAGCTTCGTTCTCTGTAATCTCCAACTTCCCTCTCGACTTCAATTGCAACTTGCCGAGCAATATCCAGAGGATCTACAATACCATAGTCAAAATTATTATCAGATCTCTTGCCGCTCTTAGCAGTAGCTTCACTATCTGTCGTAGATTTTTTGCCAAGACCATAACTGCTTGCCAGATCACATCCACTGGTAAGAAGGTTGCGCCTTTTCACCTGGCCATCAGCTTCATGTACAGTCCTCAATCTCCCAAACTCCTTCAGATCTTGGAATCTACCTTCACATTCTTTCGCATCACCACTAGCGTCGCTGGGAACCTTCACATCAGCATCGATAGTTAACCCCATAGGTGAAGGCGGATCACATAAATTCTTTGAACTTTCTGTATCAGAAGTGCCCTCAGAGGGCCTGGGTTCTTCATGTGACATTAACTGCTCAATCTTTGAAACAGCCGATTCAACTGTGGTCTTTTCAGTCTCAATGGGATCCAATTTAATATCTGAATTGTTCCTGAGCCCGTCCACATTATCCTCAACAATACCACCAGTAGTAGAAGGTGAGGTCTCATCTCTGGTTAATTCTTGGGTCCTTTCTTTGTCAGTAGGAGTCTCCTGAGACATATCAGTGTTTCCAAGAGAGGAATATGAATCACTGCATTTCTTGATGTTTTGGTTTTCGCCCTGGCCATCGTCGGTTAGAGCACTAGACCTTTCTTTGTCAAAGGGAGATATATTCTCAGTCTCTCTGTTATTTTCCCAATGATCACAGATAACCCGAGCTTTGGCATGGACCTTTGGACTACTGTGGACTAGAAGTTCCCTCACAATCGTCCAGAGTTCAGAATCAAGAATCTTTTTGTGGTCCACTTGAAATGTTTCAACTGCTTGCAGCAAATTGGTAATGATAGCCTCAATAGAGGTGTCATTTTCTTCACTAACCAATCTTTGCGCATTGCCCAACAGCTTAGCAATGAATTTGAGGCCATCCAACTGAACAAAAAGATCGAGACATTCCTTATTTTCAGTCGATGTGATCGCACGCGCAAATGTGGACCATTGTTTGGTTAAATCGCCAGCATTCTTACAAGAAGAATCTGTCTCCTTCTCAATGATAGCGACAAGCTCTGTGACTCGAGAAGGATTCGTGAGCCCATTATTTAGCTCAGAGAATGTGAAGAAGTCTTCAAACGTCATATATCACTGTATCACTGTATTTGTTTCATCAACTACCTGTCAATTTGACTGCAAAAGTTGTTAAAAAGAATAATTTGATCCAAAAGCCAGTGAACGTAACATTCAATGCAAATAGTAATCATTTGATTGCAAGACTATTGCTTGAATAGAATCCGAACCTCATCTATCTGAATTTCAGCACATGTACAAATTATTAAATGCAAGATCATCACAAGAATCAAACCTGAACCCCTTATATCTGAATTTCAGTGCATATTTGTACAAAGTACTAATTGCAATACTACCACATGAATAGAAAGTAGAACCAAACCTCGTATATCTGAATATCAGCGCATATTTTTTTGAAAGAAAAAATGGCATGTTTGACTTTGGCATGCAACTCAAATGTTGGCGCGCATTATCTCTCAAAATAAAATGAGGCAGCAGCGCATGCTGAATGTTTTGCAATTAGCGCACCCAACATAATATAGGAACAGAAAACGACAAGAAGACTTCGAAATTCACTTGAACAATCAAACAACTCTTTGATTAATCAGCAGAACGACGACCATGTTGATTGAGGTTAAACGAGGAGCAACGACCCTTCGAAAACGATCCCAAACTCAAAGCAAAATACAGAAATATAATCTAGGCCTTCACATACACAAGAACTATAAAACAAAATATCTTCATTTCCAGAAAGCAAAAAAAAAGGAATGAAAAGAAAAAATCGTAAAGCAAATAAGCTGACCGAATAAAACAGAAACCCCTACACAAACCCAAAACTACATTGGAAACACACAGAATCAGAAATCAGCCTATCAATTGAGGCTCACAACACAGATACGGTGAAGATATTCGTAGTCCCTGCGTCTAACAAGCCAACAATCAAAAACACTCAAACAAACATCTATAAGAAAAATACGAGGTACACAGTAGCTCACATACAAATTAATTGAAAAATAAAAAACAGAAAACAAAATGCTAACCTGCTTCCAAAACCAAAGCCGCCTCTAAATCCGCTCAATAAATCGGAATCCAACGCCTCAACAGCTGAAAGAACCACAACTGAAACGAAAGTGAGCATTAGCAACATTTGAGAAAACCCTAACTCACGTAAGCCCGTGTCAAATTACTGAAGATTACAAAAAAACATAATTACACGTGATGTTCCGTCCGGCAACTCTCTGTTCTTCCTCTCTGTCACTGAATTTTCTTGTCTCCGTTTCTGAAAATTGACGTCGTCAGAGCTCTGCTCTGCTCTCTCTGCTAATAGAGAACTAATTAATTATGAGATGATTAATAATAATTACATTAAATAATATGGGCATTGGATCAACAAATAGAAATTAAACACGTGTCACATACGTGTGGGCCTCAAAATCGAAAGAGCACGCATATTTGGGCCTTAAAAAATGGGCCTTACGGCCCAATTAGCTAATATAATTGACACGTGGCATTATTGATTGTCTTTAGCTTAACGACGACTATCAAGTATCAACACTGCAATCGAATTTCATCAGTGGAGAGAAAGAAAAGAGAGGAGAAAGAATGATGAACAACGATTACAGCTCGTCCCCGTACTACACCCCGTACCCGAATCCGAACCCGAATTCGAACCCGCCGCCAGTCGAATCGTTACCTCACGGGACTCCGTCGTACGCTTCCGCGCCGCCGTATTCCTCAACCCCTTACACAGCTCCACCTCAACCTCCGACGCCACACGCGCCGGGAAACTACCCTTCCGTACCTCACGGTACCGATCATGTCCTCCCGGCGCCGCCGTCCTATTCGCAGCCTCGATCCTCCTACCATGCCCCCCAATTCGAATCGAACGCTGGCTACGCGCCGAATTCCCAAAATCAGTCGCAGCCGTCTTATTACCCCGCCTACGATCATCAGGCGAATGCGGCGTCGAACCCTAATCCCAATCCTGTTTCGCCGGAATCAAATTACGCTCCACATCTGCAGCAGTTTCAGCTAACATCTACTGGCTACGCCCTTAGTTATGATCACTACAACCAGAATTTGGGCCGGACCAGCTCGGATTCGGGTTCTCAATTGTATGGAAGACGCGATCATGCTGGCTATAGTAGTAGTGATCATGGGACGGGAGGCCTATATGGAGACGGTCAGAATTTTAATCGGGCCAAGTCAGATCTGGGATCAGAGTTGCAGAGAGAGCGCAATCAAAGTGGGTATGGTTACGACAGTGATCATGGGGCTGAAGGCCTTTATGGCGACAATAAGTATTTGAACTGGGGCAAGTCGCATTCTGGGGCTGAGTTGTATGGAAAAAGTGATCAAGGTGGGTATGCTTACAAGAGCAGTTATGGAAGCGAAAGTATTCTCGGGGATAATGATGGAGTTTATGCTTATAAGGGAAGTAATGAGCCGTACGGTGCACGTGGGACGGCTTCAAAGTCTTCCACTTGGTCTGCATTTGATGATTTTGGAAGGCCTATTGGAAATTCTTCGTCTTCTACGGCAAAAGGGGGATCATCTTTAGGTAGTGGATTGAAGGTGGTGAGGGCCGTTCCAAAGGCAGAAACTCAGCAAGATGCAAAGGGAGGGGTTCAGAAATTTAGAGTTAAGTTGTTGGCAGAAGGCGTGGGAGATACAATGGATGTTCTTTGCGAGGTAGGTGAAAAATGGTTTGGGTTTAAAATTTCCATTGTTAATATATGATTTTTATGGTGGATCGTTACAACATTTCGCTGCCTGTAGATGGAGTTTGATAATTTTTTGTACATGATTGTTGGTGGTTGTGTCTTGTTTGGTGTTACGTGGGTTGATATCAATGTTGCGTTGAGAGCTGATTTATCAAATACGTTTACAATATCTAATTGTGATTTGTCTACCGATTCTTTGGGGTTTTACTAATTTTTTTTTCTTTGTATCTATTTACTTGGTTATAACAATCAATGGTACCGTTATGATTTTTCATGTTGATTTTTCTGCTGATTATTATTGCTTTGAAGATGCTGAAGTTACTTGGTGATGTCTCGTTGTTAGTGTCGGGTAGAATAGAACAAAACTTGCTTAAGTGGTGATTCATGTGGTGAAATGTTTTCAGATTGCACTGGATGGAATTCGTATGCTGGATCCAAGTACCAACCGAACATTGAGAATATATCTTCTTGACACTATAACCAGATGTGAGGTACGGTATCAGTTACGCCCTTCTTTGCTAAATGGTAATTTTGTTGGTGCCTTGGGGATGCGAGATTTTTTTTGCTTATCGTTAATGTACCTAGACAAACACTCTTAGGGATGGTCATTTTTGTTGTTCGCATAATTAAACAAACAGTCTTGGGGATATATTTTTTCTCTATTTGTTTGTTTGCTATAAGATATAACTTTATTAGCAAAGTCTCGCAGAATCAAAACATAAATGCTAAAAACAAATGAGTTGTAGTAAATGAGTTGTTGTAGTTCCATCTGAGACGAACAAACATGATTGCTTTAGTACAATGCACATTTGGTGAATATTTCTGACCTCTCTGATTTAGCTGTGCTTCATGGCTCCACCAAGCCTGTGCACCTTTATATTGTAGTATCTTGCTACCTTCTCAGAATTCTGCCTTACTTATCCAGGCTGTTGAATCATCAATTTTTGCCTTCTGGTCAAAAACTCCTGTGGACATTGAGCCAAGACGTATCAGATTGAAGTCTAATAGTTATACCACCAACACTCTCTTGGATACAGTTACCGCTGCAATTGCTCAGGTTCTAGATTTTTATTTTAAGGAACTTATTTCTTGGATTATATTAGCATTGTCTATTTACTTGTTATATTGCTTTGTGTTTTTAGTATGGTATTTTTCGATGAAATTGCAATATCACGGTATCCCTGTTTGATCTGTAGTATAAGGAGATGAGTGTAAGAAGCAGACCATCTGAGCATCCGAAAGTTGCAGAACAGCCTACTGAGAAGAAGAAAGGCTTTGGTGATCTCATCAATTTGATAAAGCAGGTCAATGAGGAGAAAGATCACTGGGTAAGTGTTTTGAAGTTTTCTCACGCAGGACCATGTGTCTTGCCTTTGTGCAGTGTACTTGCACTGTTTTGCATATAAGTGATGTAGAGGATTCGAGTAAATTCTCATCGCTGAATCATTGCCCATGCTTTTTGTAAGAGTTGAAATTCTATTTCTTATCCACCTTATTTCAACCTTTCAGGTTCCCGATGATGCTATATCAAAATGCACTTCATGTGGTACAAACTTCAGCGCTTTTGTGAGGAGGGTAAGCTCATACCAGATCTATTTATACCTACTCGCTATTGTCGTGTCCATATCTCCATTTGGTCGTTCATTTATGTGTTGATTAAAGTTATATTTTGATAATTATTTCGGGCGACATTGCAGCATCATTGTAGAAACTGTGGTGACATTTTTTGTGACAAATGCACTCAAGGTCGAACTGCCCTTACTGCTGAAGACAAAGCCCCAGTTGTTAGGGTTTGTGACCGTTGCCTAGTAAGTGTGTTCATGATAGTTTTTGGTCTTGCCCTGACTGTTTAGCGACATGGCTACATCCTTTGGGTATTATGTTCTCAACAGTGCTGCTATATGAATGCACTTAAAGCTCGATATGTATGAGACGCTTTTTGGTGATGTGATATATCATAAATGGCGGCTCGCAGCTGTAAAGACTTCATTTGTGTTTATGTTGGTTGAAAAATTATCTATTATGCAGTCTAACTCGTTGGGGTTTGTTAGGGTGAAGTTACTCGTAGGCTTAACACTGCTAAGGTGGCACCAAGCAGATCTAGTGTAGTTGAAAGTCATGAGGATCTGGCAAAGAAACTTCAGGTAAAGCATTTTAGCATAATTGCCCGAGGATAAATGAAATAATCTATATAAATTCTACACTTGTCTAATATGCCTTAAAGCTAAATTGTTCATCATCATCTTGTCATCTTTTTACAGGAGGAGATGGAGAGAAGCTGCAAGATTTCTTCAGGTAATTGTGCTAATCGTGATTATTTGTATAATTGGCTTGGTTTATGTATTGTTAGTAAGAAATTTACGAACCAATGTTAGTTACAACTGCATATTTTACGTTCTTCTCTTAAGGGTTAAGGATTATGTTAATCCTTATCCATTAGGCCTTACATATAATTAATTTTCATGAAACAATATTTCGGAAACTCGCCACAATGTGCCCGTTCTTTATATCAGCATCCAAATCGAATAGCTCGGGAAAGAGGATGAAAGAAGTTGCTTGCCCAACTTGCACTGTTCATTTACAGGTTTCAAATTCGATCGTCTTCTAAAATTCTTCTCCTCCTTAAATTATTCGATACATCTTTGCGACCTTAACGTGATTGATCCCAAACCTGTTTAGGTTCAAGTCCCAAGTTCTGGTTCGCAGACCATCGAGTGTGGGGTTTGTCAGCAGCCTTTCGTCGTCACGGGCTATTAAGGTTTGCCACTGTAAGTGTTAGAACCGTTTTTTATTTCCCTTTTCCTACGTTAAAGTCGGCGTTTTTCCTATGTTTTCGCTTACATATCAAGATTGTCGACAGATTCGAACCGTCGAAAAAAGCCTCTTCATATCGTTGGTGCACCAGCAGATCAAACTCCTTGTTTGGGTTTCCTTTATTTCATTATTCTAGTGTTGCTTTGGACATAATGTATGAGGTTTAATACTTGAGATTTGATCTTCCTTTCAGTTTTTTCTAAGTCTGGCTTTTATTCGATGTGAAAATATTAAGCTGTGATTACCTATATATAATGTGGTTTTGCGTGTAAATTGTTGTTTGGATTGGGACGTGAACTATATTTATAATCCCTTTGTTCTTGCTTTTATCAGTTTTTTTTTTTTTTTTTCTTAATACTGACAGTGAAATTAAATATTACATGTTACATCTACCTGCTCAACGTCGGCATTAAAAAAAACCCCATCGCGCAATTATATAATATGATACAGTAAAATGATGATTCTTTAGATTATTAGCAGACAATATACAAACTTCCAAGCAACTTATTGCCAAAAGAAATACCATCTGTCTGTTATGGCAGTATTGACAAGGGAAAAAGACAAACTAAATCAAATCAAGCGAGTGTGTTATTGGAGGTAAGATTTCAACAAGAATTAATAACACACCTCTCTCTACATATAGCTGGAGAAAAAATAACTAAAACGGATCATATTAGTGTACATATATATATACACAACTATAGTATAGCTATGCATTGTAAATTCTTTCTCATTATGATCACATCCCTTGTTGTATTTACTTCTTCTTACATCGTAGTTGAAGCAGCAGCTAACCTCTCATTCCCAGCGATCATCTTCTTCGGAGACTCAATCGTCGACGCTGGTAATAACAACGAACTCTTAACCAACGCAAAAGCCGATTTTCTGCCCTACGGCCAAGATTTCCAAGGAGGAGAAGCAACTGGGAGATTTTCCAATGGCTTGGTCCCTTCTGATATCCTTGGTACGTAAGCAATAATAATGAAAAAACACTATATACATACATATACATATATATTCTAGCTAATGCAAACCCTATTCAAATTGTTGTAATTAACATTAACATTTGAATTATTCCTTTCTGTATAGTTGAAGAGCTTGGAATAAAAGCCCTTTTGCCAGCTTACCTCGACCCGTCCCTCGAGCCCGAGGATCTCCTAACGGGCGTTAATTTCGCGTCGGGCGGGGCGGGTTACGACCCTTTGACATCTGCTTTATCGGTAAATAATAATAATTTAGTTATAATATAGAGTTGTTCTTAATCTTGGAATGATCTGAGTAATTAACTAAACATGTTAGTTACGCAGCAATGCTACTCATTATCAGATCAGTTAGACCTATTCGACGAATACACAACAAAGCTAAAGCAGATCGCCGGCGAAGAGAGAACATCAGAGATCATAAGACAAAGCCTCTTCATAGTCGTCGCCGGCAGCAACGACGTCACAAACACTTACTTCTTCACCCCCTTCAGACAGCTTCAGTACGACGTTGGCGCCTACACCGATCTCTTACTAACCCACGCTTCAACCTTCGTAGAGGTATGTATGTATATATATATATATACACACACCATCAAATCTGCATTATATAATAAATATATATATATACACACACACATGAAAAAGGACTTGTACGAACTTGGGGCGAGGAAGATAGGCGTATTCAGCCTTCCGCCGTGTGGCTGCCTTCCATTACAGCGAACGCTGAGAGGTGGGCTCGAAAGGCAATGCGCGGAAGAATACGATGAAGCTGTGAAGATGTTCAATGCTAAGCTTGAATACAAGCTTTCTTGCCTAAACGCAGAGAGGCCAGACTCAATCATGGCTTATCTAAACATCTATGATCCTACGATGGATATCATTAGGAGCCCACAAAGATACGGTATGATTTGTGTTTGTCTTACTGTTTTCTTGATTGGGATTCATTACCTAACACCATTCACTATAAGAAGAAGAAGACGAAAGTAGAAATGAATAATATATATGTGTATTTGTTTGATATGTATGTAGGGTTCAAGATTTCTGACAGAGGGTGTTGTGGGACGGGGATGATTGAAGTGACGACAACTTGCCGAATTGCATGTGAAGATGTCTTAGATTATGTGTTTTGGGACAGTTTTCATCCCACGGAGAAAGCCTATAGGATTCTCGTGACGGAGATTCTCCAAGAATATGCCAAGAAATACTCTTGAAAAAACATGTATATGATTCAATGGCGTGGTTGTGTACAATACATTGGGAATAATAATTTTAGTACACCAATACAAGAAGGATGTTTTTGAGTTCAAGCATTGCAAGAAAAATATGAACTTTGTCGTCCCATGAAGCTATTCTTGAGCCTATTCTCTTAACCCAAAGTAGCTCGATTTTACTGCGTTCTCATGCGACTATTCTCAGCAGCCCTCACTTGAGCAAAGTATGGATGAGCCTAGAACAAAATGGACCGTAATATGCATTAGAAAAATCTATTTTCATCGCATATTTTTTTGCACGATCAAGCAATTCTGTTTCGGATGAGGAAGGACAAAAGAAAAAAAAAAGGAGTAAATCCTCAAAATTAGTACCATTGCCTCTTTAGCTGTAAGCCTGTCTTGATGATCATAGCGGAGAAGCTTATCGAGAAAATCGATAGCCTGTTATTACCATGACGTTAGAGAAAGAAAGAGAACGTTTGATTATTCAGCATTGGCAATGAAATGATTCAATAGTCGAATGGAAGAACAGTAGACCTCAGGAGAAATCAGATGTTGATTGTCTGAGTTAATGAATCTTGACCATGGTTTCCTGCTGTGTCTGATGAAAAAACAATAATAAGTGACAAGAGATCACAATCTTTACTGATTAACATGAGGAAGAAAAAAAGAGAGCAATATTCTGCATCTATAGATGATCTACAATGTGATTATACCTTCCAACAAGAGCTTCAAGTTGCGGTTCAAGTTCAAGTTGATACTTGTTCAAATATGCGTTCAGCTCGTCTGTCCCAAGGACCTATTGAATCAAAAGGTGGCAAAAGCTTTATATTTTGAAAATTTAAAACAAAGTTTTCTCGAAGATACACTGTAAAATTCTAACAGCGGCGGGTTAGGCTAGCTACAAACGCAAAGAAAATCACCTTGGCGATTTTCACAAGCTGGTCTTGATTATCATGGCCGTAGAAAAATGGCTCCTTCCTGAAAATCTTCACGAAGTCGAAAAGATGTCAGCCCAACACCTAAAAACTTCAAAAAAAATACGTATACAAACTTTTTCTCACCATCCCAGCAAACATACAACCAAGGCTCCACAAGTCTAGAGAATAATCATAGTCTTGTAAATCTACAAGCAATTCTGGTCCCTTGAAGTATCTGCTCAATGATTAAAAAATCAAATGTCACGAAGCCCAAGGAAAATAAGTCAGAAAGTTATTCAAATTTCCGACCAAGAATCTTAAACTTGGAAACCTTGAAGCAACCCGGACATTGTATTCTTTCGCAGGGTGATAAAACTCTGCAAGGCCCCAATCTATCAATCGAAGCTTTCTCAATTCATGATCGATCATGACATTGTGAGGCTTGACATCTCGATGCATTATCCCCTGGGAATGGCAGTAATCAAGTGCCTGCAAACTTAAGCAGTAAATGATCAGTTAAAACCCCACAATAAGTTAAATATGTGGCCGACGCATTGAATTATATTGACAGCAAAATTTTTCGTTCAGCTTGTTCATAAGGAGTAGTAACAAGCTACCAACCTTTAGAAGCTCATATATGTAGTAGCGAATATCATAATCGGTCAAGGTAGGGTACAGGACTTTAAAATCATTGCTGTTGACGAATTCAAAAATCAAGCTAGGAGTTTTTGACTGCTGGTCTCTAACAATATCTAGGAGCTTAACGATATTTGGGCCTCCACAAAGGTTTTGAAGTATCTTTATTTCCCTCTTTATCTGCATAAGTTCAGAATATCATTTCCATTGTCAAGATAAGTTCAAAAGCTTGCTAAAGAAGAAACTTAACATTGCAGCACTAATACTTGTCCACTGACTGGTGCTTAGAATGTTGAAAGTTACCTTCTTCTTCTTGACTGGTTTAAGAATTTTGATAATGCACTTTTCGCCATTTGTAACATTTACACCTTCAAACACCTCACTATATTTGCCCCTTCCCACTTTCCGAACAACCTCATAGTCATCCTGGTCACTGATGTGTAAGAAAATCCATGAGTCATAGACAGAAAATCAGCCATTAAAACAAAGGAGATTTTTTTCTCAAAAATAAAAACACGAAAGCAATAATAAAAATGCATAGGAGAAATCTAAATGACATTTCTAGCGAACTCCAAATGCAACTTGAACAAATTCAAGTTTTGGCTAAAATTTTCTCAAGAATTTCAACAGAAAAAAGCATAGGTATGCACCTAGTTCCGCGCCCTAGCATCCATACCCGATCAAATGAAGAATCAACTTAGAAGTACATTTCAAAGCACAACCAACGATCGACATGAAAAAAATAACCCAAAAAAAAAACCAACACAAAATTAGCATTAACTTGAGCTACGTATCAACATACCCCCATTGAACGGTGAGCGACTCGTAATCCCAATATTCTCGAGGACGATGGACGTTGACGTCAGCGTACACCCGAGCTGTTGACATCACGAGCTTCGAATCTTTCTCCCCACGAAGATATTTCCTCTTCCCTTACTTTTATTTAACAAAAAAATCCTATTTTTACAGCAGATTTTGATTTTTTTTTTTTGTCTTTTTTCTATAGTTTATGCCTTCAAAATCGGCCTTGATTTCATCGTCCTTTGGAACTTGGAGCCGTCTTCTAAATGGGCTTTTACTTCAAATTGGGCCTTTAGAGGTTACGGCCCAATTTGTTTGTATAATAGTTTTTTTTTTTTTTTTACTTCATAACAACAAAATTAATCATTGAATCAAAATTGATCATTAGTATAATCTTATCAACTTGTACTATATTAAAGAAGTTTAATTAAATTAGTATAACATGGTCGAACGTAGCAGTGACTCTGACTCGAGTTCGAGCTGGAAAATTTTAAACTTAAAGTAGAACAATAAATAATAAGAAAGGTACGTTTCGAGAGGCAAATTATGAGACAAAACAAAGAAAAATATCTTGCAACATAAATGAAGATTTCAATTTCTAATAATTTGAGCAACCAATCTAACTAAATGGTCCAAACCTCGTCCACGTGCACGAACGATGGGTACAAGACCGAACGTACGATCGAAACAAAGTTAGACCTACCAATGGTAGAAATCTAACACGGAAAAAGAAAGAAAGAACGACAAAAAAATCTCTGCCAAACAATTGAATGGTAGTTAGTTGGTTAGTTAAATCAAGTATCGAAATCTACGATAGATGGATGGATAGTTAAAAGAACACTTTTTGCTCGCCATTCCTGGAAAGAAAAGAAGTGGGGAAATTCTAGAAAGAAATAGAACCGAAGATTCGATTTTTATTGCTTTTCTTCCACGAAGATGAAGTGGTTCGATAGAATGAAGGTTCCCATCAGAAAAGCTTGGATTAAAGTCTTCAACAGATTGGGTTTTCGCCAAACAGGTCGGCAAAACGATATTCAATTTCCAACCTCATCAGCTACAAATTCTTTCAGTATATTTTCTTATAAAGAATTCGTGAATAGGACTTGTGAAGCTCCAAAAGGAGGTTAGTACTTGCGAGTACGAGGATGTCCGAATTTTGTGGGACATGCTTAAGACGAGGGACGCAAACCTTGCCGGCGGAGGAGGAAGCATAAAGGGACAGTTTTGGAATTTCAGAGCTTTCCGCCGGCCTAAGAAGCTTTATCGCAGTTGTTAATGGTGGATCTTCGTCTCCCCTCCTAGCCTCTCCTCCTTCGTTAAGAAAGATCTCCAAAGTACATACGTGCAATTCAAAGAGCTCAATTTTCGTTGATTGTCGGAGAATTAGTAGCTGGCATTTTAGATGTAGGAAGGAAGGAAGGAACAGCTAGCTGTAATGGATTTAGTAGCAGTCAAAGACACTTTTTTACTTGAAGTTGAAGCTGAAAGCCGAGAATATGAATTTAAGGCGTTTAAATCTCCTCAGATTCCGAGCGAAGACGATGTTATTACAGAAAGATGATCCCTTTATTCTGTTGTATTAAGATTCAAGCTACCATATTCTGATATTGTCTCTGCATAATATCATACGCCGTCAAGAAATGCATTTTGTCACTTGCTTTCTCAGTTTCTCTGTCTTTTTTATTTCTTTTGTTGCTTCAAGTAAGTTCATTTCTTTCCGAATGCATTTACTTTATGTTCATTTCCGAAGATTATACCGATGAAATGGGGTTGATTGGGCTGGAAAAGGAATTGTTTTTTTTTTCTTCCAAAAATTCTTATGAGAAGAATAGACAACGAAGCAGAAGCTGCTAAAAAAATGTGATCTTGAGCTGAGCCGAGGCCTATCGATGGTCAATTAGTAAAAAGTGAGAAGTCAAAAGAGTTTGAGAGGTGTGTGGGTCCCAAAAATAAGGACTGAGAACCCTAAAAGATTTCGTTTTTTTTTTCCCAAAGATTGGAACTTCCATTCTTTTGTCGGGGTTTCGGAGAGAATAAGGAAGATGGCCTTGTCAAGATTTAGATACCCAAGTCGCTGCTGCTTCCAAGGAGGCAAGCTGCTGTACTCCGCCTCCGCCGGCAGCGGCGGCCGCCAAGGAGTCCCAACAAACGGCGACTGCTCCGACGACGCCGTTGCAGAGAGCGCCGGCATCAGCCGACCCCTCTCTCATATCCTCCGAGAACTAAACAAGAAAGTGCCCGACTCCCTCTTACGCCTCCGAACACTCGCCGACGGCGTCACCATCAAATACATCCCATGGTATTTCATTTCATTCCGTCGTCTTTTAATCTGTGGCCCGAAAAAAAAATAAGACTCTTTTTTACGGAAGCCCACCTTATTTCATCTTCTTTATGTCTCGCAGGCACGTGGCAAATAGGATTATGAACTTACATGCGACGGGTACGATGATACCATAAGAGTTTGATATTCTCAATCTCCATTGCAGTTCGTATTACGATTGATTGATTCCTTTCCTTCCTCCTATTTGTTAGAATGGTCGGGCGAAGTTCGAAGCATAACTTACTCGCCCGATGCCAAGTCTGTCTCCGTCGTCTATCGTGTCACTCTTTATGGGACCGACGCCGAGGTTATGACCTTTCCCATCTTCTTCACTAGCTATGCACTTGTGATCCGTGGCTGCTCTGTTTTTCAATGTTATGTCAATGCAATGAAATGAACACTCTTGAAAGCAAGAATCTTGATTTTGTCCCAGTTTGAATTCTCACCCCAAATCTATCAATTTATTACATTATATTTCACACTTTACACGGATGAGTTTCGCTGAAGAATCTGTTTTTTTTTTTTTTTTGGTGTGGGTATTCGATAGATCTTCAGAGAATCAACTGTTTTTTTTTTTGTGTGGGTATTCGATAGATCTTCAGAGAATCAACGGGGAGTTCTTCGGTGAACGAACAGCTAGGGTTTGGGGACCCCGTTCAAAAGGCGGAAGCAATGGCGTTTCGTAGAGCTTGCGCACGTTTTGGTTTGGGGCTGAATCTTTACCATGAAGATATTGAGTAGTACTTTTGATGTAATGTAATGCAGCGATTTTGTCTGTGTAACTATGATCCTACGTTGCAAGATTTTCTGTTCAGTTGTGCTTCAAAAATAGTAGTAGCAAAGAATGCTTTTTTTGGAGTTGGAAATTATTTTATGTTCAGCGCAAGGGGTTTAAGTTACAAGATCTATAAGCAGAGAATGAACATAATAAGACAATAGCTTAATAACAAGCAAAACCAGGAAGAACTCTCTGAACAAAATTTCCTGGAATAGCTCTGTTGCGTATTATCAGCACTCTGTACCACCGCATTTACGGATGACCTTACGAGTGCTAAGAACATGAAGGCCACGCATATAAGGAAGACGACGATTCCTTTGTTTTCCATGTGTATTTGGTTATTTTGAAGCCTTTCCATCTCCTCTCTGCAACAAAAAAAAAGAAAGGTATATTTGTATTGTAGATGTGGTTGAGCTTTCATTCACCATGTCTCTGTAATAAGAATGAAGCCGCATAACGATTGTTAGCAGAGAGGAGTTACCATACCAACCTGAGAAAGGTCATTTCTTTGATTACGCTGTTCATCTGAATGGCAAAAGTGGATTTCCAAGACCGTAGGTCACTGATCTCCTCATTCTGCAAGAAATATTTATATAGCGTTAGAAAACATATGGGATGAGCCAGCACAAGAGAAAGCTCGTTCAACAGAATTTACTCACCATTTCCTCCCTGCTCTCAGAGATGCTCCGTATATCAGAGACAACATTCTCCATAAGAGCACTTTGGTCTTCAACTTGCTTATTAAGTTCTTTGAAGATGTCACCATACTGAGAGTTTATCTCCTCTAAGTACTGTTCTAGAACAGCTAGGTTCAAATCCAAGGATCTAACCTTTTTCATTAGAATCTTAAGAACACTATCACCTGGCAATCTGTTGACTTGTTGATGACGTAATTCTTCGACTGGGTCCGGCACATCGATGTCCAACCTTCTAGGTTTCCCATTAGAGGATTCGGGTGAGGTGTCAGTCTCTTCAATTAGATCTACGTAAACATCGTTTTCATTGCTTATGCGCTGCGATGACTCGGGCTTTACTGAATCTGATGCTTCTCCAGACACAGAAGGCTTATCCTGAACCGATACCAGGTCTTCAAGCATTTTCTCTACAGCATCAACGCCGTAAACTTCAAGAAAACTAAGTGTGCAGTAGAACTCCGAACCATGATGACTTAGCAAGTTAAGTCTAATGTACCTCGCCCATTTTGGCTCTGGAAGAACAAACCTCTGAGTTTGTTTCACGTTTGCCGCAGAAAAATTTCCAAGTTTGACCCACGATTCAGTGGGATAAATTGAACTTCCGAATAACTCAAAATCCTTCAGATTAGATGAGTGGTGTTCGAAATTGGCCATTTCAATTGTATCGAGAAGGGTTTCTTCAGAAAGTTCTATGACAACGAACTTCTCCTCTGCAGAGCATGGATTTCGCAGGTACTTGTCTTTATCTCTGTTTAGGATGTTAGAAGCACCTTTTGCTTCCTTGTTGTAGGACAAAACCTTTGCTCCCTTTGAAGCAGAAGCATAATTGTACTCCGCGCCTCCTGGCTCTACTCTATGTACAAGACTTCCAGCCTGACCAGACAGAGAACTACTCCTCGAACTTAAGGCTTTGTTTTTGAACTCATCAAGACATACTACCTTACCATTAGGTTTTTCCTTATCGGAATTTGCAGGTGTATTTGATCTGCTTATTGCAGCTTCATGAGAAGGTGAATCAAGATTATTTAGTTCAGCCGACCTAACTAGTGGATCAGAGCTTCTAAGTGTAGTTTCATCTGCATGTTCAGATGGCTCAACAGTGCTATCACCAGATTGGACGCCACTACTCTCTGGCTGATGTCCTTCCACGGATATAACGGAGTTATTAACCATCTCAAGTGGTAGTTTATCTGGTTCCCAAGTCCCATTACCACTTGAATATTCTTCAGGTTTGTCTACAGTTGGGAATAACACAAGAAACTGAGATTAAAAAAAGAAAATAGCATTTAAAAAATGACATTACTTATAAAACAAAATCAAAGAGTGTGGCACTCTCTGGCAACCCAGAATGTTCAAGAAAGCCTTGTTTTTTGACCTCGGCATCATCACATATTAAGGATGTGGAGACAATAATGTTCTAAAAGATAGCAGAAACCAAAAGAAACCACAATCTCTCAAGTGCTCAGTGCACACCATCGAGAAACAATGCTAAACAACACGATGATCGATGAGTGAATGAACAATGAAGACTGACCTTGACCATCACTATGTCCAATCCATATATTCAATAGGAATACAAGGCCCCACACGAGAACTACAAGAGTAATAGAGACCCCGTAAAGGCGACTCTTTCCATAATCTGCCTTCCCCAAAGCTCTTCTTTGTAGAAGAGCCCTGCGTGATCTCTGCATTGCGCATTAATATAACTTGCGGCTGATCATAAGCAAATCCCAAGTGAAAGTTGACCTAATCTGCATAACTTGTTCCTGGGATTTATCAAGGCAAAATAGATCTTAGTAAGGAGCTCCTGATTTGGAACCTCTAATCAATGAATTGTGCAATTAAGAACTACGATGAAGAATAGCAAAAGATGAGCAAATCAAAGCCACCGACCCGCAATTGGAGTAAAAAATCGCAGATTTAACTCAGTACAGACGTAAATAAAACGTAAGAGAAAGAGTACGCCATGGTTTACGGAAAAGGAACACAAGTCCCACCAACATACGAAAAGGACAGGGCTTAGTCAAAGCAACTGCTGCACTGCAAGACGTCTATCGATCGAGCAACGAAAAGAACAAAAAAAAGGACAATTTTGGATAATGGATGAGATCCAGCGAAGAAAAATCAAGGCATCCAACGAATTCAGACCAGCTGATTCAGAAAAACTTTCCGTCTCTTTGAATTGAGACAATCCTTGCTGCTAAAAACCGATCTGCAATCTCACCTTATACCTATCGCTCATGCCACGCCAAGAGACTAGAAGGTTCGCTGCCCCCAATCAAAATCGATCTACAGCTGATTCATATATATATGCGTGCGTGTTTTGTAAAATGTGTTCACATATCATCATCACTCCTTGCAACGTAACGGCTTCGCATATTTAAGTGATATCATAATATATTATTATTGTTTTTCGGCCCCAATACCTTTTATTTATTCAATTTAGCCTCTAATGTGCTGGCGCCCACCCATTGCCCTCCTAATGTAATCGAACTTTATTTCCTTTCCTTTTTCCTTTTCACTTTTTTTTTTGTAAAAAAACTTCATACATTTTTTCCGACTTAATCCTAAGTAAAAAAAACTAGCTTAATGTTTGATTAGTTAAATAAATAAAAGTAAAAAATTAATTTACGTTTAAAATTAAAAAGACAAATTTTTAAACCAAGCACACTGTTAAATAAATTGGACACTCAATAAAAATTAAATTGTAGAAAAAAGGGGGATATTTAAACAAAAGGAAAGCAAAATGTGACATAAAAAAAGGACAAAAAGCAAAAAGAAAAACCAGAATCTATCCCTAACAACCACCCCTCAACTAACAATCAGCCCATCTTTCAGTTTCCCCGCCGAACCAATCAAACGGGTCATCTGTCGGGTCGGGTCGGATACCCCCCACCAAAGTAATCGTAGTTAATAAAATAAATTACGTAATATTCCTATCAAAATGGCGTCGAATGAGCTGAGCCAAGACGTCGACCCAAGTATCGGGCACGCCGGGCAGGCACCAGTGCATGCAGTCTTGGCCCCACACGGCAACCGCGTCCTTCTTTCCCAACCAAACCGCTGGGTGACCGTCGGCTCTATACTCGCTCATACGGGTCAGGTCGAGCGACCCAATTCCCGTCCCTCTAAGGGCTTCTTCGATGATGCTGTTTACAGCTCGAGCCTCTCCGTTCACCCCTTCGTTCCTCGGGTCGAACCATGGGTCAAGCTGTGTGTGGACCCAACATCATCATCAAGAACTGCTATGGTTCTATGAGAGAGAGAGAGAGAGAGAGAGGGAGGGAGAGAGAGAGATTGGACCTGAGATTCTTGAAGGGGTTCATCGAATAAGCAGCTTCCGTTTTGATTCCAATCGCCGCCATGGAAGTGCCTTGGCGACTGTAATCTCCACAGCTTTAGGGTTTTGCCTGGGAATACGCTGTCGATGTGTGCGACCATTTTCCTTAGAACGACTTTGAGCCCATCGTGGATTTCGAGGGGGGGTTGTATGGCCCGCCCGCCCTCGTAGAAGACGAGCGGCGTCTCTTTCGGGAATTTGTCTTCGCCCCACCTACGTTACACAGAATGTTAATTTTCTTGGAATCGAATTACCGTATTAAGGTGGAACTTTTTCGACAGGGGACCGTAATAATAGGACGGGAATTTGTCTTCACCCCACCAACGTTACACATTATGCTAATTTCTTGGATTTCATCTTTTGAGTTGAATTAGTATACAAAGATAGGAACTTTTCGACAGAAGCACTCCATAAGATGAAAAGGGATGGTAATAATAGGACAGGAACTTGTCTTCGCCCCACCTATGTTACATAGTATGTTAGTTTTCTTGTATTTCATCATTGAATCAGATTATTATATGAAGGTGGGAACTTTTCGACGTTTGTCACTACAAACTCCATAGGATGAAAAGGGGACGACGGTAATAATAATAGGACTGACCAGTGGCCCGTGTTGAAGATCAGAACATCGTAGAAATCAGCAATGTGGGCCCAATCGTTGGCTGGGATATCAACGTCTACTCTGTATATTCCTTTGACTTCGTCTTGGCCGGAGAACTCGGGCTGTTTAGCCTGCCACCTTAATCAGTACAAATAGTGAGGAACGTTCTCAGGCGAAGAAAAACTGTAGGCGAAAAATCTGATATACTGATGAGAAAGTAAAGCATTTAGGGCATATAATAGGGACTTTGAGCAGCAGAATCACAGAACTACTCACATCGAACAATGCAGAAACGAAAGCAAAAACAGAGCGAAGAGACAAGTTTCTACAAGTCGAAGAAAGTTCGAAGAATCTTAGCTCATAATCTTGAGTGTTAGTTGCCTTTCATACTGCACATTCTTTCGCATGATCATTACATCAGTGAGAGAAATGAATCATAAAGTTATGTTCTATGCGTGCAATAACTACCAGACTTCACTCTCCCATGGAATCAAACACCAGGCAATATCACCTACTCTTCTCATATCCTAATCAAACTGGGAACAAAATCAAGGGAAGACATCCAAAATCGAATAATCGAAGAAATTCACTCACTCGTATTTGGCCAGCAAAACAGCTCGATGATAAGCCACGGTGACGTTGAACTTTGCGAAGTAAGCTCCCCTCCAAGCTCCTCTCCTCTTCCACTTCCTTGCGCCGCCATCGCCCAACCTCAGCGCACACAAAAAAGCCACCAAAAAGTTCTCGTTCAGCGAATCGCCCACGAACCCAACGTTCTTATCTCTCATCATGTTCAAGAACCCGACCGGGTCGACCCGATCCAACTCGCATCCGTTAGGAACCCACCTCCAATTGCTGATTCGACCCATGTTCTCCCTGTTGTTTCTGATGCAGTTCCACGCGTTTCGGTGGAAGGGGCACGTTTCGTCGTACAATGGCTTTCGGGTCGGGTCGAGTACCCATCGGCCCGTGAAGAGGTTGCACGAGGGTTGGGATGAAATGGGGATCTTGGAGGTTTGCTGCTGAAGCTTTTTCGAGGAGGGTGAAAGGAGGAAGAGAGTGACGTAGAGGAAGAAGAAGAGGCAAATTGGGAGAATCAATCGCTTGATGAGCGTTGGACTGAGTTTAGATGCCATAAAAGCATGTCACCATTGATGTAGAGCTGAGCTACTGCTAAGAAAAATCGATCAGTAATCTCAGCTTAGCTAATCCCTCGTATCGTATCATATCATTGCAGTTTCGCAGCGAAGAGACGCGAGTTCACAGATTCCAATCGCTCCGAGAAAACAACGAAGGTGATTCGGGCTGGGCTTTTTCTTTCTAACCGAGTTCTGAATATGCGAATGGACTGAGAATCATTGTTTAGTAATTCGAACATAGGCTTTATTCAAGATTTTGGGCTGGGCACTCTTGCCATTTTACTTGTCTTGTCTCTGACTCCGTCTTTGTTTAAGCTCGTTATTACACCAACAATCATTTGTCGTAGTTGCAATGCAACACAAAGCAGCTGCCAAATGAAGCCCATAACCTACCTACATTAGATAGATACCCTGCTTATACACATTTCTTCACTGAGCTTAGCGAAGCTCACCAGCAATGGCGTTTGCGTCCTCCGCACATCGATCTCATCCGTTATCGAATAATAACAGCGCCATTAATTGTAATCTGCCGTCCAAATCCAACAAATTTTTATCGAATCCTTGCAAGATCCAACCTTTTTCTCTTATTCAACGCCCTACCGTGCTCAGGTAAGTGGTCATGCTTATTTGAGCTGCATCCTCGCTTTTTCGGAAATTGGGCTCTTCATTATTAGTTAGACTTATTTCACTAGTTTCAAGATATTCGGTTGGTCAGTGACAGTGGTCCTAAAGATTTGGCTCGGCCTTTATTTCAGTTGAATGATGTATCATTTGTCTTGATGACCCTTGTGGTTCAAACCATCAAACTACCTATTTTTTGTTTAAGGGCTGGAATTTTGTCTAAATATTCTTTCTTTTCCCCTTCACGACAGCATTGGGTGTAGTCGATCGCTTAGAAGGAATGTATCATACTCCAACCTCTTTGCTTCAGTCGGTAGTGCAGGTTTCTTGTTTATCATCATTCATATTCGTGTAGAGCTCTATACGGTTTATTTTACAGCTAACAAGGGTTGAAATCGAAAAAAATATCCAGACGTTTTGGTGGATGGAGGCATTGAAAGAGCTCAACTTCCCGAGGGTGACACTTGGGCTATTCACAAGTTTGGGGGTACATGCGTTGGAACTTCTGAGAGAATACAAAACGTCGCGAACATCGTTGTTAAGGACAACTCTGAAAGAAAGTTGGTTGTAGTGTCTGCAATGTCGAAGGTTACAGACATGATGTACGATCTTGTATCCAAGGCGCAGTCGCGCGATGATTCTTACGTAAGTGCCCTCGACGCTGTCTTTGAAAAGCACAAGGCGACAGCGTTCGATCTTCTTGAGGGGGACGATCTTTCCAAGTTTATAAATCGATTGGATGAAGACATTATCAACCTTAAGGCAATGTTGAAGGCTATATATATCGGTAGGCTCACTTCCTATTAGAAAATAGGTGTTAGTAGTGTTTCTCATCAACTGCAAAGTTATGTAACTATGACATATGATTTGGAGAAAGTTATGTGGTAAGAAATTCTTATGCATTGCAGCTGGTCATGCAACGGAGTCTTTTTCTGATTTTGTGGTTGGACACGGTGAATTGTGGTCTTCTCAATTGCTCTCAGCTGTTATAAGAAAGGTTCCTTTTGTTGTCTGAATTTCGTTGTTTCAATAAACTCTGTTTATTCATAATTTTCCCGGGGCTTATTTTCTTATATCTGCTGTAGCTTGGGCAAGAATGTGCTTGCATGGACACTAGAGATGTTCTAGTCGTCAACCCTTCGGGTTCCAATCAAGTTGATCCCGACTATCTCGAATCTAAAAGAAGGCTCGAAAAGTGGTATTCTCAAAATCCATCTGATACGATCGTTGCGACTGGTTTTATCGCAACTACGCCTCAGAATATCCCGACGACCCTCAAAAGGGATGGGAGCGACTTTTCTGCTGCAATAATGGGCGCTTTGTTCAAAGCTCGTCAAGTGACTATTTGGACTGATGTGGACGGCGTGTACAGCGCCGACCCAAGAAAAGGTTCGGTTTTCTTCCGTTTTCTTGGAAGTACGACCGTTTTGTTGGAAGTACGAGCAAGTATTCGAGTTTTTCATTGGTTTTCATATTTCTGTTGCTAATTCAGTTAGTGAGGCTGTTATATTGAAGAAATTATCTTACCAGGAGGCGTGGGAAATGGTATGCCTCTCTTTTATATGATTTTTCAGACGTTAAATTTTAAAAGACTCATCCTTTTTTGGGTATTACCTATCGTTTGTATCTTTGTAGTCTTACTTTGGAGCCAACGTTTTACACCCTCGAACGATTATCCCAGTCATGAAATACGACATACCTATCGTAATAAGGAACATCTTCAACCTCTCAGCGCCTGGAACGATGATCTGCCGACTCGCCGGCCAAGGGACTGAGGACGACCATCGAATGGACTCGCCGGTTAAAGGATTTGCAACGATCGATAATTTAGCCCTCATAAACGTTGAAGGGTTGGTCCCACGTAACTGCATAGAAACTGCTAATGGATTGCCTTCGTTTACCTTTTGTTTGACTTCTTTCTCACTTGCAGAACTGGCATGGCTGGCGTGCCTGGCACTGCAAGCGCCATTTTTGGGGCGGTGAAGGACGTTGGGGCTAACGTTATCATGATATCGCAGGTATCTTTTCTATTTCTGCTTCTTCAGCTGTTTTTTCTGCTTTCTTTCTTGCTTAATCTAATTGTTTTTTTTCTTTCAACATAGGCTAGCAGTGAGCATTCAGTTTGTTTTGCTGTCCCCGAAAAGGAAGTAAAAGCTGTAGCTTCAGCTTTGGAGGCTAGATTTCGTCAGGCCTTGGATGCTGGTCGTCTATCTCAGGTACCATTTATTACTCTAAATTGTCTCCAATTAGTGTTGCAAAGCTTTCTTCGTTCTCAAGTGGATTAATTCGTTGCAGATTGCAGTTGTTCCAAATTGTAGCATTTTGGCAACGGTTGGCCAGAAAATGGCAAGTACTCCTGGAGTTAGTGCTACGCTATTCGACGCACTTGCAAAGGTTTGAAAAAGCTATCGTTTTCTATTCCTAAGTCGCGGATATCATCATCTTAAACTTTGTGTTTCAGGGAATCAGATCATGAAACATAAGGCTTAAATCTTGGCTCACTTTCATTGGAACCCTTCATTTTGACAGGCTAATATAAACGTACGTGCCATAGCTCAAGGCTGCTCTGAGTACAACGTAACAGTCGTCGTCAAGCGAGAAGATTGCATCAAAGCTTTGAGAGCCGTTCATTCAAGATTTTACCTTTCAAGAACGACCATAGCAGTGGGCATTATTGGGCCTGGACTAATCGGTGGCACATTGCTCGATCAGATCCGAGACCAGGTTTGTTATTACAAGTTATAGTACTTATTGAGAATCTCTTGCTTGAATGAATTTCTGCAGCTTTGATTCGTCAGTTTGTTTCTGTGGTCGGTTTTCTTGATTGCACTGTTGAATCATTTCGAAGTCACGGCCTTTCCAATACAACTTGTGAATGTTTCTTCATTTTGATCATCTTCTTTACAGGCAGCAGTTCTCAAGGAAAAGCTGAACATTGATCTGCGTGTGATGGGAATCACTGGATCAAGAAATATGCTCCTCAGCGATCAGTAAGAACATATTTTCGTAAAACGTTAGTACAGTTGTATCATCAGTAGATCAACTCACACGAAGCTATAACCAACACGACTTTTTCTTGGTTTCGCCCCAGTGGAATCGACTTGTCGACATGGAGGGATTTTCTGAGATCAAAAGGGGAGAAAGCAGAAATGGGGAAGTTTGTTCATCACGTGCAAGGAAATCATTTCATCCCAAACACGGTCATAGTTGATTGCACAGCAGATTCTGAGATCGCAAGCCATTATCACGAGTGGTTGCGTCGAGGCATTCATGTCATTACTCCCAATAAGAAGGCCAATTCTGGGCCGCTCGACCAGGCAATTCTCGCACCATACATCTGTACTGCTATACACTGAACACTATTAAATTTCACAGTTCGATTACTTCAATAGCTTCGATTCTCTTTTATCTGCAGTATTTGAAGCTGAGAAGGCTTCAGAGACAGTCATACACTCACTACTTCTATGAGGCAACTGTTGGGGCAGGTTTACCCATCATCACCACCTTGCAAGGCCTCCTCGAAACAGGGGACAAAATTCTGCGCATCGAAGGCATCTTTAGGTTAAGTAATTTGGCCATTCGAAAAAAAAAAAGTCAGTTCGTAAACTCGATCGTTCATTGGCTAATAAACACGTCTGCCTATACAGTGGGACACTAAGCTATATATTCAACAATTTTGTGGGCACAAGTACGTTTAGCGAAGTAGTGAAGGAAGCAAAAGAGGCAGGCTACACCGAGCCCGATCCCAGGGATGACTTATCGGGCACAGATGTGGCTAGAAAGGTCTCGCCTTTTTTTTTTTCGGGCCATATTGATCTATGGTTAAAATACAGTTACTCGAATATTATCTGAGAACCGATTACAAAGTCAGTGTATCATTTGCAGGTGATAATCCTTGCTAGGGAATGTGGGCTGAAGCTAGAATTATCTGATCTCCCTGTACAGAGTCTCGTGCCAGAGCCATTAAAGGCGAGAACTTCAGATATAAACAATCGTTTTGAGGCCAAAAAAGTTAGCTTTCCCTCTATTAAGAGTGTTTTGATGTCCCATTTCAGACTAGTGCATCTGCTGAGGAGTTTATGCAGCTTCTCCCTATATATGATCAAGAATTGGCCAAGCAAAGGCAAGAGGCTGAAGCTACTGGCGAGGTTGAACCCATTTTTAGTGCTCAATATGGAGCAGAGATCGAATTAACAATCAGTTTATAACCACAGCTTATATACGTATGTATGTGTTTGAATTGTCGAAGGTTCTGAGATACGTCGGGGTAGTTGACGTGGCTAATCAGAGAGGAACCGTAGAGCTGCAAAGGTACAAGAAAGAGCATCCATTTGCTCAGCTTTCTGGGTCGGACAACATAATTGCATTTTCGACTCAGAGATACGAAAAGCAGCCGTTGATAGTTCGTGGGCCCGGCGCTGGAGCTGAGGTGACGGCCGGCGGAGTGTTCAGCGACCTTCTTCGCCTTGCTTCGTACTTGGGAGCTCCATCGTAGAAGCATTTTTTAAGCTCCATTTTGACTTGATTTATAGATGGTGAAAGCTGCTATAGCCTGTCTATTGGGCTCGCTTTCACTCTGTTTTTCTCTGTTCTAAGGCAGCTGAGATTACTCTGTTTTCCTCTGCGTGGATCGTTCTCTGAATCTCTGCATATTAGATGCAATGGTGGTGTAGGAATTTTGTCCTCTGTTATAAAATTTCTGGTCCGTAATTTACAGTGTTCTTTTACAGACCACATAAAGGTAAAATTGATGTAGAAAATATTGGAGAGAGAGAGAGAGAGAGAGAGACGTGTAGCAATATGAAGCACCACAAAACACATGATATTGAGAAAATTCTGCATTTTCTACGAGGTTGCGGAGAATCCCTCCTCTAACAAAAGAAGGCTTAGAGCTCGAGAATATTCTGGCAAGCCAACAACAAAAAACTTTAAGGGAAAGCAAGAGTTTTTCCTCATTTTCTTGAGATAGATAGGCCCAGCCAAGATAAATAAAAGATAAAATGCCCTCAGCCATTCCTTTGAGCAGAGCAGCAGCATCAGCTTGCCTGAGCCTCTCTTGTTCATCTTCCTCAATCGCTCCTTCTTCATCTGCTTCTCGGCCGCAAATCAGTTTCTGCTTATTCGGATTGAAGCCCAAGAGGTTCCAATTCTTGAAGCCATGCTCGTCCCTCAGAGAAACGAAGAGGCAGACCATTTCCAAGGTTCCTAATAACGCCCCCAACAGCGCCGGCAGAGCTCTGAACTCCACTCCGAATAACGATGACAACAACAAAAACGACGGCGGCGACGGCGGCGGCGGAGACAGCACTGCTGTTACAGGCACGATATTGGCCGGGCTTTTGCTCGTGGGAGTTGTCGGCGGGTTTGGCGCTGCTGGGTATTTGTATAGAGAGCAGATCAACGCTTTCCTCACTCAGTTCTCTGGCTTCATTGAAGGTGATTTCTCGGCAATGCAACGGTTCTCTTTAGTTGTCTTCCTTTATTGGCTTGCTTGATTTAGCTTTCCGAGAACGTTCATTAGCTGAGCAGTTTGTTCCAAAATCTGGGATCTTCCAAGAGATAAGCTTGAGCTATTTTGACACGCTAGAAATCGTAGAATGGAAGCAAATGTAGGATTTAGACTCGATTTCTTGATCTTCCATGCCCTTACGATTCGTGGGTTCATGGTAATCTCTGCTATTGTTGTCTATCTTTCTTAAAAAATCATCGCTTTGCCATTTTCAGGTTACGGGCCAGCGGGATATGCCCTATTCGTTTTGGTTTACGCTGGATTAGAAGTAAGATTTTAGTCTCTCTTTCTCTCAATCGTATTACACGAACTGCAGCAAACTACATTAATGGAGTTAATTCTCTAGCCATGTACTGTATGTATGTTGCAAGAGATTCCATTGAGAGCTCTTAAAAAGCTCAGTAACTGCATTCGAAGGGGATACGATCTCAGCGTTGCTAATCATCGTCTTCTCTGCAGATACTCGCCATACCCGCCATCCCACTAACTATGTCCGCTGGCCTTCTCTTTGGATCGATCACAGGCACCGTTATAGTCTCTATTAGTGGCACCGTAAGGATGATCAAAGTGTTGCTCTTTCATACGTATGTAAGAGACAGATTTTAACGACTAACTAAATTGTGGGCTTGCTTTCAGCTCGCAGCTAGCGTTGCATTTCTAATCGCAAGGTACTTCGCCCGCGAGAGAATCCTCAAGCTCGTCGAGGGCAACAAGAAATTCCTAGCGATAGACAGAGCCATAGGCGAAAATGGCTTCAAGGTTGTCACCCTTCTTCGCCTCAGCCCATTGCTCCCCTTTTCCCTGGGAAATTACCTCTACGGCCTCACCTCTGTCAAGTTCGTTCCTTACGTTCTTGGAAGGTTAGCGTCTTCTCATCTCTTTTCACCATCTTTTCGTGTAGTTATTACATCTCAACACATTTTGCGTAAACAGTTGGCTAGGCATGCTGCCCGGGTCGTGGGCGTACGTTAGCGCTGGTGCATTTGGTCGAGCGCTGATTGTGAGTTTTTTTCTTTTTCCTTTTTTCTTTACGCCCCATCGAAGATTCTTTTACGTAAGCGATTGATTTAATTCTTATGCGGTATATATAATAATCTGAGCTGAGTTAGGAAGATTCTGAGGTGGGGTTTAGCGGAGGTAACAACGTTCAGCTGTGGACGCTCGGCTTAGGGCTCTTAGTCACAGCTGTGGCTGCGGCCTATGTTACTCGACTAGCTAAGGTACTTATTACACACACACACACACACATGACACTGTAATTTTTCGCTTATACGTCTGTAAAATGCAATAATTGTCGGCTTTTTTGTGTCTAAGGACGCCGTAAAAGACATCGAGAAGTAGGCGGGACCATAGAGTTACGAGATGACACTGATGGTTTCTGTTTCTTTGTTTCTTATTTGAGATGATTTTGTAAGTGATAGATGACATATAAGCCCAGGCAGAAGAGAGTTAGCCATGCATGTAAAATGTTGGGGCCAAATCCTAACTAAACCTTATATGTAATAAAGGAATGCTTTTCTCAGTTTGGTCCTTCATCTTTGAGTATTTGCAATTCAGTCCCTGAATTTTTGAAACTCATCAAATTAGCTCCGATGAAATTCTTGAATTCGATGTTCTTGACTCTCAATCTTGACATTTTCACCTAAAAATCTTCTGTTATACTCACTCCGTCTCAACAGCTTTTATCACATAAGTTGCTGGACACACAAATTTAGGTGGCATTATTATAATAATACAGTACAATGAAAAGGTAAAAAAGTGTAAATTTTAACACGTCTTTTAGGAATATTTAATATTATTATATTGATTGTTTGTGATAGTTTTTTGCTGAATAAGGAAAAGTGATAAAATTATTGGGACGCTCGACAATGGAAAAGTGTAATAAAATTAGTGGGACGGAGGGAGTATATAATTATTTGCTCGAAGTCTCGTCACAGTCAAACTTGGCACGTTAACAAAGCCCAGGCAAAATAATTATTTGAAAATGGAGTTGGTCCAATCTGTTCGGCCCATGGAAGGCCCAATATAGTAATGTGCGGTGAATAAGAGGCGAAATCATCGACATTTTACCAGAAATAAGTAATTGGTTGTCGGGAAAAGAAATACATTTACGCTATTGGATTATTATAATTGAGGAAACCCTAGACGTATCGCCGATGGCAAGCGTGGACGAAAAGACATCGCCGACTCAGTCGACGCCTTCGACCGATGTCGCCGACGAAACTCACAAGAGAAAGCTCCATGAGCTCGAGCTGAACTCCATCCCAGATCCTGAGCCAGGCGACGGTGAGGATCAATTCGAGTCCAAACGACCACGATTTGACATTAATGGGGATGCTACCGAAGAATCTCATGATGCAGGTACTGCTTTTAGTTGTACGCTGTATAGCCTTTCGATTCGTGTTGCATTATTGTTATGATTCAGGCGAATCATCGTTGTGCACTCTCTACACAATCCGTTGTCAGACAGGGACGGAAGCATTGATTGGATATCGTTTGGAACTAAATGTGACTCTGACTTCTTTTGTGTATCTTTTGTTTTGTGGAAACTTCGGATGTTGCTACTAGATTACTAGAAAAATTGATTTGTTTTGATGTAGCAGTGCCTCAGAATGGACACCAAGTGGTGGACAAAGTAGAAGACGAACATCCTAAAGAAGCGCACGAGCACGAGCACGAGCACGAGCACGAGCACGAGCACGAGCAAGAGCAAGACCAAGACCAAGAGCAAGAGCACGTGAAAGAGCAAGAGAATGAGGCTGCAGAGCCTAAACCGGAAGGCACTCATGATAGACAGGAGCAGCTACCCGAGCGTGCTGATGATGTTAATGGGCAATTTTCAAATGTCGAGGAACCTGCTATGCTATCCATTGAAGAACCAGCTTCAACCGAAGATGGTAAACCTGCAATTGGAAGTGCTGATGAACAGGAACATAAACCAGAGGCTCAAGATGAACTTCCTAGAGAGGGTGATGTTCCAGTTCCTTCAGCTGATGAAGGTACTCCATATGGAACACAAAAGCTGTCGCGCAAAATTGAGGTCCCCAATGACAAGGTGAACTCCTCTAACAACTTTCTGGTCCGTAAATGTTGTGATCATCTTTTCTAATAAAGCTACCTTGTTGCAAGAGTAAGTTCTCTCTTAGCTTAGTAGATGGGTTGTGTTCCTTTGAGTCACATCATGAAGAATCACGTGTATTTTTACTTTGATGTAGTCTTAAATCATTTAATTTTGGTAATCATCTCTCAAAATCTCGATGTCCTTAAATTATACAGGTTGGGGTGCTCATTGGAAAGGCAGGGGATACTATCAGGTCCCTACAAGATAATTCGGGTGCCAAAATTCAGATAATGCGGGATGCTGATGCTGATAGGCGGGCTCCAACCAGACCCGTGGAACTGGTTGGGACATTGGAAAGTTTAAACAAGGCTGAGAAGTTAATAAAGGATGTAATTGCTGAGGTTGGGTTCACTTATATCTTTATCCTCTGTATGCTGATACTTTCCATTCATATGCCTTTAATAATGATGTATAATGTTCTAGGCTGATGCTGGAGGTTCTCCTTCACTTATTGCCCGTGGATTCAACACCGTGCAAGCTGCCAATGGTGGAGAACAGCTCGAAATGCCTGTTCCCATGGACAAGGTTTGTTCTTTTCATTCCGGTCATCAGTAAATTTTGACTGAATTTTCATTCTAATGTTTGAAGTGGGGTTCAGATTTAGTATAACGTTTCTTGTTATTGTAGGTCGGTTTAATCATTGGGAAGGGTGGTGAAACAATTAGAAGCTTGCAGACCAGATCTGGTGCACGCATTCAGGTGGTGCATCGTGTTCAGTACATCTTTGTTCCGATTGTATATGGTCGTTAACATCTGTTCGTTTTTTAGTTAATACAACAAAATGGTCCTGAGGGGGAGCAATTAAGGGATAGAATTGTCCGTATCACTGGCAGTAAGAAGCAGATTGAAGTTGCTGTGGATATGGTTAAAGATGTCATGAATCAGGTTTGTTCGGATATGGAATTCTACTTGTTTGTCGTCTTTTGTCTTTCATTGCAGTTATTCAGCGTTCACATTGTTTTTCTATTCTGTTGCGCAAATACCTTGCCAACAAACTATTTCATCATGTACCCTGTTATATTTTCTTAACATGATGAGCTCATTATTGGATCATTGATTATCTATGTTTAATTTTTCGTTCCTAATAGTGGGAGCTCATTTGCATATATATTTCGCTGGACTAATCAGAGTTGTGGTGTTGCATCTTGTATATAAGTTATGATATATCTAAGTGCCTGGTCCTAGTCCTAGCCTGGTAGGATTCAAAGTATTTATTGTTCTGGATAGGGTTTTATTTAAGCTCTTGAACATGGATAAAAATGTTCTGCTTTGTTTTCTCTGCTATATGAGTTGATATGCGTTATTGGTATGATTATCATTAATGAAGTCATTACATGCTATACCTAACATGCCATTTTGAGTTGGCGAAATCTGTTTATGATGACTCAATGGACTGAGAGATGCATTACTGAATGCCGTAGCGTGAATGCCAAGACTGTTGAGTGCTGTTTCGAAGATCTTAGATTCGAGTAGAATATCGGTTGCCATGATTTATTGCCTTGAAGGTGCCAACTTCGAATTGGTTGACTTTAAAAATGCAGATTTGGATTTTCCTTTCACTCCGTGAACCAATAGACATCCGATATTCTCTTGCGACTGCAGAAGAGAGGTAGCAAGCATTGAACCTCAACATTCATGATGTTATTGGTTGGTAAGATTGCTTCAAGACTCAGGGTCTAATGGTAATTCTATTAGTTTGGCGATATGAAATGCCTGATATAATACATCTCAGAAGATTTGGGAATGGTACTTCATCAGAGACATCAACTTCCTGGGCTATGTTAGATTCGCGTAAAAATGGTCAATTGAGCATGTTTTTATTGGAAACTATGATCAGTTTTTGCTATGGCTAGTTTGGCGATAGTTCAGCATCTTCAATTGTTTGAATTCTTCCGAGGCATTACTTATTTTTAATTTGATACTATTTGGAGCTACAATAATTCCTCTTATGTCCTCTATAATCATTTCCGGGAAATCTGTGTCCTCTACAATTCTATTCCTCTGTTGGACGTTGACTAGAGTCATTGCGAATTTCACAAATGCGAACAATTTCTGTGGGTATAACTGATTATTGTGGTGGTATACATGATAGACTCCAAATTAAGGAAAGAGCGATTGCGATGCAAATGAATTGGATGGGGAGAAATATGATTTTCTTATTTGTGAAGTAATATTGGTCGTATTTATTTTGCTTTCCTTGCATTGTATTACTAATTCATGTATTGTGAATGCACTTCTTGCTGTTTTCGAAGCATTATGTTTTTAATAATTTTGTTCTAATTTTTACACATTTTACTTGCTACGAATTTTTACATTCTAGTTCCTACAATTTTATTAGATGAACTAACCGGGCAATGATTGCGTCGCCTATTTGATACATTTTCTCTTTGTGGCATTCAGTTTCTTGTCATTATTAGAAATACTGTCCATTAATTTTTCATGCCCATGTGTGTACAGACTCTAAGGCCATCACCATTGCCCGGCGGATACCATCAACAAGGATTCCGTCCCCGCGGACCAGGCGGTCCACAATGGGGTCCTCGTGGTCCACCACATCATCCTCATTCATCTGGGTATGATTATCCACCAAGAAATCAGGGTCAATACCCTCCACCAGCATACGGTAACTACCCTCCACAACAAGGCCCGAGAAGCCATTTTGGTCCTGGTTGGGAACAAAGGCCTCCACCATCAATGCATGGCCCCTCACCTCAGGTTGGTGCTTTCCCTTTTCCCCCCTTCACTGCCTTGTCTTATTACTCCATTCTTACAGTTAAGTCATTTATCCCCTCCACTCCATTAGGGCAATTACAATTACGGGCGACACCAAGGCCCCCCAGATGCTGGCCATCCACTACCGTATTCACAAATGTATGGTCCTGGCTACAGTCAAGGTGGTAAATACGACCACCACGCCCCTTCACAACACTACGGCCCCGTGCCCATGGGCTCTCAGCCAGCCCCATACCCACAAGGCGGTCCAACCACAGGCTATGGCCAACAACATGATCAATACAACAAGCCACCAGCCTATCCCATGCAGCAACCACCACAGCAGCAGCCATACGGTCAAGCCGCCCCACCACCACAGCAGCCATACGGTCAACCCGTCCCCCAACCACAGCAGCAGCCATACGCTCATCAAACCGTCCCCCAACCACAGCAGCAGCCATACCCATACGCCTCGAACCCACCAATACCACAAACCTATCCTCCATATGGTGTTGGCTCAGCTTCCACCAACGCAGTTTATGGTCAGCCACCGCCAGCCGCGGCCTATCCTCAGGCAACTGCCGCCAGTGGTTATGGTTCGTACCCAGCGACTCAGCCTGGCTATGGAGATCAGACTGCTGCCGCGTATGGGTATCATCAAGGGACGCCTGTCGACCCAACTTATGCTGCTAATGCACAAGCTTCTTCTGCTACTACTGGGCAGGCCGGCGGCTATGCTCAGCAGCCAACGGCTCAGACTCAGCCTACTTACGATCAGAGCAGCGTTTACGGCGGTGCGCCTGCTGCTCCAGCGCCGTACGCGCAGTACGATTCGACTCAACAGACGTAGGGGTGAGAGGTATGTATGCTTGGACTGAGCTATTATTAGCCATTAGCTTTTGATTTCTAGGGTGAGATTGATATTGGCTATGTCCTTATAGTGTTCTGAGACATTTGATAATCCTGCTATTATCATCATGTGTTGAAGATCTTTATGGTGGTTGTTGCCTGCCATATCATCAGATTACTCGTCAGCATTATTACATGCAGTTCCTTTTTCAGCCCAATTATGGATCTACTACACTTGTAGTATTACATTTTAGCCCTTGAGAAAATGTATTGTGTATATAAATCGTGAGATAGATAATAGGCAATAAATCGTGATATTTAATATGGAACGGCATTAGGCGACGTGAACAAGAGAGTTCAAACCAAGGACTAAATTGAAGTAGAAGTACAACATAAAACGGGATAAAACCAAAAATAGTCCCTATTGTTTATTCTATGGAACGAGTTAGTCTCCTATGTTTTTCCGGGATTATAGTAGTTGTAAGTTGCTGATGTTAAAATTGAATCTATTTAGTCCATCCGTTTTTGACCGAAAGTGACACGTGGCAGCATATGATAATTGGTTGTCTTAAAAATATGCTTGGTCAGTCTTAAAAAAATCATTAATTAACATTAAAAAAAGGGAAATTTATTTAATTTTTCAATGAATTTTTAATGTAGAATATTTTTATCCTTTTTTAATTATATTTTAATTATTATTTAATAAAATTTCTCTATAATTTTATTTAAGTTTTCTAATTTATTAATATTTTTCATTTTTTTGAATTGTTTTCCTTTTTATCATGTTAATTTATTATTTTTAAAGATTGGCCAATCATATGTTCATATATGTCACCTTCAGTCAAAGTTAACCGTCAAACTGACGTGAGATTAAATTGGTTCAAATTTAATGTCAAAGACTAAATATGTCCATACTCCATAGGGTAAACATTGAGAACTGTGTGTTTTCTCCACATAAAACTCAACGGAGCGTTGCTTACTATATTTTCTTCTTAGAGCATCTCCAACGGGTACTTTAGTTTTGTGTAAAACACAAAAATAGAGTACGATTCTATTCCAATGGGACTATATTTAACACAAATATTGTGTTGATCAGCAGAGAAACTCCAGATCTAGAGTACGCACAATTTTTAACACAAAAATAGAGTTTCAATTTTTATTTATTATATTTACTTTAATAATACATATTTTATTATATTTAAATATTTGATACACTATTATAATACAAATAAAATTGAAAATAATATAATTGTATTTAATATAATAAAATTAAACTTAAATAATATGCTAATTTTATCATTTATTTAATTTTTAAATATTAATAATTAAAATACATTGACTTTTTAATTTTATATAATAAATTTTAATAAGTCAATTATGATAGTAATATATATGAATTTGATTTTTAGTGTAAAAATAGAGTTAATGGGTTGGAGTGAAAACTAGTGTAGAAAATAAAGTTTATGGGTTGGAGTAAAAGCACTGTAACAACTGTATTATTACCTGTATTTTTATGCGGTGCGTTTGGAGATGCTCTTACGACATAAACTCCAATTATATTCCACCTGGTGTGCGCACGACTGATTGAAGAAATCATTTTAAGTTAATTTTTATTTTATTTATTTGTACATTAGAATTAATTTTCAGCGTGATTTCCATCGAAATGGTGTTCTTATTTTTCTAAATTAATTTAGAAAGGGGATCCCATTGAACTTGCATCTTTTTTATCTAAAAATTACAACGGGACTTACGTTGAAATGGTATTTTTAGTTATTTACTTTTTAAATTAATTTCCAACGGGAGCCCGTGAAATAATATGTTCGTTTTTTTCATTTTATTTCTATCTCAATTGATTACTTTCTTATTTTAATTATAAATTTCAACGGTATGAGTTATATAACCCGTTGGAATTGTATTTTGTATCATTTTGATTTTATTTATAGATTACAACGGGAATACCGTCGAAATCTTAGTTTCTATTTTTATTTTTCTTAAATAAGACATTTCGACCCGAATCCCGTTGAAATGCTAATTTATACGGTATTTCCCGTTGAAAATCAGTATTTGTAATTTTTCCTTATTTTCTAAATTTTATTTATAGATATCGACGGGATATCCGTCGAACCGTAGTTTCTATTTTTTCTCCTCCCTCCGTCCCACTAATTTATCACATTTTTCCATTTCGGGTGTCTCAATAATTTTATCGTCTTCCTTATTTAGCAAAAATTATCACAACAATCAATATAATAATATTAAATATTCTTGAAAGACGTGTTAAGATATACTCCCTATGTTTCATAATACATGTCGTTTTAGATTTTATTTTTGTTTTTAAACACACGTTGTTTTACAGTTTTCAAGATAAAAAATATTGATTATTTCCAGTTTTACCCCTTATATTTAATAGAAATTGTTAAATTAAATTAGATAACATAATTAATTAAGGGTAAAATGGATATTTTACTTTATTTCTTAATATGCGTGTAATATCCTTAACGACATGTATTTTGGAACAGAAGGAGTATATTTTTTTACATTTTCATTGTATTATATTATTATAATAATATCACCTTAATTTGCGTGTCCAGCAACTTATGTGATAAATTTGCCGCGACAGATGGAATATTTATTTGAAATGCCATTGAATGGTGAATACACTGAGAGAGAAAAAGGTCAATATATACAGTAGGGTCGTGTTGACTTTAGTCAGATTAGAGATTAGGGTTTTCTTGCACACATTTGGGCCCACTGTATTTGGGCATGTTGTGGATTAAGGCTGTGTTGTAATGTAATATCAATGAACTTTG
The DNA here is from genome assembly GCA_027422505.1 of Craterostigma plantagineum. Taxonomy (NCBI): domain Eukaryota; kingdom Viridiplantae; phylum Streptophyta; class Magnoliopsida; order Lamiales; family Linderniaceae; genus Craterostigma; species Craterostigma plantagineum. The sequence continues at coordinate 6,440,530 of JAPQWV010000038.1, forward strand.
AGGGGCAAAGCGCAGAAAAACCGTGTAATTTCCTTATTTCTTTTCCATTTTCTTTTTTGCTTTATGTGAGGATATCAGCTGGGCTGGATGGAGGCCGAGAGCTCTCTCTACCTCTCGTGTTCCTAACGCGACGGTTGAGTACGTTCGATTTCAGACTTCGTTTGATTCTGAACTACGCCGAGAAATTCGTTGCGAATTGCTGAAGAACATAGACGATGATATCCAAAGCCTCTAATCTGTCAGCAACGGGTTCCAATTTCATCAGACCGCTATGTATCCGCTGCGCTATATCCATGTATTCTCCCGCACGTAGTCTAGAATTCCCTCGGAAACGGCGCCGTTTTAGGACTCTTGCTTCTTCTTCAGTTGTTCTTCCACTTCTTCCCTTCCCAGCTGAACAGGTAATGTGCGTCGTTTTCTCTTCTCATTTGTGAAAGGGGTCCTTTTTTTTTCATTTTGAATTCAATGGTAGTTTTTATTTCTTACTGTCTGCAGGTTTTAGTTCCATCAGAGGCGAAAACGCTTCATCTATATGAAGCTCGGTATATAGCTTTGCTCGAGGAGGTTGAACTGACATTGTGATGTCTTGTGGCTAGGTTTTCAGTTCACCATGCTATCATTGTTTGTCCTAATTCTTTCCTTTCCTGGATGCAGTCTTTGTATCAGAAGAACAAGATGTTTGTGCACTTTGTGTTAGACCCGATAGATTCTAGCGGCGGTTCATCGTCGTTTGCTGCTAGATATGGTTGCTTGGCGTCCATTGAGAAAGTAAGATTACAGCTCATTTCATAACTTCGTCTCACGGTTGATTCAAGAATTTCTCGAACGATAATTCCATGCTTTAATTCCAGGTCGAACAGCTACAAATCGGTGCATTGGTATCTATACGTGGCGTTGGCCGCGTAAACCTCTTGGAATTCGAACAAGTAAGTCATCACTTCCAGCCATGTTTCCTTAAAGGGACTCTTAATGTCAACGTTCCTATGATGTAATATTGATTGCTCTTCGAAGCAGACGGAGCCTTACTTGATGGGTCAAGTTACACCGCTCCAAGACAACGATGTGTACGGAGCTACGGAGTTAGGTTCCAAAGCTTTGGAACTGAAGGAAGCTCTCCACAGTCTGAATAACTTGGAGATCAAATTGAAGGTTTCCTCTGCTTCAACTTCATTCGATTTTCTTGTGGGGTGATTCTTTGCGGGGATTAGCTGTTTTAATCTGTTTGAAACAATTAGGCTCCTGGGGAATCATTACTGCAGACTCAGACACAAAACTCTCTGTTTTGGGCCGAAAGGGAACTCCTGTCTGATTATTGCATGGCAGACTTCATCCCTACGGTGCCCGAACGCGTTTCTTTTGCAGCGTTCCAACCTATTTCTGGTATCGTTTCTTCTCTCTCTACCTATGTTTGCGCTGTTAGAATCTTCGGTTCTTATCGAGCATTGAACTCCGTTTGTTAGGTGCGAGTAAGTCCGAAATCCTCAAGTTGCAGAGAGAGAAGCTGAAAGCAATGGAGTTGAACGATACTTTACGAAGGCTCGAAACGTCGATGGATATGGTTCAAGAAAGCATTGCTACAGTTGCAGCTAAGCTTGCCATTCAGTCTTTGGAGCTGAGGTGAAAAGAGTGACCTTTGTAAAACTCTTGTACATTGTACATTATTACGAAATTAAGGAGCAAATTGTATTGAACAAATAGAGAAGGGACCAAAGTGAAACGTTTCTATTTGGGTCGTTCTAGTGCTGAGGCCCAATACATATTCTGTTGGGCTGATCCATTAGCTAATAAAGGTAAATATTAATGAAGAAAGAAAATAAAAAGAGCAAATTACGTACGGCAAGCAAGGAACCCTAGGGAAGGAACACGAGGAACAATCAATTCCCCTTGATTTTGGAGATCGATTGAAGCGGCGAGTGGATTCGTTTCATAGAGAAAATGGGTGGAGGAGAGAATAGAGATGAGATGCCTAAGAAATATGATTTGAATGCAAAGTGGGATGCGTGTCTCGATTTGGGCCTTCGCCGATTCGTCTACTCTTCATTCGCTGGTGGTTTCGCCGGGCTTCTTCTCTTCAGTGAGTTTTTCTGCGTATGAAATTCTTGTGGTAGATATTTGAGATCGACGATTTCGGACATTGTTACTTATCTGGTTATTGCACTGCACGCTCTGTTGGATTTTGATCTCTCAGCTAATGTATATGGGTGGAGTAGATATAATCGTTCTTTTCTTCTCACGTTTACTTCTTTGATGCAATGAACTGCAATGAGAAGTTAAAAGTGATGTGAACGGTGGCATAGGAATTGTACTAGAGTAGATTTTTGTTTCTCTTTATTTCTTTACTATGTGCCCAGTATACTGATTTCTTCTTTGTGTTAATCGCTTTATAGGAAGCCCTGTAACACGTTGGGCATCCGTGGCTTTTGGTGCTGGAGTGGGGATTGGTTCTGCATATGCAGAAAGCTCTTATATGTTCGGTGGATCTCCGCGTACATTGACTCACGATGTTGCCGAAGCCTCTCTCTCTACGGTAATAATTTTTTTTTGTAGTTAAAAAATGTACCATTAATAAGACGTGGCGTGCTTCATGTGTTTGGAGTTACCAATCAAATGCAATCAAATGTTAAGTATGGGTTGATTGTATCTGAATGTCATAGTTAAATCTTGGAGGGTTAGGATAACAAGGAATTAACAATGATCTCAATAAAATGGTTTTTGGGTCATTGCCTACGTTGGTTATTTCTCTTCTTTTTCTTTTGTTTGGTCTCGCTGTGACAAAACCTATGCTACCAAACTTGATCCACGATTCTTGGCAATTTCATGTTGAGCATTTAGTAGATGTACGGAATCTCTAGTTTGAAAATTAGGTAGAATCACACATGGTTATACCATAGTCCATAGTATTCCATGGCGCATGGAGAGAGCTTGGCGCCATTTCTCAAAAGCGGTGCAAACACACGTAGTGAAATCTAATATGTGTATATCTGCAGATGTTTTTACCATAAGTTTGGTCAGTTACTAGAAAACTGTTTCGATAACTGTTTTGGTATAGTTTAGGATTGGAAGTTCAGTCAACACCAATAGATATTGGCACTGATTGTTTAGTTTGCGTTGGGTTGGCTCACAGAACGGTAAGGTTGGAGATGAATATGCGTCGTATATATTTTTAACTTTTTTAATCTCAAACACGCGCCGAACTCCGATGTTGCGCATTTCGCCACTTACTACTATGGCTTTGACTATCCATATTGGTCCATGCAGGAGGAGAAAGAATGAGGTCATCATTCCTGGGAATGTTCACTAACTTAAGGACACTTTTTAATCTTTGCAATTCGTCTCTTTTGCCCCCAGAGAGAAGAATGTAATATTTGGATTTTTTAAGTAAATAGCCCTTGAGCTGGTCATCTTTTAAAAAATAGCACCCAAAATCGGACTTTACCTTTGTACCCTTACTAACTCTGCTCTAAAGACTATTTTACCCTTATTTAATGTCAATCAACAACCTCAACAACACTTAACGATAAAATTAATTAAAGGGTTTACATGTTACACTGTAGCGAATATGAAAAGTAAAAAAAAGCAACCACCCACCACTTTCACTTCCAGTAAAAAAAGCAACCACCCACCACTTTCACTTCCAGTAAAAAAAGCAAGCGTGTCTCCCGCCCCTGCACTGCAAATCGTCTCCACTTTCACTTCCAGTAAAAGAACAAGCGTGTGCTCTCCCGCCCCTGCACTGCAAATCGTCGTCTTCTCTGCAAATCGACTCATTCGACAATGGCATTCAACGCGAACGTGGAGGTATGTGTTCTACTCTTCGTCTTCTTCAATTTAACGCGAGAGGGGATCTGGGAACGACCCATCGAACCCTAATTTGGTGCGGACCCGTGCTTGCAAGCGTAGGACAGAGCTTTGGTAGCATAGGACCTGTGCTTGCAAGCATAGGACCCGTGCTTGCAAGCATAGGACCCGTGCTTGCAAGCATAGGACATGGGTCACGCGCGCGCAAGTTCGGGGGACCCGCGCGTTATAAGCAGGGGACCCGCGCGCTATGCTCAGGGGACCCGCGCTTATACGCAGGGGACCCGCTCTTATACGCACGGTTCCCCTGCTTAAACGCTCGGGTCCTCTTACCTTAACGGGCGGGTCCTGTGCCACTGCGCGTGCGCAAGCGGGGGACCCGCGCGTTATAAGAAGGGGACCCGCGCGCTATGCCCAGGAGACCCGCGCTTATACGCAGGGGACCCGCGCTTATACGCACGGTTCCCCTGCTTAAACGCACGGGTCCTCTTATCTTAACGGGCGGGTCCTGTGCCACTGCGCGTGCGCAAGTTCGGGGGACCCGCGCGTTTTATGCAGGGGACCCGCGCGCTATGACCAGGGGACCCGCGCTTATACGCGGGGGACCCTTGCTGGGACCGCGCCGATGCGCAGGGGTCTCATGCGCGTCCGTGCTTGAATCTCAGCATATGCGATGCGGTCCCCTGCGCATCTATGCATAAGGGTTTTCTGTTTTAATTATTTCATACCACGTAATTTAGCTAAAATGTGTTTTACGCATAAATTAGGTTGTGATGCAGAAGCAGTTCGACACAGTGGACGAAGTTCCCCGTTTGAGTGTAAAAATGAGCTCGTTATACGCGGATGCCAGCGAGCTGATAAGACAGTGTCTGAACCACCACGAGTGGGAGATTTTTAGGAACGAGAGTCCGTTCGGCCGCCTTGTTATGGCTGAGCCTGATTTTAACCTCTCGGGACAGTTGGTGTGGTACCTCATGCAGAACCAGACGATGCTGCACAACCGGGAAGAGCTGTGGATGATTTTTGGCGGAAAACCACTCCGATTTTCAAAGTCGGATTATTGCCTAATCACCGGGCTGAAGTTCGCAGCCGAGCTACCGCCGGTAAACGACGGCTCACAATTCACCGCAAGACATTTTGGCAACAGCTCAAAAGTCCGCATGTCGCACGTCAAGCGTGTGTTGGAGCGGTTGTCTGGCGACGAGGACAATGTGGACTTCGAGAAGCTGAAGTTGGCGGACGTGTACTTCGCCACCGCCGTGTTGATGCCTCGACCGTCGAAGAAGGACACCGTCGTCAGTACGACGGTCCTTAGTCTCGTCGATGATCGATTTGCATTCTCCCAGTACCCTTGGGGCACCGTGGCTTTCCGTGAGGTGATACGAAGTGTTAAGGTAAATCTACGGGAGAGGCCACGGGACTGGCTGATCAGTGGGTTCGTACAACCACTTCAGGTGAATTATAACTAAGCTTCTTGCATACCATGTTTTTAGGGACGTTTGTAAGATTTTTTGCGTTATTTGTATTCAGATACTAGCATACGAGTGCATGCCGGGGGTTGCAGACCAGTTTGCGGTTCGCAAGGAAGAAGATTTCACGCCACGCATGCTCAGGTGGGCGACGAAGAATTGGGGTCGCAAAGCATGCCCGACTCTTAGGACGGTCGCAGATGCCGTCAACCGCGATTTTGTACGAGGGTTGTTAGTGCCGTCAGCGGAAGAGTTGGAGGCGGCGTACTTTAGGGACAGCGTTTTCGACGTTGGGGCGGCACACGACATATTCGACCGTGTGACGGGCCTACTCACGCGGGGAGTGGAGGTTAGGTGTTCCCTGTCCACCTCGATCGTGGCGACGACGATCATTTAGCGATCGTACCTGTTGAAGATTTTCCCACACCTGTGGAGGTGGTTGAGGCGGGAGACGTTGGTGCTTCGTCGAGTGCCCGAGGAGTTCGAAGAAGAGGCAAAGCGCCTGTAGATGTTGTTGATCTAAGTGATGAGGATTCTGGCTCAGATAGAAATGAGAAGTGGAGCAAGAAGTACCTCGGGCGATGGGACTTCTCCGGGCGTGAGCTGATTCATGAGCACGATCGCGTGCTCATTGACATGTACCTTCAAGCGGCAAGATTTAGGTAAATGTTTACTTTCGATGTCAATCTCAGTTATCGTACCTAAACACGTAATAATTTTTCTTTTTATGCAGTGATACCGTTTGGTCGTCTGACATGTGCGACGTGGATGCCCAAGGCTTCTACATGCTGCACTTCCATGATATGCTCAAGTCCAATTGTCTTGACGCATATCTAGATTGCTTGAGGCGAATCTATGCGGACAATGACAATTATCCTCGCGTCTTCGTCTTTCCAAGTTACGTGCAAGACGAGCACTTTAGGAAGGCGCATAAGTTGAATAGGAAGGCGAAAGTCGGGGTGGATGATATGGAGAGCTTCGTGAATGGATTGTCGAGAAGCAGTCGGAGCTGGTTGGAGCGTCTCACGGAGGATGAATTGCTACGATGCAAGTACATCATCTCTCCTGTTTGCGCACGGGCCCACTGGGCAGTGCTTATTTTTGACGCGTCAACGCAAACCTTCGTCCTTCACGATTCATTGGGCGCGCATGGTGTGCAGTTCGCCGGGAGAGTGTTCGTAAGTAGCTGAAATCCGTTTGTCTATCATTTTTATTTATTTAGTGACATGTTCGGTATTTGCTATATTTTGCAGGCGGAGTTTCTTTCCGCATATTGGCGTTTCAAGTTCGGCATCGTGACGAAGCCGAAGTTGAATAATAAAATGAATCGCCAGCAGAAGGCTGACAGCTTGGATTGCGGGGTTCATGCGGCGTTGACGGTGGAGACGATTATGGTTGACACGTCCGAGTTTGATGAATATCAACGGCAGATTGATATTTCGGCGTATCGAGCCACTATGGCTGCACGGATATTGCGTGACCCGCATAGCTGTACCCTATAGATTAGTTTGGGGTAGTTTGGAAGTGTTAATTGTAAGTGGCTTTGTAGGTTTAATGGACTTGGTGTAGTTTGTAGGTTTATGGAACTAAAAGTTTTTGATATTATTGAATGAATTGATTCTCTGTATGAAACGAAAGTACGTGATGGGTGATTTGACTTGTTACTGACGAAATTATTTTGACCAAATACTCAGCAATATGCGCGGGTCCCCTGATTTTACGTGCGGGTCCCCTGATTTTACGTGCAGGTCCCATGATTTCAAGTTATGGTCCCTTTAGCACGTATCCCACCATATGACTTGATAAAACTTTTTCCATTGTTGAATAATTGATTCTCTGTATGAAACGAAACGTGATGGGTGATTTGACTTGTTACTGAGGAAAATATTTTGACCAAATAATCAGTAATTGTTCAATTATTGGTACGACTAAAGAGAAACCCTAAATTGGACAGCGACCCGTTCATATACATACCTATACGGGACGCGTCCCATCAGCGCCAACGCAATAAGCACGGGTCCCCTGAGAATGTTTTGGTCCCCTGATTTTACGTGCATTTCCCATGATTTTAAGTTATGGTCCCTTTAGCACGTTACCCACCATATGACTTGATAAACCTTTAAAATAATGCACGACCATTTTTTGGTACAGAAAGCATACATTCCACAGTCGTACGATCACTTTCGGTGATAATCATGACGATCACCAGCATTGTTTTTCAAGTCGATGGTAAGTGGGTAATTCGCGAGGACAATACGTCGAACTGGGTTCCGGATCCAACTTGCCGTTGGCAATCAATCTTGGTCGACGAGGAGTCATGCACGTTAGTGGATCTCACTAACGAGATATTGAATGCATTGTCGTTACGCAACGACAATACCAAACTACGGATAAGCTACATGCCTTGCATAGACTACAATTATGTGCGCCCCATCTATATCGAGAACGATTACGGCTTACGTGCGTACGTTGGAGGTGGTTGCCCACGATCAAGACCACCTCTTCACGTGGAACTTGAATTAGCCATCATTGCGTCACCGCCACATCAATCTCATGATAATGATTTCTCTGGTTTCGACGTCGGCCTTATAGCGCATTGCGATACAAACGCCGAAATCCAACCATTTGAGGGTTTTCCCAGCACATCTTACAACCCTCCTGACCAAAGTAATGAAAGCAGTGGCTATGTAGGCGATTACTCCGGAATCTGCGGCCAAGGATATGATAATGAGAACGAGCAAGTCGGACGGGACGACGAAAATGAGAACGAGGAAGGTGCCTTAATGCATGATGATGATGATGATGATGACGCACATGATGACGATTTTGACGTCGATGTGCACGACGACGCAACTGATGTGGCCGACGATGGTACCTATTCGTTTACGGATGGTTCGACCCTATATGTTGGACAACAATTCATGAGCAAGAAAGAATTGAAGGACGAAATCACTAAAATCGCTGTCGCTGCATGCTTCGAACTCCAAGTGGATAGGTCAAACAAAACCCTGTACGTAGTGAAATGTGCGAAGGAGAACTGCGAATGGCGCATACGAGGTGCACAGGATAAGGACTCCCCCTTTTTCTCAATCCGAAAGTACGTCAACACGCACACGTGCGGCGTGTCTCATCGACGCCGTAGACATCGCCAGGGAAGTTCGTCGCTCGTATCGAGCACGTTGTTGGAAGTCGGGCATCTAACATATAACGTATACGGGCAGCATGTGAACGAGGTGGTCGATTTGGGGCTGCGCACATGCACGTGCATGATGTTTGACATCGATCGTATCCCATGTCCACATGCGGTTGCAGCTTGTGGTTCTGCCCAAGTGCCGGTATATTCATTAGTGCACGATTATTATACCTTGGAGTTCTGGAAACTGGCATACGAAGGTACTATACGCCCGGTAACGGACCGCATTGAAAGTAGTATGGACATGTTGCCGCCTCGTGTTGGTTCACAACGTGGACGACCCAGAAAAATAGGTTTCCTTCGACGGGTGAATTTGGTACGAGATAACGTTGTAATATGTAGTTTTCGTATTCAGAGTGGCTTATACGTCGCCATTTGTGTTATGTTATGTAAGGTTGTGTTAGGCGAGCTTTTGCGTGAATATGGAAGTAGAAAACCCTTATGCACAAATGCGCAGGGGACCGCATCGCATATGCAGAGAATCCCGCACGGACGCGCATGAGACCCCTGCGCATGAATGTGGTCCCCGCCGGGTCCCCTGTCTTCAACGTTTGGGTCCCGTGAAAAAATCGCGCTGGTCCCATGTTCCTTGCGCGCAGGGAGGGGCGCGTTACTCCCATCGGACCCAAACGTTAAAGGGAGGGGACCTGCCGATTAGCACATGGTACCCCAAATCATTAGGGTTGGTCACGTTCGCTTACTAAGTTGGTCCAATAATTGTTCAATTATTGATGAAAAGTGACATGTAGCAGTGCTTCATTTATTGGTGAAGTGACATGTCAGAGCGGTGTCATTATACAAGTCATCAGAGACAGATGACTTGACATTTGATTCCCGATTCAACTTTTTTGTCCCCGGCGAAAATCTAATATTATTAAATTCGTTAATAAGATGTCCACTGCGAAAATCTAATATTATTAATTTCGTTAATAAGATAGTCATTAATAAAAAATTAAAAAATTCGTTAGTATCAATTATATTTTTTATATGAATTATATTTATTTATATGAATTAAAATCGTTAATAAGATAGTCATTATATTTTTTTATTAAATTCGTTAATAAGATAGTCATTATATTTTTTTATATGAATTATATTTATTTATAAGATTAAAATCGTATTTTTTATTCAAGAGGGGGTGTGAATAGTAGCCCCCTTTAGAAAATTACGGTACGAATATGGAAATAGAAAACCCTTATGCACAGATGCGCAGGGGTCCGCATCGCATATGCAGCGAAGCGCGCACGGATTCGCATGAGATCCCGGCGCATCTTTGCGGTTCCCGCCGGGTCCCCTTCCCATAACGTGAAGGTCCCATGACTTCAACGTTTGGGTCCCGTGATAGTAATGCGGGGTCCCATGAGTCTTGCGCGCAGGGAGGGCGCGTTACGAGCATGGGACTCAAACCTTAAAGGCAGGGGACCTTCCGATTACCACACGGTACCCGCACATTAGGGTTAGTGATGTTCGCTTATTGAGTGGGACCAATAATTGCTCAATTATAGGTCAAAACTGACATGTCAGAGCAGTGTCCCTATTTATTCGTCAAAAGTGACATGTCAGAGCAGTGATACTATACAGTATGTACAGGACAGATGACTTGACATTTTATTCCCGATTTGCTTGTAATGTTGTGAAAATCTAATATATTATTAAATTCGTTAATAAGATAAAAATTAATAAAAAATTAAGTGTGCGTAAAAAAAATAAATTTAAATAACCACTCGATTAACAATATCTAACTCCAAGTTTAGAAAAAAGAAAATATATTTTACAACATGTATTCGAGTCGTACGATCATTGACGTGAATCTAGTAAGAGAGCACACCGATAAAACATACTCATGTTTGTGATTTATGTAGGCTGTAACAATCTTATAAAGTGAACGTAATTCTTTTGATTACCTCCATTTTTTTGTTCTGTGCTATTTTATGATGACTTTATATTGTAGTCTACGATAAACAAAGTATAAATACGCTCAATTAATCGCTTACTTCCATGAATTAACATTGCAAAAATCGCACATGAACATAGGGGACCCACATTTTTTGAACAGCGGACCCACTCTTCAAAACTGGGGACCCGCGATGATTGCATAGTCCCCACACTGAGATGTCCGGGTCAGTCGTGGTCCCGTCAAAATTGTCCGCATGTCATTGCCGGGGCCCGACTGGTCCCTTCGAAATGTTGCTTGATTTAAGCAGAAGACCCGCTCGTAAAGGTCACGGGACCTGTGCGTTATGAGCATGGGACCAGCGCTTGTATTCAGGGGACCCGCTAAGGGAGCGTTCATAGATAACACGGAAAACTTAATATGAAAAAAGTTAAGTTATGTCAAATCACTGCCATTCGCGTTATTTTTATGTCAACTCACACATCACTCTCACTGACAAAATCTCCTCTCACAATTTCTAAACCCTAAATTGATATCAAACACACGTAAAGCAGATGACTTCTATCAAACAACTAAAATTAAAATTAAACAGAAAACTAGAAAGATTTCAAATCACTTAAAATTCAGTTCTTTTATTTTTACGTCAAATCACACATCAGTCTCACTGACAAAAAGTTGGAAAACACAGAGAAACTCAATCGTTCACAATTCTAAACCCTAAATTCATATCCACCAAACGATATGCACAAATCAAACAAGTAAAATTAAAACTCAAGGGAGAAATTCAACAACACATGAAATAGTTCGTGAACATCGCAAATTTTAATTAAAATAAAAATGGTATACTAAAAAGAGTCCCAATCATTATTGAAAATAGAAGATGCGAGGTATTTTCTAAACGCCTGCATATGAGTTTGATTGAGGCGGGAGACGTCGTCCTTCTTCATCATAAGCGACATTGCCGCCCGCAACATCGCCACGCCATCTTCTGCCCTGAAAATCATATCGAAAAAGACACTTATTTTTAAACACGACGACAAAGTAATAAAACGCATCATTCATGAAAACTTACTGATTTGTTTCCTGAATTCGCGACACCACCTAGCCGGCCAGCTCTTGCCCTTGTTAGGCATGCGTGTTATCAGTTTCAGTTCCTTGAAAATAGCCGGGATTACGATCCGAAGTTTGTTGATGTCGTCGGCGATAAAGCGCAGCTCGAAGCCAGGAGGCGCATCGGAGTCGTAAATCGTATACTCCTTTCCCCGCACATCAACAACGAACAACACCCATCGGCCTGACGTACGCATGGGGATGGCAACTTTGGTCGCGAGATCCCACGACCTGCATTTCCAATTTTCGTCCTCCCCATTCGCGAACGGGAGCAATTTCTTGAAGCCTTTCCCACACGGCTTTCCGATTAGGTTTAGCACCCCTCGCTCGTCGACGAGCGTCTTAAACGTATGGGGCATGTACGCGACTTTGCTCGCAACCGATTTGCTAAATTTCTGCATGCGTTCGATCCCAGCGAGGCATTCATCGACATGCTGCAATAAAAGCAAACCGGTTTTTAACACATTCAAGTAAGGTGACGAAAGGTATTTGGTAAATTTATATACGTACCATCTCATCGAGTTTAATACCCTCAGTCGCAAGGTTCAGGAGCCATGTAGGGTCGTGTTGTCCTAGGATCCCTTGTACTTTCATGCCGGTAATCTGCAAAGCCGTTTTTAGCTGACTTTCGACTTTTGGCCACAAGTTTTCGACCTTGAACTGGATATGCCGCTCGAACGCCGAAAGCTTTGGAGGTTTGACTGTATTCGTCGAGGGGAAATCGGTGAACGGCGTCGTGGTGTACCAAGATGGCTTCTTCGTCCGCTCAGGGGTCTGTTCTGTCACGACGCCTTTTCCTTTGTCGGTCGCTTGGACAGAAACCGAAGCCTCGGCGTGCGTCTCCAACTGATCAGCGTGGTCCTCTTGAGCCTCTATGTCCGTCACTGCCTCGTGAACCCCGAGACCATAAGCACCCCTCCACGACGATGGGTCGACAACCTCGGGCGGTCTCTCTTCATCGGACCGAGCCGGTGCGACATATTCATCGTAACGTTTTTGCGCCCATTCAGACGGACTGTGACCGTCCCATGCCTCCTGGCTCGGAATATAGCCATCCGGTCCCATGTACGATGTGTTCCTCCATCTCTCATCGTAATCTATACAAGAAATTCGAAAATAACTATAAATTATTTTTCACGTCCTTAAGTATAAAAACTGACCAAGCTCGGGCGGTGTAGCGTGCAATCCACCACCAAACTCGGGCTGTGAAGCGTGCGATCCACTAGCAAACTCGTTTGGATCGACATCTACATCGTAAATAGTAACTGTTGAGTAATCTGCGCAACTAATTAAAAAATTAAGTATAAAAACTGACCAAACTCGGGCGGTGTAGCGTGCAATCCACCACCAAAATCGGGCTGTTCAGCGTGCGATCCACTATCAAACTCGTTTGGATCGACATCTACATCGTAAATAGTAACTGTTGAGTAAACTGCACAACTAATTAAAAAATTAAGAATAAATAAATATCTTACTATAACGAGCTTCGGTAGGCGGAGTGCGAGACCCGTGATAAAATCTGCTCGCCAAACCCTGAACCGAGTTCCCCAACTCCCTGAGGCTGTCGGCCTACGATCGCATTTCCGTCCAATGTTCCTCGTACGCATCCCACCTTCTCTCGTTCGTCGACCACCGTCGACCCTCTTCTTCTTGAAACTGATGCAATTGCGTGCCAAGTTGGTCGAATCGCCAAACAAGTTGGTGAAGTTTTGGTCCATACGACTTTGCCATTCATCGAAGCGTGGACCCGAGGCGAAACCCTGACCACTTGATCGTGGGGTCTCCGGTGTTGCATGAAAGGCGTGCTCGTGCGGATGTTCGGGGTTGCCGTGCGGATGTTCGGGATTTGGCCGTGATGCTGAATTATATCGGTGTCGCGTCGCTGACTGCCCTCGATCTGGGCGATGGTCTCAGGCACCAAATTCTGCCGGCTAGAACCCTCACCGCGACGGCGGTGGCCGCGGGAGCACCTAACCTCCACTCCATGCAGGAGTAGAAAGGTCACACGATCGTATAGGTCGTGTGCCGGCCCAACGTCGAAGACGCTGTCCCTATAGTACGCCGCCTCCAGCTCGTCCGCTGACGGCACTATTAACCCTGCTAGTACATGGAACTTGCTAGCGGCCTCTGCGATGCTCTTCTGTTTCGGGCAATTCTTGCGACCCCAATCCTTCGTCTGCCACCTGCACATGCGTGGCGTGAAATCTTCTTCTTTGCGCAACGCATAGGCCTCTCCAATGCCCGAGATGCACTCATAAGCTAGTATCTGAATATAAATATTAGCAATTACTTATATGTAAAAACAAGGTATGCAAAGAAGCTTAATAATAAATCACCTGAAGTGGCTGAACGAACCCACTTATCAGCCACTCCCGTGGGTTCTCCCGTAGATTTTTCCTCACAGCGCGCATGACCTCCTTGAAAGCCTCGCTGCCCCAAGGATACTCTGAGAAAGCAATCCGGTCTTCAGCGAGGTGAAGGACCCAGGAAGACACGACGGTGTCCTTCTTGGACCTTCGAGGCAGCAACACCGCGGTGGCGAAGTAGACATCCGCCAACTTGAGCTTCTCTTCGTCCACACGTTCCTCGTCGCCAGACATGGCCTCCAACGCCTGCTTGACGTTCGACAGGCGAATTGTTGAACTAGCGCCAAAATGCCTCCTCGTGAATGCTTCCACGCGGTCCACCGCCGGTATCGCGGCTGCGAACTTGAGGCCGGTGATTAGGCAATACTCCGATTTTGAAAATCGAAGTGGTTTTTTGCCAACAACCATCCACAGCTCTTCGCGGGTGTGCAGCGCCGTCTGCCTTTGGATAAGGTACCACAGCAACTGAATCGAGAGGTTAAAGTCCGGCTCGGCCATGACAAGGCGGCCGAACGGACTGTGGGCATAATATACGGCCAACTCCTCATCGTTAAGGCACTGTCTTATCAGCTCGCTGGCCTCGCCGTATAGCGAGGTCACTGTAGGACGACAATCAGGAACTTCTGTGCCCAACTGCGTCTTCATCACAACCTAATTTATACGTAAAACACAGTTTAGCCAATTACTTGGTATATGAATATTGAAAATCGAAAACCCTTATGCACATATGGCCAGGGGACCGCATCGTATATGCTGACAGTCAAGCACGGATGCGACTGAGACCCCTGCGCATGAGCAGGGGACCTGTGCGTATCTTCACGGGATATGTGTCTACTTTCACGGGACCTTTGCGTATATTCACGGGACCCGCCCATAAGATGATGGACTAGGTAAGGGTCCCCTGGATATAAGCACGGGTCCCTTGATTATACGTGCGGGTCCCCTGACCGTAGCGCGCGGGTCCCGTGTTGTTCTTCACAGGCGCAAGGTCACGAGACCCACGCGCTGCGACCAGGGAATCCGCTCGTTATAACCAGGGTACCACGCTTATACGCAGTGGACCCGTGCTCCGCCCATCATTTTATGGGCGGGTCCCGTGAATTCTAAGCACGGTCCTATGCTTATCAGCACGGGTCCGCACCGAATTAGGGTTTGCTGCGTTAAATTGAAGAAGACGCAGAGTAGAGAAAATACCTTCTCGGTGTTCGGGTTGACTGCCATTGTCGATTTACGCTCTAGGACTGGGTTTTACTTGCAGAGAATAGTTGGACTTGCAGAGAAACGATTTGCAGGGCGTTTTGTGTGCAGGAGAAAACGATTGAAGTGAATTGAAAGTTAAAGTGGTGGTTCTGAAATGCTTTTTAACTTTTACTGTTCCATCACGGGTCAGTTACTTGCAGTTAAACCTGAAAACCACCTTTAATGTAATACCCCTTTATGTTGAACTAACCTAATTAAATTAAATTAAATACCATAGCACTATCTATATTTTTTAACGGAACTAAATATTACATTATAAAACATAGTTAATTTAAAATACAGTACTAATTATATTGTCAAGGTCACGTACATCAATAATAATAGGAATAGCATATCTTGATTGATAAAATTATTAAATAATTTATTCTATCCTTCTCGCCCTTGTCCACCAACCGGAGCTTGGTCGACATCCTTCTGCACAGCGTTATTTCGGACAACCTCGATCCAACCTGGGCCTTGGATCACTTCGCTCTCAGCCTCGTCATCGTCGTTTCGGACAGCCTCGGGTGCTTGTCCTTCGATAACTTCGCTCATAACATCGTCGTCGTCGACCTCGAGAGCATCGTCGTCGCCGTTTAGGAATCTGTCGATCTCGGCCACGATCCACGCCCTCCTTTGGGAGAGGTCGACACCGAGGTCGGCCTCCAGACGGCGGCGGACGGCGGCGGCCGTGGTAGTCCAGGGGTCCGAGTGACGGACGATTTCGTGGAGGCGGGCGACGATTTGGGCGTCCGTCACCATTCTTCCTGTTTTGTTTCTGGATTATTTTTTAAAAATGTTATATGCTGTGTGTTTGATAAATCCAAGCCTTATATAGCTTGCAAAACGCCGTAAGAGCTTCCCAAAACCATAACATATAACGCGGGACCAAGCTCTAGTACACGGGACCCAAGCTCTAGTGCGCGGGACCCAAGCTCTTGTGCACGGGACCCAAGCTCTACCGCATGAAGCATGCGCGGGTCCCCTGTGTTTACGCGCAGGTACCCTGCATTTATGCGCGGGTCCCATGATCTAATGGGCCTGCCCTAATGTGCGGGGACAATGCACTGATGCGCGGGGCCCGTGAATTTATGGGCGGGTCCCGTGAATTTATGTGCAGGTCCCGTGATTTACTCGCCGCACTAATGTGCGGGACTCCTGCTTTAATGTGGGGTCCCACGTTGTAACGCGCGGAACGCGCGGGTGGCCTGCTCTGCTTTCAAGCAGGGTCCCCGGATCAACTGGAAGTAAAAACAATGAACATGTTCGGCCTTCCAAACCGGAATTTCCGAAGCTTTGAGAACCCATTAAAAGGGTTTAGGACTGAGAGTTACAGATTTAGATGGTTATATTCAAAATACGACCCGGAAAAATACTTACACTGAAGCGTGAGGTTCGAATCTTTCGTTCGCCGAGGACTTTTCAGTTTCCTTCCACTGTGAAGAAGCGCGATATGAGGTCGGGGAATTTCTTTAAGGACGAGGACGAAGAAGAAGAATAATTCGGTGAGGTGGAGTGGAATGAATGCTTTCTGCTGCAAAATGGACGTGCAGCTTTTAATTCATTTCAGGCGTTGTATTTTATTTTTGTTTTTCTTTTTTTTTAATTAATAATAAGGGATTACGAAAAGATGATTAAGTGTTAATTAAAAAGAGTGCTATTAAAAAGAGTGCTATTCATTCGACCTCTCTAATCACGAAACCTTTTTGTTTTGCTTTTTTTTTTTCGCACTGTTGTTTATATGAGAGATCTCTCTGTTCCCCGTTTTATATAGTTGTTGAGTCAGTCCAAGGTAATAAAAGCGTTATCTCTCTGTTCCCCGTTTTGAATGATTCAGGTAATATTTTGGGAATTGATTAATTAACAAGGATAAGTTTTGGATTTTTTTCTTCTTTTTTGTATTATGTGAAGAAAAAAGAAGGCAACCAAATTACAATTGAATGAAACCTTGGCTTCAAATTTTTTATTAATAGAAAGCGTCCAAGCGCTGCCATAACATTACAATAGGCAGAAAAATTATATACTATTATATTATATATAAAGGGTGTGGGGTGGCTATAAACCGCCACATTTGGTCTGTTATATTTATTTGCAATTTAGTTCATTTTATTTAATTAATATATTAATTTCATGTTACTTTTATATTTTTTATTTATATTTATTGTACTTATACCCCTATACATTATTTTCTATGATATAGTCATAAATTATATTTCATCAATTCGATGTACACGCAAAAAGTGTAGCGGAAAAGTAATAGTATATTTAATGATGTTTCAAATATCTTTTGACTGTTGTTTTTACTCGTTTGATCCAATGCCTCTTAAATTAAATGTCATTAAATTTCCGTTAATTAATTGGATAATAAAGACATTGGAAATTTTAACTAGTACATAAGCACATCCTATGTATGCGCAATATTTAAATATAAATATATTATTTTATGTTTTAATTTTTTATTTATTAAATTATAAATTTAATTTATTTTATTTTTAAATTTTTTATTATGAAATCATAAATTTAATTTTATTACTTTTATTATGTATAAGAAAATTGATTTGAGGATAATTGTAATATTTATCAATATAATGGGTGAATTTGTAATTATTATTGACACAAATTAATTAGATGGTAGTTAGTCTAAGCCTATCCCACTTAATAAATAGAAAGATTAGTTGTAATTATTAGAGAGAAAACCACGTCTTGTCCCATATGGGCATTTTTGGTCCGCGATGTTTTGACTTGCCACATTTAGTCCCTCTAGTTGTCCAATTTAACCATTTTTGGTCCCCCGGTTGGATTAAACGTAAATTGGGACGAAATTTCATCATGAGAATCGCACGTAATGTACTATAATCTTCCAAAACACCATTTATACGTCCAATCATTTTAAAATCCCATAAATTTATCTCATTCATCACATAATCAAGTCATATAAATCGAGACAATAAAATCTAGATTGAGTGATGAAGGAGACAGGTTTTGGGGATTTTAAGATGAACGAACGCATAGACGATGTTTTGAAATATTATAGTACTTTACGTGTGACTATCATGATGAGATTTCATCCCAATTTACGTTTAATCCAATCGGAGGACCAAAATTGGTTCAATTGGACAACTAAAGGGACTAAATGTGACAAGTCGAAACATCGGGGACCAAAAACGCCCGTATGAAAAACATCGGGGACTAAAAGTGGTTTTCTCCCTAATTATTACATCGTGCATGCAACCAAGTTGTAGAAGATGGATAGACGATGATAAAAACAATATCCGCAAAAAGCCCATATTACCAATCTCTGGGCCCAAAATGAGCCCATCAAGAACCAGCTGACGTCAGCTTCTTGAAAGTAAACGTCAAATCATTGTGCAGTTTTCTCCAATCAATAAAAAGTCAAAGACAAACAACCATGACTAGAAAACAAAACAAATTCCAATCCAATTCAAATTCAATTGTCAACAGCACATGTATGATAAAAAATGAAAGTCAACGCAAGTCAAGGAAAGACGAGTCCCTTCCTCGAACCGTTCAGATAAAAGACGTCAACGGTGAAGTAAAAATCGCCATGGTGTTTGAAGAGAAGAAAGTCCATCGATTTCAGTTGATTTTTTCTGCAGAAAGCTTCCCAACACTCACCGAATAATACGCCGTCCTCTCTGACTTCCAGCGCCACGCGCCACCTCTGCCGGCTTGCAGTCGCCTCCAGCGTCGCCATCGCCGGCGGAGGCCCACCGTCCGCCATCATCTTCCCTAAAAACTCCGCCGGAATATTCTGCATAAAGTAGAGAGTTTTGTCAACTTATTATTAAAGAAAAAAACGAAGATGAAAATTATTCAAGATTCAATATATAAGCACGTACCGGCCCCTCAGTTAGGTTTCTTGGATGGATTAACTTGTAGAAAGTTTCTCCAATCATTCCTGAAAAAAAAAAAAGATCGATGAATTAGATTGATTGATTCAAGGAAAAAAAAGAATATTCCAGTGAAGAAATATAGATATATATGTCGAATGGCACTTATCACCATATTTGTCGCTAAATTGCTCTATATCATATTGAGCTTCGACGCCCGCCGGGCGATTAACCTCCATAGCCTTTTTTTTCGAGAGAGACGACGAAAAACCCTAATTGCAAAAAAAGAAGCGCGACGATAGAATGTCAAATGGTCGTAAAACTCTATACGAAAAAAAGTCGTAGGCCGCGGTATTAAATGAAAATCTAAAATAAAAAAGTAATTTTATAACTATCGTCGCTATCCGATCCATTTTGGTATATCGGCCCGAACCGTTGGATTTTCGACGCGTCATCAAAAGTCTAAATGTAAAACGACGTGTCGAATATCCAACGAAGTTGAGCAGTACCCAAAAAAAATGTTAATGATGAAAATGTAGCACATTCCTATAATTAAATGATGAAGATTGTGTATGAATGTTATTTCAAATATTTTTCCACTGTTATTTTTTTATTTTATTTTTTTCTTACATTTTTCAATAGTAGATAATATTTCTAAATTCTATGGGCTGGTTTTTATCCATTGGGCCTTTAGTAAAGCCCATATTGCTAATCTCGACAGTTGTCTTTTTTTCGGCCTAAGCCCATTAATAACTGTTTCTTTGAGAAGTACGATCAAAATAGTAATTGTTCGTCTCCATTCCAATCAATTAATACTGTGTTTGTGTAATTCGCAGAGGTGAAGAAAGGACCTTCATTTACAAATCCCTCGAAGTTTAACTTCGGAGTGAGATCTTGATCTCTTTTTCCCCGAAGATCGATCAGAAATGTCGGAGGAAGACGCTTCTCAGTCCCCACAATCCCCACTCTTCGACGAAATTGGGTCGCACTTTGTCAAACAGTGGTACCATACCTCTAAAGCCCAAGCCTCGAAGCACGAAGGCTCACAAATCGGAACAGGAGCGTCGATGGATTCCGCCGACAAGGAGGAAGAGCCTTCGGAGCTCGACACCTTGAACAGCTCAGGCGGATTCTCGGTCGTGGGATCGGACAAGTTGTCGCTACTGTATCCGACGGTTAATTTGCACGGGCATGATGTTGGGGTTGTGCAGGCGAATCGCCCCGTGCCCAGCGGCTGTTTTTTGTATTACTTTGAGATTACTGTTAAGAATGCCGGCGCCAAAGGGCAGATTGCGATAGGGTTTACCACGTCAGCGTTTAGATTGAGGAGGCAGCCCGGGTAATGAAGAATGAATTCTTTTCCCCTTTGGCTTTTCTTTTTTCTTTTGTGTCACTGATGGTTTCTTTGATAAATCTATGTGATATAAGGTAGTGATTCCTTACAATTAGTATTTCCTTGATTTTTATTGCACGATTTAGTTGTATGGGTATGTTGAATTTGTTGTGTAACTCATGGAGGAGATGGGATATAGTTAGCTCTTCTATACGTAGAACATCACGGCATTGTTTTTGGTTAGCTCTTGTACATTGAATTGCTACCATTGAGACTGGGGAACTATAAGATTTTGAAGTTAAAGACACGCCACATTAAGTATTACGGTTTACTTTTACCTAATTTATACCGATGTCGCTTGAAACTCTTGATGAAGCCTTATTCGGTAGATGTAATTGAGTTTGAACTTGAAGTTGATACTGTGTATTTCATTTGACAGCTGGGAACCAAAGAGCTATGGTTATCATGGCGATGATGGATTTCTTTATCACGGAGTGGGAAAAGGAGAGACATTTGGCCCAACGTTTACGACTGGTGATACAGTTGGGGGTGGTATTATTCATTCGACTAGAGAAATCTTCTTCACGTAAGCTATCTTATATTCTGATTGCGCATTTATGCCATATACCTTTTGGCTTATTCCCGTCTCTTTAATAGGAAGAATGGAGTTGTAGTGGGCACTGTATCAAATGTGGACCTCGAGGGTAAAACATATCCAACAGTTGCTGTCCATAGCCAGAATGAAGAGTATGTCTCATGATGAATTATTTTCTAAGTTACTTCCTTGAAATTCTACGATTGTGTTTGTCCTCTAATTCATGTGCATATTAATATTTGTGTATCTCTACCCTATCTCGTCTTATCATGACAGGGTGACTGTTAACTTCGGAAAAGGTCGATTTGTTTTTGACATCGATGTGAGTTAATACATTTATTGGTTGTTCATTGCAATCTGTGGTTATTTCTACTTGCCTCATTTGGTTAATTACATTTACTTATCAGGCATATGAAGCAGAACAAAGAGCTAAGCAACAGGCCAAAATTGACAGTATCTCAATCCCGGAGCATGTCAGTTATGTGTGAGTGGGGATTTTTTTTTTTGAGAAATGTCAAGTAATCTTTTTGACATGTGATACATAAGGATGTTATCAAGTTTCTGCGATGGGATGATGGTATACAAACAATTGTCATTTGAAAACGTTCCATACAAAGTGTGCAGTGTGTTCTGTCGTTATGAGGCAATCACATTGTAACTGCATATCTTATTGGATATCTCGATCTTCGATTGATTTTGCCTCATAAATTGCTTCGATGCCTTGCCTCCACAGGATAGTTCGGACCTATTTGCAACAATATGGATACCTGGAGACTCTTAAACTGTTTAAAGTGGATGGGGAATCCAATCTTCCTCCAGTTTCTGAAAATTGTTTGGATGACGAAGATTACAAATATGAACTGAATCAGAGGATGGCTGTTCGCCAGGTTTGTAGATAGACATGATTGTCTCAGTTTACTATTCTTCCTTATCTACTTGTATTTTGCCATCGCTGAATTTGCCATCTTTGCACAGTATTTTTTACGAACACGCTTCTCCTTATGTCTGTAGTTAATACAGAAAGGTCATATCGATGATGCTTTCACAAAGCTTAAAGAATTGTATCCTCAGATTCTACTGGTGAGTTATCTAAAAAGTTGCTTTGCTCCAAGGTTGTGAATTACTTAAGCAGCTGAAATTTCTAACATCCTTATTGCGCCTGTTTATCTTGTGTGCTATTTTCGATGAGATTTTATTCGTTCCCTGTCTTGATTATGCACATGGCTTCTGCAGCAAGAGAAATCAACCATATGCTTTTTGCTACACTGTCAGAAATTTATCGAGCTTGTCCGGGTAATCATTTTTCTTTTCCAAGCCAACTTCCATTCTTATGTGGAATACGCACAATATAGTCGAAACTCTCCTCAACATTAGAAAAAGCAAAAGTTTTTTCGGTGGTTACGTTTATATACTCCCCTACAGATTGGAGAGCTTGGGGAAGCCATACAGCATGGCCGTAGAGAATTCGTGAAGTTCGAGGGATGGGAGGGCTGCGATGCTCTTATCAAGGTATCGCACAATATAGATAGTGTGAAACGTCGATAAAAGGCTATGTATTCATTATCAAATTCATTTTTCCCGTTATGACATTATAGGACTGTGCGACCCTTTTGGCTTACGAAGAACCGACGAAATCGGCAGTTGGATATCTCCTTTGCGACTCCCAGCGAGAATTGGTGGCCGACGCAGTCAACGCCGCCGTACTATCGACGAACCCTAAAGCCAAAGGCTCGAGATTTTGCACGCAATCCCTCCTTGAGATTCTAATACGACAGATCAGCGCATGCAGCGAAGAGAAGATAAGCTTAGAGGGTGGAAGGGGCGAATCTTTCGAGCTGAGCTCAATCCTCAGGAGCGCTCGAAAAGTCTAAGGCCTCGAACCGTTCTAGGTAGGTAGGCCTTGTATAGCGTATAGGTTCGGTTTCTATAGCTATTTTGTCCTTGTCGACTATTTTCGCCATTTTGCTGGGATTTTCAGCTGCTGCTGTTGCGACTTATCTCGACTTTTATCCTCACTCGTTAATTTTCAGGGGAGTTGGATTATACCAAATGGACGTACGTAATAAGATAAAACCTTGTAATAACACAAGGGGCATACTTTTCAGATAAATATGATGAAGAAAATGTTATGAAGAAAATGTTAAGAATATGATAAATAAGCACAAGACAAACGCCACTTAAGTACAACATGCAATAAAGTTACAAGAAAACTAGACAGACATACAACACAAAATATCAATCACATTGGCAAAGCACATTTCTTCTGAGAGTGCCCCAGCATATGGCACCTACCACACTGCACAATCCTCTTGGGCCTTTTCAAGCTCTCCATCCTCAGAACCTTCTTCTTGGGTCGACCCGGCGGCCTACGGGTCTTGGGCGGGCGGATCGTCAAACCGCCCATTCCAACGTCCTGCTGACCCAATTCCTTCCACTCGCTCTTGTCCGAAATGGGATATATCATCTGAGAATACGTCTCCCTATAGCTGTGCGACGTAAAGCAATGCTCGGCGAACAAATGACTGTTTTGCCCGCAAGAGATCAAAGCAGCCGCCCCATGGGCGCAGGGCAAACCGTAAAGCTGCCACCTTCGGCATGAGCATACACGGCTCCTTATGTCGACTATGCTCGTCCTTTCGCTGGAAACAATCTCGAATTCCACTTCGTTCGCCCTAAGAACCTTGTAGCAGCGTGCGTCCGAAATGGCCTCAGATATCCTCTTCTCCGCCGAAGGTACTAAGATCGAAGTGAGCCTCATACCTACGCTTCGCCTTTCTTCGAACCATGAGGAAATTTGGAGGCGAATGTGCTCCATCATTTGGACTATGGGCAGTTCGTGGCATTCGAGCGCCCAGTTGTAGAGGAGTTCGGTGACTGCTAACGTGAAATGACCGTAACGTACCCCTTCGAAGTAGGCCACTGCCCATAGCTGTGGGTTGAAGTGGTGGAGCCACGGAAGGACGTCGGGGGAAATCTGTACCATGTCCGAGATCTTGGCTTCGAATTCAGCCGTCGTAAGGGCGTAGACTGCGTTCCAAAATATGTTGACCAGCTTCGAGTTCTTGAAAGTGTCCCGAAAGTTTTCGCTGACGTGGCGGAGGCAGAAGCCGTGGAAGGCCGAAGGGAAGTGCGTCTCGACGGCTTCGACCATGGCCGGCGTTCTCTCCGAGAGGATCGTGAAGCGAGGCATGGAATCCGTGTTTACGCCCAACAGCTTTCGAAGCTCAGACATGAACCACATCCAATTCTCGTCGCTCTCCACGTCGACGACCGCCATCGCGAGCGGAAACAACGAGTCGTCGGCGTCGACTGCAGCGGCGCAGAACAACGAGCCCAAATACTTCCCTTTTAGGTTAACCCTATCGAGCTCGAGGAGAGGCCTGCAAGCGTTTACGAACCCGTAAATTGCAGCTCGATAAGATACGAACAGCCTCTGAAACGAATTGTCGTGCCCGTTCGCAACTACGCAGGCCACACTGCCTGGGTTCGTACTCTTTATCTGCTCACAGTACGAAGGGAGGAGCTTAAAGCCTTCTTCGTAGGTCCCATGTAGAGCAGCCATGCTACGCTCCTTCCCACGCCACGCCTGCATATAAGATACAGCGACTCCATGCTGATCTTTGATGTCTTGGAGTATTTCCTTGGGCTTGTACCGAGGGTTGTCCCTTACACGAGCTTCTACCGAACGTGCAACCCAGCCCACTGAAGCCTGCTGATGGTGGAGATTTTGGACGCCTTCGCAAGTGTGGTCGGCGTTGAGCGTTCTTACGGTGAATGTCGGGACGCCTGGGCATTTCGCCACGTGGATGCGCCATGGACAGCCTTCTTTGGAGCACTTTGCAATGAACCTGCTCCTATCTGACTTCACTATGCGAATCTCGAAATGGAGGGCGATTGCTATGTCTTTCAGCGTCCTTCTACACGTGTCTACGTCTGGGAATTCTTGACCGATCGACAAAGTATAGCTCGCCAAGGAAGCGTCCGAATTAATGCTTGGTATTGGCGTCAGAGAGTTCGAATCAGCGTGGCTCGAAAATGCAATGCTTTCGATATCGTGAGGCGGTGGTGCAATGCTGTGGTCGGCCATCTGCGTCATTGATTTCTTTCAATAATGGTAAAATCGAGGGACGGCATTCGTTAATTGCTTCTTTTTCGACATGTCCCGCCAACTGTCGAACCGAACAAACGCGAAATTCTTCCAATGGGGATACGAAAAATCCAATCTTTCAACTATTTTGCGAATCCAGCCGCCAAAATACTCCACTAACTCCAAGAAACTATCAGCAACAATGGAAAAGAAGAAAGAAACTAAATGAAAGCTCTACGGTCGCCAACACAACGTTAAATTCGCAAGCGTCGAGTTACAGCTCAAATGAGCAGCAGAATTTCGGTTCCGCACCAACTCAAAGGGAAAAACAAGAGACTTGGAGAGTATCGTATATCGCAAAAAAGAAAAATTAGATTTTGCGAGCTCAGCTCGGTAATACATTTATTTACCTGGGGATTTTTTCTTGATAACCTACTTCAGCAGCCAAGCTATTATAATCAAGAGATCTACAAACGTCGGACTGGAGACAGAGACGTAAAATCCAATGGCAGTAAGGGCAAATTTCAGGGCAGGTGAGTGATCGTTGCCCTAATTTAAAGTAGATATTTTTATCAATTTGTTCCCCTGTACTGTACTTGTGCTGAAATCGTGGCTGTGAGCGACGAGTTTGTGACCAGTAATTACTTAATCTTAATTAATTAAATTCAGCCTAAATTAGTACTACTATTTCTGATCATATGACCATAACCAAGAAATCGATTCCCAAATAGAAACCCTAAACATAATCTGGGTAGACTCAATTCGATGGCAAGAGCAACCTCCTCGAGACAATCGATCCCAACCCTCTCCGGCGCCGAACCCACGGCCACCACCACCGTGACAATTATAGCTGGGTCGTCCTCCGATCAACCTCAACCGCAGATCAGTGAATCGCTTATTTTGAAGCTCAAGCGTCCCAAGAAGAGGGTGTCGTGGAAAGAAGGGACCGTGGACAACGAGTTCATGAACAAGAGGAGTTCGAAGAAGTGTTGCATTTTTCACAAAGAGAAGCCCTTTGATGAGGATGATTCTGATTGCGAGGAAGAACACGGTCATGATGATGGCAGGGGGAAGGGTAAGGATGATGATCATCATGGAGGAGATGGGAATTGTTGCCATGGAGGGTAATTAGTTTGTCTTTGAGCTCATGATGTAGATTATCGGGTCTCCTTCGATCGAAATGATTGATGATTGTTTCTTCTGCAAGAATATAGTTAACATTTGTCGAGGAACGAGCCTATCGATGTATTAAAACGTTCTCTTTCTCTCTTTAAGCCTTCTCTTCTTGTCATCGTTGAGCCCCACTCCATTGTTCTGGGTTATTTTTTTTTATCATAGATCATTAAGGTAAGTTGGTGGTGTGATTTGTTCAAGAATCTCGAAACAGAGAAGTAGAAAAGGATATGAATAGATGTAACTTCGTAAAGGATTGATCTTTATGTTGTTGAAGTGGACATGAATTCAAACGCTGTTTAACACGAAGTTGGTTGGCAGCAATTCAATGTACGATAAAGACGACGCCTTTACACCTTAATATGATGTGAGAGATGTTGAAGCACAGCATTGCACAAAGCGTATTTGTGTTGTTTCCCATTTGACGAGCAACGCTGCGATAGTGTCTTATGCTATAGAACAGCTTTGCTTTTTTTGATCGGTCAATTTCATCAGTTGATGAACACGATTTATCCACAGCGCAAGCATTTGCTATTCATACTGCCAAAATTCTGTTTTCGTCACTTCAAAACAGTTCAGACTCTCCAAAACGATGGACCTATCGCTGATTTCTTCGACCACCTTCTCCAGCGCTGCATTAACTCGGACCAATTCTACAGTCTCGAGCAACCGCTCAGACAGGTACACGCCCAAATCATATTCACGTCATCACTCTCCTCATTCTTGTCAGCGAGGCTCGTCGCTGCTTACGCAAAGCTCACCCTTTTGGCCGATGCACGCAAGGTGTTCGATACTTCGCCCGAAGACTGCTTTCTTACCAACCTCTTTTGGAATTCGATGCTGCGCGGCTATGTTTCTTGTTCCCTGCATGAAAATGCCATTGAGTTGTATGGAAGAATGAGGGAGTTTGCAATTCACCCCGATGGTTTCGGTTTCCCATTGATCTTAAGAGCGTGTGCGACGATGGGCGACGTTAGACTGTGCGGGCTTGTACACTCCCATGCTGTGCAGATGGGATTTTCAAACAATTTGCATGTCTGTCATGAATTGATTGGAATGTACGCCGAGATTGGTCAGATGGACACTGCATCAAGGATGTTCGATAATATGCCAAGCAAGACTCGTATTTCCTGGAATATTTTGATTGCAGGCCACACGAAGAATTTGAACTGCGACGCCTCGTTCGAGTTGTTCTGTAAGATGCAAAACGAGGGTTGCGTCCCAAACTCTGTGACGTGGACTTCGTTGATTTCAAGCTATGCTAGGTGCGGACTAAACGATAGGACATGGGAGTTTTACGTTATAATGAGAGGGAAATGTGTCGATATTACAGCTGAGTCGATTGCTGTCGTTCTATCAATCTGTACTGAAGAGGTTGTTAAAGGTGAGATCATCCACGCACACGTAATAACAGCTGGTTTTGAGAAGTATGTGTTCGTCAGAAATGCTCTCTTGACCATGTTTGGGAAGAATGGACATTCAGAAAAAGCGGAGTTTTTATTTTCTGAACTCGAATCGAAGAGCATTGTGAGCTGGAATGCATTAATCTCAGCCTACGCTCAGTCGGGATTATGCGATGAGGCCTTCAGTCTGTTTCTGAAGCTGGAAAACTCTGAAGAAAATTCGATAGTAAAGCCTAATGTGGTTACATGGACAGCCCTTGTTAATGGATTCGCTGCTAACGAACGTCACACCGAGACATTGGAGCTTTTTCGGCAGATGCAGTTTGCTCGAGTCAAGGCCAACAGCGTTACGCTATCCACTGTGTTGACGGCCTGCGCAGAGCTATCAGCACTACGACTTGGCCAAGAAATGCACGCCCATACGATTAGAAACTCAAGAAAAAACGAAATCTTGGTAACAAATGGCTTACTGAACATGTACATGAAATCTGGCAATCTCAAGATAGCTGGAGCTATCTTCAGAGGCATGGATTGCCGCGATATAACTTCATGGAACATAATGATCGCTGGATATGGTATGCACGGTTTCGGCAACATGGCTTTGAATATTTTCCACGAAATGGTGAAGCTTCAGCTGAGGCCAGACGAGGTTACCTTCGTTGCTGTTCTTTCAGCTTGTAGCCACTCGGGCCTTGTAGCTCAAGGTAGAAAGCTCTTTAACTTAATGGTTGATAATTTCGAAATCGAGCGTAGAATAGAGCACTATGCTTGTATGGTCGATCTCTTGGGAAGGGCGGGATTATTGACAGAAGCTACCGAAGTGCTGAAAGCTATGCCCATGAAACCAAATGCGCCTGTATGGGGAGCACTGCTCAATTCTTGTCGAATGCATGGCGATAAAGAAATAGCAGATGAAACTGCTGTTAAGGTTTTCGAACTTGGCAATTTTATTACCACAGGAAGCTACATGCTGATGTCTGATTTGTACGCAGCTAGCGGGAAATGGGACGAATCTGCAAGAATTCGGTTATCTGCGAAGACAAAGGGCTTGAAGAAAACCCCAGGACAAAGCTGGACTGAGATCGACAAGAAGTGGATATCGTTTTGTGCTGGGAATGATTCGAACGGCTTGGAGATTGAGAAGCTTCATGGGCTGATTAAGGATTCGTATTTCGATATTGATGAACATTCATTCGAGGGAATCTTTTAGTGTGCCGATTCAAACATCATCATCATAAAAAAAAAAAGAGATCAAACATCTAAGTACTGCAGAGAATTAGTGCAATGAATGACTGCAATGGAGGATCCATCTCTAACGTTGTAATCAGACAAGGGCTTATCATCATCATCGACCTCCATTAGCTGGGAACGATGGTAAAGGAGAATGTTGCTATCAACGCAAGTCCTTTCCCCGACGATCTTCATAAGATCCTTCACTTTGTCTGTTGGTTTCATCTCGACGTAAAACTTGGCAGTTGCAGAGGTAATCTCCAGCTTCATCTTTTATGGTTTAACTTATATGCTCTGTATATACAGTCTTATATATGTGAAAAAAATAATGCTCATGCATGTTCTGTGATGAAATAATATTGCATGACTTCAGCTCATGCAATGCTTGTTGCCAAGTTTCATGTTAGAAGAATGATATTTTGAATATGGCAAGGATCACAAGTTGTAAAGTTTTTATGTTTTTTTTTTCGGGCAAAAGCCTAAAATAGTCCTCAATGTTTACCCTCTGAACCAATTTAGTCCCCGATGTTCTGCGGGGACCAATTTAGTCCCCGATGTTATTGAAATGAACCAAATTGGTCACTTCCGTCAGTCCGACGTCAATTTAGACGGAAATGCTATTTGCGACGGAATTAGTGACGGATATTCCGTCGCTAAATGAAAAAAATAAAAAAAAAATGTTAACTTAAGCATTAAAATTGAGAAAACAAAATCCAATAAAAGGGAAAAAATTCAAAAAAAGAGTAAAAAATAAAAAAAAAAACAAGAGAATATTACTAATAAATTAAATAAAATATAAATAATATAAAAATAAAAAAAAACTAAAATTAAATGAGAAATGCATAATTAAACATAACTGTACTACAGAAATTTCCAGAATAGAATAGCAGCAGGGATTGAGGGACAAGAAATAGTCATTATCAGTCCAACGTTTGCATCGTAAGAGGACAAGGAAATCGAGTTTAATCGCATCGATGGAGAAACAAGGATCGAGCTCAGGTGAGCTGATATGCATAGGGAGGCTCGAAATTGAGAAGCCTAAACCTGTTGGTTTTCTATGCGGTTCGTTACCAGTGACAATGGACGGCACGCTTCGTGGGTTTTCTTCTGCGGCGATCGTTCCTTCTCAGCATTCGTGAGTTATTATTACTATTATTATTATTATTATTTTTTTTTTTTAATTTGATGCTGTGAAAAAAGTTACCTTGGTTACATGATTTTTTCTGGCGATGAATGTTTTGGATTTCATTCGTATGGTGGTCATGGTTTTCTCGTGTGTTTGGTGTGGTTTTTTTTTTTTTTGCTCAATCAATCGGATTAGATATTTTGCCTTAGAAGATCGCTTCTTCAGGCGTTGATTGTGGAAAGGTTGGGGTTCCGTCAGTTATAGGATGTGGAGATGTTTACATGTTAGTCTTTCTGATTTCTTGGTTGAATTTGAAAATGGCTTGATATATAGTTTATTAAGTTGAAGGATATGATTTTTTTGGTACATGATTTGAGAAACAAATTACTTGCTGTGAACTTTTATTTCGGTAGCAGGTTAATTTGCCAACATCAATACGTATCGAATTTCCTGAACATGCTTCAATTACGTATGCTTTCTTTATAATGTAATCTGGTTTCACTGCATATTCATATATGACTTTTGTGATTAATATGCTGTCCTCTTATTGGGTTAGAGCTCCAAGGTATCGGATGATTCCCACAGAAACTGATCTGAGCGCCCTTCCTTTGCTACCGAGTATTCCAGAAAAAATAATACCGATCGGGGCCACATCAACTAACGCAAACAGAGGTGTGCATTAATCTTCTCGTAAAATCAATTACATACGAGATCCATCAATGCATATTCCAATTGCTTTTCTATTCGGCAACCTCGAATTTTCTATCGATTGTGAAATACGCTTTTATCTCTGTAATTGGTGAGGAAAAAGAATCCTTAACTCATATAGTCTTATTATGGTTATTGATATGCTGTCAGGTTCATCATGGAAAGATGAGCCCATCAAGTCAAGTCTTGCGAGGAAAGGCGAAACCCTTGCTGTGTCTGGTTTGGTAGAGTATGAAGATGAGATTGACGTGATTGCCCCTGCTGATGTTTTAAAACAAATATTTAAGATACCTTACTCCAAGGCTAGAGTTTCGGTTGCTGTTCACCGTGTTGGGCGGACTCTTGTCCTCAATAGCGGGTATAATCTCATTAATACATAATACTGAGTTTTGATTTCTGAATGCTGTTTTTTATCATTTTGTTATTTGACAGACCTGACGTTGAAGAGGGAGAAAGACTCATCCAAAGGCAGAACCGTCAGCCGAAATGTGTTGATCAGTCATTATTTTTGAATTTTGCCATGCACTCGGTGAGGATGGAGGCTTGTGATTGCCCTCCAGCTCACAAAAATCCATCAGATGAGCAGTCCAAAACATCTTCTGGTGAGCAGTACAGATCAAATGAAGGACCCTCGGATCACCCCGTGCAACGACCTGGGCTTGATGGTCACCTTGATGACAATTCCCAAGAAGATGAGCATGCATATCATCATGAATATCCCCAGAGTGAACATAAAAAATTGTCCCTGCGGAAGAAAAAGAAGAAGGGCAATAAGGCTCGTGAGGCTCTCAAGGTCTCAGAAGTTAAGGAAAAGCCTAAGTGCCCTGTGCAGGAATCTGAGAAATGTAAAAAAGTTGGCGATGATGGATTTTTGAGGATTTTGCTTTGGCAGTTTCACAATTTCCGTATGCTTCTGGGTAGTGATTTACTTATCTTCAGCAATGAAAAATATATTGCAGTGAGTTTGCATTTGTGGGATGTGTCGAGGAAGGTATGTATCTGTGTTTTCTTATTTTATCAATTTTATTGGTTTGTGTGGGAACCATTCTCCAGTTTCTCCGATTGATTTCATATATCACAGGTCACTCCGATGGCGTGGCTCGATGCATGGCTGGACAATTTTATTGCCAGTGTTCCGGAGTTGGCCATATGCTATCATCAGGAAGGTGTCGTTCAAGGTTATGAGCTCTTGAAGACAGATGATATTTTTCTGTTGAAAGGCGTATCTGACGAGGGGATTCCAGCTTTTCATCCTCATATAGTCCAACAAAATGGTCTTTCTGTCTTGAGGTTCCTTGAGGATAACTGTAAACAAGACCCTGGTGCTTATTGGGTATGCAAAATGCATGTTTTGTATGCTCTACAGATACGTACATATATCAACTGTGTTGTTGCATTGTTATTGCAGCTTTATAAAAGTGCTGGAGAAGATGTTGTCCAACTGTTTGATCTTTCAGTCATTCCTAAGAATGAAAATGCTGGGTGTGATGATGCCAGTTCTGGCTCTTTGCAATCATACGTCTACAGGGGAAGAAGTGATTCCATGCTCTCCTTGGGGACTCTACTGTACAGGATTGCACATCGTCTTTCACTTTCTATGGTATGTAGTGTAGTATGTTATGTTTGTTACTATACTATTTGCTTATTCAATTGGGCCACTCATACATGATGCCATTTTAATGCAGTCTGCTGATAAGAAGGCAAGATGTATTCAGTTCTTCGAGCAATGTCTCAGTTTCCTGGACGAGCCCGACCATCTTGTATGTTATTTTTCCTCTGATTTGTAGGAAAAGCTATTCTTGTGTATTTTAACTATTAATCGTTTATGTTAAACATGAACACATTGTGAACTTGTGATTCCGGTGAATAGGTGGTGCGGGCTCTTGCCCATGAACAGTTTGCCAGGCTCCTCCTAACACATGAGAAGGAGCTAGAACTAGCATTTGTGTCTCTTCCAGTGGAGTCCAAAGTTACCATCGCCGAAGCTGAAGAAGAGACCTTTGAGTTTATGCCAGGGTTGTCTGAACCAAGTGTACAATATCGGCATCTTACTTCAGTTGAAAAACCTGAAAAAACTGAAACGCAGAAAAACTTAGGACCAGAAGAATCTCATGATGGGACTGCAACGCATCAGAGCATTCCTCTACCCAAAATGCCAGAACCATATGACGCTGTGGAGGCAGAGAATTCATCAAATGTTGACGGCAGCTACGCATCACTC
Source organism: Craterostigma plantagineum (assembly GCA_027422505.1). Lineage (NCBI taxonomy): Eukaryota > Viridiplantae > Streptophyta > Magnoliopsida > Lamiales > Linderniaceae > Craterostigma > Craterostigma plantagineum. The sequence continues at coordinate 6,473,326 of JAPQWV010000038.1, forward strand.
TCTAATCTTCAGAAAAATTCAGACCATGTGGTGCAGGATGTTTCTAATTCACTTTCCCCTAAGCTAGCTGCAGTACATCATGTTTCTCAAGCTATCAAGTCTCTTAGATGGACTAGGCAACTGCAAACCACACGACCGGACCTTCATCATGACGATGATGTAGAAGATGATCAAACTTCGAAGGTGGATTTCTCTGTGTGTGCTTGTGGAGACCCTGACTGCATTGAGGTTTGCGACATCAGAGAGTGGCTCCCAACGTCGAAAATAGATGAAAAACTGTGGAAGCTTGTCCTTTTACTTGGAGAATCTTATTTGGCCCTTGCTCAGGCATATAAGGACGAGGGACAGCTATATCAAGCCCTAAAAGTTGTAGAACTGTCATGCTTGCTCTATGGGTCAATGCCTCAAGACACAACTTTCATTTCTTCAATGGTCTGTTGCTCGTTAACGGAAACTAACGATAGTGTTCAGAAAGCAAAATCTTCGACGGGCAGCAATATGTTTGCTGATAATGGTTTGTTATCTCCCCATGTCCTTTTCTGGTTCAAGGCTTGGGCTTTGGTAGGGGATGTATACAGTGAGTTCTACTTGCGGAAGGGTCAAGTCATCGTGAAGCAAAAAGAGATTAAAGATTGTGATAAAGGGCTGAGAATGTCATCTCAAGTGTTGGAGGAGGTTGTGAGGCTAAAGGAAAAGATGGGAAAATTTAATCAGAATTGCCGTTCATGCTCATTAATAAATTGCAGCTGTAGGAGTGACAGGGTCAGCAGTGGCAACAGTGCCAGCAGCAGTAACACAGATGTGAAGAAATGGACTCGTGACAGAAAACAACGCAGAAAATTACATGGAAAAATTAACCACATTTCACCTTTGCCAGAGTATAATGATGAGCACATGAAGCATCGTGGTGATCCTCAAGATAAACCACGAACCATTTCAATTGCTATGCAGGAAATGGACTTAGCTTCTGCCGACATTGAAAGAGCTGAGTGTTCTGAAGAGGCCAATGATACTGACTGTAGAGAAGGGACTCCTCCAGGAGATATTTCTGAAGAAAAACCTGCTAAGAAAAGTGGGGGCATATTTAAATATTTGAGGTGTTCTATTTCAAGTGATGCCGAGTGTGCTCTCACCGTTGCTGTGAGCTGTTATGAAGAAGCCCAAAAAGCCATTGAGGGATCCTTTCCGAGCGCAACAGAAGTAGAATCAGTTCTGAAAAAGAAGGGTTGGGCGTGCAATGAGCTAGGAAGGTACAGATTGGGCATGAAAGATTTGGCCAAAGCTGAGAAGGCCTTTTCCAAGGCAATTGATGCATTTAGACAAATAAAGGATCACACAAATGTCATCTTGATCAACTGTAATCTGGGTCATGGAAGGCGGGCCTTAGCCGAAGAGATTGTACCAAAGATCGGAAGCCTCAAGGCGCATCCCATGCTCCAGAGCACGTTTGTTCAGGCACTTAACACTGCAAAAATGCAATATAGTGAAGCCCTCAGATACTACGGAGCCGCAAAAGCAGAGTTGATCAGTATGGTCATCGTAGAAACTGGTTCTCAGTCCAGCGATTTAAAGAATGAAGTTCTTACACAATTCGCACATACCTATCTAAAACTTGGTATGTTGCTGGCAAGAGAAGACACTACTTGTGAGGTCTATGGAAATGTCCTGTTTGAAGGTGCCCATAGCCTTGGCACTACTCAGCCTCATACTGACCAGATAAAGCGTGAAATATCGGCCAACGATGCAATCCGCGAGGCATTGGCTGTTTATGAGTCACTAGGTGAGTTGCGCAAACAAGAGGCTGCATTTGCTTATTATCAGCTTGCTTGCTACCAACGAGATTGTTGCTTGAGATACTTGACATCTGATCAAAAGAAAACCAATGTGACTAAAGGTGACAACTCTCTGAATCAAAAGGTGAAGCAATATGGTTCACTTGCTGACAGGAACTGGCAAAAGTCAAGCGATTTCTATGGACCAGAGACGCACCCTGAGATGTTTTTAACTATCCTCGTCGATCAATCCGATTTGCTATGCAAGCTCTCAAGTTACCTTCACTCTAGCGCGGTATGTTTTCCTTTCTGTATCAATCAAATCACTTGGGCGGAGATAATTCAACTGTCTTTTAGGTTACCTGAATTTTCAGTCGAGATTCTTATATGGGGTGTTTGTAATTTAGATGCTCGAATCAGCATTCACTCGCCTGCTCGACGCACGCCATGCATCTCAAAGCATATCGAAGCATTGCGGTGAAAAGGCTGATATCTGTGCTATATTTTGGAGTCAGCTGCAAATGGTATTGAAGAACATGTTGACTCAGGTACGCAGTTCGAAAGCCAACAAAAACTCGGCAGATGCTAAGAAGTACTCCGAGCTTTACAAGATTTCCCTCAAGTCCACAGAGTTCAATCAGTTGCATACTATGCACAGCTTGTGGGTTGCGTGATTCTTTCACGACAGGTTAGTCTAAAACACACACACACTCGCACATTATGAACCTATGGATTGAGTGTTTTGGTATGACTTTTTTTTTTCGAAACCCATCTTGGATTATATAGTGCACATTAAAGACATCCAACTCTATTGCATTACATCGTAGTACTGTCCTCTTTCAAGTGCTACAGCTACAGTATTATATAACCATCCATCTCTAAGGTCGACGAGCATATGTGAATGAAGCCAACATAACATAATATAGTGTTGGTCGATTCGAAGCAGTGTAAAACCTGGGGTGAATTCTTCACGTTCCAGCTGAACTGCGGCGAAAGGCGATGAACATATGTGCAGAGCTCTATTCGTATACTCGTTTCTTCTTCAATAATGTCGGAACTAAGAGGAGGGAGCCGATGAAGAAAAGCAAGGCCAAAGTCTTGAAATCGTAGAGATCTTTCACCGACTTGAGTTCGCCAAGAGTTAGCCCGGCCTATAAAAGTCGAAACTCATCAGTAGAGAAACACTTGCGACGATTAATGACGCAGAAAAAGGGAATGATGTTTCTTACTCGGACGGTAATAAGAGCGGCTGGGATGAGTCCAATGACCGTCGCCGTGAAGAAGATATGGAATGGAATGTCGACAATTGGCGAAGCTAAGTTGATGAAAAGGTTTGGCAGTGTTGGTGTGACTCTTAAGAACAGCATGTAATTGAGCAGCTTCTCCTTCCTCTTTGCTATCTATGGCTCATTACATAGATCAACTTCTTACAAATCAGAGAGAGAGAGAGAGAGAGAGAGAGAGAGATTTATTACAGAAACGAAAAAGGGTACCTGAGCTTGAAAGAATCTAAGCTTTTCCGGCCATAGCCAGCCAACGATGGGTCGCCCTATAAGCTTCGAAAGGAAGTAGCAAGACGATGCGCCGGCGGTGGCATTAAACACGACCAAGAAAAGGCCTCTTATTACGCCGAAAAGTGCTCCAGCCAATAGCGACATGAATATCGTCCCAGGGATCATAAATGTTTGCATGAATATATAAGTCGAACAGTAACCTAAGATGAACTTTGCTGGGTAATCTTGTGCATAGTTTGCAAGATGATCTCTGAAAAAGAGCACAAATTCAACTCAAAATCCACGAAGATGCATCTTCATCTAAGTCGGTTCTACGCTGCAACAGTTTCATTCTTGAAAAAATCAAATCTTTAAGCGAAAGCAGAGATGAAGAAGACAAATTACTTGAGCAATCGAAGATCAGCTAATGTCCGCGGAAGCTCGAGCATTTCGTACTCAGCTGAAGGCATCGTTAGATAAATACAAGACAAACCAGCCGAGAATACGAGAAATACCAACAATGCCCCAACAATTTCCCAGCGAGAGAGTGGAAATCTATCGGCCTTATATCTCTTCGCCGCCGCCGGAGAATCATCGCCGGCAGCGATGATAATCGTCTTCTCTTCGTCTATAGCCTCCACCGCAATGCCACGTGGCGCCGCCATGGAGGCCGCCGGCCTAGACAATGAACACAGCAAATTGTTGGGTAGAGACGAACAACGCACGATCTTATTATCCTTCATGGTGGAAACAATCGCAAGAATGAAGAGAGGAAAACGGTGAGGGATCTAAAGGAGGAAACTCTTTCGAGATTCGGGTCATTGGAGAGTTACTAAATCAAATCAAATCTGAGAATTTCAGCTGGAAAAATTGGTTCTTTCGATCAGATTTCGAGGTGGGATCGGCCAAGAATTCGTGGGATTGAACAATCATTCGCATATGCGTTCTATAAAAAGCAATGCAAATTGCATATGAAAAGCATACATACACACACACGCACGCACACGCCTGTAATAAATAAGAGAGGAACGAGGAAGGAAAGAATCTATTGTGTCGTCATTCGAACTCGTTCTTTGACTTGTTAATTCAAGTAAAATCAACAACCCACATTCAATGCTACCGATCAAGCTTTGCAAAGCCACTGGAAAAACAAGAACGCCAAACACTCTTTTATTACACTCGAAACACATGGAACACAACTGTTTATTACACGCAAACCATAACTCAAGTTCATTGAGCATTGTAATGATGATTGATTTATTGTTTGATCGAATTTTCATTTGTGATTGTGTGGCTGGAGTTGAACAGGGAGGCCATGAACAGGCGTAGGAGAAGCGTGGAAGACAATCTTCTCATTAGGGACAGCCTTTCTAAGCCTATACCTTCTAACCACGTTGTGCATGAAGACCAAAACCTCGAGCCTTGCGTACTCTTTCCCAGGGCACATCCTCGGGCCCCCGCCGAAGGGCACGAACGTGTAAGGAGCGGGCCCGCTTCCCTCGAACCTCGACGGGTCGAACTTTTCTGGCTCGGGGAAGTACTTTGGATTCTTGTGGGACGAATGAACTGTCCAAAACGTCTGCAGAAAATAAAACATGAAGTTCCTTGTCAGAATTAGGTATGTGTTATACTTAGTCATATGACATGCTTGGAATGATTAAGGAATTGATTACCTTCCACCCTTTAGGAATCGTAAAACCAGCGAACGTAAACTCAGTCGTGCTTTCCCTAAAGGCTCCTTGGGCTGGAGGCATAAGCCTCAGAGATTCACGAGCAACGTTCCATGAATACTTCATCTTCTCGATATCTTCCCACCTAAGTAAATCGTCGGGACCTTTCGAATTTGCAATCTCCATTTGTTCTGTCAAAAAATATATTATGGTAATAAACTAACAGCTAAAACGGTTCATATCAAGAAAGGGAAAACGCCATTACTATACCTTTGAAGACCTCGTCGTAGATATGAGGAAGCTCGGCGAGATAATTCATTACAGAAGACACAGCAGAGCTAGTCGTTTCGAAGCTCGCGACCAACAAACCAATGATGTTGTTCGAAATCTCTTTTTCGCTCAGAAGTTGACCGTCTTCGTCTTTCACTAGCAGCATTTTCGACAAAAGGTCGTTTCCTAGGGCTTCTTTATTCTCTATCAACTCTCTCCTCCTCTCCTTAATGATCCTCATGAGCTCTTCTCTCACCAATTTCCCACCTTTAATCGCACGGTTATATGCCGTTCCTGGAAAATCTATGGGCGTCGAAAACATCCCATTAGTTACGAGCGTAAAAGGATCTGATAACTTCTTCACATTTTCGTCCTCGACCAAGCCCAGAAAAAGCCTACATGCGAGGTCGAACGTGTACTTTTTGGACAAGGGGAAAACCCTAACGACCGAATTAGGGTTCCATTCGCTGTCCAAATGCTTGTGGGCGAGCTCGTCCATTACGGGTATGTACTGCTTTAACGCCTCGGGCTTGAGAATTTCGTGGTGGAAGCTGCGCTTTAGCGCCGATATTTCTTTCAAGTTGCTTTCTACGTATTCGGGAAATAGAAGCGCTTTCTTCATGGATTTGGGCCACCAAGACGTTAGGAGTTTGCTTTCGTTTACGAACAAAAATTTGTTGCCTTGGGCGCCGCAGAAGATGGCCATCCTCTCGCCTAATAGGGAGGTTTGGAAAACGTCGGGCGAGTGTTTTTCCATGCGATCTTCTACGAATTTTTGCGGGCCCGAGAATACGAATTCCATGTTTTCGCCGACGAAGGGCCATCCCTTTGAGCCCGGGGGAAGGTTTTTTTTCGAATATTTTTCGGGTTTGTTTTTGGGTTGGAATTTAATTATGAAGTAGATTGAGATTGGAAGTAAAACGAGGGGGATAATGTAATATGGTAAGTAGGCATCCATATTTGTTTTGTTTTGAGGTTGTAAGAAGCTGTGTGAGTTTCCGAGATTTATGTTGAGGTTTATATAGAACTGAAGAAGGTTTCTTCTATGGTTCCATTTCATGTAATAAGACGAAGTTTAGTATATGGGGCGTGATGAGTTATGACGAAGATTAAAGAAATATTATGTAATGGTTGATTGAATGAAACCATAGAAAGAGTATAATGTGTCGAGACAAATCGTGGTATATGCGTATGTATGTGTTTTTAATTATTCTCTGGCTTGTCTCAAGAGGGATCATTAGTTGATAATATGTTATGTTAGACCAACTTTCCAGCAAAAATAACAAAAAACACTCCAACCAATACCCATTCTTATACCTAAAATGAGAATAATGTCATTTTCTCTCTCTTCGAAACCAAAAAATGCATTTCACTGTTCATTTATCCCGTCTACAACCAAGAAATTCATTATCAAACCCAAACTCATTCTCAAATGCAAAATGCAGTAATTATTCTCCAACCATTAAACTCATTCTCATACTCAAAGGATCTTTTAAGAATATTTTCTTACACATAAACTTTTGTAAATTTTCAATATTATTCACATATTTTATAACTTCATATATTAGATCATAATATTAACTAGAATACATATTTGATGTAATATATAATAAAATTCGTTGTAAAATAACTAAATAAATATCAAAGGAATTTCAATCCAATATTCAAAATAACAAATACAAAAAGGACATTAAAAGGATAAATATAGCCAAACGTAAAAAAGCACAAATGAACAAAAAATAAATAAATCTAATTAAAAAGAGGACATGGAATGTAGTTTCACAAAACAACGCATAATGAAACTCAAAAATGCATTTTTGCGTCATAATGAAGAGAGAGAAAATGAAAATCCATTTTGAGTTTACTTTTGCAGTACGGCTGGGATAATTTTTATTACATTTTTTGAATTTTGAAGTATCGTTGGAGATGGTCTTACTCAAAAGTTTCAAAGTCTTACAAATGCACCCACATAAATTTAAAATTTATATTCTCATACCTAAATGCTTTATTTAATATTTAAATTTCCAATGTCCATAGACCTTTGAGCTTAATGGCCATTTACTTTACCATTGGTTTCTTTTAATGGCTTAATGATGGTTTAGTTTGTGTTGGCTTAGTTGATTATTTATTTAAATTCACATTGTTCGTTGACTTTTGTTTCACGTAATTTATCAATCCCTAGGCTTAATCATTGTATAAGTAGTTTTATCAATTACTCGATTTTAAAATAATATTTTTGTGGAATTCGTAAAATTGTAAAATATTTTGGTAATATTGAAAATTTGTAACAGTTGGCGTGGAAGAGAATATTCTAAGAATATTCTTTTGAGTTTGAGTTTAATGATTGAGGTATAATTATTGTTTGATGTGATATTTACTGTATTTTGGGTTTCAAATTGCGTTTTCGATTGGAGATGGCCCGAGGTACTGTACATAGTAGATAGTACGATGTTTATTATATGAATATTGAAGAGAAAGTCTATCGCTGCTGATGATACATATGACGATCCAATAATTTCAAAATTCTTATTATATTGGGCCGTATATGCGTATCAACACCTATATATTAGCCGGACCGACCCGGCCCGGCCCGTTACCGTACGAATGAAAGATATGCCAGATATATTGTCCTTAGCTAGGCGTTTACACGAGTGAGATGTTTTATAATTTACTTTATACCGATTGGATTATATTGTTGATTATATATATATATATAATATATATATGCTTATATTTAATCAGACGTCCTGCTGGTGTCTATCATATTTTCTATTTAGGGTGATGGTGGATTTGCATCTTTGTCAACATATAAATAGTTCATTTTTCATTTAAAAACTTTTTCATTAATAAACGACGCAGCATATCGAGCGCGAAATATCTTACATATTATATATATATATATATATATATTATATATACACATCAAATTGCTTTTTATTGAATAACTGACATAATTCTTATATAGAAACTTCTTCATTCAATCAAGCATATTATCATATCTCAACAACCACGTGTTATCTCCTAAGCCTCGGAACGAAATATGACAAAAAGAAAAAGCAAAGGATGATAATGACAGCCTCGCATTCATCTAAACAACAAATGAGGTAGCATGCTAGAAGATTAGTTTTCTTAATTTATCAAGACAACTATAACAACATGAAATCGTCTTTTTATCCACAATTAATATATTACAATTCTTGCTTAGCTGTGGCTGAAGGTGACATTCTTGAAAAGGCACCCCCTAGATATAAAAGATATAGAAAATTAAATAAACGGACAATAATGGGAAGCAATCATTTATCCCAAGATGAGAGGTTGCTTATATGGGACGTGGGATGCTACAAAAATAAAAATAAAATAAAATATATGGTTTAGAAATTCATGAAGTGGCTAATTCGGACCACTCTTCACTAAAAAATCTTGCAGGGAGGCCATTCAATGGAACTGGGAATGGACCATATTCAATCCCACTTTCTGATCCCACCAACTCGTACCTGCACAATTATTGGGACAAGAATTATTATTTTATTAAGTTACGTATATATTAAATATATTTTAAAGAGTCAAATATCACGAACCACTTATTAACAGATGATCTTTCATGAATGTGATCGATCCTACGAATGGATCTTTTGCGTGCTACTCTACTACAATGATTGATGATCGCAATGCGTAACTATTCTCTACGTAATTACTTTTTTTATTTATTTAAATACACAATATTTATTTTTAAAAAAGAAAAAGAAAATATGCTTACCTATATTGAGAGGTTAAGTGGTGAACCAAGACGAGAATTTCTAGCTTTGCAAGCTCATTTCCAGGGCATGCGTGTGATCCACTTCCGAATGGCATGAAAGTATTAGGTTTTATTGCATTCTACGTATGTAAAAGTAAACAATCACAAAAAGAGTAGTATATTTTTCAATAATATATTTAAAATAAATATATATTTTCTTACCTCAAATCTTGTGGGATCGAATGTCTGAGGATCCTTGAAGAATTCTGGATTGTGATGAATGGTCCTGAACAAAGGCATAACTTTCCATCCCTTCGGAATATGATATCCTAAAATACACACACACACACAACACACATACACGTATAAATACTTGCATACAGAAAAGTTCAAGGAATTGTTTTCTTCTTCCCATGAAGAAATATACTTTTTAACAAACCTTTGTACTCTATATCTGTAGTTGCTTCTCGGAATGTGAACGAAATAATGCTTGACATCCTTAAACTCTCCAAAATCACCTGCTGGCAAAGCACATAATTAGAACATAAACTTCTAAAATGCCCATGCAAGCGCACGTTGCACAAAAGCCACCTTGTGTGTGAGCGGCATTTTATTCCTAGTTTGATCCCATGTCAAAGTCTTCGTCCCACGACCGTTCCACTCATAGATTCTCTTCTGCTTAACCTTAACAGCTTCTAGAAGCTTAGGGTTGTCGTGAAGGTACTTAACTGTCCACGACAAGGCACTCGCCGTAGTGTCTTGAGCTGCGAAAAGCACTCCAATTATGTTGTCGGCAATCTGCTCCTCGCTTAGCGTTTGACCCCTTTCGTCTCTATAACTAATGAGACTGCTAATGAGATTCTTCTTGTCTTCGTCATTGATTGATAAATCCTTAATCCTTACTTTTCTTTCTCGGGTAATTTCGTTTAGTATCTCGCTTAATCTTCTCCTAGCTTTCTTCGCATTTCGATATCGAGTTCCTGGCATGTTCGTAGGGAATGAATTGTAACCTTTTTCTACAATCGCATAGTTTTTCTTCAATTCTTGCTTGTAATGTGGCTCCAATTTGCCAAAGATGGCTAGTATGCCTACTTCAAATGAGAGCTGAGGAATAACATAAATTATAAGCGTTAGCAGCTATACATACATAAAGCTACCCTACAAATTGTTCGAATCCACTAAATTAAGCGCCATCAAAATCTAGGGTTTCATGACACGCCATATGTACTTCTATCACCTCAAGCCAATGAGAATGCAGATATGATGAGTTACTATATACCTTTTTCATCTCATTGTAAGTGTTGATGACTTGTCCCCCACGAGCCCACGATTTCAGTGAGGACAAAGTCAACGCTTCTATATCAGCCATGAGCTTGCGAACCGACTCGGGGTAAAACGAGCCATGGACGAGCTTTCGAAGGAGCTTATGATACTCTCCTTGGTGAAAAAACAAAGCCCAAGGGCCTATTAGGTTCTCCTTGCTCTTAGGGTACGTTGGCTTGAAAAGATGAGCCTTCGATATGAGCACGAACTTAGCAGCTTCTGGGCTAGCCAGCATCACACAAGGCGAACCCAGTATGTGGCTCTTGAATATCTCTCCATACCTATAAAACTCGAAGCATAAATATTTAGGACAATAAATATACATAGGCAGAAACTTGGGACGAGGCAAAGATCGCACCTTTTATGCCTTGTGGATAGGAATATATTCGGATCTTGAGAATAGAGTTGAAGGGTTTCTCCGATGTAAGGCCAACCCATTGCGCCTGGTGGAAGATTAACTTGATCACCGTTTCCTTTATTTCGACGAGTAACATATCTGACTATTATTATTGCAAGAACAAGGACAAGGACAAGAATAACAGGGATGTTAAACAAGATTGCAACTAGATTGTCCATCTCTCTCTCTCTCTCTCTCTCTCTCTCTCTCTCTCTCTCTCTCTCTCTCTCTCTTTTTCCTCCTATAGCTCACGAATTTGATGGATGGATGTATGTGTGAAGAAAGCTCGTACGTGTAGGTAGAGGGCAGCAAATGAATGAATCATTGGTGCGTGTTTATATAGGCGATAGAGGTGAGTAATCATAATACGCCGACAAGCTAATAGGAAGAGTCAAGAAAATGTTACTTTACCCAAAATTGAGAGGAAACGCAGTGATACGTGTCCTAAAATTAGCTATTGTCGTCGTCAAATCTATTGGTCAAATGTTGATTAGCACATAATATCTTGTGATAGGTTTTTACACGATTACTTGCACACAATGCAATTGTCTAGTCGAAAATGATCAAGAATCCTTGTAGACTTTTCGATGTAAATCTGATTAAAAAAAGTGAAAACGAGAAGTAATGCTTGACTTTTAGAATGTAATGATAGTTATGAGCATACGAAAAGATTTATGGCTATGGAATGGAATGCTATAATATCCCTTTCGTCACGTAAAAAGAAGACTCGGATATTATTATTGAAGAGAAATGAATGGGTTGGGCCACAATCCTCTGCAACGCCGAACAGCTCACCTAAGTGGATCTCGTGGGCCCATAAAAGAGGATTCTGTGGGGCCCAGGTGGAGTTGAGAGCCAGACACGTGTTCCTTCAACTCCATTGGACGGCTCGACTCTTATTGGCTGGCTGATAAACATAGTAGTATCTTATTTCTTTTTCTTTATCCCATGAGTTTTAATTTTCCGTCTAAATTTATTGAAAGCAAATATTCATCAAATTATAAGCTAAAAGTGATGATCCCAACATGGAGCGGGGGATTAATTCCCCGAAACTATGTATTCATATAATTATGATATCTTAGGTTACAAGTGAATACGAACACATGACTAAGATATTTTGTCACTTTTTAGTTGATTCTTATGAAATAATTCGTGTATTCGAAAGTAGGAAAAAGGGAATTATGTGACAGCTCATCTACACTTTTTTATTAATCATGATGGGTGTGTAAACTGTCACTTTTGCTCTCAATTTAGTCTGTAAATTTAGAAAAATGAAATAATAAAATAAAAATCTCCCACTACCTCTATTTACTATATTTGGTTAATTACTATTTTAGTTAAACTATTAATCTTTAATCTTATAATTTATATACGTACATAACCAAATTTAAATAATAGTTATCAATTAAATAATATCAAATTTATATATTTATATATTAGAGTGTACAAGGAGTACTGTAGTATGAATAAATAGTTCTCAAGTGTCTCGATAGTTCCCTAGAAAGTATCATATATGGTTTACGACAAATAGCGTCAGATTTTCATATTTTGGTCCATTAACATCTATATCCTATTGATAGTCACGCTCACACATGGTAAAACACCAATTTTTATTATTTTTTTTGTCAGACTAGCTATAAACATAAATAATAAAAGATCTCATCCACATTATATGTACAAAAAATGTGACCAAGCAAGTCCATGAGTATGGACAAGGGTTTTGGTTACACTACACGTTGATCGATCTCTTCATGTATGAAACGAGGAACCACTGCTAGTTGAACATTATTATTACCATGATTCCTAACTATGATTCTTTCTACAAATAGCACAACTCTCAAGTCAATCATTCGATAGAGTTCGTCGAGCAGGCGCCGACCCTTTAACCGCGATTTCGCGAACGAATACGCCGCGCTGCATACACCGAAGATCGAGACCCAAACCATAGCTTCGAACATAAAGTCGAAAGTTTTCGAGTCCAAAATGATGTCCAAATTCGCCGTCTCCGTGCAGTTCGAAGAAAGCATGTCCTTATGTAGGTTATCGACTTGTCCGCTTTGCGTAATTTTAAGTATCGCCTCCGAGAAATCGAACGCCAACGCAGAACCCTTCGGAAACACCTGTAGTAAAATAGAAATGTTAAAAGAAAAAGAAAAGGAGGGAAAACAAAAAAATATTGAATCTTTACAAAGCCCAAGCCTCCTAATTTGAAGCTTTGCTTCGTCTTCGTGTATCCTTTGCAGTTCTGAGCGAAGAAGACGTCGGCGTGCGGCTCGACGAAGAAAGCAGCTGTGATGGAACCGTTTTGAAAAGCGTTAGGGTATTCGTCGATCGAAGCGAACCCTACAACGTTTTCGGGCTTTAGGCGAAGGGCGTCGACGAGGTATTTGCATATGAAGGAATTTGCGTTGCATCCCACCCTTGAGTCGGTGTTCCGTATGTAGTTCAGGTCGGGAATCGACGGTTGGAGCAATGGGACTGTCATCATGGTGCTCAAAATGGCGCTAAAACTCGCCCCCACGACAACGATTATTCGCGTCCACGTCCCCATAACCAACTTCGAGGTGTTGCTTCGTATATCATCCTCTGAAAAAAAATGGCGGAACGTATTCTAGTACATGAAAGGGGAAAAGAGAAAAGAAGGCCGAGAAAAACCGAGCACTTTTTGGTAAGCTTTTAGTGAAGTGAAGTGGTGGTCTATTTAACGTACTATCACAGTTCAGACGAAAGAGGTCGTGGGAACAAATCCTCACGGTCACGCACGACTACCCATTTATGAAAATTACACGTTTAATATTATAAAATGAAGAAATCAACAGCCTAGACGTGAGGAGACGTGTTAAAGATATTAATATTTAAAACTAACTTACAAGACGTCGCATTGAAACTTAGGTTCGTTTGGTATGCGGAATTCGATGCGGAAAATAAAGGGAAAATGTAATGGTACGCAGCAAATCGTTGTACGTTACGCTTCATATGTCGTATCATTACACGTTTTCATTTCTTTTCCACCTCGAATTCCCGCATACCAAACACACCCTTAAGCTTTTAGGCGCACTGGTCATTTAATTTAACACTTACTATGCGACAGCGAGAGCATAGTTATCGAAAGCCAAAGCACTGAAAAAATCTGCTCGAAAAACGTCCTCTCAACGAACGCCTCGTTGCCTATCGCGCATTCGCTCAGCCAGACGACGGCCGCCGAGAGAACGTTCAGCGCTGCCAAACGAATCCATACCTTCTCCGTAAAGATGTTGAAAGGGAACCATTTCGAGTCCTCGAGCCCGAGCTTTGCGGTCACCACCATCACGAGCCCAGAGCCGACGTAAGGCTGAGTAAAATCGACGTATTCAGAACGGTTCGCCATAATCTGCGTGTCGCCCACAGCTGCGTCTAAATTCTACATCGATATCGATTGGTTAGAAGTTTTCGCCGTAATAAATAAATACTATCACAGCTCTATGTAGCTATATACCTTTTTGTTAACTGCTAACACCATTTCGTCGTATGTGCCGTCGAAAGGCACGAGGACGTAGTGCAGATCGTAGGGCAGTTGATCGACCGCCGCTTCGAAGACGGCGATGGTGAATCCTTTTATAACGGTTCTCTTTTGTATGGGATCGTAGGCGACCTTCACGAACCACGTGAATGCGCCTTTTGAAGGAACGCCGATCTTCAAAGGCCGCTCTTTGCTTCCGACTGATAATCCTTTCGGAGCGGTGCGAGCGCTCCCCGGCCATGTTATCAGACGCAATTTTTTTGATAGCTCGTCGTTCGAATTCGTCGCTTTATTTTCTTCGAAACCTAACTTTGGCGACCATAGGGCGATTTCTTTATAGCCAGTGCCGACGACGTTGATGATTTGGAACGTGGGAATTTTCAATATCGGGCCGTTCTTGAATATTTTCGAATTGATTTCTTCTTTAGGGTCTGATAGCAAGGCGTCGGCCATCATTTTCGTAGCGTCATAGGCGTGGCTGGCGTACACGCTAGGGTTCGAATTCTCTTCTTGCGGATATTCCGATGCGTATTTTCTCCTGAATTTTGATCTGAAGTCTCTTAGGCTTTCGTCGTCGATAGTAATCGGATAGCGAGCCTTAAGTCCTACAACGCCTTGCATGCTATATTTCACCGATAAATCGACAGAATCGAGAAAGCTTGAAATTTCGTCAGATACGATCCAAGCGTACCCTCTTTCCATCATTGCTAATTCCTTCGACTTCTCAAACAAGATCGATGCAAACTCCAGCGAAAACTGAGCGACGACGAAAACCCTAGCTTTCGATTCCTTGAACTTGATCAGCTGTTCCTCGGCGAATTTTCCAGGATTCGATAGGGACGAAAGGCGGGGGAAAGCTACGGTTTGAACGACGGAAGAATTGACGGCCCTCAGAGAATCCGAGAAATGAGAAACGAGGTTGTGATCGTCGGCGTAGCTTGAGCCTTGCTCGTGTAATAACACTGCCTTTTTCCACTTGAAGCGCCCGATGATCGCGGCGATGCAGTCGATTTGAGTGGTTATCGATGCGCCATTTTCGACGAAAGGCGCAGAATTTATTTCTGATATTCGATTCGAAGGCGATGACGTCGTAGGGTACAGCGAGACTACGGGGACGCTCCTATTTACGGCTTCGAGGGCCGAGAGTATCGAAGCTTCTTGGCGCGTTATTTTTCCGACGATAGCGTCGACTTTGAAAAGCATTACAAGGTCGATGGCTGCTGACATCATCGTCGAAGTAATTAAGACTAGAGGAGTATAAGTACAAAATCAACAAGTCTTTGTAGTTAGAAGTCAACTGATTTATTACATATATTACGAGGGAGGGAATTAATTACCGGCGGAAGCTGCTGCCTCGCCATTTGAGTCTCTTACGTGAAGCTTGAGTTTGAGACAATGGCGAAGGTCGGCGGCGGCGGCGGCTAACTCCATGGCTACTCTTTGCTCTCTTCCCAGGCGAGTTTTCAAGTCGATTACAGCTCCGATTCTTGCGACATGGTGACGATGACGATGGTTCTTACACAGTGTTTTGTTGGTTTCGACGACAACGTTGTGTGATAGTAATAAGAAGAGCATGAAGAGGTGAATCGAGGTTTTTCTTATGACCTCCATGGTTTCTTTTCTTGCTTCAGTCGAAAAGCAAAGGTATGGGCATGTTTTTTATTTTTTATTTTATTACTACAGGCCAACCAACTAAGTAAGTCGTCAGTCATTGTCACCAGTGCTGTCACGACTTGGTCAAACAAAGAATATTTGCCGTAAATAAAATGAACATAATATATATATGTTCAAGTTGGCAAATAGGATATACAATGGTCAATGCCCTCATCTCAAAACATGGAATCTACCCTATGAATTTTAATGTCGGTATCTTCTGTACGATTTAATTAAAAATTTTACGATGACTTTGTAAGCCAACGAATAATAGCGAGACTCGTTTAACTAAATTCAAAGTTCGTTCAACTAAATTCAAAGTTAAGAACTATATATTATAAGCGGTTGAAATCATCAATCCCTGTCTCATTTCTTATCCCACTTTATTAAAAATGATTCTATGATTATCGGAAAATATATAATATGGATATCAAATTGATCATCTTAGAATAATCAACAAATTGAATGTGTTTATTTATATGTATCATATAAATCAGATGAATAGCAATGATTTTATGATCTGGTGGAATACGAGATTAAAAGAATCAATAAATAAAAAGAAAATTTGTGAATCGTAGGATTTAAAACTCAACGTATGTGATCACTTGGGACATAGAGGGACATAACTTGTGGACGGATGATAGTTATAAGTTTTGTAATTAGGCTTGGGCAAGGGGTGGGAATCGGCGGGCGACAAATATTCTCCCGCCCCATTTTCTAATATATGTAGTTTTTTGCTGAAAAACGGTAAGACAAATATTGTCTTGGCTCTTCTATTGAGAAATGAAATGAATGTTGGGTGGGGGTGGGGGGCTATGGCACAAACCGTTAAAAGGGCGAAGAGAGAAAAACAATGGAGAAAGATTGATGTGGTTGGCTTTATTTTATGCATGAGATATCAGATCAAATAATCTAATATATTTAATTTCACAAAGAATGGAGAGTATATATGATCCATGCATAAAATTCGACGATATAAACACGGTTATCTACGCTCCTCGTCAGTCAGTTCGATGGGCACGATACGCCCATGCCCACGGGCCGATCCCGTCCGTACAATCCCATGTCTGAAGAAAGAAAGCCTCAAACCTCGTACAACACTCGACCACCACCATAAAAGCCCACGTGTACGTTCTGTTCTTCATCAGCATATTTCCGAGGGCGCTTTTAGGCGCCCTTCGAAAAACCGTGATGACAAAAGCGAGCCCTATTAATCCCCCACGACCTGAAAAAGCCCCGAAAATGGCAGAACAGCTGGTCGACGTTAGCAGATCCTTCTCCAACGTGTCCAATTGCAAGCTCTGCGTTATCTTCAGTATCGCCTCAGATACGTCGCTGGTCATCCGTGCGCTCGTCTTCTGAAATACCTGCCTTTTTTTGTCTTTGGAGTTATCATAATATGTTGGAAATATAATATATAAAACTAAAATATTGATGCGCTCCCTTAAGGTTTGAGCGTTTAGGCGAAATGTTTATTCAACCTGGTGTCAGAATTGATATATTGGAAATATAGTATATAAATTAAAATATGATACGGCCCGTTAAAGCATAAGCTTTTAGTTAGAGTGATCATTCAACAAAATTATTACGACAAAATCATAAGCTTTTAGTTAGAGTTATCATTCAACAGAGGCGTGAGGTGGCGGCGGAGATTCTTTGGGCAAGATAACACCTAAAGACAACAAGCGCCGGACGGAATACGGAACCAACTCCAATTTGGCTTCGAATGATCTCTCCCCCCCCCCCCCCAACATTTGCTCTGCCTGAAATAACAAACACGCATAAACTCCGTAACTTAAACATACACAAGGAAACTAAAATTATGAGGTTCATATATTCACTGAAGGTTTTTTATAAAGTAGAAGAAATATGAACCAGGGACTAGAGAAATATTCTTACTGGACGAAAAAACTTTGATTTACGTTACACTCCCTGGCAAAATATACTACACCCCCAACCAATCCAAAGTATTTTTATTTAGCCCACACACTTCCAATGGACCAATATGATCACGGGTCGTTAGATAAGCATATTTGGCCTAAATTTTAAAAAATGGGTTTGCAAAATGTCATGTATCGTTAGATAAACATATTTGGGCTAAACCGTGATGATACAAAAGGTTATTTCTTTTAACAAACAACATAAAGGAAAATACCCACAAAACTTACCATCATACTACTGATCGAAAGACCCAAACCATGTCCATCCGCGGGCTCTCCCACTCAGGTACCTCTTCCGAAGATCGCTTCAAATTGATGTTCTATATATATATATATATATATATATATATATATATATTATACACACTAACAACAATTCATTAAAAATAATCCCGACAGATTACGACGGTATGACGACATGTCACCAAAAGCCCCATCGCACAAGCCACCGTGTTCTAGTGATCGGATAGTCTCGTCATGCTGAGACCTCCCATCACCTCCATCTCGATATCCTATGAAAGCGAAAAACTTTAATGACTACTCAAATCATAACAAAAACAAACAACGATCTATATATATGTGTGTGTATTCTTACCATTAGGATAAGGCGGTAGTGACCTCTTTCCTCCGAGAAAGCTTGGACTGCTTCCAGCCCATTTTGAGCTCTGTCAACTTCAACCTTGGCCAGTTTTTTCAGCAGCTGTTTCACAATCATCGCCATTGTATATTCATCCTCGACAAAAGTATGTTAAAGGACTTCGTGCCTTTTAGACTCTTAAGTGTAGTAACAGAAGCTTGAGCTGGCGGTGGCGGCCGAGATTCTTTGGGCAAGGTAACATCTAAAGACAACACGCGCCGGACGGAATACGGAACTAACTCCGAATTGGCCTCGGATGAGTTCCCCCCATTTATTATGCCTGTAACAACAAGGAAACACGCATAAACTCCGTAAGTTACACAAACACAAGAAAAACAGAAATTATGAGGTTCATATATTCACTGAAGGTTTTCTATAGAGTAGATGAAATATAAACCAGGAACTAGAGAAATGTTTTTACTGGATGGAAAAACCTTGATTTTACATTACACTCCCTGGAAAAATATACTACACCCCCAACAAATCCAAAGTATTTGGATTTAGTCCACACACTTCCAGTGGACCAATATGATCATGGGTCGTTAGATAAACATTTTGGCCTAAACGGCAAAAATTGGGCTTGCAAAATGTCATGGGTCGTTAGATAAACATATTTGGCCTACACCGTGATGATACAAAAGGTCTGTTTCTTTTAACAAACAACATAAAGGAAAATACCCACAAAACTTACCATCATACTACTGGTTCGATAGACCCAAACCAAGTCCATCCGCGAGCTCTCCCACTCAGGTACCTCTTCCGAAGATCGCTTCAAATTGATGTTCTATATATATATATATATATATATATATTATACACACTAGCAACAATTCATTAAAAATAATCCCGACGGATTACGACGGTATGACGACATGTCATCAAAAGCCCCATCGCACAAGCCACCGTGTTCTAGTGATCTGATTAGTCTTATCGCTGAGACCTCCCATCACCTCCATCTCAATATCCTATGAGAACGAAAAACTTTAATGAATACTAAAATCATAACGAAAACAAAGAACGATATATATATATATATGTGTGTGTGTGTGTGTGTGTTCTTACCATTAGGATAAGGTGGTAGTGACCTTTTTTCTCCGAGAAAGCTTGGACTGCTTGCAGCCCATTTTGACCTCTGTCAACTTCAGTCTTGGGCAGATTTTTCAGCAGTTGTTTCGCAATCATCGCCATTGTATTGTCGTCATCGACAACAAGTATGTTAAAGGACTTCGTGCCTTTTAGACTCTTGTGTATATTGTGACAGAACATCAATTAGAAGCAATCTTCGGAAGAGGTACCCGATGGGAGAGCTCGCCTGGACATGGTTTGGGTCTTTCGATCAGTAGTATGATGGTAAGTTTTGTCGGTATTTTCGTTTCTGTTGTTTGTTAAAAGAATAGACATTTTGTATCATCACGTTTAGGCCAAATATGTTTATCTAACAACCCATGACATTTTGCAAGCTCAATTTTTACGGTTTAGGCCAAATATGTTTATCTAACGACCCATGATCATATTGATCCATTGGAATTGGAAGTTTGTGGGGTCAATCTAAATACTTTGGATTTGTTGGGGTTGTACTATACTTTTTCAGGGAGTGTAACCTAAAATCAAGGTTTTTCCATCCAGTAAGAATATTTCTCTAGTCCCTGGTTCATATTTCTACTCTATAGAAAACTTGCAGTGAATATATGAACTTCATAATTTCTGTTTTCTTGTGTTTGTTTAAGTTACGGAGTTTATGCGTGTTTCCTTGTTGTTACAGGCAAAACAAATGGGGGGCGTATTGAAGCTCATCCAAAGCGATCGGAGTTGGTTCCGTATTCCGTCCGGCGCATGTTGTCTTTAGGTGTTACCTTGCCCAAAGAATCTCCGCCGCCACCGCCACCTCACGCCTTTGTTACTACACTTAAGAGTCTAAAAGGCACAAAGTCCTATAACATACTTGTTGTCGAGGATGACAATACAATGGCAATGATTGTGAAACAGTTGCTGAAAAACTACCCAAGGCTGAAGTTGACAGAGCTCAAAATGGACTAAAGAAGTCTAAGCTTTCTCGAAGAAAAAAGGTCATTACCACCTTATCCTGATGGTAAGAACACACACACACACACACATATATATATATAGATTGTTCTTTGTTTTTGCTATGATTTTAGTATCATTACAGTTTTTCATTTTCGTAGGATATTGGGATGGGGGTGATGGGAGGTCTCAACGCGAGGAGACTAGTCGGATCACTAGAACACGGTGGCTCGTGCGATGGGGCTTTTGGTGACATGTCGTAATCCGTCACTATATATATATATATATATTGTGATAGAGCATCAATTCAAAGCAATCTTCGGAAGAGGTACCCGAGTGGGAGAGCTCGCGGATGGACATGGTTTGGGTCTTTCGATTAGTAGTATGATGGTAGTTTTGTAGGAATTTTCTTTTCCGTTGTTTGTTAAAAGAAATAGGCATTTTGTATCATCACGGTTTATGCCAAATATGTTTATCTAATGAACCATGACATTTTGCAAGCCCAATTTTTACGGTTTAAGCCAAATATGTTTATCTAACGATCCATGATCATATTGGATAGGGATGACAATGGGTGTTTTCGGGGCTGGTAATGGACATACCGTCCCCATAACAAATTCTCGTTCTTAATACCATCCTCACTAATTCACCGATTATGATGAATTGGTTCGGGGATGGATAATCACCGATCGGGGATCGGGTTCCCCATGGGGGATTCGGGTTCTCCATATTTATGTATATCCGATAAATTAATTTTTTTTTCAAACCATAAACATAAAATAAGTAATATAGACAAATTAATATGTAAAATATTTAGAGTATAAAAAACTGATATAATATGTGATTGAAATAGGAGTTTAATGTGAAGAATATATGTTTATTGGCCAAATATGTTTATCTAACGACCCATGATAATATTGGAAATGTGTTGGCTAAATCTAAAATAATTTGGATTTGTAGGGGTTGTAGTATACTTTTCAGGGAGTGCAACGTAAAAGTAAGGTTTTTTGGTCTAGTGAGAATATTTCTCTAGTCCCAGGAAAAACCAATATTTTATGTTACACTCCCTGGAAAAGTATACTACACCCCCAAGAATCCAAAATATTTGGATTTAGCACATACACTTCCAATGGACCAATATGATCATGGGTCGTTAGATAAACATATTTGGCCTAAACGGCAAAAATTGGGCTTGCAAAATTTCATGGGTCGTTAGATAAACATATTTGGCCTATACCGTGATGATACAAAAGGTCTGTTTCTTTTAACAAACAACAGAAAGGAAAACACAAAACTTACCATCATACTACTTGTTCGAAAGACCCAAACCAAGTCCATCCGTGGGCTCTCCCACTCAGGTACCTCTTCCGAATATCGCTTCAAATTGATGTTCTATATACATATATATATATATATATAATACACACTAGCAACAATTCATTAAAAATAATCCCGACGGATTACGACGGTATGACGACATGTCATCAAAAGCCCCATCGCACAAGCCACCGTGTTCTAGTGATCGGATTAATCTCGTCGCGCTGAGACCTCCCATCACCTCCATCTCAATATTCTATGAAAACGAAAAACTTCAATGAATACTAAAATCATAACAAAAATAAAGAGCGATATATATATGTGTGTGTTTGTTCTTACCATTAGGATAAGGTGGTAGTGACCTTTTTTCTCCGAGAAAGCTTGGACTGCTTCCAGCCCATTTTGACCTCTGTCAACTTCAGCCTTGGGCAGTTTTTTCAGCAGTTGTTTCGCAGTCATCGCCATTGTATTGTCATCCTCGACAACAAGTATGTTAAAGGACTTCGTGCCTTTTAGACTCTTAAGTGTATATTGTGACAGAACATCAATTCGGAGCGATCTTCGGAAGAGGTACCCGAGTGGGAGAGCCCGCGGATGGACATGGTTTGGGTCTTTCGATCAGTAGTATGAAGGTAAGTTTTATCGGTATTTTCCTTTCTGTTGTTTTTTAAAAGAATAGACATTTTGTATCCTCACGGTTTAGGCCAAATATGTTTATCTAATGACCCATGACATTTTGCAAGCCCAATTTTTACGGTTTAAGCCAAATATGTTTATCTAATGATCCATGATCATATTGGATAGGGATGGCAATGGGTGGTTTCGGGGCTGGTAATGGACATACCGTCCCCATACCAAATTCTCGTTCTTAATACCAGCCTCACTAATTCACCGATTATGATGAATTGGTTCGGGGATGGATAATCACCCTTCGGGGATCGGGTTCCCCGTGGGGGATTCGGGTTCTCCATATTCAAGTATATCCGATAAATTTTTTTTTTTTTCAAACCATAAACATAAACTAAGTAATATAGACAAATTAATATGTAAAATATTTAGAGTATAAATAACTGATATAATATGTGATTAAAATACGAGTTTAATGTGAAGAATATATGTTTATTGGCCAAATATGTTTATCCAGCGACCCATGATAATGATGGAAATGTGTTGGCTAAATCCAAAATACTTTGGTTTTGTAGTGGTTGTAGTATACTTTTCAGGGAGTGTAACGTAAAAGCAAGGGTTTTTTTGTCCAGTGAGAATATTTCTCTAGTCCCAGGAAAACCAATATTTTATGTTACACTCCCTGGAAAAGTACACTACACCCCCCAACAATCCAAAATATTTGGATTTAGCACATACACTTCCAATGGACCAGTATGATCGTGGGTCGTTAGATAAACATATTTGGCCTAAACGGCAAAAATTGGGCTTGCAAAATGTCATGGGTCGTTAGATAAACATATTTGGCCTTCACCGTGATGATACAAAAGGTCTGTTTCTTTTAACAAAGAACATAAATAAAAATACCCACAAAACTTACCATCATACTACTTGTTCGATAGACCCAAACCAAGTCCATCCGCGTGCTCTCCCACTCAGGTACCTCTTCCGAAGATCGCTTCAAATTGATGTTCTATATATATATATAATATGTATTTATATATATATATTATACACACTAGCAACAATTCATTAAAAATAATCCCGACGGATTACGACGGTATGACGACATGTCACCAAAAGCCCCATCGCACAAGCCACCGTGTTCTAGTGATCGGATTAGTCCCGTCGCGCAGAGACCTGCCATCACCTCCATCTCAATATCCTATCAAAACGAAGAACTTCAATGAATACTAAAATCATAACAAAAACAAAGAGCGATATATTTATGTGTGTTTGTTCTTACCATTAGGATAAGGTGGTAGTGACCTTTTTTCTCCGAGAAAGCTCTGACTGCTTCCAGCCCATTTTGACATCCGTCAACTTCAGCCTTGGGCAGTTTTTTCAGCAGTTGTTTCGCAATCATCGCCATTGTATTGTCATCATCGACAACAAGTATGTCAAAGGACTTCGTGCCTTTTAGACTCTTAAGTGTATATTGTGATAGAACATCAATTCGAAGCGATCTTCGGAAGAGGTAACCGAGTCGGAGATCCCGTGGATGGACATGGTTTGGGTCTTTCGTTCAGTAGTATGATGGTAGTTTTGTAGAAATTTTCTTTTCCGTTGTTTGTTAAAAGAATAGGCATTTTGTATCATCACGGTTTAGACCAAATATGTTTATCTAATGACCCATGACATTTTGCAAGTCCAATTTTTACGGTTTAAGCCAAATATGTCTAACGATCCATGATCATATTGGATAGGGATGGCAATGGGTGATTTCGGGGCTAGTAATGGACATACCGTCCCCATACCAAATTCTGGTTCTCAATACCATCCTCACTAATCCACCGACTATTATGAATTGGTTTGGGGATGGATAATCACCGTTCGGGGATCGGGTTCCCCATGTGGGATTCGGGTTCTCCATATTCATGTATATCCGATAAATTAATTTTTTTTAAACCATAAACATAAACTAAGTAATATTGGCAAATTAATATGTAAAATATTTAGAGTATAAAAAACAGATATAATATGTGATTGAAATAGGAGTTTAATGTGAAGAATATATGTTTGTTGGCCAAATATGTTTATCTAACGACCCATGATAATGATGGAAATGTGTTGGCTAAATCCAAAATACTTTGGATTTGTAGTGGTTGTAGTATACTTTTCAGGGAGTGTAACGTAAAAGCAAGGGTTTTTTGTCCAGTGAAAATATTTCTCTAGTCCCAGGAAAAACCAATATTTTATGTTACACTCACTGGAAAAGTATACTACACCCCCCAACAATCCAAAATATTTGGATTTAGCACATACACTTCCAATGGACCAGTATGATCATGGGTCGTTAGATAAACATATTTGGCCTGAACGGCAAAAATTGGGCTTGCAAAATGTCATTGATCGTTAGATAAACATATTTGGCCTATACCGTGATGATACAAAAGGTCTGTTTCTTTTAACAAACAACAGAAAGGAAAATACCCACAAAACTTACCATCATACCACTTGTTCGAAAGACCCAAACCAAGTCTACCGCGGGCTCTCCCACTCAGGTACCTCTTCCGAAGATCGCTTCAAATTGATGTTCTATATACATATAATATATATATATATATATTATACACACTAGCAACAATTCATTAAAAATAATCCCGACGGATTATGACGGTATGACGACATGTCATCAAAAGCCCCATCGCACAAGCCACCGTGTTCTAGTGATCGAATTAATCTCGTCGGGCTGACACCTCCCATCACCTCCATCTCAATATCCTATGAAAACGAAAAACTTCAACGAATACTAAAATCATAACAAAAACAAAGAGCAATATATATATGTGTGTTTGTTCTTACCATTAGGATAAGGTGGTAGTGACCTTTTTTCTCCGAGAAAGCTTGGACTGCTTCCAGCCCATTTTGACATCCGTCAACTTCAGCTTGGGCAGTTTTTTCAGCAGTTGTTTGCAATCATCGCCATTGTATTGTCATCCTCGACAACAAGTATGTTAAAGGACTTCGTGCCTTTTAGACTCTTAAGTGTATATTGTGACAGAACATCAATTCGAAGCGATCTTTGGAAGAGGTACCGGAGTGGGAGAGCTCGCGGATGGACATGGTTTGGGTCTTTCGATCAGTAGTATGATGGTAAGTTTTGTCGGTATTTTCCTTTCTGTTGTTTGTTAAAAGAATAGACATTTTGTATCATCACGGTTTTGGCCAAATATGTTTATCTAATGACCCATGACATTTTGCAAGCCCAATTTTTACGGTTTAAGCCAAATATGTTTATCTAACGATCCATGATCATATTGGATAGGGATGGCAATGGGTGGTTTCTGGGCTGGTAATGGACATACCGTCCCCATACCAAATTCTCGTTCTTAATACCATCCTCACTAATTCACCGATTATGATGAATTGGTCCGGGGATGGATAATCACCGTTCGGGGATCGGGTTCCCCGTTGGGGATTTGGGTTCTCCATATTCATGTATATCCGATAAATTATTTTTTTGCAAACCATAAACATAAACTAAGTAATATAGACAAATTAATATGTAAAATATTTAGAGTATAAAAAATTGATATAATATGTGATTGAAATACGAGTTTAATATGAAGAATATATGTTTATTGGCCAAAAATGCTTATCTAACGACCCACGATAATGATGGAAATGTGTTGGCTAAATCCAAAATACTTTGGATTTGTAGGGGTTGTAGTAAACTTTTCAGGGAGTGTAACGTAAAAGCAAGGGTTTTTTGTCCAGTGAGAATATTTCTCTAGTCCCACGAAAAACCAATATTTTATGTTACACTCCCTGGAAAAGTATACTGCACCCCAACAATCCAAATTTAGATTTAGCACATACACTTCCAATGGACCAGTATGATCATGGGTCGTTTGATAAACATATTTGGCCTAAACGGCAAAAATTGGGCTTGCAAAATGTCGTGGATCGTTAGATAAACATATTTGGCCTACACCGTGATGATACAAAAGGTCTGTTTCTTTTAACAAAGAACAGAAAGGAAAATACCCACAAAACTTACCATCATACTACTTGTTCGAAAGACCCAAACCAAGTCCATCCGCGGGCTCTCCCACTCAGGTACCTCTTCCGAAGATCGCTTCAAATTGATGTTCTATATATATATATATATATATGTATTTATATATATATATATATTATACACACTAGCAACAATTCTTCAAATATAATCCCGATGGATTACGACGGTATGACGACATGTCACCAAAAGCCCCATCGCACAAGCCACCGTGTTCTAGTGATCGGATTAGTCTTGTCGCGCTGACACCTCCCATCACCTCCATCTCAATATCCTATGAAAACGAAAAACTTCAACGAATACTAAAATCATAACAAAAACAAAGAGCGATATATATATGTGTGTTTGTTCTTACCATTAGGATAAGGTGGTAGTGACCTTTTTTCTCCGAGAAAGCTTGGACTGCTTCCAGCCCATTTTGACCTCCGTCAACTTCAGCCTTGGGCAGTTTTTTCAGCAGTTGTTTCGCAGTCATCGCCATTGTATTGTCATCCTCGACAACAAGTATGTTAAAGGACTTCGTGCCTTTTAGACTCTTAAGTGTATATTGTGACAGAATATCAATTCCAAGCGATCTTCGAAAGAGGTAACCGATTCGGAGAGCCCGAGGATGGACATGGTTTGGGTCTTTCGTTCAGTAGTATAATGGTAGTTTTGTAGGAATTTTCTTTTCCGTTGTTTGTTAAAAGAAATAGGCATTTTGTATCATCACGGTTTAGACCAAATATGTTTATCTAATGACCCATGACATTTTGCAAGTCCAATTTTTACGGTTTAAGCCAAATATGTGTATCTAACGATCCATGATCATATTGGATAGAGATGGCAATGGGTGGTTTCGGGGCTGGTAATGGACATACCGTCCCCATACCAAATTCTGGTTCTTAATACCATCTCACTAATTCACCGACTATTATGAATTGGTTTGGGGATGGATAATCACCGTTCGGGGATCGGGTTCCCCATGTGGGATTCGGGTTCTCCATATTCATGTACATCCGATAAATTATTTTTTTCAAACCATAAACATAAACTAAGTAATATAGGCAAATTAATATGTAAAATATTTAGAGTATAAAAAACAGATATAATATGTGATTGAAATAGGAGTTTAATGTGAAGAATATATGTTTGTTGGCCAAATATGTTTATCTAGCGGCCCATGATAATATTGGAAATATGTTGGCTAAATCCAAAATACTTTGGATATGTAGGGGGTGTAGTATACTTTTCAGGGAGTGTAACGTAAAAGCAAGGGTTTTTTGTCCAGTGAGAATATTTCTCTAGTCCCAGTCCCAGGAAAAACCAATATTTTATGTTACACTCCGTGGAAAAGTATACTACACCCCCCAACAATCCAAAATATTTGGTTTAGCACATACACTTCCAGTGGACCAATATGATCATGGGTCGTTAGATAAACATATTTGGCCTAAACGGCAAAAATTGGGCTTGCCAAATGTCATGAGTCGTTAGATAAACATATTTGGCCTACACCGTGATGATACAAAAGGTCTGTTTCTTTTAACAAACAACAGAAAGGAAAATTCCCACAAAACTTACCATCATACTATTTGTTCGAAAGACCCAGACCAAGTCCATCCGCGGGCTCTCCCACTCAGGTACCTCTTCCGAAGATCGCTTCAAATAGATGTTCTATATATATATATATATATATATATATATTTAAAATAATCCAGGCGGTATGACGACATGTCACCAAAAACCCCATCGCACAAGCCACCGTGTTCTAGTAATCGGATTAGTCTCGTCGCGCTGAGACCTCTCATCACCTCCATCTCAATATCCTATGAAAACGAAAAACTACAATGAATTCTAAAATCATAACAAAAACAAAGAACGATATATATATATATATATATATATGTGTGTGTGTGTGTGTGTTTGTTCTTACCATTAGGATAAGGTGGTAGTGACCTTTTTTCTGCGAGAAAGCTTGGACTGCTTCCAGCCCATTTTGACCTCTTCAGCCTTGGGCAGTTTTTTCAGCAGTTGTTTCGCAATCATCGCCATTGTATTATCATCCTCGACAACAAGTATGTTAAAGGACTTCGTGTCTTTTAGACTCTTAAGTGTATATTGTAACAGAACATCAATTCGAAGCGATCTTCAGAAGAGGTACCCGAGTGGGAGAGCCCGCGGATGGACATGGTTTGGGTCTTTCTATCAGTAGTATGAAGGTAGTTTTGTAGGAATTTTCTTTTCCATTGTTTGTTAAAAGAAATAGGCATTTTGTTTCATCACGGTTTAGACCAAATATGTTTATCTAATTACCCATGACATTTTGCAAGTCCAATTTTTACGGTTTAAGCCAAATATGTTTATCTAACGATCCATGATCATATTGGATAGGGATGGCAATGGGCGGTTTCGGGGCTGATAATGGACATACCGTCCCCATACCAAATTCTCGTTCTTAATACCATCCTCACTAATTCACCGACTATGATGAATTGGTTCGTGGATGGATAATCACCGTTCGGGGATCGGGTTCCCCATGGGGGATTCGGGTTCTCCATATTCATGTATATCCGATAAATTAATTTTTTTTTTTCAAACCATAAACATAAACTAAGTAATATAGACAAATTATTATGTAAAATATTTAGAGTATAAAAAACTAATATAATATGTGATCGAAATAGGAGTTTAATGTGAAGAATATATGTTTATTGGCCAAATATGTTTATCTAACGACCCATGATAATATTAGAAATGTGTTGACTAAATCCAAAATACTTTGGATTTGTAGGGGTTGTAGTATACATTTCAGGGAGTGCAACGTAAAAGTAAGGGTTTTTTGTCCAGTGAGGATATTTCTCTAGTCGCAGGTTCATATTTCTTCTACTCTATAGAAAACCTGCAGTGAATATATGAACCTCATAATTTCTGTTTCTTGTGTTGTGTTTAAGTTACGGAGTTTATGCATGTTTCCTTGTTATTACAGGCAGAACAAATGGGTGGCGAATTGAAACTCATCCGAAGCCAAATCGGAGTTGGTTCCGTATTCCGTTTAGGACTCCAACGCGTGTTCTCTTTCGGTGTTACCTTGCCCAAAGAATCTTCGCCGCCACCGCCACCTCACTCCTCTGTTACCAGAGTCTAAAAGACACGAAGTCCTCTAACATACTTATCAAGGATAACAATACAATGGCGATGATTGCGAATAGCTGCTAAAAAAACTACCCAAAGCTGAAGTTGACAGAGCTCAGAATGGGCTGGAAGCAGTCCAAGCTCCGGAGAAAAAAGGTCACTACCACCTTATCCTAATGGTAATAACACACACTCACACACACACACACACACACACGCAGGGGCGGACCCACGTAGGGGCTCGGAGGGTCCATTGACCCCCCGGCCGTCGGAGGAAAAGAGTAGTATACCTCAGACCTTACTATGTGTTTCGATGGTTGCCGTTGTCCTGAAGAAGACGATTACAGTAATTAGGTCATATTGATTACTTATTCTATTGGGCTTTATTGGACCATTTTTAATAAACAATATTCTTTAATAACAATTAGGTATGTTGGGCTTTCTATGCTTTGGGCCATGTTAAATAATGCATACTATTAATATAACTGAAAAAAAGGTTAAATTTAAAAAAAAAAGGACAACAAAACAAAAAGCATGCTAGGAGCGCATAACACCGTTGCGAGATTGCCCAATGCCGATTGAAAGTTTTCTTATCTATTCAGCTTTATTTTTAATATATTTATTTACCTATTTTGAGCTTTATTTATCTTATCATCTACGTAATTTTTTTATTGTTTATTTAGGTGTTATGATAGTATATTTTATGTATTTAAGGTTGTTCAACTTTATATATTTATAAATAGTTGTTATATATTATTTAATGTATTTTGAGCTTTACTATTATATATTTAAATAATATTTGTTATATATGATTTATATAAATAAAAACTGAAAATGGCTTATGTTATTAATATACTTTATACAACTATATTTATTATACCCAACTTATATTATTTTAATATAAATAATATTAAAATATAATAGATAATATATTTTATTTATATATTATAGCATAAATATTATATTTTTAAAAGAAAATGGTGGGGCGGGAATCCCTGTGAGTTTTTCCCCGATTATGTGGCGGGGACGGCAACGGGGTTAGATCCCCGCCCCGCCCCGCCCGTTGCCATCTATGATCTGACCCCCCAGTTATAAGATCCTGGGTCCGCCTCTGCACACATATATATAAATATATATATATATATATCGTTCTTTATTTTTGTTATGATTTTAGTATTCATTTTCGTAGGATATTGAGATAGAGGTGATGAGAGGTTTCAGCGCAACGAGACTAATCCGATCACTAGAACACGGTGGCTCGTGCGATGGGGCTTTTGGTGACATGTCGTCACACCGTCGTAGTCCGTCGGGTGTTGTTATAATAGCGGTGGAAATCATGCTTATGATTTTAGAAGTTATACCTTAGAGGATCTGCCAAATCGATATTTTATTTTTGAAAACAAATCAGGAGATTTGATACAGAAATAAATATATTTCATGATCATCCTCTATATATCGTATGAACATATAGCTATGGCTAAATAAATCATCAAGTACCTTTGCTGAAAACTTAATAATAATTCTCGATGGCTGTCGACATGAATGACGACAACGATGACCATGGGATTGAGGAAAAGGAGATTCCAGACAACATTCCAATGGATCTAATAGCAGAAATCCTATCGAGGCTACCGATAAGATTCATCGGTTCATCTTAGTATGTAAGAGCTGGCGCAGTGCAATCACCACTCGTTGTTTCTCCTCCATGCACGTGAAGTGCATGTCTGTAAGTCCTCCTTATGGTGTACAGTTAAATCATTAGAGATCCTTTCGTATATGTTGACGACTGGTATTGCCCAATTGTCAAAACAAGAGGTCTCGAGTATGGAGGAGTACGAAGAAAGACAGTCGGCTGGTGCAATGGTTTAATATGCTTGATAGAGCACATCAGCGTCGAGTTTGAAACCATCAACATCCTAAATCCAGTCACAAGAGGGGAATAGGATAAACGTCCCTTGGCTGCTCGACACAGATGGAGTAGGAAGTCAATATTATACATTTGGTCAGCCCATCTACTAACGAATACGAGTTGTTCAAATGCCTTACGTGGGATCAAGATGCATATGCTATTTTCACCGTCGGAGTTGATGAAGGATGGAGAAGCCTGTCTCCGCACCTATTCCCCAGTAAAGGGAAGACCCTGCACGAGCACAAAGGCGCTTCGGAGCATTTCATTGGCTTGTAAGAGGAGACGATGATAATGATAGTTATTATATCCTTGCTTTCGATATCGCCCAAGAGAACACCCGCAGGGTGAACATTCCTCCTCCTCCTCCTCGAACGGATGACAAACGATGGTTTTTATTGGTACAACAGAATGATCTACCTTGTCTACACGATACGAAAAACTGTATCATATGGATGACACGCGGAGATTATTCTTGGGATGAAACTACCGGTGTGCGAGATTACCTTACACTTCAGAGGCCTCATGCTTTGTCGTTGTAACACGCAAGATGGCCGCAGCTGGATTTGTTTCGACCTTCTCGACCATCCACGAAATTATGGCCAATTAGTTATACAGACGGGTTCAGTTAGTTACTTTTCGTGCATATTATATGCTAATATAGCAGTTTCAGTTTCGTTCTTATGCATGCGATAAGGATTGATTCTCATACTTTAACGTCGCGCCTTATGACTATGATAGATAATGCATCTTCATTCTGACGAGATCATCTGTCCCCAACATATACACACTTACAATATTGCTTATGTGGATTGGTGTAATAAAATTAATGGGTGTAACGAGTTTACGGGTGTTTTAACACTAGGTGGGAGATGTAACGATTTTAATTTAAAATATCCACGGAAGCAATATTGTAAGTGGGTAAATATATTGGGTTTTAAATAAATAATGTATTGTCAAGTTTAGTTAAGTAAATCAACAAATTACGTAATCATTTCGATTTTAATAAATATTCAATACGGTCGATCCCTATCTTATCATATTTAGACATAAACTACGCATCGATTCCATTCCAATCACGCCCTAGAGAAATAAATAACACGCAAATCGGAGACATTATATGTATAATGTAGAGTTTTTGAGGGGAGTTACTATTTACCGCCCCCTTTTTACTAGTCACCGCCCCCTAAAGGGCTGAAAAAAGACATTTTTGCCCTTCTGATATTTAAATCAATTTAAAAAGAAAAAACTAACTAAATATATAATTCTGGTACGAAATACCGAAAACTACATACACAAATAAATTTCGAACGACCTATCGATAAGGAAATTCGAACGAAATTTTCGACCGGGCCTTGTGCGGGCCGAACTGGAATTTCGGTCGGGCCTTGTGCGGGCCGAATTGGAATTTCGGTCGGGCCTTGTGCGGGCCGAAAATGTTGTTCGGCCCGCACAAGGCCCGACCGAAATTGTTGTTCGGCCCGCACAAGGCCCGACCGAAATTGTTGTTCGGCCCGCACAAGGCCCGACCGAAATTCCAGTTCGGCCCGCACAAGGCCCGGTCGAAAATCCAGTTCGGCCCGCGCAAGGCCAGACCGAAATTCCAGTTCGGCCCGCACAAGGCCCGACCGAAAATCCAGTTCGGCCCACCAGACCCGATTTTTTCAATTTTTCGTTTTTTTTTTATTTTTTATTGTAATTTATAAAAACTCAACATATATAGTAGTATTTAGGGATTGAACCCATGACCTCTACTTGATAAAGAAAGTACTTATCCATTGGACTACATAGCTTTTTATTAATAATTATGACATATATAAAATATATAACGAAAAAATAACCCAATTAAATAATCGAATTAAATAATACAAAATAATCCAATTAAATAATCTAATTAAATAATCCAATTAAATAATCTAATTAAATAATCCATTTAAATAATCTAATTAAATAATCGAATTAAATAATACAAAATAATCCAATCAAATAATCTAATTAAATAATCGAATTAAATATTACCAATAAATATTACAAATAAATAATACAAATAAATATTACCAATAAATAATACAAATAAATAATCCAAATAAATATACAAATACATAATCCAAATAAATAATATAAAAAAAACATACAAATAAATAATATAAATAAATAATCCAAATAAATAATACAAATAAATAATATAAATAAAATATGCAAATAAATAATCCAAATAAATAATACAAATAAATAATACCAATAAATAATCCAAATAAATAATCCAAATAAATAATATAAATAAAATATACATATAGATAATCCAAATAAATAATACCAATAAATAATACAAATAATAAATCCAAATAAATAATATAAACAAAATATACAAATAAATAATACAAATAAATAATCCAAATAAATAATACCAATAAATAATACAAAAAAATAATACAAATAAATAATCCAAATAAATAATATAAATAAAATATACATATAGATAATCCAAATAAATAATACCAATAAATAATACAAATAATAAATCCAAATAAATAATCCAAATAAATAATACCAATAAATAATACAAAAAAATAATACAAATAAATAATCCAAATAAATAATACAAATAAATAATATAAATAAATAATCCAAATAAATAAATAAAAAAATTAAAAAAAAATTAAAAAAAAATAGTGACCGAAATCGAATTTCGGCTACCCAAAGAGGCGACCGAAAAACGATTTCGGTTACGTCTAAGGTAACCGAACAATGATTTCGGTCGGCGTAAGGGGTGACCGAACAACAATTTCGGTCACCTCCTGGGCTGACCGAAATGAAATTTCGGTCGGCCCAAGAGGTGACCGAAATTGTTGTTCGGTCACCCCTTATGCCGACCGAAATTATTGTTCGGTCGGACCGAATTTCCGATACAATCCAATGTAAGTTCGAGAATTCACGTATATACGAACGGAATTTACAGGAATTTGCTTACCATCCGTGCCAGTAGACACTTTCTTTTGACCTTTCAATTTCGAAAATATACGATTCATTGAAATGTTTTAATTTTTTATTATGTTTGAATCTGATTTGGATGTCTGATTGCGATATCAGATTAGTTGTAAGGAAAATGACTTTAAAAAGAAATTTAAATTAGAAAGGGCAAAATAGTCTTTTTTCAGTCCTTTAGGGGGCGGTGACTAGGAAAAAGGGGGCGGTGAATAGCAATTCAGTTTTTGAGTCGCGCACACAATAAAGGCCCATATTTTTCGTCAAGTAATATATTACTTTTTTAGCAATATCTTATACAGTAATCTATTACTTTTTTTCCTAAGAATAATATTGTGTACTTTTTGTCTGAAAAACGGTAAGACAAATATTTTCTTGGCTCTTCTATTGAGAAATGAAATAAAGATATTAAGCTACGGGGGGCTCGACGATATAAACACAGTTATCTACGCTCCTCGTCAGTCATCGTTTCGATGGGCACGACACGCCCACACCCACGGGCCGATCCCGTCCGTACAATCCCATGTCTGAAGAAAGAAGCCCCAAACCTCGTACAGCACTCGGCCACCACCGTAAAAGCCCATGTGTACGTTCTGTTCTTCATCAGCATATTTTCGCGGGCGCTCTTAGCCATTCGAAAAATGGCGATGATAAAAGCAAGCCCTATTAATCCCCCCACAACCTGAAAAAGCCCCGAAAACGGCTGATCGGTAAGTATCATTTCACTGTCATCCGACCCGCTTGACGAAGAACAGCTCGTCGACCTTAGCAGATCCTTCTCTAACGTGTCCAATTGCCCGCTCTGCGTTATCTTCAGTATCGCCTCAGATACGTCGCTGGTCATCCGCGCGCTCGTCTTCTGAAATACCTGCGCTTTTGTTTTTTAACGTTTTTGGAGTGATCATAATCTGCTGGAAATAAAATATATAAAATTAAAATATTGATGCGCTCCCTTAAGGGTTGAGCCTTTTAGGTAAAATTTTATTCAACATGGTGTAAGAAGTGATATATTGGAAATATACGGCCCGTTAAAGCATAAGCTTTTAGTCAGAGTGATCATTCAACAGAATTATTACGACAAATATCGTGCGCGCCTAAGAACAATAAAGGTCGAAAATAAATCTTACGAATCCCAAGCCGCCGAGCTTGAAGCTGGGCCCCGCAATCATGTAGTCATTGCAGTGATCGGAGAGGAAAAGCTTAGCGTGGGGTGATTGCAAAAAGGCCGCCTTTACGGTCCGACTATTGAACTGCTTCTGATAATCTTCGAGCGTTTGGATTCTGTGAATGTTATTTGGGTCGAACCCTAAAACGTCGGTAAGGTACTGACATACGAAAGAGTTGGCGTTGCAACCTATGCGCTCATTGTTATTACGCAAGGAATCCAAGTCTAAGATCGACGGCTGAAGCCTTGGAACGATAAGCATGGAGCTTAACACCGCCGTAAAACTCGCCCCAACGACAAAAACCGTGCATAGCCACGCCGCCACCATTAGCTTCGATGCAGCTGTTTTGATCTGCTCTTCTGCAAATAAATGGAACAAAAAAAGTTCCCATTTCCATTACTCCTCTACGCCGATTTTTAATTATTAGCGATCAAAGAACGAAGACTTACTCTGCGATAGCGAAATTACGGTGACTGAGAACCATAGGACGGAGCCGACGAGTTCGAGCGCCGAGGTTTTTCTGAATTCTTCGTTGCCCGCCGAGTATTCGCTTAACCATGTCATGGCGCCAGTTGAGACGCTTAAAGCCGCTAATTGGATCCACATCTTCTTCGTAAAGACGTGCAAAGCTAAGAATTTCGATTCTTTCAGGGCGACTTTCACTGGGACGATCATTACAAGGTCGCTTTAAATGTAGGGCTGCGAGAAATCTACGTATGCGTATCGCCTTGCTGTTATGCCGCAATCTCCAGCGGCTGCGAAAAAAGTCTGCATGTTTCAACGTTTTTTTTTAATTTATCGTTATTACGTGATAAAGATTCTTGAAAAGGATCGAGTGCGTATAAAATTTGTACCTTGTTGTAGACTTTATTGACGAGTTCGTCGTAAGTACCGTAATGCGGAACGAAGACGTATTCGGGGGGAGGAATCAGCTGCTGAATGGCGGCTTCGAAGACTGATATCAAAAATCCGCCGAAGAGCGTTTGGTTAGTCTTCGTATCGTTAGTAACCCTAACGAACTGAGCGAACGTGCCGTTCGCTGGAATTCCAATCACTAAAGGGTTCTCTTTGCTGCCCAAGGAAATTCCCATGGGAACGCTTTGATCGATCCCAGGCCATACAGTTGTGCTCAGTCCATCTACATCGATTTCTTCGCTGCCGTGTAATGATTTCTCTAGGGTTTCGTCGCTTATTGCAGGATTTCTGAGATCGTTCGAGAAACCATACGTTTCGGACCAGAACGCCGGCTCTCGGTAGCTCTTACCGATCACATTGACGATGGAGAAGGTTGTGGGCTTCGTTATTACGCCGTTCTTGAATAAACTCACATATCCCACTAAGCCCTTCGAATTCGTTAGTGTTAGAAAGGGCCCAAATCGAATCGTACGATCGAAGAGCGTAAACGCTAGGGTTCGAATTTTCTTCTTCAGATGGATATGTAGACGCATACTTTTTCCTAAACTTGGACTTGAATTCTCTGAAGCGATCGTTTTTATCGTCGTAATAAGCTTTCAGAGAAACAACGCCTTGCATGGTGTAATAAACCGTAGAATTCAAGGAGTCGATATAATTACCGACCTCGTCCGAAACAATCCATACGTATCCCTTCTCCATCATCCCCAACGCCTTAGCCTTCTCAAACAAGAGCACGAAGAACTCGAGGGAAGCAATGTTCATGAGAACGTAAACCCTAGAATTTCTGCGCCGAACCCTTGCCAGCTCTCTTTCGACGTATTCCCCTGAAGAGAGCTCAGGAAATGCGAATTGGTCTTCGATGGACGCATCGAATTGTTTGAGCGAATTCGCTAATAATAAAGGGCTGCGATCGTCGTCTGAGTAGGCGTTGGCCCGTTCTTGAATGAGTATCACCTCTCTCCACTTGAAATAGCCGACTACTGCAGCTATGCATTGAGCTTGGTGGGAAATCGGCGTGCCAAATTGGACCAAAGACGAAGAAGATTCTAGCGGGATTTTTGGGGATGTAGGAGAGAGAGAAACGACGGGAATATTATTACCACTACGGCGATCTTTGGTTTTTGCTGCGATGAACTCAGAGAGTAGGGAAGCTTCTTGCAACGTTCTCGCCTGGGCGAGGATTGCGTCGACTTCACCATTGCTGATTAAATCGATCGCTGACGATATGAATGCAAGAAATCGAATAAGTAAACGGAACTAAATTCTTTTTTTGAAATAGTAATAACTTTCGTTATTATTATTATTATTACCTTCGAAGGATGCACGAGCTTGAACTCCATTGGAGTCTCTTGTTTGCAAAGACAAGTCGGCACAGCCTTGAAGATCTTCGGTGGCAACTTCGATGGTTATTCTTTGCTCTTTGCCCAGACGAGACTTGAGATCGATGACGAGGCCAATGGTTAAGTTTCGTTTAGGGTTTTTAATATCTGATATGCATATGTACGACGACGTTGCTTGTGATTCTAACAACAAGGAAAAAGATAGTAACAAGAAAAACCTTTTAGTTGGCATGCGTAATAATATGTGGGATTTGCGAATGAGCTTTTAGCTAAGTGCGAAGACTTGCTTGCTTTAAGCTAGTAACACAGATATGTAAGCCGTCTTACTAATAGAATAGTAAACGCTTGTCTGTCTATGTATTTTCTTGCATACTGTTAACTGCCGCCCCGCGACTCGTTCAAAATATAGTTATTGTTTGAATGATTTGGTGACACAAAGATGCGTTCTTGCCTAGGCAGGATTCTCTTGTCCAAATTTGTTAATAGTCGAATAATCATATCTGCCTCGTTGATATATAATTACATATTTAAATTAGTAGCTCCCATCATTAAATCAGTTGTAAGATCGTATTAGCCCCATATCTTATATTTACTAAAATATAAAACCTTCAAACTTAAAATAGAAGTCAATTCCCAAACCACACGGTCATTTTCACAACTAGTGGACATTTTGCTATATTTTAATCAAATATTTGAAATGTTATTCCAAAGCGTGGCTTAAGATTTTTCCATAGAGGGGTTATTATTCCCAAAATAAAAATATTAAATTTGAATCATACAACATCAAGTGACAGATGATCCAAGCATGATATACGCTATTTCGTACTAATTTTCGATGAATTTAAGAGTAGACCAAAGCAGTCAATTGATTCCAGGACTTGGTCAGAAATCTGCAGTGTATACACGTAGGACAATTTATTACAGTATCTTGACTTGTTGAGAAATTTCCTGGAATGTGCGAATTCCATACTTTAATAATACCGATAGTAATAATTGCATTGTCACTGATGATCTGATATTTATTTCATTAATTGTAAAGCTTAATCGAGAGACAACGATGTCAAGTAATTCATTAATTCTGTTGATTGCCTGCCCCCCTTTATTTAGACAACAATGTATTGACAGTTATTGATATAACTGCCAATTCTTAGAGGATTTGTATAGCAGAAAACACATTTAGAAGTGTTGATCGAGGACCGCCGTTAGACTCGTATTTGGACGTTCTTTATGTGTACGTAACCCTCGTGGATCGATTCGATCACTTGCGAGCTGAAACGGATCGAAACAACACAGAAACGCACACACTCTGAAAAACAGATTTTAACATGGCTCGGCTGAACTTCAGCCTACGTCCACGGATCAACCGAGCTTCGTTTCCATTAACCACCAACACGAAAGTTACATAGCCCTATCTCGTCTACAACTCTCGTGTTTACACCTCACCGTGGTTTTCACTCTACAAGAAGATATAAGCTCGGAAAGATAGTAACTCGAAACTGAAAACTGATATATATAGACTTCAGCTCATGTTTAAAACGTCTCGCGTCCAATCCTGTCCGTCCGATGGATACGATCCAGCGTACCAGATTTCGCCACGTCACCATGTGCAACTTGCGTGACCCAGCACAACACTCATGCGACTCTTTAAGTGAAATAACACTTTCACTTCTATCCGTCGGATCTTCATCTAACGGCCATAAATCATCATCCGTGTCATCTCTTGCTCTCGCATCTCGACCGTTCATCCACAGCAAGCGCTATCCAACGATCGACTTTTAATCTCTCAGCTTCAAACACTGTCCATCAGATCTGGCGGGCCCAAGATCCTACGGCTGCTGTTCATCGCAGCTTCTCTTCAGCTAAAACTCCATCGGTTCCCAGCTTTAGTTCGACTTAGCTCCAACTGGCCGTCTTCTCCGGCGGCTCCCGGCTGCTCCGGCGAGTTTCCGGCTCGCCACTCCCAACAAGAAGATTAATAGGAATCCATCGTTGGAAGAGGTCAAGCACGTCACTGCTTTGCTGTTTAGAGGAATATCTAAGCAGGTTCTCACGCAGTTTGAATCAAACCCTCGTCGTAAAAACCTGGTTATATATTTCTCTCTCATCACATGCATGTATCTCTCATCACATATGCATGTTTCTCTAATTATATATGCCCTGTTTCGTTTAGACTTTTCTCTCAGTTTCAGTTTCATTGACAGATCAACTCTCTCTCTCTCTCTCTCTCTCTCTCTCTCTCTCTCTCTCAGAAAGAAATTGACCGATTCAATGTGTAACAGTGAAAGTAATGGTTAATTTTTGTTTGCTAACTAATCATTTTGTAATCGTTGATGTGCTTGAGTATGCTCTATGTACTGTTAGGTCTGTAGGATGTTAAAACGAAGAAGATTTGGGAAACGTCGTCAGGCCCTGATGAATCGATGGCGACGATGAACGCATGTTTTTTATGGTTTTAAATATCTTATCTTTCTCTCTCTATATTATCTCTCTCTTGCAGTTTTTGTTTGCTATCTATCAGTTTGTAATCAGACTACTATGAGACTGGTTATGCTCTATGTTTTGGACTTTTTGTAGGGTGATAAAACGCAGAGAGAGGAAATAGAATCTGAAAAACAAAGTTCGATCGATTATAGCGAGCACCAGCGACGGAACCAGAAGTTGTAACTTGGGAGGTCGAAAAAATGTTTAAACAATTTAATACGAAAGATTAGGCCCCGTGGTAAAATCGTAAAGATATCTTATGTACGTTTTACATAATATGTTTACTATATACCTAAAATTGCATATTGTAATAATGAAGAAATTTAGATTAAAGTATACATTGAAATCATAAGAAACGTCTAGTTCTTCGTATAATCGTTAAAAATATTTTCTTTTATACTTTTTTGCATTTATTACATGTTGTTATCAATGGCAAAATGATACATTGTAATTTAGGAGTCGAGAATAAATTGAAAAAACAATAATAAGCAGTGTATAATCTGTGATCTAATCTTCAAAATCTCTTATATAAGTTCTGCATAGATGTTTATTACATAGATGAAAATTAATTCCATATTGTAATCAATAATAATATGATGAGTTATAACTTTGTAAGCAAAATAATAAAAAAGACAAGCTCTTTTTAAATCTCAAATGTGTCTTATATACGTTTTCCATAACATATCTTACATATTTAAGAAGAAATAACATATTATAATTATGACATAAGCAGAAATTATAACTTGGAAGAGTCGAAAATGCTTTCAAAAGGACGTTTTCTTAAAATGTTTATTTTATAAATGAAAGTTATTTTATAATGTAATGTAACATATTTTGGTTAAATAGCGAATATCATGCTTATGATTCCAGCAATTACACCTTAGAGGATCTGAAAAATTGTTATTTTATTTTTGAAAATTTTAAGAGATTTGATATATAAATAATATATTTCATGATCATCCTCTATATATCGTAAGAACATATAGCTATGACTAAATAAATTATCAGAGTACCTTTGCTGAAAACCTAATAATAATTCTCGACGGCTGTCGACATGAAGAGGAGACGCCTTGACGACGACAATGACCATAGGATTGAGGAAAATGATATTGGAGATGACGGTCTGTAAATTCCGATGGATCTAATAGCAGAAATCCTATTGATGCTACCGATACGATTCATCGCAAGGTTTATCTTAGTATGTAAGAGCTGGCTCGACGCAATCACCGCTCGTTTTTTATATCACTCAATCCACTTTGGAGTTAGCTAGTAATAATATAATAACTATGATGTTATTATTATTAGGAAACTAATATAAATAATAAAAAAGAAAAGAACTTTCATGCAGTTTGAATCAAACCCTCATCGTAACAATCTGGTTAGATATCTCTCTTGGGAGAAGTCTCACGCAGTTTGAATCAAACCCTCGTCGTAATGACCTGGTTATATATTTCTCTCTCATCAGATGCATGTATCTCTCATCACATATGCATGTTTCGTTCAGACTTTTCTCTCAGCTTCAGTTTCGTTGACGATCAACACTCACACGCACGCTCCCGCTCCCTCTCTCTTTGTCTCTCTCTCGTAGGAAGGAATTGACCGATTCAATCGATGGAAACTGTGAAAGTAAAGATTAATTGTTGTTCGCTAATAATCATTTTCCTTGATGTGATTGAGTATGCTCTATGTACTGTAGGGGTTTAAAAGGAAGGTCGTCAGACGCTGATGAATGAAATGGCGACGAAAATGGCGTTTTCATAAAATGTTTATTTTATATATGAAAGTTATTTTATAATGTAATGTAAAATATTTAGGTTAAATAGCAAAAATCATGCTTATAATTCCAGAAATTACACCTTTGAGGATCTGAAAATCGTTATATTATATTTGAAAAATATTTAGGAGATTTGATACATAAATAAATATATTTCATGATCATCCTCTATATATCGTAAGAACGTATAACTATGGCTAAATAAATCATCAGAGTACCTTTGCTGAAACTTAATAATAATTCTCGACGGCTGTCGACATGAAGAGGAGACCCCTTGACGACGACATGACCATAGGATTGAGGAAAAAGAGATTGCAGACGACGGTCTGTACATTCCGATGGATCTAATAGCAGAAATCCTGTCGAGGCTACCGATACGATTCACGTAAGGTTCATCTTAGTATGTAAGAGCTGGCGCAGCGCAATCACCGCTCGTTGTTTCTCCTCCATGCACGCGAAGTACATGTCTTTAAGTGCTCCCTATGGTGTACAGTTAAATCATAGAGATCCTTTCGTATATGTTCACAACTGGTATTGCCCAATTGTCAAACCAAGAGGTCTCGAGTATGGAGGAGGACGAAGAAAGTCAGTCGGCTGGTGCAATGGTTTTATGCTTGATAGAGCATAGCAGCGTTGAGTTCGAAACCATCAACATCGTAAATCCGGTCACAAGCGAG
Organism: Craterostigma plantagineum; assembly: GCA_027422505.1. NCBI lineage: Eukaryota > Viridiplantae > Streptophyta > Magnoliopsida > Lamiales > Linderniaceae > Craterostigma > Craterostigma plantagineum. The sequence goes on from JAPQWV010000038.1 coordinate 6,516,100, forward strand.
AGGAATAGGATAAACGTCCCTTGGCTGCTCGACACAGGTGGAGGAGTAGGAAGTCATTATTATACATTTGGTTGCCCATCTACTAACGAATACGAGTTGTTCAAATGCCTTACGTGGGATCAAGATGCATATGCTATTTTCACCGTTGGAGTGATGAAAGATGGAAAAGCCTGTCTCTGCACCTATTTCCCAGTAAAGGGAAGACCCTGCACAAGCACAAAGCCGCTTGACGGAGCATTTCATTGGCTTGTATGAGGAGACGATGATAATGATAGTTATTATATCCTTGATATCGCCCAAGAGAACACCTGCAGGGTGAACATTCGTCCTCGTCCTCGTCCTCGGACGGATGACAACGTCGCGAGATTATTCTTGGGATGAAACTATCGGTGTGCGAGATTACCTTGTGTCTTACACTGAAGATGATCGCATGCTTTGTCGTTGTAACACGCAAGATGGCCGCAGCTGGATTTGCTTCAGGTATTCGTCGATCATCCACGAAATTATGGCCAATTATTGTACACACAGGTTCAGTTTTATCTACAGTTACTTTTCGTTCATACTATATGCTAATATCACAGTTTCAGTTTCGTTCCGCATGTGATGAGGATTGATTGTCATAGTTTAACAAAATTGTTACGTCGTGCCTTATGACTATGATAGATAAACACATGTTCATTCGGACGAGATGATCTGTCCCCGATATATATGTACCCACTTACAATATTGCTTATGTGGACTGGTGTAATAAAATTAATAGGTGTAACGAGTTTACGGCTGTTTTAACACTGGGCGGGGAAGGTGTAACGATTTTAATTTAAAATTAAAAAGAATTCCACGTAAGCAATATGTAAGTGGGTAAATATATTGGGACACATAATGGGACAGATGATCCGGAGTGATCCTCATTGCATTTGGTTTTAGATGAATAATGTATTGTCAAATTTAGTTAAGAAAATCAACCAAGTATGTAATCATTTCGATTTTAAATATTCAGTACGGTTGATCCCTATCTTTTCATCTTTACACACATCACGCATCAAATAATTCCATTCCAAACACGCCCTAGAGAAATAAACAACACGCAAATCGGAGAAACTATATGTTTCTTTTTTTCCTATAGATATGTAGATATACAACATATTTGCTTATTTGATCGTTATATATATATATATATATATATATGGAAATTTGCTATATATATGTATAATAAAGTTTTGAGCCGCGCACACAATAAAGGCCCGTATTTTTCTTCAAGTAATGAATTACTTTTTTTAGCAATATCTTATATAGTATCTATTAGTTTTTTTTCTCTAAGAATAATATTGTGTACTTTTTTTGTCTTGAAAAACGGTAAGGCAAATATTTTCTTGAATCTTCTATTAAGAAATGAAATGAAGATATTAAGGCTATGGGGGGCTATGGCCCAAACCTTTAAAAGGGCGATGAGAGAAAAACATTGGAGAAAGATTGATATGCTTGCTTTTATTTTGTGCATGATATATCAGACCAAATAATCTAACATATTAAATCCCACAAAGTATGATCCATACATAAATATCGATGATATAAACACAGTTATCTACGCTCCTCGTCAGTCAGTTCGATCGTCACGACACGCCCATGCCCACGGGCCGATCCTGTCCGTACAATCCCATGTCTGAAGAAAGAAGCCCCAAACCTCGTACAGCAATCGGCCACCACCGTAAAAGCCCACGTGTACGTTCTGTTCTTGATCAGCATATTTTCGGGGGCGCTCTTAGCCATTCGGAAAATGGCGGTGATAAAAGCAAGCCCTATTAATCCCCCCATGACCTGAAAGAGGCCCGAAAACGGCTGATCGGTAAGTATCATTTCGTTGTCGTCCGACCCGCTTGACGAAGAACAGCTCGCCGAAGTTAGCAGATCCTTCTCTAACGTGTCCAATTGCCCACTCTGCGTTATCTTCAGTATCGCCTCAGATACGTCGCTGGTCATCCGCGCGCTCGCCTTCTGAAATACCTGCGCTTTTTTTTGTGTTTTTGGAGTGATCATAATCTGCTGGAAATATACTATATAAAATTAAAATATGATGCGCTCACAAGGTTTGAGCGTTTAGGTGACATGTTTATTCAACATGGAGTCAGAAGCGATATACTGGAAATATATGCTGCTTTCGGGGTTATAACAGAGTTATAAAAGCCTAGTATAATTTTTTATTACAGGCCCAATATAATTTATCTTGCCTGATAAAACAGTTTATTTATTACGGACCTTTCTTCTACTATCGGGTTGAAATACTGGTTGTGGGCTGGAAATACTAAATCAAACATTAAATAAGGTAATATTATTTATACTATATTGGCTTATGGGGGAAACCAAACGGACCAATAGTATATAAATTAAAATATGATATGGTCCGTTAAAGCATAAGCTTTTAGTCGGTGTGATCATTCAACAGAATTGTTACGACAAAATCGTGCGCGCCTAAGAACAAATAAAGGTAGAAAATAAATCTTACGAATCCCAAGCCGCCGAGATTGAAGCTGGGCCCCACAATCATGTAATCATTGCAGTGATCGGAGAGGAAAAGCTTAGCGTGGGGCGATTGCAGAAAGGCCGCCTTTATGGTCTGACTTTTGAACTGCTTCTGATATTCGTCGAGCGTTTGGATTCTGTGAATGTTATTCGGGTCGAACCCTAAAACGTCGGTAAGGTACTGACATACAAAAGAGTTGGCGTTGCAACCTATGTGCTCGTTATGATGCAGAGAATCCAAGATCGACGGCTGAAGCCTTGGAACGATAAGCATGGAGCTTAGGACGGCCGTAAAACTCGCCCCAACAACAAAAACCGTGCATAGCCACACCGCCACCATTAGCTTCGATGCAGCTGTTTTGATCTTCTCTTCTGCAAACAAATCGAACAAAAAAAAATCTGATTTCATTACTCCTCTACGCCGATTTTTAATTATTAGCATTGTTGTAAAACGCGGTCTACGCCCACCTAGGCGCCGGCTAGGCGGTAGGCGGCACCTGCCGAGGCGAATATAGCCTAAACGGCCGCCTAATTGTCAAAATATCTCATCGGGCGAATAATCATGTTAATCGGCCAAAAATCTAACTAATCGGCCAATTAATTAAATTATCTCAACGCCCACTAAAAGCCTGCCATGTAATTTTTAAACTTAAAAGGCCCATTATAGGCCCAATTTTGTGGCTAGCTAGCCTGACGAAATAAAAGAAACATTATATATATAATATATATATATATATTATATGTATAGTACATGTTTCAGCTTTAATTGTAAGATCCATCGGGTGGGACAATAAGTGGCGAGATTCACAAAGAATAATTAATATTAAACTACAACATCGATTAGCTCATTCGAAAAAAAATAACTGATATATTTATTCATTGAATATTCATTTAATACTTAACAAATAGAACTTTACCTATTAAAACATATAAATATTTTTTATTTAAACTAAGAAAGTTTGTTATATGTAGGCAAAAATATTAAATAAAATATATAAAAACTATAAAATTAGGATAACTTAGTCAAACATCATTTTTTAACATTATTTATATACTAATGTTCGTTTTTACATATTTGATATATAAATTAATAAAAAATAAAGACTGCCTAATCTCCGCATAGAAATCGCCTAGGCTCCCGCCTAGGCCGCTAGGCGCTAGGCCCCCCTCGGCCGCCCGACTAGCGCCTAGCAAATTTTATAATATTAATTATTAGCGATCAAAAGAACGAAAACTTACTCTGCGATAGCGAAATTACGGTGATTGAGAACCATAGGACGGAGCCGATGAGTTTGAGCGCTGAGGTTATTCTGAATTCTTCGTTGCCCGCCGAGTATTCGCTTAACCATGTCATTGCACCAGTTGAGACGCCTAAAGCCGCTAATTGGATCCACATCTTCTTCGTAAAGACGTGCAAAGGTAGGAACTTGGATTCTTTCAGGGTGACATTCACTGGAACGATCATTACAAGGTCGCTTTTAATGTAGGGCTGCGAGAAATCTACGTATGCATATCGCCTTGCTGTTATGCCGCAATCTCCGGCAGCTGCGAAAAACGTCTTCATTTTTCAAATATATATATATTTTTTTTCAAATTTATCGTTATTACATGATATAGATTCTTGAAAACGATGTATGTGTGTGTGTGTGTGTGAATTTATGATATATATACCTTGTTGTAGACTTTATTGACGAGTTCGTCGTAAGTACCATAATGTGGAACGAAGACGTATCCCGGGGGAGGAATCAGCTGCTGAACGGCGGCTTCGAAGACTGCTATCGAAAATCCGACGAACTGAGGGGACGTGCCGTTCGCTGGAATTCCAATCACTAAAGGGTTCTCTTTGCTTCCCAAGGAAATTCCCATGGGAACGCTTTGATCGATCCCAGGCCATACAGTTGTGTTCAGTCCATCTACGTCAATTTCTTCGCTGCTCATGTGTAATGATTTCTCTTGGGTTTCGTCGCTTATTGCAAGATTTCTGAGATCGTTTGAGAAACCATACGTTTCGGACCAGAATGCTAGCTCTCGGTAGCTTTTACCGATCACATTTACGATGGAGAAGATTGTGGGCTTCGTTATTACGCCGTTCCTGAATAAACTCACATTCTCACTAAGCCCTTCGAATTCGTTACCGTTAGATAGGGCCCAAATCGAATCGTACGCTCGAAGAGCGTAAACGCTAGGGTTCGAATTTTCTTCTTCAGATGGATACGTAGACGCATACTTTTTCCTAAACTTGGACTTGAATTCTTTGAAGCGATCGTTCTTGTCGTCGTAATAGGCCTTCAGTGAAACAACGCCTTGCATGGTGTAATAAACCGAAGAATCCAAGGAGTCGAGATAATTACCAACCTCGTCCGAAACAATCCATACGTATCCCTTCTCCATCATCCCCAATGCCTTAGCCTTCTCAAACAAGAGCACGAAGAACTCGAGGGAAGCAATGTTCATGAGAACGTAAACCCTAGAATTTCTGCTTCGAACCCTTTTCAGCTCTCTTTCGACGTATTCCCCTGAAGAGAGCTCGGGAAATGCGAATTGGTCTTCGATGGACGCATCGAATTGTTTGAGCAAATTCGCTAATAATAAAGGGCTGCGATCATCGTCTGAGTAGGCGTTGGCCCGTTCTTGAATGAGTATCACCTCTCTCCACTTGAAATAGCCGACTATTGCAGCTATGCATTGAGCTTGGTGGGAAATCGGCGTGCCAAATTGGACCAAAGACGAAGAAGATTCTAGCGGGATTTTTGGGGATGTAGGAGAGAGAGAAACGACGGGAATATTATTACCACTACGGCGATCTTTGGTTTTTGCTGCGATGAACACAGAGAGTAGAGAAGCTTCTTGCAACGTTCTCGTCTGGGCGAGGATTGCGTCGACTTCACCGTCGCTGATTAAATCGATAGCTGACGATGATGCAAGAATTGCATAAGTAAATGGAACTAAATTCTTTTTTTGAAAGTAATAACTTCGTTATTATTGTTACCTTCGAAGGATGCACGAGCTTGAACTCCATTGGAGTCTCTTATTTGCAAAGACAAGTCGGCGCAGCCTTGAAGATCTTCGGCGGCAACTTCGATGGCTATTCTTTGCTCTTTGCCCAGACGAGACTTGAGATCGATGACGAGGCCAATGGTTAAATTTCGTTTAGGGTTTTTGTTATCTGATATGCATATGTACGACGACGTTGCTTGTGATTCTAACAACAACGTTGTTAAGAAGGAAAAAGATAGTAACATGAACAACCTTTTTGTTGGCATGTAATAATTTGTGGGATTTGCGAATGAGCTTTAGCTACGTTAAGTGCGAAGACTTGCTTGCTTTAACACAGATATGTAAGCTGCGAGCTTACATATATGTGTTATAGTTTAAAGCAAGCAAGTCTTCGCAAGCTGTCTACTAATAGAATAGTAAATGCTTTGCATAGATTGTTAACTGCCCCGCGACTCGTTCAAAATATAGTTATTGGTTCAATTATTTGGTAACACAAACGTGCGTTCTTGCCTACTAAGGCAGGATTCTCTTGTTGTCCAAATTTGTCAATACTCGAACTTTTTTAATCATATCTTCCTCATCGATATATAACTATATATTTAAATAGTAGCTCCCATCATTAACTCAGTAGTAGTAATATCGTATTAAGCCCCACATCTTATATTTATTAAAATATAAAACCCTCAAACTTAAAATAGAAGTCAATCCCAAACAACACGTCATTTTCACAACTAGTGGACGTTTTTCTATATTTTAATCAAAGATTTGAAATTGTTATCCCATGAAAGCGTGGCGTAGGATTGTTCCATAGAGGGGTTATTATTCCCAAAATAAAATATTAAATTTGAATCAGACAACATCAAGTGACAGATGATCCAAGCATGATATACGCTATTTCGTACTAATTTTTGATGAATTTAAGAGTAGACCAAAGCGAAAGTCAATTGATTCCAGGACTTGGTCAGAAATCTGCAGTGTATACACGTCGGACAATTTATTACTAACTTGACTTGAGAAATTTCCTGGAATGTGCGAACTCCATACTTAATAATAACGATAGTAATAATTGCATAGTCACTGACGATCTGACCACAGGATTGCACTACTGCTGTTTTGACCACAGGATTGCACTACTGCTGGTTTGGCCACATAATTGCACTACCGAAGTGAACTGCACCACTGAGAAGAATTGCACTACTAAAGTGAACTGCACCACTGAGGAGAATTGCACTATCGAAGTGAACTGCACCACTGAGGAGAATTGCACGACTGAAGGAAATTGCACGACCGACCAGAATTACACTACCGAATATCTGTATTGATTTTTCGAGGCTTGTGTTCACCACAATTTTTTTTAAAACAGATTCACTCTCTCTACGTAAGTGCAGGAGTTTTTCATGAGCGTCTATTTCCCAGGATACAACGAAAACGTGATTATAGGCTGCACTGAAACCTTAATCACACGGCGAACAATGAACATTAGAAGTGATGATGAACAACTGTGAATGGGTTATGTGAACTATGAAATAAGTTGTATAAAATATTTTTTTTTCCGTCTCTTCTCTCTCTTTGTTTCTGGGAAGAACTCTTATTAAATAAGAAATTCTACCCACATGGCTCCTGACAAGTTACTATTGAAGCAACTATTCATCCTTATATTTAATTAAAATAATTACAAAATGAGTGACGATGGACAAGAGAGCAGTTGAACTGCTTTGTTCTTTTCCATCCACCATGTGGAAACATTCTAGAAGGATTTTGTCGGTAGGCCCAATTACTACAAAGCCCTCATTAATTACCTCCAAAAATTCACATTCACAAGCCCAATTAATTAAAGTACATACTTTAATTAACTTAAACTCAACAATCCCCCACATGAATGAGAATTATTTGGATTCACAATTAGTGTTCATCATCTGATTTCTGCATAGAGATAAGTATGGGTTTTCCATTTGAACTTTCTCCTTGTAGAGTACGCTTAGTCTACTAGCAGTCCAGTAGAACGCGATGTCTTTGAACTGTCCCGCTTTCTTGTGTAAACGAGCCCACGTATCTGTTTGTTCGTTCTCATAGTTTTGTCCGTTTTGGCCATGGACACCTTCCTGATTCTGCGAGGGTTTCTAAAGAACTAAGCCTTTCAGTTCTCCTTTGAAGCGGCCACACTTCTCCCTAACATAGGTGACTTACATCGTGAGTATTTTCTATTAATACTCTATGATAGTCATTAAAGCATCATAATGCTAGCCTTTTCCGTCATCATTGTTTCGTGACAGGAATGAGCGGGGTTATCCCCCACAGTGATACCAAGTCCTAAGATTAGGTTGTCCCTTTGAACCTAGATCTTGGGATCTCCATTTACATAGGTACGGTTTTCCTTCTTAGCACTTTTATACTTTAAGGCTTTAAGCCCATTCCTTTCGTCAATCGTTCAACCGCATCTCTATTTAATCCTTTGGTTATCGGATCCGCAATGTTATACGTTGATTTCACATAATCAATCGAGATCACACCAGTTGAGAGCAGTTGCCTAACGGTATTATGTCGACGACGTATGTGTCTCGACTTACCATTATACATAGTATTCTGTGCTCATCCAATCGCCGATTGGCTATCGCAATGTATGCATATAGGCGGCACATGTTTTTCCCACTTAGGAATATCCTCCACGAAATGGCGTAGCCATTCAGCTTCTTCTCCACATTTATCCAAGGCAATGAACTCGGATTCCGTAGTGGATCTCGCTATAACAGTTTGTTTCGAGGATTTCCACGACACAGCAGCCCTGGCTAGTGTAAATACGTAACCGCTGGTGCGTTTCGAGTCCTTTGTATCAGATATCCAATTCGCGTCTGTGTAACCTTCTATCACAGCAGGATATCGACCATAATGCAATCCGTACTTTCGAGTATACCTTAAGTATCTCATAACTCTCATAATAGCGGTCCAATGTTCCGCACTTGGATTGCTCGTATATGAACTCAGTTTGCTTATAGCATAAGCAAGATCTGGCCTAGTGCAACTCATTACATACATAAGGCTTCCAATATCCGTGAGTATTCTACTTGAGAAACACCCTCACCGCGATTTTTCGACAATTGCAAGCTTTTATCTAACGGTGTTCTGGCGATGCCAGTATCATTGTTGCCGAATTTCTCGAGAATTTTGTCTACATAATGAGCTTGACTCAAAACAAGACCATTACTCATTCTCGTAATTTTAATCCCTAAAATCACATCCGCCAGTCCCATATCTTTCATGTCAAATTTTGAATTCAACATATCCTTAGTAGATTTGACTATTTTGTCATTACTACCAACAATGAGTATATCGTCGACATACAGACACAAAATGACATAGTCGTCGCCTATTTCCTTACAATAGACGCATTTATCGCACTCATTGATTCTAAAACCACTCGTTATCATTGCATGGTCAAACTTCTCGTGCCACTTCTTAGGGGCTTGTTTCAAACCATACAATGACTTAATTAATTTACACACTTTCTTTTCTGTTCCGGGAGCACGAAAACCATCAGGTTGCTCCATATAGATCTCTTCATCTAGATCACCATTTAAGAAAGCTGTTTTGACATCCATTTGATGTACTTCCAAATTTCTTAAGGACGCGATAGCAAGTATCATCCTTATCGAATTTATTCTTGTCACATGAGAATACGTATCAAAGTAATCTAAGCCCTCACGTTGCTTGTGTCCCTTGATAACAAGTCTGGCTTTATACTTATCAATCGAACCATCATGTTTCATTTTCCTTTTAAAAATCCATTTGGATTCCAAAGGTTTACATCCTTCTGGGAGATCAACTAGTTCCCAAGTGCTTGTGTCCCTTGATAACAAGTCTGGCTTTATACTTATCAATCGAACCATCATGTTTCATTTTCCTTTTAAAAATCCATTTGGATTCCAAAGGTTTACATCCTTCTGGGAGATCAACTAGTTCCCAAGTATGATTCTGTAAAATAGAATCAATTTCACTTTTAATGGCATCTTTCCATAAAAGTCCTTACGTGGAGCACACCGCTTCATCATAAGTCTGTGGTTCCTTTTCGAGCAAATATGTTACGAAATCATCACCAATCTCTATTCTTGCTCGTTTGCTCCGCCTCGGTTCAACGTCTAGAACCGAACTAGGATCTTCAGTTTCCTCATTAGTTCGTTTAGACGAACTCGGTCCATCATTGGACTTATACGGAAACTCATTTTCAAAGAAACATGCATTCCTCGATTCCATTATAGAGTTCTTGTTTATATCCGATATTTTCGAATCATATAAAAGAAACCGATATGCCGTACTATTATGCGCATATCCAATAAAAACACAGTCCACCGTTTTAGGACCTATTTTTATTATTTTAGGCGTAGGTACGGCTACCTTTGCCAGACACCCCCACATTCGCAAATGTTGATAGGATGGCGTCTTTCCTTTCCACAACTCATAAGGAGTTTTATTTTCTTTCTTTCGAGGTACCCTATTCAAAAGATAATTACTCGATAAGATAGCTTCCCCCCACAGGTTGGGTGGTAAGCCTGAACTTAATAACATCGCATTCATCATTTCTTTCAACGTGCGATTTTTCCGTTCAGCGACCCCATTCGATTGAGGTGAATATGGAGCGGTCACTTCATGGATAATATCATGCTCCGTACAGAAGTTACCAATTGGCGCTTCGTATTCGCCACCTCGATCACTTCTAAATCCTTTTATTTTCCTACCGAGTTGTTTTTCAACTTCAGTTTTATATAAATAAATTTTTCTAACGCTTCGTCTTTGCTCTTTAGCAAATATACATAGCAATATTTCGTGCTATCATCAATAAATGTTATGAAATATTTATTTCCACCTCGTGATTGAACGTATTTCAAATCACACACATCGCTATGAATTAATTCAAGCGGTTCAGTAATTCGTATTACCGTGGGGAATGACGATCTCGTCAATTTTGCTTCAACGCAAACTTCACATTTATGTTTCGAATCAATATCGAATTTAGGAATATAGTTCATGTTAATTAAACGACGTATCGAATCAAAATTAACGTGACCAAGTCTTCCATGCCATAAGTTGGAAGATTCAAGCAAGTAAACAGAAGAATTATTTTTATTCATCTGATTGACCTCAGTCATTACATTCAACTTGAATAAACCGTCTGTAGCATAGCCCTTTCCTACAAACACTCCCGACTTTGACAATATCAATTCGTCGGATTCAATAACAATACGAAAACCGTGCTTGTTCAACAAGAATCCCGATATACGGTTCTTGCGTATTTCAGGTACATACAACACGTCTTTCAGCGTTAGAATTTTTCCGGAAGTCATCTTGAGCATCACGCTCCCTTCTCCTTCGACAGTCGTAGTCGCCGAATTGCCCATATAAATCTTTTCTCCATCGGTCGACTTGAAAGTCGAGAAAAGACTTCGGTTGGTGCACACATGTCTCGTTGCGCCGGTATCGATCCACCATTCCTTTGGATTCGACCCAACCATGTTCATTTCTGAGACCACCGCGACGAGGCTCAAGTCCTCAACGTCTTTAGTGATGTCTTTCACCATATTGGCCTCGTGGCGCTTCTTTGGTAGTCGACAGTCCGACGACTTGTGGCCTAGTTTGCCACAATTGAAACACTTTCCCTTGAACTTATAGTTCGGCTTTGCGACGCCTCCGGTCGCCCCAAGTTTTGCTTTGGGTTTAACCGCGCCTTTGCCCTTTTTAGAGCCATGCTCCACTGCATTTACTTTCGCTTCAAATGAGCTCGGCACTCTCTTTTCCGATCTTTTGTTGTCTTCTTCTCGAAGTCTAACAATCAAGTCCTCCAAATACATCTCCTTGCGCTTATGCTTGAGATAGTTTTTTGAAGTCTTTCCATCCCGGCGGCAGCTTTTCAATAATAGCCGCAACTTGGAAAGATTCACTCAGAATCATTCGTTCTGCATGGATCTCGTGCAAGATCAACTGGATCTCCTGCACCTGACTGATCACAGTCTTGGAATCGACCATCTTATAATCAAGGAACCGTCCGACAACAAATTTCTTTGTGCCGGCATCCTCAATTTTATATTTTCGGTCCAACGATTCCCACAATTCTTTTACTGTAGCGACCGCACCATACACGTTGTACAAAGTATCGCTTAGGGCATTCAGAATATAATTACGACACAGGAAATCAGAGTGTTTCATGCGTCAACAGTGTTCACGACCTCAGCGTTCGTCTCGCCGTCGTTCACCTTAGGCTCGATCTTTCAGGTATGTTGCCAGGTTCAGCGTGGTGAGGTAGAAGAGCATCTTCTGTTGCCATCTTTTGACTGTTGAGGCTGTCCCCGTAAATTTCTCCGGCTTCTCCAGGTGGTTGACTGGTACGTTCGGCTTCGTAATCGCAGGTATGGCAGTGGGGATAACAACGGCAGTAGGGAGAACGACAGTGTTTTCTTCGTTCCTCGTAGATCCTTGCTTGTTGGGGGAGTCCACGTTGTCTGACATATTCACGATTCTGTTTTAAGATTGTTACCAAAAGATTGCACTACTGCTGGTTTGACGACAGGATTGCACTACTGCTGGTTTGACCACATGATTGCACTACTGCTGGTTTGACCACAGGATTGCACTACTGCTGGTTTGACCACATAATTGCACTACCGAAGTGAACTGCACCACTGAGAAGAATTGCACTACTGAAGTGAACTGCACCACTTAGGAAAATTGCACTACCGAAGTGAACTGCACCACTGAGGAGAATTGCACGACTGAAGGAAATTGCACGACCGACCAGAATTACACTACCGAAGATCTGTATTGATTTTTTTAGGCTTGTGTTCAACACAATTTCGTTAAAACAGATTCACTCTCTCTACGTAAGTGCAAGAGTTTTTCATGAGCGTCTATTTCCCAGGATACAACGAAAACGTGATTATAGGCTGCACTGAAACCTTAATCACACGGCGAACAATGAACATTAGAAGTGATGATGAACAACTGTGAATGGGTTATGTGAACTATGAAATAAGTTGTATATAATATTTTATTTTTCCGTCTCTTCTCTCTCTTTGTTTCTGGGAAGAACTCTTCTTAAATAATAAATTCTACCCACATGGCTCCCGACAAGTTACTATTGAAGCAACTATTCATCCTTATATTTAATTAAAATAATTACAAAATGAGTGACGATGGACAAGAGAGCAGTTGAACTGCTTTGTTCTTTTCCATCCACCATGTGGAATCATTCTAGAAGGATTTTGTCTGTAGGCCCAATTACTACAAAGCCCTCATTAATTACCTCCAAAAATTCACATTCACAAGCCCAATTAATTAAAGTCCAAACTTTAATTAACTTAAACTCAACAATTTATAACTGCTCAATTCTTAGAGGATTTGTATAGCAGAAAACACACTCTTGGAGCATTATAGCACGAACTAACATATGAGACCTTTCAGCACTTTATTTCGAACTTGAAGATGAATTATGACATGGAAACCTCCTCAATTTATCTCAACTAAGTTATGGGTCTCGGAATACCGAAAATTACAGTCTCCATTCCTGTTCTGAGCAGGAATGATTATGTATTTAACTTTAATAAAAATACATGCCACATTATGTATCAAAACAAAAATGTTGGCAACGCGACACTTTTTAATGGTTTGTACTATTTAAATACCCAGAATGACGTATCTGTGAATACTGTCACAAACAAACGGAAGTCAGGAATAAATGCGAGGTACTTGTGGCATCTTCGATTAGGGCATACTGGAGAACGCAAGATCCACGAGTTAGAGAAAAACAGGATTTTGAAACCGTTGGGATCAGACCCCTATCCGACTTGTGAGTCGTGCCTCCAAGGTAAAATAACTCGATCACCCTTCACGGGAACATTTAATAGAGCCACAGAAATTCTCGGTTTGATTCACACGGATGTTTGCGGGCCATTCAATGTGAAGGCTCGAGGTGACTTCCACTATTTTATTACCTTCACGGATGATCACATCGTTACGGACTCGTGTATCTCATAAGGTATAAAGCTGATGCTCTTGAAAGGTTCAAGGAGTATAAGGCATTGATGGAAAAGCAAACGTCGAAACTCATTAAAGCCATTCGATCGGATCGAGGAGGCGAGTACATGAGTGTCGAGTTTGACCAGTTCTTGAAAGAGAATGGTATATTATCACAGATGACTCTGCCCGGTACGCCAAAGTTGAATGGCGTGGCCGAACGTAGAAACAGAACTTTATTAGATATGATTCGTTCTATGTTAAGTTATACAGATTTACCGATGTCATTGTGGGGACACGCGCTTTTGACAGCGGCGTATACCATAAACCGGTGTCCCTCGAAGTCTATTAACGGCATTCCGTATGAGATATGGACTGGTCGTTTACCCAGCTTATCACATATTAGGATTTGAGGTTGCCCCGCCTATGTAAAAAGTTGAAAACAGACAAACTGGAGTCTAGATCAATGAAATGACGTTTCATAGGTTACCCCGAAGACTCTATGGGGTACCTATTCTATTTTCACGATGATCAGAGGATCGTTGTGGGCCTGCACGCACACTTTCTTAAGGAAGAGTTCATTCGAGATTGTGGCATTGGCCGAGAGGTCACTCTCGAGGAGCAGTCGACCGAAACACCTTCACAAAATTTGGAATCGGATGGTCCGAGCGAACCAGTCTTGCGAAGATCTGAAAGGATGCCAGGCCAACCACAGCGGTATGGCATGTCAAACGTCGAACACGGTTATGTTGCGACTGGGAGACTTCAAAGAGAAGATCCCGCTACTTTCGATCAAGCTGTATCCGATGTTGACTCAACGAGATGGGTTGAGGCTATGCGTTCTGAGATGGACTCAATGTACTCCAATAAAGTCAAGACTCTTGTAGACCTACCGAGCGGTTTCAGACCAATCGGTTGTAAATGAATATACAAGAGAAAGATTGGATCTGACGGACAAGTTGAGACGTACAAGGCCAGGTTGGTTGCCAAGGGCTATAACCAAAAGGAAGTAGTCGACTATGAGGAGACTTTTTTGCCTATAGCCATGATCAAGTCTATCCGCATAATGCTTGCAATAGCTGCGCACTATGATTATGAGATTTGGCAGATGGACGTCAAAACGGTGTTCCTCAATGGATTCCTCAAGGAGGAGATCTATATGGAGCAGCCAAAAGGTTTTGAGTCGCATGCATATGCTCACAAAGTGTGCAAACTGAAGCGGTCCATTTATGGACTGAAACAGGCCTCTCGTAGCTGGAACCTACGTTCGATGAAGCAGTTCGGAACTTCGGATTCGAGAAAAACGTAGATGAGCCATGTGTCTACAGAAAGAGCAGTGGGAGTATGGTGTCATTCCTTGTATTGTACGTGGATGATATCCTTTTGATAGGAAACGACATTGGGATGCTCTCGTCGGTAAAAGCGTGGCTTTCAACCAAATTCTCCATGAAGGATCTGGGAGAAGCGACGTATATACTCGGTATTCGCTTGTTCGGAGATCGAGAGAACAAAACGATCGGCTTATCTCAGGCCCTTTACTTAGAGAAAATCCTGAAGAAATTCAGAATGGATGACTCTAAGAGAGGTTTCTTACCTATGCGACATGGAGTCCATTTGTCGAAAGCAATGTCACCTCAAAGTGAGGAAGACAGACGACGGATGAGTGGAATACCCTATGCGTCTGCAGTGGGTAGTCTGATGTACGCAATGTTGTGTACACGGCCGGACATTGCCTATGCTGTGAGCGTGGTTAGTCGGTTTCAGGCAAACCCATGGGAAGGACACTGGACAGCCGTTAAGAATATCTTTAAGTACCTTAGACGGACTAAAGACTTAACACTTGTCTATGGAGGAGCGGGACTAGAAGTAGAAGGTTACACTGATTCGGACTTCCAGTCGGACGTGGATGGTCGAAAATCTACTTCAGGTTTTGTATTCGTGCTCAACGGTGGGCAGTGTCTTGGAGAAGCTCCAAGCAAAGCACGACTACCGATTCCGCATGTGAGGCAGAATACATAGCAGCCTCAGAGGCAGCTAAAGAAGCAGTTTGGATGAAAAAGTTCTTGGAGAAACTTACTGTGGTACCAGTTGCGGACAAACCGCTTGCACTTTGGTGCGATAATAGCGGTGCAGTCGCGCAAGCAAAGGAACCGCGATCTCGTAGCAAGTCGAAACATATTGAGAAAAAATATCACGTATTACGTGAGTTCGTTGAAAACGGGATGGTCGCCGTACAGAAAATCGCCTCCGCGGAAAACGTGGCGGACCCACTTACGAAGCCCTTGTCCCAGGCAATTATGGAACAGCATCTGGAGAAGATGGGCCTACGATACCATTGTGACTGGCATTAGGTGCAGCACATGGCATTCGAGTGCAAGTGGGAGGCTGTTAGGGAGTGTGCCCTCGGAATGCCATACGAGGACTAGGAATAGTATAGGGCGCACAATGATGTATAGGTAAATAGACAGTTTTATTGTATATACTGTTAAAATAAAGTGGTGAATATTATTTTCATTATAATAGGCATTATTATTTATTTATCGAATTTAAATTCTGCTTGCCATCTGGCGGTGCGATAAATAAATAACACCCGAATGTTTGAGTTGGACGTTTGATTCTCGTGGGGACGAGGGAGGAGACACCCGACGGTCCTTAATCTCAGCATTAAATAAAAAGTCCGTAAGTCTAAGGATTCTAGGTGGGTGACTAGATATCCGTATATAACTTATTCATTGACGATCACATAGTATCGCTAGTGTCACCGATTACCTGAGAGGTTGTGGGTCGTGATGGAGATAGCGGTGATCAGAGAGATCGCGTATTCGGACATTCGGCTCGTATTCGTCTCGATCACATGACTAGGATGTTGTCAATGATTGAACGAATGACTATAGCAGCCTCAGACCGATAGGGTCACTGACGGATTTGCTTTCGCGATTTCGGTTTGTCGCTAGTTGGCTAGGTCCGCAAGTGTTCGGAAATGGGACATGGGCCAGCGACGAAACGCAACTGACTTTACGGAGGTGATTGCCGGGCTTTGACAGCTATCGGGATTCACTGCCTATATTTGTATAGGTTAACGTCCTATGAGGTAATTGGAGAACGTTATAAAGCCTTCGGCCGAAGCTTGGAAAGCTCGCTCGTATTAGATACGGAGCGGAGTTTAAATAATCGGTTGGGTCTCAATTATAACATAGTGTTGGGTTAGTGAGTTTGACATTTACATGGCTCTCACCTAACCGGGACACAAGTGAAAGGCGTAAGATGTATTTAAATGTATACACTATAGTCGGTTCGCCCGAATTTCGATCAGATCAAAATTCATTCTCAACTGGGATCTGTCCGGTACCGCGGGATTGGCTAGGCGAATACCGGGACTCGCGAATTCCTCCCGTGCCAGTTGAGACGGACCTAGAGAGTCGCGCTTAAAAATGGTAATGAACTTGAACGAAAACGGCGGGCTTTGCTCTAGAACATAACAAATGGGATTCGTTCAGGTAGTGGCAAAGTTGATACGAGGTGTCGATGATTTAGTTAAACTCCGATGATGTCACGGGAATAATTAGGACTTAAGATTGTCTTAAGTGCTTAATTAATTAACTAAATGAGGCTCAATTGTAATTAAAATAATTAGATTGGATTTAATTATTTTATTACTTAAAATTGAGGGACTAAATTGAGAATTTAGAAACCTCATAGGCCGAAATGGAATAAACTAAAAATGTGCATTTTGACTTGGTTATTGAACATGTGTCAATTCCATTTTATGCCACATTGGTTGAGGTGGCAAGTGACCCATTCATTCAATAACATGACAAGTGTTAGGGAAATATTATAAACAAACCTTAGTGGAATTTTACTAAAAAGGTGTGCATGCAAAAATGAGAACATAGATCCAACATGAGGGGTTAGTAAGCCTAAGTACTTGGTATTTTACTCTCAACAAATAAACTAGAGAGAAAAGAAACAAAGTGAGTTGAAGTTAGAACTTCTTAAGCCACGTCAAGCCACGGGATCGTTTGACGAGTCCCGACGCCCGAACCGAATTGCGCTAGCCATCGGGAGCAGTCTCGGAGGTTTGATCAAGGACATACAGCGTGACGATCTAGCCCGAAAGCCCCGAGAACCAGACGAGTCGCTGCGACGCTCATCCGAGGTGTAATCACGTACGCCGAAGGTATATTTCGAACCACTGGTTCGATTTTGCGAAAAATACCAAACGACATCGGAATGATTCGAAAGACCCCTCGTTGCGATCGTCGGGAAGTGTAAAATCAATCTGGAAAATTTGGTATCGATCGGAAATCGTTTTGGTTGCCAAATAGTCGAAACACTGTCGGCTGCCGCTTTGTTCGAACTAGTTTGGAATGAAACTATTAATTCGAATAAATTTGTATTAAATTCTAATTTGAGAAGTTCGAATTAGACGTGGTCTCCTGAGGCTCAGGGCAGTATCTTGAGCCCTCGGGAGAAGCCGAAGGGCGCTAGGTCGAATTTAGATGTTGAAAATCGAAATTCGGTACCCTACGCCGCTCGTTTCAAAACACGCTTCCGCTATCGCCACGTTGCGCTGTTCGGGGGCCGGCGTCGATTAATCGGGCCCACCCCAACACGCGTATGTATCGACTTGATGCACTGGTGCACGCGGACTTTCCAATAGGCGTAGTTCGATCCGTCTAACACGGGAACCTTGCCAAAATAATTGAGCTTGAAACATTCATTGAAAAGGATAAAAAACACTTAGTTACATCAATCGGAGGCTCTGATACCACTTTGAAATGGTCCCGATATGGATGTATACTAAGTCGTAAAACTGATGACCTACATGTTGGAGCTAATGTTGGGGTAACACTGAACTCAACACTGAACGCACAGCGGAAATAACTAATACTTTGTGACGAAAAACGATTGACA
Source organism: Craterostigma plantagineum (assembly GCA_027422505.1). NCBI lineage: Eukaryota > Viridiplantae > Streptophyta > Magnoliopsida > Lamiales > Linderniaceae > Craterostigma > Craterostigma plantagineum. The sequence goes on from JAPQWV010000038.1 coordinate 6,534,526, forward strand.
CAAGCTTTAAAATTGTGCAGCAAGTTCTTCAACTTGTTGCGAGCCTCATGGCAAAATTCCACTATTAAAAATGGACTACGAAAAGATCAAACCTAGAAAAGAAATGAATATTGCGATCCTACCAAACTACGAAGTCTTACGACCTTTGCAAAGTAAATACTAGGCTAAAAATAAACTGGTGCTCGCTCAAATTCTCTCAACGTATACTTGATAATTTTCACGTCATCAAAGCTCTCTTAGGCAGCTCGAAAATCTCCTTTATTTATAGGCATTGGCTCCCTCTTGAATTGGTAAAAGAACTCTTGAGGATCTCCTAAGATATCTCCTCGAAGATCTCCCTAAATATAGTAAATATTTAGTTCGAATCTTCTCTCCTTACTTACCCTTGATCTTCATATCTGCCATCTTTGGTAAATGCAATCTCCTATTTTGGGCATGTAAGACAATTTCGGATATGATCTTCATATCTTCTATTGTTGGTAAGTGCACCACTTATTTTGGGCATAAAAGACAAAATCCTTTTGGTATCTTCGACATTGACATTCTCCATTTTTCTCCTTTGAGTGTTGTCTCAAGGTCAAAAGTTTTCATGTATGTATGGAGATAAAGTAGAAGACATCATCAGGAAGATATACATAAATACGAAATTTTCTCCGATTTTGCAATGGCGACCATATTAGTCCACACTGATTTGAAAATCCCTTGCAAAAACATACCGCATGTATGCTTTCATTAGTGTATTATTATTATACGATTGAAGAATGAATATTATTGATGTGGCACAGAAATTTGGCAGGCTAAATAATAAAGTTAATGAAATAATTAGGGAAGAGTTTTGGGACATATTATGATGCACATGTCCCAAGGAAGCGTCAGAAAGAAGCCACACTGAAGGGTCTGAAGTGTGAAAAGACATCCTGACTGATAGCACAGTGCTGCCAGCCGCCTGCTGTTTCTGACAACACAGAGCCAGTCCCATCTGCCCGTTGTTCCTGACAGCAAAGAGCCAAGTCCCATCTCCAGACTGCTTGATGTTCATGAAATGACGGAATATGTTCCATCTCCGGGAATTCTAAGCCAGGCTAGCCGTTGGGAGCTTCTATATAAAGGGGACTTCGTCATTTTCACGAAACAAACACATTCTAACTCATTTAAACACTTAGAAATATTCTCTCACTATCAAAACGTCTTTATATATATGTTCTTGAGAGAAAAGAGCGAGATATGGGTAGTTTTGAGTGTGTAAATCATTAAAGTATAGTGAAAATTAGAGCGTCTCGGGACGTAGGATCTGCAAAGATTCGAACCATGTAATTTCCTGTGCTATTTCGTTTATGTCCCAACCATGTCCCATACAAACAAGCCCACGTACACAACTAGCTCCGCTTCTATTACGGACCTATGCGGCCTCCAAATACATGTACCTCCTGCCTTTCTTTCACGTCCCTATCACATCCATCCAAGCACAATCGCGTTTCCACCATTTCACTTGAACGCGACTCTACCGCTAAGTTATATGTATATATATATATTATATATATATATATTTCTCGGACCTATAAATTTCTTTGATTGGGACAACCCCATATCACTTATCATTCTCAAAGATTTCGTTAGTATCCTTTCTTTGGTAAATTGGATTCATACAAAAGAACCTATCTGACGTGTTAGGCTTTTGAATAATCAGGTAGCCTTGTTTTTTTAGTTGCTAAATTTAATAGGGTTAGGGTATTTTTGTGCGTGGTGTTAGAAAGATATATAAAAGCTAGCTGATCTGTGATCCTACTAGGGTTAGGGTTTTTTTGTGTGGAGTTAAAAAGATATTTTTATTCAATTTTTATTTTGAATGCGATCCATTATCTTTTTTTTTAGATACGATCGGTTGATCCTAATTAGGGCTTTTCTGGAGAGGTTTTAGAAGATCTTTTTCGTTTATCTTTTTTAAATGCTTCCTTTTTTCGGAAGAAATTTAATCGCTTCCTTCGATCCATGAAGACTTCGGCAGTTTTTCATATCACTCAATCCACTCTGACGCAATTTGAATCAAACCCTCGTCGTAACAACTTGGTTATATATTTCTCTCTCATCACATGCATGTATCTCTCATCACATATGCATGTTTCTCTCATTATATATGCATGTTTCGTTTAGACTTTTCTCTCAGTTTCAGTTTCATTGACGATCAACTCTCTCTCTCTCTCTCTCTCTCTCTCTCTCTCTCAGAAAGGAATTGACCGATTCAATCTGTGGAAACAGTGAAAGTAATGGTTAATTTTTGTTTGCTAACTAATCATTTTGTAATCGTTGATGTTATTGAGTATGCTCTAAGTACTGTAGGTCTGTAGGATGTTAAAACGAAGAAGATTGGGGAAACGTCGTCAGACGCTGATGAATCGATCGCGATGACAAACGCATGTTTTTAATGGTTTTAAATATCTTATCTTTCTCTCTCTATATTATCTCTCTCTTGCAGTTTTTGTTTGCTATCTATCAGCTTGTAATCATACTACGATGAGATTGGTTATGCTCTATGTTTTGGACTTTTTGTAGGGTGATAAAACGTAGAGAGAGGAAATAGAATCTGAAAAACAAAGTTCGATCGATTATAGCGAGCACCAGCGACGGAACCAGAACTTGTAACTTGGGAGGTCGAAAAATGTTTAAACAAATTAATACGAAAGATTAGGCCCGTGGTAAAATCGTAAAGATATCTTATATACATTTTACATAATATGTTTACTATATACCTAAAAATTGCATATTGTAATTAATGAAGAAATTTATATCAAAGTATACATTGAAATCATAAGAAACGTCTAGGTCTTCGTATAATCGTTATAAATATTTTTTATACTTTTTTGCATTTATTACATATTGTTATCAATGACAAAATGTTACATTGTAACTTAGGAATCGAAGAATAAATTGAAAAAACAATAATAAGCAGTGTATAATCCGTGATCTAATCTTCAAAATGTCTTATATAAGTTTTGCATAGATGTTTATTACATAAATGAAAATTAATTCCATATTTTAATCAATAATAATATGATGAGTTATAACTTTGTAAGCAAAATAATAAAAAAGACAAACTATTTTTAAATCTCAAATGTGTCTTATATACGTTTTCCATAACATATATTACATACATAAGAAGAAATAACATTATAATTATGACGTAAGCAGAAATTATAATTTGGAAGAGTCGAAAATGCTTTCAAAATGACGTTTTCATGCAGTTTGAATCAAACCCTCATCGTAACAATCTGGTTAGATATTTCTCTCGGGAAAAGTCTCACGCAGTTTGAATCAAACCCTCGTCGTAACGACCTGGTTAGATATTTATCTCTCATCAGATGCATGTATCTCTCATCACATATGCATGTTTCGTTTAGACTTTTCTCTCAGCTTCAGTTTCATTGACGATCACCACTCACACACACGCCCCCTCTCTCTCTTTGTATCTCTCTCGTAGGAAAGAATCGACCGATTCAATCGATGGAAACAGTGAAAGTAAAGGTTAATTGTTGTTCGCTAAGTAATCATTTTGTAATTGTTGATGTGATTGAGTATGCTCTATGTACTGTAGGGTGTTAAAAGGAAGATCGTCAGACGTTGATGAATCAATGGCGACGACGAACGCATGTTTTGTATGGTTTTAAATATATTATCTTTCTCTCTCTCTCTCACTCTCTCTCTCTATTATCTCTCTCTTACGTTTTTTGTTTGCTATCTATCAGTTTGTTATCATATTACGATGAGATTGGTTATGCTCCATGTTTTGGACTTGCTGTAGGGTGATGAAATGCACAGAGAGGAAACAGAATCTGAGAAACAATTGTTCAGAAAAGTTCGATCTATTATAGCAAGCACCAGCGACGGAAGCAGAAGTTGTAACTTGAGGGGTCAAAAAATATTTAAACAAATTAATACGAAAGATTAGGCCCGTGGTAAAATCGTAAAGATGTCTTATGTACGTTTTACATAATATGTTTACTATATACCTAAAAATTGCATATGGTAACTAATGAAGAAATTTATATCAAAGTATACATTGAAATCATAAGAAACGTCTAATTCTTCGTATAATCATTAAAAATATATTTTTATACTCCCTCCGTCCCATTATTTTTATCACATTTCTTGGTGGGCACGGATATTAAAGTGACATTATTATAATAATATAGAACAATGAAAAGGTAAAAAAAGTGTATATTTTGACACGTCTTTTAAGAATATTGAATATTATTATATTGATTGTTAGTGATAATTTTTTACCCAAAAAGGAAATGTGATAAAGTTAGTGGCACGCCCGGAATGGAAGATAAAATTAGCGGGACGGAGGGAGTACATTTTTTGCATATTTATTACAAATATTGTTATCAATAACAATAATAAGCAGCGTATAGTCCGTGGTCTAATCTTCAAATGTCTTATATACGTTTTGCATAGATGTTTATTACATAGATGAAAATTAATTTCATACTATAATCAATAATAATATAATGAGTTATAACGTTGTAAGCAAAATAATAAAACCGACAAGCTCTTTGTAAATCTCAAATGTGTCTTATATACGTTTTTCATAACATATATTCCATATATAAGAAAAAATAACATATTATAATAGTGACATAATCAGAAATTATAACTTGAAAGAGTCGAAAATGCTTTCAAAATGGCGTTTCCATAAAATGTTTATTTTGTATATGGAAGTTATTTTATAATGTAATGTAAAATATTTTGTTTAGCAAAAATCATGCTTATGATTCCAGAAATCACACCTTAGAGGATCTGAAAATCGCTATATTATATTTGAAAAAATTTTAGGAGATTTGATACATAAATAAATTCATGATCATCCTCTATATATCGTAAGAACGTATAGCTATGGCTAAATAAATCATCAGAGTACCTTTGCTGAAACTTAATAATAATTCTCGACGGCTGTCGACAAGAAGAGGAGACGCCTTGACGAGGACGATGACCATAGGATTGAGGAAAAGGAGATTGCAGACGACGGTCTGTACATTCCGATGGATCTAATAGCAGAAATCCTGTCGAGGCTAATGATATGATTCATCGCAAGGTTCATCTTAGTATGTAAGAGCTGGCGCGGCGCAATCACCGCTTGTTGTTTCTCCTCCATGCACGCGAAGTACATGTCTTTAAGTGTTCCCTATGGTGTACAGTTAAATCATAGAGATCCTTTCGTATAAGTTCACAACTGGTATTGCCCAATTGTCAAACCAAGAGGTCTCGAGTATGGAGGAGGACGAAGAAAGTCAGTCGGCTGGTGCAATGGTTTAATATGCTTGATAGAGCAGAGAAGCATCGAGTTCGAAACCATCAACATCGTAAGTCCGGTCACAAGCGAGAGCAATAGGATAAACGTCCCTTGGCTGCTGGACAGGGGTGGAGGAGTAGGAAGTCACTATTATACATTTGGTTACAGCCCATCTAATAACGAATACAAGTTCAAATGCCTTACGCGGCCAAGTGTTGACCAAGATGCATATGTTGTTTTCACCGTTGGAGTGATGAAAGATGGAAAAGCCTGTCTCTGCACCTATTCCCCAGTAAAGGGAAGACCCTGCACAAGTGCAAAGCCGCTTGTAACGGAGAATTTCATTGGCTTGTAAGAGGAGACGATGATAATAATAGTTATTAAATCCTTGATATCGCCCAAGAGAACACCTGTCGGGTGAACATTGTAATACCCGTGAAATTAATACGGGATTAACGCATAATTATTTTGTAATGTTCGAAATGAATGAATGCCATTCTCGAATGAAGCCGAATTTTCGGGAGCGAGCTGAAAATATTAGTTTGGACCGAGGGGATTAATAAAAGCAAGTGGGCCGAAAATGCTTAAGAAACCTAAGTAATAAAATAGGACAAATAATAATAGAGGCCACATGGAATTAAATGAAGGCCCAACTTGGAGATATATGGGTGAAAGGCCTAAGTTAATTAATAAAAAGCCCAAGTGGTGTTAGCTTGGCCCAAATAAGTTAAGAATAGAGATGGACATGGAGGTTCCTTAATTGGTGGGAAAACCCACGTGAAAGCCATACCTCTAACTGGAGATTTATCCACAAAATAATCATTTTGGTCAAACTAGAAAACGTGTAAATAGAAGGAGAACAAAAGAAACCCTCATTGTTGCAAAGCTTCAAAACACGTGAATATCAAAGAAAGAAAATAGGGAGAAAGAAGCAAGGAAGGGCTTTGGGCAATTCGATCTATATTTCAACCTAGACACAAACTCCAACGAGATTTAAGAGGTGGTAAGAATCCCACTCATGAGCTAGTGTATTTATTTTTAGGTGGTTTAATGGATTAATTTAGGTTAGGGCAAACTAGGAGATGGACGAAGCAAGAGACGTAAAATTTGACTAGCTCAACCCGACTTCAGCCTTGGTAGGTGGGTTTTTTAAACCTCCACAACCCGTATTGCTTTCCTAAAAATATTCGAAATTTGGATGAAAGGGCATCCGAGTTTAAAAATATTTATTTTTCGATTTTCGGAATTTCAACGGTGTTCTTGGTGTGTTATTACGTGTTTCTCGAGCTCAATATATGAGTTTTGTGTTTTATGACTGTTCTTATGTGATTTGGTATGATGATCATGTTGAATTTCTGGAAATTTTAGGATTTCATGTAAAAAGGTTGAGTTTTTCGATGGAACAGTGAGTCGGCGATTTTAGATTTCGACCGTTTAAGTTTGCGAGCGATTTTAATTTTGCGAGTGATTTAAGTCGCGGGGCGATTTATTTCGCGGGTTATGAGCGAAAAGGATTTTTAAATGAATAGTAAAATCAGCCAAAATGGAATTTCGGGTCTCGAAAGTTTGTCGCGGGCCCAAGTATTTCCGCAGCGTGAGTAAAACAGGTTTCGCGGGCCAAAATTCGGGTTCTCGCGCGCTTAAGTTTTTCGCGAGCCGTGAGATAGCGCGGGCCGACTTTAAGTTCTCGCGGGCCGACTTCATTTTCGCGGGGTGGTTCCTGTGAGTGATGTCGGGCTTCTCGCGGGCTTAAATCCGGGCTTCGCGGATCGGGCGATTTCGCGAATGTATCGAAAGTCCTTTGAATTCGAATTTTGACCTGACTTTTGCGGGTTGACTGAGCGTTTTACGTGCGATCGGGCGAAAGCAGATTTGAGCTTTGACCAGAGTTGACCGACGAGTTTATTTTGGGCTTTTGCCCTTTCAGGCCCAATATATTTAAATAAGATCATTTTCAGCCCCAAATCAATTTTAAAATAAAATATTTTTGTACTATAACTTATATTTTCGGGTCAACCCATATTTTAGACTATAAATATTATTTTTAGATTTAAAAACATTCGGCCTAGTTTGAGAGTTATACGAGTCATGTGGTTCCGGTGCATCTGTTTCTTGTGATTGATTTTATCTGCATTGCACGACATGCACGTGAGGGGTTGATGTTGTATCGTATTTATACGGTGACGCATTACGGTGTCGGATGAGTGGGGTAGAGTGACCGTTATCGGTCGTCAGGGTTAGACTCGTGTCGCACCTGGTGGGAGAGTGGGTTTGCGACACCCATCTACTCGGGATTGAGCCACCCGAGGTGTATACCACCGGATATTATTTGGCTCAGGGACGGCAGACAGACGTGAGATTCCTGTCTACCCGGGTTAGTGGTACACTACTCGGGGCATTACACCGAGATGTAATACCGTCAGGTTGAGATTGTGTGCAGAGGGAGCGACCCGGCACGGCCGGCGTGGGCTACCGCATGGTTTCTGGCGTACTTTGCCATTGCGCGCGTGGGTGCTGAGTCTAGCCGAGGGCCCTGTTATGTATTGAGATGTGACGTAGGTTTGAGCGTGCTATCATGCTGTGAGGACATGGGTTTGGGTTGAGTGCACGCATGCATTGCATATTTTTATCACCACCTACTGGGCAATTTTGCTCAGGGTTTTATTTTACAGGTAAGATCGAGCTCGACACCAATGAGTGTCAGGGTGAGCAGTAGGCCGGCTGGCGGCGGTGACTCCACGGGCTTCTGAGGGCGGCGCAGTCGCGACCTGTGGAGAGGTGTAGGATAGTCGGGTTTAGATTTTGGGGCTTCGGCCCGTTGTAGTATAGCGACGTATTTTTGTAAACCCGACTTTATATTATATATGTATATTATTTTCTTTAAAAAGTTTTCATAAATCGGGTCCTCCGCGACTTTCGTTGCGGAAATCCGCCAATTAACTTAATTAGGAAGTAGGGTCGCCACAGGTGGTATCAGAGCTTTGACTATAGATTCTGAATACTGTTCATGTACTGCCGCTCAGAAGCCGGGAGAACCAGCCTTGCCTGTAAGTATTACGTGTTTCGATGTGGCTATGCGATCTTATATGTGTTCTTTATGTGTAGTAGCTAGCATTTGGGAATGTCGAGGGGTAGACCTAGACGAGAGCTTTTAGGAGAAACGAGTCGGCGGGATGAACCTGAGTCCTCGACTCGCGAGCACGATACTATCCACCGTCTGACTGAACTAATCCAGCGTCAGTCAGACCAAATCAACAATCTGATCAATAATCGGAGCTCATCTGAGCACCGTTCTTCCCCGCAGCCTGATCGCGTGGAAATCATTGGGGAGAGGTTCCGTAAACTAAACCTCCCAACTTTCGCTGAGGCCACTAACCCTGCGGTACCGAAGACTGGATCGGCAAGATTGAAGACCTCTTCGTTTATAGCCGTGTGCCGGACAACGAGAAAGTGTTGTGTGCCGTTTCCCTACTTTGGGGAAGCGCGCGTTTCTGGTGGAACACCGTAAAAGTGTTAGAAGATCCTACAACCATGACATGGGAGTGTTTCAGAGAGCTATTCTACGAAAAGTACTTCACTTCTCATGACCAAGAGCAGCGAATGTACGAGTTTATGAATCTAAAGCAAGGGCATATGCCAGTTGCAGAATACATTCGCAAATTCGAGGAGTTACCCGCTTTGCTCCTCATCTCGTGGCAACAAATACACTGAAAGTTACAAGGTTCCTTCGGGGCCTGAAGCCCGAATTCTATCGAGATCTAAGCGTGGCAGGTGTACGTCAGCTGGAATTCCGCCAAGCTATGGAGCGAGCACTGATAGCTGAGCAAGCGGAAGGAGTGGTGAGGGAAGCACAGAAAGCAAGTCGAAAGAGGAAAAGCCATCAAGTAGGAGGGAGTCAGAAGCGCATGTTATGTATTGAGATGTGACGTAGGTTTGAGCGTGCATTATCCTGTTGTGATGACATGGGTTTGGGTTGAGTGCACGCATACATTGCATATTTTTATCACCACCTATTGGGCAATTTTGCTCAGGGTTCTATTTTTATAGGTAAGACCGAGTCCGACACCAATGAGTGTCAGGGTGAGCAGTAGGCCGGCTGGCGGCGGTGACTCCACGGGCTTTTGAGGGCGGCGCAGTACATGGGACGCGACCTGTGGAGAGGTGTAGGATACTCGGGTTTAGATTTTAGGGCTTCGGCCCGTTGTAGTATAGCGACGTATTTTTGTAAACCCGACTTTATATTATATAGGTATATTATTTTCTTTAAAAAGTTTTTATAAATCGGGTCCTCCGCGACTTTCAGTGCGGAAATCCGCTAATTAACTTAATTAGGAAGTAGGGTCGCCACAAACATTCCTCCTCGTCCTCGGACAGATGACAAGGTCGCGGAGATTATTCTTGGGATGAAACTACCGGTGTGCGAGATTACATTGTGTCTTACACTGAAGATGATCGCATGCTTTGTCGTTGTAACACGCGAGATGGCCGCAGCTGGATTTGCTTCAGGTATTCGTCGACCATCCACGAAAATATGGCCAATTAGCTATACACACAGGTTCAGTTTACAGTTACTTTTCGTTCTTACTATATGCTAATATCGCAGTTTCAGTTTCGTTCTTACACATGTGATGAGAATTGATTCTCACACTTTAACAAAATTGTTACGTCGCGCCTTATGACTATGATAGATAAACGCATGTTCGTTCGGACGAGATCATCTGTCCCCGATATATATGTACCCACTTACAATATTGCTTATGTGGACTGGTGTAATAAAATTAATAGGTGTAACGAGTTTAGGGGTGTTTTAACACTGGGCGGGGAAGGTGTAACGATTTTAATTTAAAATTGAAAAGAATTCCACATAAGCAATATGTAAGTGGGTAATATATTGGGACACATAATGGGACAGATGATCCCGAGTGATCCTCATTGCATTTGGTTTTAGATGAATAATGTATTGTCAACTTTAGTTAAGAAAATCAACCAAATATGTAATCATTTCGATTTTACATATTCAGTACGGTTGATCCCTATCTTTTCATCTTTACACACATCACGCATCAAATAATTCCATTCCAAACACGTCCTAGAGAAATAAATAACACGCAAATCGGAGAAACTATATGTTTCTTTTTTCCTATACATATGTAGATATACAACATATTTGCTTATTTGATGTCATATATATATATATATGGAGATTTGCTATATATATGTATAATAGAGTTTTGAGCTGCACACACGATAAGGGCCCGTGTTTTTATTCAAGTAATCTATTACTTTTTTTCTCTAAGAATAATATTTTGTCTTCAAAAACGGTAAGGCAAATATTTTCTTGAATCTTCATTTTAGAAATGAAATGAAGATATTCAGGCTAGGGGGCTATGGCCCAAACCTTTAAATGGGCGACGAGAGAAAAACAATGGAGAAATATTGATATGCTTGCTTTTATTTTATGCATGATATATCACACCAAATAATTTAACATATTAAATCCCACAAAGAACGGAGAGTATGATCCATACATAAAAATCGACGATATAAACATAGTTATCTACGCTCCTCGTCAGTCAGTTCGATGGTCACGACACGCCCATGCCCACGGGCCGATCCTGTCCGTACAATCCCATGTCTGAAGAAAGAAGCCCCAAACCTCGTACAGCACTCGGCCACCACCGTAAAAGCCCACGTGTAGGTTCTGTTCTTGATCAGCATATTTTCGGGAAATGGCAAAGTGAGCCCTATTAATCCCCCCCACGACCTTAAAGAGGCCCGAAAACGGCTGATCGGTAAGTATCATTTCGTTGTCGTCCGACCCGCTTGACGAAGAACAGCTCGTCGAAGTTAGCAGATCCTTCTCTAACGTGTCCAATTGCCCGCTCTGCGTTATCTTCAGTATCGCCTCAGATACGTCGCTGGCCATTCGCGCGCTCGTCTTCTGAAATACCTGCGCTTTTTTTTGTGTTTTTGGAGTGATCATAATCTGCTGGAAATATACTATATAAAATTAAAATATTGATGCGCTCCCAAGGTTTGAGCGTTTAGGTGACAAGTTTATTCAACATGGAGTCAGAAGTGATATACTGGAAATATAGTATATAAACTAAAATATGATACGGTCCGTTAAAGCATAAGCTTTTAGTCGTCGTGATCATTCAACAGAATTGCTACGACAAAATCGTGCGCGCCTAAGAACAAATAAAGGTAGAAAATAAATCTTACAAATCCCAAGCCGCCGAGCTTGAAGCTGGGCCACGCAATCATGTAATCATTGCAGTGATCGGAGAGGAAAAGCTTAGCATGGGGCGATTGCAGAAAGGCCGCCTTTATGATCTGACTTTTGAACTGCTTCTGATATTCGTCGAGCGTTTGGATTCTGTGAATGTTATTAGGGTCGAACCCTAAAACGTCGGTAAGGTACTGACATACAAAAGAGTTGGCGTTGCAACCTATGTGCTCGTTATTACGCAGAGAATCCAAGTCCAAGATCGACGGCTGAAGCCTTGGAACGATAAGCATGGAGCTTAGGACGGCCGTAAAACTCGCCCCAACTACAAAAAACGTGCATAGCCACGCCGCCACCATTAGCTTCGATGCAGCTGTTTTGATCTGCTCTTCTGCAAACAAATCGAACAAAAAAAATCCGATTTCATTACTCCTCTACGCTAATTTTTAATTATTAGCAGTGTTGTAAAACGCGGTTTAGACGCCCGCCTAGGCGCTAGGCGGCACCTGTCGAGGCGAATATAGCTTAAACGGCCGCCGAATTGTCAAAATAACTAATCGGGCAAATAATCGTGTTAATCGGCCAAAAATCGGACTAATCGGCCGATTAATTGGCCAACTAATTAAATTATCTCAACGCCCACTAAAAGCCTGCCATGTAATTTTAAACTTAAAAGGCCCATTATAGGCCTAATTTGTGGCTAGCTAGGCCGACGAAATAAAAGCAACGTTATACATATATAAAATTAGGATAACTTCGTCAAACATCATTTTTAAACATTATTTATATACTAATGTTAGTTTTTACATATTTGATATATAAATTAATAAAAAAAATAAAGACCGCCTAATTTCCGCATAGAAATCGCCTAGGCTCCCGCCTAGGCCGTCTAGGCGCTAGGCCCCCCTCGGGCGCCCGACTAGCGCCTAGAGAATTTTATAACATTAATTATTAGCGATCAAAGAACGAAAACTTACTCTGCGATAGCGAAATTACGGTGACTGAGAACCATAGACGGAGCCGATGAGTTCGAGCGCTGAGGTTATTCTGAATTCTTCGTTGCCCGCCGAGTATTCGCTTAACCATGTCATTGCACCAGTTGAGACGCCTAAAGCTGCTAATTGGATCCACATCTTCTTCGTAAACACGTGCAAAGGTAAGAACTTGGATTCATTCAGGGCGGCTTTCACTGGAACGATCATTACAAGGTCGCTTTTAATGTAGGGCTGCGAGAAATCTACGTATGCATATCGCCTTGCTGTTATGCCGCAATCTCCGACAGCTGCAAAAAACGTCTGCATTTTTCAAATATTTTATTTTTCAAATTTATCGTTATTACATGATATAGATTCTTGAAAACGATGGTGTGTGTATGAATTTATGATATATATACCTTGTTGTAGACTTTATTGACGAGTTCGTCGTAAGTACCATAATGCGGAACGAAGACGTATTCGGGGGGAGGAATCAGCTGCTGAACGGCGGCTTCGAAGACTGCTATCGAAAATCCGCCGAAGAGCGTTAGGTTAGTCATCGTATCGTTAGTAACCCTAACGAACTGAGCGGACGTGCCGTTCGCTGGAATTCCAATCACTAAAGGGTTCTCTTTGCTGCCCAAGGAAATTCCCATGGGAACGCTTTGATCGATCCCAGGCCTACAGTTGTGTTCAGTCCATCTACGTCGATTTCTTTGCTGCTCATGTGTAATGATTTCTCTTGGGTTTCGTCGCTTAATGCAAGATTTCTGAGAACGTTTGAGAAACCATACGTTTCGGACCAGAATGCCAGCTCTCGGTAGCTCTTACCGATCACATTGACGATGGAGAAGATTGTGGGCTTCGTTATTACGCCGTTCCTGAATAAACTCACATTCCCACTAAGCCCTTCGAATTCGTTAGCATTAGATAGGGCCCAAATCGAATCGTACGCTCGAAGAGCATAAACGCTAGGGTTCGAATTTTCTTCTTCAGATGGATACGTAGACGCATACTTTTTCCTAAACTTGGACTTGAATTCTCTGAAGTGATCGTTCTTATCGTCGTAATAGGCCTTCAGAGAAACAACGCCTTGCATGGTGTAATAAACCGCAGAATCCAAGGAGTCGAGATAATTACCAACCTCGTCCGAAACAATCCATACGTATCCCTTCTCCATCATCCCCAAAGCCTTAGCCTTCTCAAAAAAGAGCACGAAGAACTCGAGAGAAGCAATGTTCGTGAGAACGTAAACCCTAGAATTTCTGCGTCGAACCCTTGTCAGCTCTCTTTCGACGTATTCCCCTGAAGAGAGCTCGGGAAATGCGAATTGGTCTTCGATGGACGCATCGAATTGTTTGATGCCCCGTTTGGATTCCGGATTTAGATATGAAATCTGGATTTCGCCAAATCTACCGTTTGGCAATTGAGTGGATTTGGATTTCGATTTCGGTCAAATCCGATGTCAAATCGAAACGCTTATTATTTGTCGGATTTGAAATTTCATGTCAAATGGTCCGCTTTCGAAATCCGAAGTTGAGTCGGCAATGAGTTTTTCGCAAATAATAATAAAACATAATAGCAATAAATAATAATAATAATAATAATAATAATAATAATGGTGATGCGTAATTGATGAGTCGAGCTGACTCGTGAGCTCGATGAACCGGCTCGAGCTCGAGCTCACTCTTAGGTGCTCGAAAGCTCGCAAGCCGTCCTTCGAGATTGTTTTTATTTCATTTGTGTACAATTTAATCTTTTAACAAAAAGTTAGAAGTCGAGTTCGACGGGCTACTCGAGCGCTTGAGGTCGAGCTTCATTTTGAAATTCGAATTTCAAAATCCTAACGTTTTGCCAAACAATGGATTTGGATTTGAAATTAAGATTTTAAAATTCATGATTTCAAATCACGCGATTTCGTTCAAATACGCCAATCCAAACGCAACCGGAGCTAATTCGCTAATAATAAAGGGCTGCGATCGTCGTCTGAGTAGGCGTTGGCCCGTTCTTGAATGAGTATCACCTCTCTCCACTTGAAATAACCGACTATTGCAGCTATGCAATGAGCTTGGTGGGAAATCGGCGTGCCAAATTGGACCAAAGACGAAGAAGATTCTAGAGGGATTTCTGAGGATGTAGGAGAAAGAGAAATGACGGGAATTATATTACCACTACGGCGATCTTTGGTTTTTGCTGCGATGAACCCAGAGAGTAGGGAAGCTTCTTCAAACGTTCTCGTCTGGGCGAGGATTGCGTCGACTTCACCGTTGCTGATTAAATCGATCGCTGACGACGATGATGCAAGAATCGAATAAGTAAATGGAACTAAATTCTTTTTTTTTTTAAGTAGTAATAACTTCGTTATTATTAATTACCTTGGAAGGATGCACGAGCTTGAACTCCATTGGAGTCTCTTATTTGCAAAGACAAGTCGGCAGCCTTGAAGATCTTCGGCGGCAACTTCGATGGCTATTCTTTGCTCTTTGCCCAGACGAGACTTGAGATCGATGACGAGGCCAACGGCTAAGTTTCGTTTAGGGTTATCTGATATGCATATGTACGACGACGTTGCTTGTGATTCTAACAACAACGCTGTTTTTTTTTTTTCCAACAACAACGCTGTTAAGAAGGAAAAAGAAAGTAACAAGGAAAACCTTTTAGTTGGCATGTAATAATATGTGGGATATTTTGCCAATAATGAGCTTTAGCTAAGTTAAGTGCGAAGAGTATTGCTTTAAGCTATAGTAACACAGATATGTAAGCCGTCTTACTAATAGAATATTAAATGCCTGTTTATGTCTTTTCTTGCATAGACTGTTAACTGCCGCCCCGCGACTCGTTCAAAATATAGTTATTGTTTGAATGATTTGGTAACACAAAGGTGCGTTCTTGCCTAATGCCTACTAAGGCAGGAATCTCTTCTTGTCCAAATTTGTTAATCATATCTGCTTCATTAGTCATTACTATATACATACATATTTAAATTAGTAGCTCCCATCATTAAATCAGTTGTAATAGCGTGTTAAGCCCCACATCTTATATTTATTAAACCCTCAAACTTAAAATAGAAGTCAATTCCCAAACCACACGTCATTTTTACAACTAGTGGACGTTTGTCTATATTTTAATCAAATATTTGAAATTATAGTTCCAAACCGTGGCTTGGGATTGTTCCAAAGAGGGTTTATTATTCCCAAATAAAAATATTAAATTTGAATCATACAACATCAAGTGACAGATGATCCAAGCAATGCATACGCTATTTCAAAGTACTAATGTTCGATGAATTTAAGAGTAGACCAAAGCGAAAGTCAATTGATTCCAGGACTTGGTCAGAAATCTGCAGTGTATACACGTAGGACAATTTATTACAGTATCTTGACTTGTTGAGAAATTTCCTGGAATGTGCGAATTCCATACTTCAATAATAACGATAGTAAATAATTGCAGTCACTGATGATCTGATATTTACTTCATTAATTGTAAAGCTTAATCGCGAGATGACGATGCTTTGAGGGGGATGGTCAAAGTGATAAGTACAAGCCAAATTTATTATATTCGAACGACGTCAAGTAAATTATTAATTCTGTTGATTGCCTGCCCCTCTTTATTTAAACAATGTATTGACAGAACACACTCTTGGAGCATTACAGCACGAACTAATATATGAGACCTTTGAGCACTTTATTTCGAACTTGAAGATGAATTATGACTTGGAAAATGGAAACCTTCTCAATTTATCTCAACCAAGTTATGGGTCTCGGAATACCGAAAATTCCAGTCTTGGGCGAGGCAAAGAACCAATAATTCAACCCTTTCCTAATCATGTAATAATATTAAAACATGGTGTAATAAGTCACAAGGAGCTTGACTTGAGTGCTATCTAAAATACCACCCCATTTCACTTCTCGGCGATATCGAAAAACTCGTTGATGCAGAATTCGTACATCTCTTTAAATTGTTGAGCCGTCCGAACAGATCTTTCTTGTTGGCTTCTAAGCCTTTCCACTTCCATTTGAGCAGCAGCAGATGAACCTTGTTGCTGTGTGCAATAATAAGATAAACCAGAAAGGCAAGAAAATTTGATGTTAGTTTGTGGGAAAAAAGTCTAGTAGATTCTACCAACCTGAAGCTCTCTTATTTGAGCCTCCATTGTCTGAACGCTTACGTACGACCGACCTAAGAGATGGTCAGAATCAGAACTGTGACCAATGAAGGCCTTCACATAGGCGTTTTCGTCAGGCGAGTTTGCAAATTTTTCGAGCGACGGTGGTAAGTTAAAGCTATGCCTCCTTAAAGGGTTGGAACTCAAAGATGCCCGAGGATTCGAAAGCTGAGACTGCCTTAAGACGGCCAAATTGTTAACGGGGCCTGTAAAAAGAGAGAGAGAGACGATTGGTTAACAAGTTTCATCTCTTGTAAAGAAACCTTTGAATTATTACCTTTCCCATGTTTAAGAACACGAACGATGTTCTTGGTTCTAGTATCCCATATTCTAACCATCCCATCTTCTGAACCAGAGATCAATAGGAATCCATCGTTGGAAGAGGTCAAGCATGTCACTGCTTTGCTGTTTAAACACAGATTAAAGATTTTCTTTTGGCAATTAGAATCAAGAAAGAGCCAAAAAACGAAAGAGCATATGGGCAAAAAAAAGATAATCAAGCATCATCGAAAAGTGTTATCGACCTTTGTGCTGACAAGACGTCGATTATGTGTAACCCATAACTGCTGCTGGGATTGACTTGGGCATTTAATCCCACTATATAAATCTTACCATCTCTGCCACCAGCGTAGAACACGTGCTCTGAAGGGTCGACGGAGATCGAATTGATTATTGTGGGAAAGACGACATCCCTTAATATCTTCCCTTTAAATAAACTCCAAACCTGGTGAAAAAAATCCCAGATTTTTATCACGTTTGGGTCACAACACAACGTTCGTTTCCATCATATGAAATTAGAATCAAGAGAAATCGAAAGAGTAAATTGAGAATTTCTGTGGACTGATTCATCAAACCTTGCACGTTCGATCCTCAGAAGCTGAGACGATGATTGCATTACTTCGACCATAGCCCATTTTGATATCAGTAACTTTCAAAGTGTGCCCTTCGAAACTGTGCTCAAACAGTTGCTTTGCATCTTCCTTTCTTGCATCATCAAACATTCTGCCGAGGATATTAATTTCACAACCATATTACATTTATAGAAGCAAAAAACACAACTTAGCTTAAAAAATGACATACATACACACAGAAAAAGAGAGTGGAAACGTACAAGAAAAGTGACCAAACACGAACGCCGCCATCCTCGGACCCTGAGATCAAAAGTGATTGATCGTCGTTAAATAACAAGCAAGTGACAGCCCTGTAATGCGCACGCCACTTCGTAAGCAACCTTCCAGTAGCAACCTAAACTTCCCAAAAAAAGGAAATTTTTCAATTCAAATTAATTTATCAAGTCGACAATGGAACTAAATTTTAGATAAAAATAATTAAGGAGAATAATTCACCTCCCAAAAGTATATATCCCCCGAAACACCGCCCCCTGCAATATAAGTTCCTTGACTGTTCGACACAAGAGGATTTATTGCTTCTGCAGGAAAGCTCCTTACTTCAACCTGAGGCTGTTAATGTACGAAAAAGATCACCTTAAATTCCTCCATTAAATTCGAGTTAGCTTGAGATCACTACCAACCAATCATGAACTCTGTAGTAGAAGAATATATTAATAAAAACTAATCTATGCTACGACGAAGCTTACGAAAATCTCAAAGGAACACATCTGACTATGCAAAAGAAGGAGCTTTGACATGGAAAAAAAATCCCATAACCTAATAAAAACTGTAACTTTAGACAGCTGATATTTCATGATCTTTTTCTTTTAAGAAAAATTAGGAAAGTCGACATTAACGGCAATGGTAAGAATTACCTTGTTCCAGGACCAGTAAAAAATCGACCCAGACGAAGCCGTAGAATTCGAATTTCTGCTTCGGAGCTGTGAAGAGGCTAAGAACCTTCCGCCGACGGAGGTAAGGCCGTGCGAAGGAGAAGCGCAGGGCTTGAAACGGTGGCTCTCAGCCCCATTGTGGAGCTCCCAGCAGCTGACGCCGTCGTCCGTCGGAGACGAAGCGATAATTACTTCCCCAATTGCTTCAGACATCGTCGGAGTGAACTGAAAAAGTCTAAACCCTCGTCCATGAGATGTCAGGTCAGGGTTTATGTACCTTTATTGGGCTAATGGGCCTAAAATTTATCATGTTCAAACTAATTAAAGCCCGTTTAACGGCCCATTAGTTCGACGCCCATTTAGAGATTCATTTATTAGCTTTTCTTTCAAGATTTTCATGGAAATCGAGCTTCTTTTTTCTGGTTTGTCCCTCATTCTTTGCTTGAATATTTGTGCCTAATTGGCCTTCTTTTTGTTGGACATCTATAGAAAAATAAACAATTGAATAAAAAATTTATAAATCAGAAATTTTTACATGTAGGTATCATTTTACTGTTTGTACCAATTTTCTCAGTCTTGTCGTATCTTTTTATGTGTGTATTGCATACCACGTTACGCGTTTATACCCCTGTACGGTTTCTATATGGTACCTTAGTGCTATATATGACGTACCATTTTCTCAACGTATTACGTACCAAAATACGGTGCTATAGAGTACCTAAATGTGTTATATGACGTAACTGCGGCGAATCGGTACGTATGTGAAAAAAAAATTATTCTTTTAGGTATCTACATATAAAAAGTACTGACAGAGTACTGAATTATAAGTTTTTCTACAAATGAGTTGGATATTTACGTGTAAAGACCCCATTTTGTTTTTTGTTTTGTGTATATTACAGCATTAAGTGCAAGATAAGTTAACTCTCATATAGATCCCACTTTTATCATCATCATCAACAACTGCTAAGGACATGGTTTTCATTCGTTTGGAAACAGAGAACATATAACTGCATAATCTTCAAATTGACTTGTTCAACGTCTTTACGCTGAAATAAAGTAAAGCAGTACATCATCTTCAGCTGTATTGTATTGTATGAAATTTCAAAGTCAACGTTGTAATAGAACGAATGCGTGTCGAATGTTCCTATTAAAATAGAACTGAACTAATGATATCGTTGACAAAAACAGATAAGCACTGCCCTGCTATTCTCATCTCTGATATCAGTCATCTCAATCTCTAACATGGTCGGAGCACCTTACGCCGGGAACCACCCTCAGCCTACAGCGCCGCCGCCTCAAACCCTTACAACAAGCGCAGCTATGTCGAACGTTCTGCCCTACGGCGGCCAAGCACCGCCCCCAACCACCGCCGGAATCCCCTACGCAGCTCCTCCAATAAACCCTTATTACAGTCCACCGCCGCCGCCGCCAACGTACCTCAACAATACATACAATTATTCCTACCCTCCAACGCCGGGCTTTCCGGCGAACCCACCACCGTCCTCAGCTGGGTATCCTCCTCCACCGACGTCGGCGGCACCGCCGCCTCCTTTTCCACCCTTCTCCACCGCCAACAATCCTTATGCTCAGTCACCGGCGGGGAATTATCCGTTGAACCCAGGGATGAATCAAAACCCCAGTTTTGTTTCGACTCAGCCGTCGCCGGTTTATCAGCCTCCGCCGTTGGGCTACCCTCCACAGAATACTCAGCTGCCAAGTGGTTATCCAATGGGTAAAGGTTTATTCTTTGATCGATGCTTCCTTGCTCATGATGATCTACAGATACTTATCCTACATCGTATCTATTGATCTGAAGATGTAATAATAGAAATCGAAGATCTGAAATTAGAGCATAGATGAACTTAGAAAATAAGTCAAGATCTAATTTTATGTTTTTTTTTTTTAACTTGGACGATCGCCTAAAGCTGTTTTTACCATCTGTCACAGGCCAGTCAACATATCCTACTCCGACAGGCCAAGCACCGCCGCAGTATCCCGCCGGAGCTTATCCACCGCCGCCCACAAACGCCGGAGCTTACCCACCGCCGCCCACAAACGCCGGAGCTTACCCACCGCCGTACTGAATGCTACCGAGCATATTCAGGAATGTTTTTAATTGGTTGGATTTAATGTTTTGGCGTATTCTTCATATCAAGTTCTTTATCAGCTTCGATGTATTGTAGACTTCCCTCGAGTATGTGCTCTACTATTGCTCAGTGGATCATATAAATAAATTGAAAGGAAAAAAAACGAAGATAGAGAACTTTCTTTCCATATTCACATACTTCGAATGCCTGAAAAATTACAGCATTTCAGAAATCAAACCTCTGATTTCCACAGTTCAATTCAAACTATGCAGCACGGAACACAGATAATGTCAAAACTGATAATCACCTTAAATTCGTAACAATGTGCGGAAATAGAAATGTTGGGCTTGATTAAATTAAGAGGAGACCCAAACTTGAGGGAATGTTGTTGGGCTGTGTAATTTTACAGGAAAGTATTTTGTCGTGGGAAAACAGAAATAAAAATCTAAGCTTTACCTTCTCTTTTCTGAGCTGTTAACCAGTATCCCGTCAATGGCTTCTGCTCCACTTCTGCTACAGAGAAGCGTGCCTTTCGTCCGACGATGCCTTCTCCACCACCACCGCCGAGAAACAGCTTCTATTCCACTCGCTCGAAGGCTTTTGCGCAGCAGCAGTGGTATTATCAACAGCAGCAGCAAATCATCAGCTGATTCTGAAGCTGCGAAGCTGCCCACCCTCAATCAGATATTTTCCTCCTCGAAAACAACTTACGACAAGAAATCGTCGAAGTGGTACGACGCCGATTATCGGAGCTGGAAAGATAAGGAAGCTGAGATTCTTCAAGACATCGAGCCCATCATATGCCTCGCCAAGGAGATACTCCATTCAAACAGGTGAGGGGCTGACTTCCATTCAAACCTACGATTCTTGTCGGTGGAATTTCGACAGATACTCATCGTACTGTGCTTGTGTAGGCTGTAATGAAATAGGAAAAAAAATCCAGCCTTTAGAGGCTTTGTGCTAGATTCATTAGCCATTGATTGTGTAGGCTCTGTTGTTCTTTCTGCCAAGGTACGTGGATGGTGGGCGTCTTACACCTGAAGATGAGAAAGCTGTGATAGATAAGCTTCTTGTGCATCATCCTCGGTCCGAAGACAAGATAGGGTGTGGACTTGATTCCATAATGGTGGGCTTCTTGCTTTGATTTTCTTGTCCTAATCCTAGCTGCTCGTCTCAAACGTCCCAAAACGATGCATAGTCTGTCTCTCTCTATTGTAACGTAAACATACACACTGCTCCTCTGAAAAAACAGATTTATTACGAATGCTTTTTCTCAATGGTTTTTCGATGAAGGTTGATAGGCATCCTCAGTTCAAGAATTCAAGATGCCTCTTTGTGGTAAGGAAGGACGGAGGATGGATCGACTTCTCTTACCAGAAATGCCTCAGAGCATACGTAAGAGATAAGTACCCTTCTTATGCTAATAGATTCATAAAAGAGCACTTTAAACGTGGCAGTGGCTAACTATCCAATCCAACTCTCGACGATCTTGGATTGGGATATTATTTTACTTATTACGAAGGATATAATATGTATATAGTATAGCTTGTAAGTTCTTGGCATCTCCTCATTACCTCATTGTGCTTTGTGGGCTGCGAAAAATTTTGTATCCGCCGACTGTTTTTTCGTGGCATATGGTTGATTTGATTGATGGGCAAGAATTTGTCACGTTATCGATTTACTTACTACCTTACGATCATAACAATTTTACAATTACACGTTTACATAACTATACTGCCAAGCTTGAGGAGCCTGTGAATACGAATTATTGTTTGCAATCCCTATAATTGTGATGCATAATTCAGTTACTTGCAATAATTTCGTGATGTTTAACTATGTAACAATACAGAAGAAGTGTATGTATGACGTTGCTTTGCTTCATCAGCGGAGTAGTTACAGAGAAATTTAAAGTTGGTGCGTAATACTCCGACTTCAAATCATTGTTTTCTAATCATTTAATGCCTATTTATTTATTAGATAGTGTAGAAAATGTCTGTAGAAATTCAGGTCGGACCTCCGTTAATTTATTCGCCGGGGCCCACGTACACACGCCACACATGAGGAGGGGTCCCGCTATAGGCTTGATGGGGTTCCTTCTTAAAACCATTGGTGTTTAAGAGGAGTGGTCCATCAAGGTTATAAACCCACTTAATTTCTTGTTAACTTTCGATGTGGGACATTTGTCCTCACATGTGACATTCTTCACACTCCCCCATCACATGTGAGCCCATTTATTTAATCGGGCGGGAACGCCATTTTTTTCGAATCCGCCATATATATTTAATTGAGTCGGATCTTCCCCGCTCTGATACCATGTAGAAATTCTGGGCCGAGCCTCCGGTAAGTATTAACCGTTAAAGAGACCCACGCACATGCGTCACACGGAGGATCGGTGCCCAGTATCGTTTTGTGTCGGTATGTATAACACTTCCTCGAGCTATATAGTTCTTTCTTTTTTTTCCACAAAGCCCTGAAAGGAAATTAAAAAATAAATAAATAAATCATCGATGATTCATTCTTCTTTAAGTTCTTACCACTTGCTTTGTTTATTTACAGATGGCTCAGAGCCCATCTCTAGCCTCTCTTCTTTGTTCACTCTGTGCCTCTGCATTCAACTAGAAATGCCCAACAAGCTTCAACTTAGTTCATCTTCACTTTAGAGAGAGAGAGAGAGAGAGAGAGAGAGAGAGAGAGAGTATGAACTCATATAATCAAAACCTCTCATCCTCCTCTTTAGATTTCTTGTATTGTGAAGAAGAAGGTAGCTGGGGCGATGAACAAACCACTGAGAACTGTTTCATACGAGACGATGGCATGAGTTGTGTTTTTTCAGACCACCACGTGGAGTTCTTGGAGCACGGATTGCAGTTTGTCGACGATGATGAAGATCTGAACTATTTGCTTGCCAAGGAGCGTGTAAATTACGAGCTATACAATGGGCTTAAAGAGGACTCTTCCCTGGCTAATGCAAGAAAAGAAGCCGTTGATTGGATGCTCAAAGTTGCTTGCTTTTACTCCTTCTCTTCGCTAACTGCAGTTCTTGCGGTGAATTACTTGGACAGGTTTCTCTCTAAGTTTCAGTTTCAGTCAGAGAAGCAGCCATTGATGAGCCAACTCGTCGCCGTTGCCTGCCTTTCTTTGGCTGCAAAAGTCGAGGAAACCGATGTGCCCCTTCTTTTAGATCTCCAAGTATATGTTCATAAAAACCTAATCTTTAACACTATATAATCGTGATGATTAAGGTTGTTGCTGTTGTCCTTGACATAACCACTGCTCCAATGCTCAGATCGAGGAGTCTAAGTACGTCTTCGAGCCTAAAACCATTCAAAGAATGGAGATCTTGGTCCTCTCAACGCTCGAGTGGAAGATGAACATTGTGACCCCACTTTCATTTCTTGATTCCATCGCAAGGAGATTGAGTTTAAAGGGCCATCTTAGTATTGAATTTACTAGTAGCTGTGAGAGCCTCCTTCTTTCACTAGTCTCTGGTGAGTAAAGCACGGAACCCTAACTGTAATGAAACAACATATATTCTTCTTGTCTGAAGTGAGCTGCATGCAATAAATTTTATTGTTTTCAACCATATAAGATTGCAGATTCATGTGCCACAAGCCCTCTGCCTTGGCCACAGCTACGATGCTCTACGTACTAACCACTTTAAACCCTCGCATTGTCTTGGAACACAGAGATGAACTGATGGGAATTATCAGAATCAACAAGGTATATATATACGTATATATATACACAGCATATCTTTCTCTATCTGTTGCATTGTTCTGTAATAAGTAACCTCATCGTTATTACATTTGAATAACCGAAGCAGGTCGAAGTGGAAGATTGCTGCAAACTAATAGAAGACGTGGCTGAAAGTGTTGATCATTACAGAAACTCAAGCAACAAAAGAAGAAAGCTCGGATCATCGATGAGATGACGATAAGCTAACAGTCCAAAGGGAGTTGTTGGCGCGTGTTTTAGCTCAGATGATGATAGTTCATCGTCCAACGATTCTTGGGCAGTTTCGAACGTGATTGCAGCATCAGTTACTACTGAGAAGCTGATAGAAAAGCAAAAGTCTCATCATCAAAGCCAATAGAAAACCCTGCAATTTGCTGACCTTTAATGGAAGGAGAATTATGCTAATTTTCTAATACATGTTTCTTATTTTTTGCAATAACATGTTTTCCCATCAATGATACGGTGCCCCGAATAGATCGTGTACCAATGTATGGTATCGATATCCCATTATCACAAGTCTATTCTCGATTATATTTTTGTCCGTAATAATATGAAAGAATGATTATAATATTTTGTTTTTACATGCATTAAGATATTCACAACGGTTCAGTTCAGACATGAGGCGCAGAGAAAGGGACTTGCGTGCTAATTATATATCAACTTGGATGAATTGAATACAAGGAAAAAGATGTACTCATTTTGTATCTATATGCATTAATTTATGGTCTATATTTAAAATAACTAAATCGGGATTAGATTTGTGAGGTTTGACCACGTTGGAAGTCGTGAGACTTTTGTTTTTTTATTTTTGATTTTGGAATGTAATTATAAAGTTTATTATTATCTTTAAATTGGATCGCAAATTTATATAGTTTATTATGGAAGTAGCGTGACAGTCGGACTAAGGTATCTAACGAACTTTTTTGTTGTTAATTGATAAGTAAAAAAATATATAAAAAAAAAACAATAAGAGTTTAAATGGTAAACATATCTAATAAACAAACAAAATCCTTTCTGCCAATTTTGACTTTGTTTAGTGGCTCTAATACAGTTCAACGACTAAAGCAACATGGACTTTGCTTAATTTTATTTCCCTAAAATACAAATTTTAGAAAATGAAATAAAAATAACAAGAGCGAAATTAAAGGCAATGCGCATTGAAGATGCAGGACATTATTTTTCCATAATTTATTTAATTTGGACAATTTATTCGGTCAATTTTTGTTGTGCCACTATTAGGATCGATCTAAAAGGTCGATTTATTGCTAAACTATAATTATGATAATTAGTAATAATAAACAGATAATGACAATATAATTTATTTTTATTATTATTATTATTATTATTATTATTATTATTATTATTATTATTCCTCAAGATTGATGAAGGAAGAAGAGCACTCAGATCAGACGAGGCCATGTTGCGTGGTACATGCTGCGATAAAGAGCTTATCTATCTTCTTTATTTTTGCAAAATCAAAATTAATCTGGATTTTCTATTATTTCTCCACTTGATTGCAGCAAAAAACGAAAAAAAAAAAATAGTAAATACATATATATCTATATATATTACATTTACTTGACGTACGAAAGATTTCATTCATATTATGAGAGGTGTGGACCATAGTTCATCATCGCACACTCGTTAGCTAACACATTGAAACTTAAAACATAAATACTATATATGAAGCATACAACCATTCTATTTAATTCCAACATTTCAATAGGTAGAGATAATAGTTCAGTCTTTGTTTATACATACTAGTAATTGGGGGCACACTCAATGTGTGTGCAACAAAATTTTATCCGATGAACAGTTTCTCTACTATCTTCGAAGAGCAGTTTCTTTAGTATCACTATCGAATGAGCAGTTTATTTAGTATATAGCAGTTTCTTTAGATTTAAGTAACTAGCTAATTGGCTTGAAATTTTGGTGTAATTGATACACCAAATTAGATCCAATCAGGCAATTTTTAAATGGTCCTGAGCATTAATAAAAGAGTAGATATTTACGTTCTGCTTTGATCAAGAATCCATGTGTGATTAATTGTTGTTGTATGATGAATTGCGAATATAATTGGACTTAGGCCCACTGTGTTTGGGCATTTTCTCTGATACGAAATAATCCGTTCGGCCCTCTATTTCCGATCACCGGCCCTATAGCCCAGCTAGTTCCATTCCACTTTCGAAAATAAATTTTATTTTTTCATTGCTTTTAAATGCAAATTAGCATCATTTCTTGGAAAACGAAAGGAAACAATTATTGTCGAAGCAAACATGGCCCCTAAATAATACAACTGTAAAGAAATAAAAACAAAAATCCTAACCACCTTTCTGTAGAAAGTCAATATATTCTGCTTTCGGTTGATACGATATTTCTGTCTCAATGATTTCATTTCCAACAAATATAAGATTATAATAGGTCGGCTTCGTAGTTTTTTATTACATTTATAACCATAGGGCCCGATTACTGCTTATAAGCAAGCGTACACTTACGTGAACCTCTTAATAACGTCTAATGGGATTTTTGCGTAACTATATACATATATATCATATATAATGATTTAACGGCCACGGTTAGGTCTAATTCCATGACCAACCGATAGAAAAAGCCAACAAGTTGATATTGTAGAACATACATTATTGAATATAATATCATATAAAAAGAAAGTTCTAAAGATAGATCGATGGAGTCGTATGAGATTTGTGTTGCTTCAAGAACAATAATTGGACCTATCTTTCAGGAAATTGTTTCCAAATTGACAACTTGGTCCTTGTTCTTTTCCTGTGATCCAATTAGGAGACGAACAAAACAACTATGCACAGTTAGATCTTGTTGTACTTCATTTTTTAAAATTGATGCTATAAAATCAAATAAATCAATATCTTTAAAGGGACAAGAGGAAACATCCTTTATCTTTCCTTGCCATGTGATGTGAGACCTGTTAAATCCCTAACTCATATGTTTTATTACTCGTAGTAAATCAAGCGAGAATCTTTCTTTCTAATATGGAAATTAATAATTAATAAATACTATTAATTAAAAAAATTAAATATACTCCTTTACCGGACATGCTCGGGAGGATCACACGTGTGCTCGCTGTGTCCCCTACAACCAACCGGTAAACATTACCAACTCAACCAGTCATCCCTATCCTCTTTGCCACCTCACTATATATATATATATATATATAGTATACATATATATATATATATTGCTGCAATATCAAACTACTATTTCCATTAATGCTCGCCTCGCCGCGTCTACTTCTACAATACAAACATCTCAAAATAGAAAAAATAAAACCAAGAAAAGATTTAGGCGGCGGCGGCGTAGAACCATGTCGTCGCAGAGGAACGAAGCGGGTCGGATCAAAGGTCCGTGGAGCCCCGAAGAGGACGAGTTACTGCAGAAGCTCGTCGAGAAGCACGGGGCGAGAAACTGGTCGGTGATCGGAAAATCGGTTCCGGGTCGATCCGGGAAGTCGTGTAGGCTGAGGTGGTGCAATCAGCTCTCCCCGCAGGTGGAGCACCGCCCCTTCACGGCCGAAGAAGACGGCAAGATAATGAGGGCCCACGCCAAGTTCGGCAACAAGTGGGCCGCCATAGCTCGGCTGCTCACCGGCCGTACGGACAACGCCGTCAAGAATCACTGGAACTCCACGCTCAAGAGGAAGAACTTCCGCCCGTCGTCGTCGACGGAGGAGGAGGAGGAGTTTCACAGCTTCGATCTATCCGAATTCCGGCCGCCGCCCAACAGATCGGCGAGTCTCGGCCCGCTCGTGAGCGAGTCAAGCCAGTCGGGTCGGGTCAACACTGTCTACCGTCCAAAGGAACAGTCTGGGCATGCTGATACTTCGCTCAGTCTTTCGCTGAACATCGGGTTTGGGCCTGGATCCGACGACCCGAAGCCCAACCCCGACCCGGAACCCACGTTCTTACAGCCCACTCCGGCGCCGGCGGAGGCACCGCGTGAGAAACGGTGTTTCAGCGAAGGATTTTTGGAGGTGATGCAAGCTATGGTGAGGAAAGAGGTCAGAAATTACATGGATGGGATTGTTTCCGAGCAGAAAGGAATCTGCAATTTGATGCCAGCTGAGTCTATTGGTAATGCTGTTGTGAGGAGAATGGGGATAAGCAAAATCGACTGAAACTTCCATTGCAAAGAACTCAGGCTAGCCGTTGGTAGACAAGATTTATCAAGGAAGAAGTTGATTTAGTCACTAAGAATGCTAGAACCTTAATTTGTAACAGTCCCATGTCTGAATATTCAGTGAAGATTTTGTTATCAGCAATGTTGGAAGAGAAGAAACCAGTTGTAAGGTGCTTTGTAACATCAAATCTCCTCTCTTTTTTTTTTTTACATTTCACTCACGGCAACTACGGATATGTAATGACCTTACAAGAATCTTTATCCTCAAACTCACTCAGAAGTAACTCTCTGGTATTTTTTCTAAAGGCGAAGCAATAGCAGACACGCTCTGAAACCTGGGCTGCTTATACTTCTCCCTAACTGCAATCAAAGCACTCCCTCTCCTGCCCAACTGCAAATCATGAAGAACACAAACGCATTCTCTCAAATCCTTAGCTTCATATCCCGAGCATTGTCGAAGGGCTGAGTTCCAAGGTTGTTGCTCGGGGCGGAGCGTAAACATTGCAAGGAAAACCACGGACGAAGCCACTTGCGAGGGCAAGAACTTGACGCAAGCGTAGTCCAAAAGACTCAATTCAGCAATGTAGCAGCACAAGTCATAGAGCAATCTCGAATCTTCTTTTCCCTCGGCGATCCCAGCAAATTTTCTAAGAAAAGACTTAAGTGTGGGATTTCCCATTTCGAATCCAAGGGAATTGAGCACGTCGGACTCCATTCTCAGAACTTCCTCTCTTGCGTAAGTGTTGTCCGTTATGTAACAGAAGTCTTCTACGTGCGGAGGACTGATCTCCTCATACTTCCTATTAACGTGTATTTAAGAAGAGAATTAGTTCGGCAGTCGGCAAGCAGTGATTGATCCCCAAAAAGAGGCGGATAAATATTTCCAATACTTACGATGCAATGAGCATTGCAGAGACGCCGAGGAGCTGAAGCTTGCGCCTGTTGATGGCATTCTTGGACAAGAATCTGTCGACGTAAGAAACTGTGAGGTACAATGTTTCGGAGATGAGTTTGTACTCTTCGGCTACTTCAACCAGCCAATCTATCAAAACTCCTCTCATATTCGCAGTCACGTCTCTCTGAATCTTCTCCATGTAATCGGCCAACGGCCTCCTTTTCACCTCCATCTGCGAACCAATCACAAATCAAAAATCATCAGCGTTTCCATCAATAAACCTACCCACAATCTCTAATCGGCAAAAAACATGAATAAAAAAAAATACCCACCTCCATTTTGTGGAGGTATTCGTAGATATCAGTAACATAGGCATCACATAATTGTGGGTCGTCGATTTCCTCGTCAGATTTCGCATCCTCTTTCGAATTTATGGCCTTCGCCTTGTTAGAGTCCGATTGAGTCCTGGGCTGCTTAGCTTTGATGTCCTTCTTCAAACCCCCACGAAGCTGATAGCCTTTATTACCAATAAGATTTTGTATCTCACCCAAAACCACTCTAGGCCTCTTAGTTTCCTGCTCCATTGGCTGCTCAGCAGCTCTCTTCTTGGCAGCCAAGCGCGTGACTCTTACGCAGTTTTCTGTGTCTGCCATTGGAGATGAAGGAAGAAGAAAAAGAAGAGGGAGGGGAAAATGGATAAAAGGTGAGATTTTGGAGTCGAATGGGGTTGAGTGCGATTGGTTTTTTGCTGTTATTATATAAGCAGAGAGGTGAAATGAGAGTGAGTGTAGAGAAGCGCCATTGGAATATCAAATCTGAGTTTTTGTGTTTTAGAACACAAAACCTGAAAGAATGGGCGGCAGCGGGTTTTTAGAGTGTGATAATGGTGAAAGAAAACTTGAACTTTGTTTGACCTCTTTTTGGCTCTGTAGTATTTAGTGGTCTTTTTGAAATTTCGACATAAGAGTGTTGGCGGTTATTATTTGGTTCGGACTTTGGGTACTAATAGTAATGTCAACTCGTATTCGAATTTTCAATTTTTTTAGCTTATGATGTTCTACTTCTAGACACTAGTATATGTAGCGCACCCTATATGTGTGCAATTAAATAAAAATTTATTAAAAATAAATTATGTGAATTTAATCATAATTTTAATATTATTTACAAAAGGAAAGGCAATATACTAAAATAGTATTTTACAATGAGTTATGAAAGGTTTTTTATTTTTTAAAATAGTTATTATTACTAACTTGAGGTGGAATTAAGTTAGGACGTGGGTATTGATTGAGCGTGGTTGTCTAACAATTCTAGATTGTAATTTAAAATTTATTAGTTGTAGAAAAAATATCAGTAGTTGATTGGTAAAAATGACAACCAAATTAGAATCCAAATTGGCAGCCCCACAGGCCACAGCCTTTATTAAATATAGAATAGATTATATGAGGAGCAGTGAAATTGAGAAATGATAAATTCCTAATTTATTTTATTTTATAACTACTAAATCAATTACATTAACATGTTAAAAATTCTTTGAACAATTAAAAAAGCATACTATGATTCTTATTATTATTCCAGGCTAAACAAACGAGCCATGGCCCACGGGTTTCTAATTCGGATTGGATAACCTAGTTCTAAAAGCTCAAGATACCACCTTTGACAAGCCAAATACACAGACAAGACAGGGATCATCATCATCATTAGTTCCATAACATGGGAAAGATTCTCAGCATGATTCTAACATCATTGGCTTGGCGTTTGATGCTCGAAAATGGGATCTGATGAATAGAAAATATAGAGACCAGCTTGATCTATCTAACTGCCTTGCATATCAAGCATTTCATCCAAACGCTTCAATCTCTCAAGTCCATCGCTGATAAGAAACCGAATCCTTTGTTTGTCTTTGCAGCTTCTGTTGCTTTCCATATCTTGTCTGATCATCCGTCTCAGCTCATCTGGAAATTACCCCAAACCCGCACCGATATTCATTTAGCATGAAATCTAACATATATATACCAATAGAGATAGCAAGCAATGTATTTTATGTAAGACTAAGGACACAGATTTGGTTCATCCAAATGGCAATAAAGAAACTGATAACATAGAAGTTCAAACTTGGAGAGATTCTCTTTCTGCATAAAGTTGTTCTTTTTTGCACTATTTTCAGGATTATGGAGTTCCTTATTCATGGTCACAGAAATCAGAAAAGCAGAATTGCACACCGACCTAGCAAAATACTATTGAAATCAATCAGTTCAGTTTCCTCGGAACAGAACTGTAATCCAGATGAAAACTTGTACAAAACGCATCACCAAAATCAACGAAATTGCAATGCCGACAACAAAACGGATGAATCCGAACACATTTGCGCCTAAATACAACAACAGGGAACCGATAAAAAGGCATCAATCACCTCTCGAATCAGACGGGGCTCTGCCTGAAATTCGAAGTGCGTGTCTGTAGAGCTTCAGAACCCTAGCTCGCAGAAGAAAATCCTGCAAATCTAAGGCCGCAATCATTACTCTTCGCTGCTCTCAGTGTAAATAAACCCTTCAATTTTCTACCTTGTCCGCTACTACCCGAGTTGAGGGAAAGAACTATACATTTCCTCATCGGTCCTCCATCTATATAAAATGTGACATAGAAGCCCGCATATTTTCTATCATTGAGTTTGAGCTCCGTAATTTATTATTGATCAATTGCTTGTGTTATCCTAATTTGCTCCGCGACCGCAACAACAAAATACAATCAAAATTATGTTACGGTTCCGGTTTAGGGACCATATTCCCGGAACCGGAGCAGAACCTCGGAGCTGAACCACGGGTCATAAATGGGCTGGTTCAGGTTCCAAACAACACCGGCTCGGCCCATTTATTATTATTATTATTATTATTATTATTATTTTAACGTAGAAACAATTTTTTAAAAAATTCCGAAAATTTTATCCCAAAAGAACAAAAAAAGATAAGAATATTAAAAAAAAAAGCTACTTAAAAATACAAAAAAAAAAAAAAAAAAACATAAAAGAAAAAAAAACTTAAAAATTACAAAAAAAGAAAAAAATATATTCAAACTAAAAAAACATAAAAAATACAATTCATTCGACTTGACTATTAATTAAAACTATGTTCTCCTCGTTGGTGTCGGCATTTCCCGAAATATCGGCGTGACCTAAAATCATAAAAATATCTTACGTCGCTCGGGTTAGGATTTTTCGATGACGACGCCATTAGTGTTTTTATAATATAAAATATAATAATTATAATTTTTTGTAATAATAAGTGAGTGTGTGTAGTAGTGTAAATAAATATTATTATTGCTAATAATGTTAATAATGATGATGATTTTTAGTGAGTGTTTTGAGAGAGAGAGGGAGAGATTTCAATGTAATTGTGAGTTCAAATGATTAAAATGAGGTGGTATTTATAGATTTTTCTGTTTGGGGTAAATTGATAATTTTCAAAACTAGTTTCAGAATTAAAAAAAAAAAAAAAAAGAATATCCGTTGGCCAACAACTGTTGTCCGGTTACGGGGAATCCACGGTTCCGGGTTCCCCTAACAGGCCCAGCCCATTTTAAATGGGCCGAGTACCGGGCTTACCGGTTCCGGTTCTGGGCCGGTTTCGTGGGGCGGGTCCCGGTTGACCCGGCCCATTACCCAGGTTACCTCCAAGAAATAAATATTTGATGTCATTAATGTAAATCACATGTACTAACAAAGACACAACCTTTTTCAACTACAAAACGGCCACACTAATTCATGCCGCCACGTGTACCGACGAGATCACCGCCAACCTTCTCTTTCACAGGCGTTTCATATCTTCCCTTCTGCGCCATACCACCTTTTTCTCGTAGACTTCAACAGCTCATCACCTCTGCAGTCTCGGCGTAAATTTACTTCGCATTAAAAACAAATTGTAAGTATATTTGAAGAATATAGAACAGAACCATGACTGACCTCGTAAACTACCATGTTTATACATGTAATAAATTCGAGCTAGCTAGTAGAGAGTATATCTAATGGACACGCTTCGTCTAACCCATCAAAATCCCCAGGAAACGAAGAAAAAGAAAGGGACAGTACACCTTTTTCATGCGTCGGCGAAGCAAGGCCCATTACGGCGTTGATGAAATCCGACGGTCCAGATCTTCCGAGCAGCAGCAGAATGTGGAGGGCCGCCGCGGAGTCAAGGGACTTTGACTTAGTCACGGAGTCTCCGTCGTCGCATCCTTCAGCTTCGCCGTTGGCCAAGATACCAGAGAGCCCCGGCGTCGCTGCCCGGACCAGCAACGACGGCGGCGGACTTCGCGAGAACGACGACGAGGTTCTCGCCTGTAGCTCGAACAGCTCGTTTCGCCGGAACTCTAGTCTTTTGAGGACAAGAACTAAGTCGAGGTTGTTAGACCCGCCGGAGGACAATCGCAGGTCGCAAGCCCTGAGACTGGGCAACAGATCTCAGCCGTTGAGGGGCACTGTGAATCCCAGCGAGATCGACGAGGACGACGACCCCTTTTCAGAAGAGGATCTGCCCGAACATTACAAGGAGATGAGGTTTGGTTTCTTGTCCGCGATTCAATTTCTGAGCTTGGCTCTCCTCGTTGCTGCTCTGGCCTGTACCTTGGCCGTTACCCATTTGAGGTGTAAGAAAGTTTTCGACTTGGAGCTTTGGAAATGGGAGGCGATGGCCTTAGTTCTAATCTGCGGGAGGTTACTCTCTGGGTGGGGTGTAAGGATTGTCGTCTTCTTCGTTGAAAGGAACTTTCTGCTGCGCAAGCGAGTGCTCTACTTCGTGTACGGTCTGAGAAACTCTGTAGAGAACGTTTGTTGGCTCGCAATGGTTTTGATCGCCTGGCATTTGATCTTCGATAAGAGGGTGGCGAGGGCGGCAGAGGGCAGAAGAATCTTGCATTGCATCACTAGAATTTGGGTGTGTTTGCTCGTCGGGACGGTGATCTGGCTACTGAAGACACTGCTGGTTAAGGTTCTCGCATCCTCGTTTCACGTCAGCACTTTCTTCGATCGAATTCAGGAATCGCTCTTCAATCAGTACGCTATCGAGACGCTGTCTGGGCCGCCTCTGATAGAGATCGATGAAGAAGAAGAAGAAGATAAAGTCATGGTCGAAGTTCAGAAGCTTCAGAAATCAGGCGCCCGCGTCCCCCGTGATTTGAGCGCGAATACGTTTCCAAAAAAGAGCGGCCGAATCATCGCGACGCCTAGGAAGTGCGCAACGTCCGCTAGCCCGACGTTCAGCAAACTGATGTCCAGAAAGGAAGAGGAGAACGCAATAAGCATCGATCATCTGCACAGGATGAACCAGAAGAACGTATCGGCTTGGAATATGAAGAGGCTGATGAAGATAGTGAGGAATGGAGTGCTCTCGACCTTAGACGAGAAGCTTCGGGGCTCAACGGGCGAAGACGACGAAGCCACGGTTCGCATCGCCAGCGAAAACCAGGCGAAATCCGCTGCTAAGAAGATATTTAACAACGTGGCAAAGCCAGGGTCGAAGTGAGTCGTTGAATCTTTCGCTAGTCAAATCTCATCTAATTACGCGTTTCTTTCGAACAGATGCATCCGACTAGAGGACTTAATGCGCTTCATGCTAGAAGACGAAGCTTTGAAGGCCATGAGTCTGTTCGAAGATGGAGGGGAAGTAACGGGAATCAGCAAGCGAGCTCTTAAAAACTGGCTGGTAAGAGGAAGAAGATCCTAAGACTGGTAACGTTTAAGGTTGTCTGACTTCTGTCTCAAATTTTTCACTACAAATGAAAGGTCAATGCGTTTAGAGAAAGAAGGGCGCTCGCACTGTCCCTGAACGACACGAAAACTGCCGTGAACAAACTGCACCGTATGCTGAACGTGATGGTGGGGGTGCTCATAGTCGTCGTATGGCTGCTCATACTCAAGGTAGCCACGACGCAGTTCTTCATCTTCTTGAGCTCTCAGCTTCTGCTGGTGGTGTTCGTTTTCGGGAACACGTGCAAGACAACGTTCGAGGCGATAATCTTTCTGTTCGTCGTGCACCCATTCGATGTCGGCGATAGAGTTGAGGTCGACGGCGTTCAGGTAATAAAAGTTTCTTTTCCATTTTTTCCAACTGAACGTCTATTTATAGCATTTTTCATCTTCTCTTGCAACCTCAGATGATAGTGGAAGAGATGAACATACTGGCGACGGTGTTTCTGAGATACGACAACAACAAAATCTATTACCCGAACAGCGTCTTGTCGACGAAGCCTATACAGAACTATTACCGCAGCCCAGATATGGGAGATGCCATAGATTTCTGCATCCACGTCTCAACCCCTGGAGAGAAGATTGCTCTGATGAAGGAAAGAATCATTAGGTAGTAAAAGCTTTTCGCCTTCTTCTTCTTCATCTTCTGTCTTTCTTTCCATCCAACTCATCGTCATTCTTCTTTTCTTGAAGGTATGTGGATAGTAGGAGCGACCATTGGTACCCTTCTCCGTCGATTGTAATGAGGGACATCGAAGACATGAACAGAATGAAGTTCTCTGTTTGGCTCTCTCATAGGATGAACCATCAAGACATGGGAGAGAGGTGGTCGAGGAGGGCTCTACTGTTAGAAGAGATGGTAAACACCTTTCGAGAGCTCGACATCGAATACCGTTTGCTTCCTCAGGACGTTAACGTTCGCTCGATGACGCCTCCTTTGAACTCCATGAGGCTGCCCTCTAATTGGACGGCGTGCGCATCCTAATATGGTTCTGTATGTCGTATCGTGTAAAGGAGGAACGACTTTTGTTCTCTTTTCCTCAGATGAGTTCTTTCTAGCCAAACAGAGCACTGTACATGAATGGCCCGAATTGCCTGACGTATATTATTAGAGTGTTCTTACATCATATATGACCCTTACCTGAGCTAAGGTCATTACCTAAAAACAAAGGAAGAGCGAACAAGAGTTTGTTGAGTACTCATGTCAGCACTAGACTCGTAGAAGCAAACAAGAGAAATGATTTAGTTATTTATTACAACAATGAAACAGTAAACCATACATCTTTTTTTTCAGCTTAAATATTGTACAGTTCTGAAACAAAGAAAACGAAAGGAAAAAGCATACACCAAACCCCGAACAATAATAATACATACGCCAGACAAACACCTCGAAATTCGATTGAATCGACTCAAGGAAAAACTGTTTTACCTTGGTATTTTTTTTCTTAGCCTGATCTTCCCCCCTTTTGCTTCTTTTCTTCGAACATGGCAGCTTCGTTCAACATATCGGCTGCATCTTTGTGCATGTCGAGCTTAGCGAGTGCCACAGCCTGCATGTAGAACGCAGTGGACCACTCGGGATGAATGCATTGGGCTTGCATGGCATCCCTGAGTGCAGCGTCGGGCTGATCGCACATGAGATAGCATAGGCTTCGACGGGCGTGAACCGTAGGTGAGATCATGGTGCCCACATCTATGAACTGCATATAAAGAATGTATACAAACATTAATCACTGCCCTTTTTTTTACTATGTATAGATCGTCGCAGCTCACTAAGTTGAGGCAGAAGAAGACCTCATCTTTATTTACAGAGGTTTTTGGGATTGTGTTTCTTAAGAAATGGAATTTTGTTTATTACCATGAGATGTTAGATTCAAAAATGCGCAAAGTTCACTAAGAATGCGCATGCATAGATAAAACATCTGGCAAAGAATAAAAAAATCATCATACCAATCTGGCGCAACAGAAGTCTCGATGACTGAAATCATAGAATACCTGAGAATAGCAGTCAATAGCTGTTTTGAAATCTTTGTCACGGAAAGCCAGGTCACCCCTTTTCCTTGCATCCAACATATCTCTCATTTGCTGAGTCCATTCTTGGAAAGACAACTATTTATTTTGACAAGCCATAAATGTGCAATGAGACTCGAAACAAAACGCAGATATAAGAACTAATTGGCTCTACGTCATTAATAAACGGTACAGCTTTACCTCATTGGTCCCCTCGTCATCTTTGTAATGTTGCATCACCAGGAACTGATGGATCGCAGTTAAATCCATACGTGTACAAGCATCTCCCATTGGAGAGAGCGGATGTGGTGGGGTCGACGGGGTTTCTTCGCGTTTCGGAATTCCCATCATTACATAAGAAGGAACCTGATCGCAAAAAAGGCGCTACTATGTCATGCTTGACCACACAATAAGAATCAGCTTCATCGCAATTTTACGAGTTTTTTTCACTTACATCAGATTTATTTTGTAGCGGAGCAAGTGTAGTGACGAGATCTTTAGGCTTTGGTCGGTCCCTAGGTTCATACTGTAAACACTGTGAGGCGAGATCCAGAACAGCATTAGCCTCTTCAGTTGAGAATTTTCCCTCAAGGTGAGATTCCATTAAGAGAAGAATGTTTTTGCCCCGTATCATATCCAATGCCTAGTGTGTCCAAGAAAAAAACATCATGATATGCACGAATGGTAGGTGTGATAAGCAAATCCACTAGTGAAATAACCTAATGTTGAGAAGTAGTTCGAGTTATGCTAATAATCCAATAGCTACTTACATGACTTGGAGGTATATGCTTTCCACTAAGAAGATCCAAAAGGACAGTTCCAAAGCTGAAAGCAACACTTTCTGGGGTGACCCGTCCTACAAGACATTCGGATAAGGATTTTAGACGCTAATTTAAGTATCAAATATTTCTGTTAAGACTGGGAATTTTGAAGAAGTTTCGAAATTAAAAGGTTTATTGGATAGCGAATCATGAGATAATACTCCTCTTGTAGGAGGGAAACGCAAGTTTCATAAGAACTGTCATTAGATAGATAGAAGGCTTCTTTGAGCTAAGGGACTAGATTGTTCTGCGAAGATACAGCAATATATGACGATATCTAAGGATGAGTGTGGACTTCATATAAACAATTAAAAACAGTTCTTCAAAGATGCATTGTGCAAAGTAGGTAACTAACCATTTCTTAGGTACTCTGGAGGTGTATATGCAAGATTCGTGCTGTAGCTTTTACCATCTCTGCTATTCTTCATCAACCCGAAACAGGAAAGGCGTGGATCTCCGTTCTGCAACCAATCAATCATTCAGCAAAACCCCAGACCAAGAATATTATTACGGGGAAAGAGGAGGTAAATCAACGGCCCAAAGTTCCTTTTCTGTATAAGGATATTAACCTCATCAAAGAGAACCCTATAGGCATTCAAGTCATGGTAGAGAGGGCGACCAGCAGTGCTACAATAATCAAGCGCTTCGGCTATGTATAGAGCAACTCTTAGGCGCATTGCCCACTCAAGCGTTTGATCCTCCCCTGCACGGATTAGATAACTTCAGTATGTGAGAAACAAAACCCAACAACAGAATCTCCATCACACCACACCAAGACAACATAAAAAATTTCTAAACAAAGAACGAATACGACGAAACCAAAACAACATACAGTGAAACAAATGTTTTGCCAAGGTCTCATTTGGCATGAACTCTGCCACGAGAAGCCTCTCATCTCCATCGCAACAATAACCAATCAGATTCGCCAGCCTCTTGTGCCTTAGCTTTCCCACCTCTTTGGCTTCCTCCTTCCCCCAAAAAAAGAGAAGAAGAAGGAAAGCCATCAGCCAAACACAGCAAAAAAATCGCATCATCGTGAGATTTAACCAATCAGCATATGCCTACTTCTCATTCGAAATTGACAGCTCCCATCAGTACAGAGAGGGTAAATTTGCTAAAATTATGTGATTTTCAAGAAGAGCGTGATTATTCACATTGCTCCAAACTCACGAATAAGAAGCTTTAAACTTTCAAGCAACCTTTTCGGTTCGAGAGATATAAGCAGGCCATCAAGCACTTTACAAGCCGTAAGGCCATCAAGTAAGAGGCAGAGGCGTTCAAACGTAGGTACTTACAGCGAACTGTTTGGGATCGGGCCAAGCCATCTTGGTAAATTTCTTCACGGCGATCCACCTTTGGTTCTGCAATACGCCACGGTACACCACATTGGGGGCTTTCTCGCCGCTTTCCGACACGATGTTTTCGGACCCGAAGTTTCCGGTAGCTTCCCTCAGCTCCGATAGGGAAAACTCCGCGAATCCTCCGGCGGCTCCGTTGACGGAAGAAGACCTGCGGTGGTTCTGGGTGCTAGGGTGCTCCTTGTGGGACGCACGCGCCGGTGCGTGATGCTTCGAGAAGAAGCATCCCATGGTAATAGACAGAAATCAACGAGGTAGGAATTGTAAGAGGTGATTTCTCTATTCTGAGCTTAAGCTGAAACTGAGCTGAGATG
Organism: Craterostigma plantagineum; assembly: GCA_027422505.1. Lineage (NCBI taxonomy): Eukaryota > Viridiplantae > Streptophyta > Magnoliopsida > Lamiales > Linderniaceae > Craterostigma > Craterostigma plantagineum. The sequence continues at coordinate 6,574,073 of JAPQWV010000038.1, forward strand.
AATCAACACGCGATGTTATTTAGCTTGGTATGGACAAGACCCATTACTTGAGAATATTTTATTGAATTTCGATTTGTTGGTAAAATTAGAGATAATAACAACAGTAATAAGTGTGTAGTAAATTATGCCATTCGTGCGGGTCAAATTCAATAGGGGGCAGAAAGAAGGGGTTTAGGGTCTCGAAAATTCAATCTTTTTGACTTGTATAATATAATAAACAAATAAATTGTCTTTTTGGTTGTATCTAGTTTAATCGACATTTTATGTATCCCTGAAGTTTCCTCAATATTTTTCTAATAGGGAAGAAGCTAGCTAGAGTTCATATTGTAATATTCCCTTTTTCTGCATATTGATGTGAAAAATCAGATAATCCAACGCGAGCTCATGTGAGGTTGATCCCATCCTCTTTTCGTCTTATTATGTTCTTGGTTTCTATCAACTAGCGATATGCTAGATAGGGGTGTTCAAAAGTCGGTTTAACCGAATTACCGAACCGAAAACCGAAAATTCGGTATCGGTTCGGTTCGGTTCGGTTTTCGGTTCTTAAAAATTGAAAACCGAAATTTTCGGTTTTTTCAGTTCGGTAATTCGGTTAACCGAATAAAAACCGAAAAAAACCGAATTTTAATAAATTAATTAAAATGTATATATTTAATATATTAATTAACATATATATGTAAATTAATTCGTTTTTGTATTAAAATATTATTTTTTCTATATAGGGGTGTTCAAAATTCGGTTTTAACCGAAACCGAACCGAACATCTTCCACGAGTTTGCGGCCATTCAAATTCTCCACTGGTACTAACTACCTGTCAGGTATCCCAAAGATGCCAAGGAAATCAGTTACTAAAGAGAAAGAATGATAGTCATATGAATGAACACAAGGAAATCATCTGTCAAGAAAACCAACAAACAACAATCTCAGCTTTTCTTTTTTACATGCCGTTTCAGTTTTCGTTCTCCAAAAGGCTCCACAACACAACAATTCAGTACTTACAAGCAAAACCTTAAGCTTTCCCTTGAAATCACACTATTTCCTATTCCCGGCAATAGGTAACCACCATCATCCAAGCCCAGTAAACTTTATTCTTACTATAAAATTTCTCAATTTCATCCACCGAAGCTCCACTGCAACGAACACATTTGATCAAATTGAGAGCGATAAGAAACACTCAGTTTGATTGAATGCCAAGCAATCGATACTAAACTGAACACGCTGACCCCTTTTGGATCGATAAGAAACTTTTTCTAGTTCCAATAAAAAGTGAAAAAAATCGAATGAAAGAAATCATAGCAGCCGTCTAACTCACATGAAGTCCAAACCAGCTCACGGCAGCCAACCCAGGTTGAAAACAAAAGAAAGAACGATAGATTCAGAGTCTCCAATGGCAAAAACGCCATCGGTTTAGAATACGGAAAAAACCCTGAAAAATGGATTAAAATTACCTCGCAATGGTACAAGTAGGGTTCCAAACGAACCGAATCGAATCGAATATCATAATATTCAATTTGTATTCGTTAATTTTTCAGAGTATTCGTATTCGATTCGATTCGTACTCGAATACTAAAAATCGATTCGATTCGATTCGATAACGATATTCGAATATATTCGCGAATACTCGAATATTCGAATATTCGAAAGAAAATTTCAGTTTTTCCCCATAAAATCTGTTAGAATTACAAAATAACTACAAAATAGTTCCGAAAAATTACAAATCAGAGAAACAACTCCATTGTGAAGAAAAACTAATGAGGGAACTACTTAATACACAACATTTCTTTCTTAGCCTGCTTTCGATCATCACGCTTGTAAATATGTAATATATTATATTATTTAAATATATATTACACTAAACGAATCGAATATTCGTTAATTTTTCGAATCAAATACAGACGTATTCTTATTCGTATTCGAAATTATTCGAATCAGAAAAAGTATTTGTATTCGTATTCGTATTCGTTTATTTCGAATTCGAATCTTAAATTTCCAATCGAATCTCGAACCGAACCGAATTGCAACCCTAGGTACAAGTCTTGATGATCGGTTTGGGTGACTGACGACGTTAGGCTTTGGCACCATCAGATTTTCCACAACATACGGGAAAAAAAGGATTAATTAATAGACAATAAAATAACCGCGCAAATCAGAAAAAAAAAAAAAAAGTCCCATCTAAAGGGAGAAGTGTAATTTCCTTTTACTGTACTTAATTATTATCTTCTCTCTGTTAGCGAGAGGGGGAAAGAGTCAGTCATCATCGTCAACAATAAAGAAAACATGGGCAGAGCTCATCCACAAAATCCCAACTCACGAAGAACAAGAACTATCCGTATTCTTGTCCACCGCATTCATCGGCGCCATGTACGTCGTACTCTCCGTGTTCTTCGTACCCTGCTTCGACTTTCAAGTTCACCGTGATAAGGAGTTCTCAAGCCGATGGGCCCTTGAGGAGGCCTGCTGCTCCAACTGCACCGGTTAAGCCTGCCGTGCCACCGGCGACGACTTCGCCGTCTCCTCCGAGTCTTAAGGTGGCTGCTGATGTTGAAGGGAAGGACAAGAGTGCGATCACTTCGGAGTTTCAGAGGCAAAAGGCTAAGGAGCTTCAAGAGTACTTCAAGCAGAAGAAACTTGATGAAGCTGATCAGGGTCCAGTTTTTGGGTTTATCGGCAAGAACGAGATTTCAAACGGCAGGTATGCTTTACTTAATTTGTCAAAAACAAAAAAAAATAAATAAAGACAACTTTTTTTTTTTTTTCTGGAAGCCCTTTTCTTGAATCTTTTGCTCGTGTTGTTGATGTGGAAAGATTTCTCCTTTACCTCTTCTTTTTCTTTTTTTTTTTTTCTTTTTTGTTATGATGTTATCTTGAGCTCGCTTAAGGTTGTTGAAGATGGACAGAGAAATAGGTTCTTGAAGAGTGTAATAGAGCCAGTCATTTGTACAGTTGCCTTCATTTATTTTGTCTACCATTAGATTCTCAATATCAGAAAAGGGGTCTCGACTGACTTGGATTAGATTCTTTAATCCGACTTGGATAGAAAAAGAATGAAAGTGAAGTTCGAATCAGAGTTATTCATTCTTACATTTCCTGATTTTTATCAATATGTTATGTGTTGGGATGGGATATGCATTTGAGCAGGTGGGCAATGTTTGGATTTGCTGTTGGAATGTTAACAGAGTACGCGACAGGCTCAGACTTCGTGGATCAAGTAAAGATCCTCCTTTCCAACTTCGGAATCGTCGATCTCGAATGAACATGATGAACGCTTTTAACCCATGTTTTCTTCTTTTGTTCTCTTCAATATCTTTGTATGTACGTGCCCAAAAAAAAAAAGAAAAAAGGAAAAAAGAAATATATAAACTTCAAATCTCTGTTGGTAACTCGTTCATGAGTGTTATGTTAGTTTGTAGCTTTCAACATATCTTTTTTTTTTTTTTCTGCCAACATATGTTATTTTATCTCGTTCCTGCTGTTTAAAAAGACAACGCAAGAACTCATCACTGTTTGTTTGAATTGGGACTTGGAAGAGAAATGAATTGGTACTTCGTAAGAAAAAAATAACCAGATTGAAGAAAACTAAAAGCAAGCACAAAAACATGCATCTTCTATAGATACATTATTTGTTTTACAGTAAATACTATGATTAAACGAACTACAATCACATCTAAAGAGAAGAAACTAGGTAAAATGTTGGCCATTCATTGGTCTGTCTAAGTTTGGACCACCTTAGCCAAGTAAACCATGTCTAATATCTTAACATCGAAGGTATGATCTACTTTGACTATGCCATCACTACCGTCTATGCCTATGAGTTTCCCTGTGGAACCACGGAGCGCACTGCCGTCCACGATTTTGACCTTTTCGTTCTTTCTCGGAGGAACAATTTCAATATCACTGGGAATAACAGCGATAAGCTCACCACCACCGCTCGAACCAAGAGACACCTTACAAGATCCATCCTTAAAGAGTACCAAAGTTTTCAATTCAATCATCAGCCAAACTAGAAATTGCAACATTTTGAATGTATTAGCAACAAACATGGTTTTCGACAGGTAGCGTTGACCCGGCAAAGAACAGATGGTAATGTTCAAATGATATCTAAGAGAAGTTAGACATTTGTAATTTCAAAATTACAATAAGTTCTAGTAGCTGTGAATTAAACATAGAAACTTCCAAATCTTTTTGATGGAAACGTAAAGGGAACATGAAGCATACCAGATATAAAGAGAGATTGACAGTAACATGAGTAAAATACACAAAAAAAGAGAGTAAGATTTCATACCGAAAAAACCTCCTTTATGACACCCAATGATGAACTGCCCTCACCAGACCTACGAACGTTTACTAGAATATCTGTATGCAACCATTGGCCTTCATTATCTGAACCATCAAAACAGAATGACGTTTTACATCACCATTGCATAATTAAACATAGAAACATTATATTATCATTTTTCATGAAATACTAATAGAAACATTATATAATGTTATATTAAGGACAAGGTAAACATAGTATAATGACATACCTGCTACAGGTGACATCATATCCAAACCACTTCCAGGTGTCATTGGTTGCCCACCAGGTGTGCCTGGTAAATACGCTGAGCTAGGTGTCATAGGTGGTTGTCCTCCGGGAGTAGAAGGCAAGTACGGGCTCGGTGCATTTGCTGAAAAAGAATTAGTCATTCTAACAATAGGGTACAAACATAAGGCAGGAATAGTAGCATTTTTTATCAAATTCAAGGACAAGCGTGACATAGTAACAGTGGCTTTTTAGTGTTAAAAAATGGAAATGAGAGTAACATTTAAATTACCATAGGCAGGAGCATTATCTCTAGGTGTGCCTGCTTCGTTGTAATTTGCGGCTGGAGTCCAACCAGAACCAGGTGTAGGAGCTTCATAAGCTCGAGAAGGGGGGCTCGATGGCTGTAAAAAAATGAGAATAAGGGGACAATGAATCGCACCGAAATAAATGAAAAAACTCAGATTAGAAATGTAACCTGATATTGCGGACTAGTCCCCCAAGAACCGGGATTACCTTCTTCCCAGTTATCCCTGCAGTTACTCATAATTGGAGTTCATTTAACAGCCATATAGTAGAATCGAGAATTCAAATCCCCATAAGGCATGGGATTATAACAGAAAACTGAATTTTCAAATTGAAAATAGGACACAACAGAAATGGCTCCAGGAATGCCTTGTTTTCAAAATCAGAACATTATTATGTGACTATATACCCCATTAGGTCTGATTAGATACAAAACCTTTAACATGCATAGTTTCCTTTATTTTTTTTATCTAACGGAACAATCAAACACGGAATGTCAAAATAAGTGTATATATATACTAAAAAATATGGTACCTAGAAGAGCTCATTGGTGCATAGGGATTCCATGCCCTATCGCGCATGGGAGTCCGCATTCCATCATGAATAGGCGTCGCTGTATGCAATAATGAGGACAGGTCAAAATTCATTTGCGCCAAAAATATGGAATGCAATCACCAATCCACAAAAATATACCTCCAGAGTCTCTCATAGGAGTCATGTATGGATGAAGTGGAGTACGAGAAGGATGCATTGGGGTTTCACTACCCATGGCCATACCATATCTATTGGGTTCCCTGTTACAAAGAGCAGATAAAGATACACTTAAACTCTAGTGAAAGGGGCAAAAACATTGTAACTTCGAGTCCAGTGCCTACCTGGATGGTGTAGAAATATTAACATTGTCTGAAATATGACTACGTTCAACTGGAAGAAAAGGTGGAAATGCAATAGTTAGTGCATGTAAATAGAGTACCAATATTTGCATACAGGAAATGTCACTTGCCTGTAACAACCTTCATTTGGGACTCAAGCTCAACCCGCACTGTCGTACCTTTTATGCCTACAACACGTCCCTTGCATCCCTTAAAGTGGCCCAAACGAATTTTCACATTCGCACCAACTAAAGCATCATGACCTCTTCTACCCCCATGGCTTCCACCAACTGTCCAATTCCAGTTGTAACAGTACTTAATAGCAAGATAGAAGCAAATGAGGAATTAACTCACTACGACATGATCAACGAATCTATGGGGCAATTGAAACAGTTACGAGGATCCACCCAAGGGACATAAGCTTCATTCTCAAAGCTCACATATATAGGAAAACATGCCACACAAGTCAATTAAAATCTCCAATGGAACCGACTTACAATTTGCTGATCCCCCTCTAGGTAATCTCATGGGAGATTGTGGGACACGAGGCGGAGTTCTGAGATGGGAAAATCTTGATGCCAATGTATTTCCCTACATAATAAATAAGATGAACAGAACTAAGTAAACATGACAGATAACCCTAGTTTTAAAAATAAGACATGACTACAACATTGAAATCCATACGTTAGTATCACCATTAGCTCGCGATCCACCAACCATCATGCAAGAGTCAGCTTTAACACAAATAAAGCCAGCATGCTCGAAGTGATGTCGATCATAGATAAATAAAACTCCTTTATATATATGCTCAACAGGGCCTTGCTTGCCCTGATGTATGTAACATATTAGCAAAGCAACCATACAAACTAAACAAGAAGAGTCATCTATAGACAAAATGACAGAAGCTAAGCACGGATAACTGTTCCCACCCTGCATGGCCCCTCAAGAATTTTCACAACATCTTTCGGAGATATTGTGTTCTTGTAACGATCTTTAGCAAAAATCTTCTTGTCAATCTTGTACTTAATCTCCCTGAGCCTCACGAGTGCAACATCAGGCCTCTCTGGAATTCCCTTGAGGACCTAGGTTGATCATAATGAAAATTAGAATTGTTGATAACTAAATTTTCCAGTCACTAATTCCGAAATTAACCTGAAAAGCTTCGCTTTCCACGCGTATTATCACCCCAAAGCTATTATCACTGCATTGATTAATTATAACAAATAAGAATTCAGGTGTTAACTTGGAAGAATTGGCCAAAAAAGAAAAAAACTTACTCAAGCAGAACGAGATCATGAAGCTCATAATCACCGATTCGAGTAATGCCAGATGTTACTTCAGAGCTTTCCACAACGTTGTCGGCAAATACCCGGAGCTGTATAAAACAAGATGGCTTATAATGTCAGCAAACTTCCCAGAATACAAATCAGAAATACGAATTTCATGTCATCATACGAGTTCTTTGGTTGTGTCGGATACGATGTTCACAATGTGGCTTTCAACTGAGACAACCATACCAGTGGCACCTTCTGCAGCACCAGCCACAGCTTTCACATGATTTCCGGGTTCAAAATACTTACAGAGCTCTTTATCACTGATAGCTAGAGTTTTCTGAAATTAATATAACTTATCACGTTTGACATAGTCACATAAAATATATCAAATTTCAAATCCGTTGGTTCAGATACATAATAAATTACTCACAGGTAGGCCTTTTTCATTTGGTTTGATATGCACAGTATCTTCCTCAACTTTCTCCACCCACCCTTTCAAGTTTCTTAGATCACCTTTTACAACTATAACTCGATCACCTTTCATGAAATGACCTTTTTTCCTGTTCGCAAAGAGTGTTGCTAAACTCGACATATCACCCTCGCCCGATTCACCAGGTTGCCTGAACTTCTCAAGTTCATCAAAAGTCGGCTGAATATTCTGAGTGCTTAACGACTTTAGAGATACATTTTTATACAAGAAACCATCCCTGAACAACATTCCCTCAATTTTTTCATAGTAGTCACCAGTGGCCTGGTCTCGCCTACGCTCTACACGAATATTAAGCTCTCTGGATTTGGTAGAAAATTGGAACCAAATCAATCATTTGAGAGATAGCTCAGTTAACATTTGAGGATGTGCAGGGACAACAATGTTACCTTGCTTCATCAATATTCAACAATCTTGCTGGTGGGGTAAATGCCTTTTTCTTTGGTACTTCTCTTCCTTCCTGAAAACATAGAAGTCATGCATTTCCATCTTCATAATGAAGAGAACATCAGAATATAATTTCACAAAATAAAAACCAGAGTAGAGCATGTATCTCTTGCCCTTCCATTTAAAGAAAGATTGGTTGAATAAATCTCCTCTATTTAGTCCACAACTGAAGAATTTGACATTAACGGCAAAACAGATGGAAATAATCAAAACAAGAATAAGCTTCCAGAGGCATTCAATCCATTGGATGCATACCAATTTGTTTGCTAATGCCTGCAGATCAACCCTTGGAATCAACTTGACTGTTGCTCTCTGCCGCACATCGTCAACGTCCACAACCTGGCATATGAATTTAAATCTTTCACAATGACCAAAAATATATAGTGGAAAAGAAAAAGCAGAACACCCTGCATAATGCATATACCTTAGCAAGATCACCTTTATATGTACCAATCTTCATCCTCACCCATGTGTCCCTAGAGATATCAATTGCTTTACTTTCAACTGAGAGAACATCCGTCATCTCCTTGATAGGAACAAGCATTACTTTCGAAGGGTATATATTGCGCATGCCCTTGACAGCCTGTGTAAAAGGAAGAAACAGTGCTGAACTCAACATTTTTAGTTCCTCAAAGAAAAGAAACAAGCAAATAGCCACTCTCATACCTCCCTCACATGAGCCTCTTTATCAGCCTCAATATATATGTAGTTTTTAAGATGATCAAGAGCAATGGCGGACCTAATTTGAACTTCCGATCCTTTATCAATGAATTTCTGCATAAGACACACTGCAACCTCCCTTTCACGACCAATCTGCCGAGCATAATATTAAACACTTAAGAACTTAAACCAAAAGAATAAGTAAAGAATCTTTCATCTCATATTATTCTATCAAATTCCAGTACATTAGACTACCCATCACCATACCGCACATTTGACCATCCATAGCTTTGGATCCCTGACAGAGGGAAGCAGCGCTTGCTGTTCAACTTCAGTGGCTTCGTCATCATACTCCACGTTCATGCTCCTTGCATATCTCTCCTGAATCCTCCTTTCAATCTCTTCAACGTCCTCTTGTTCGTCCTCTCGTAGCGGCAACGGACGACGGTGCATCCTTCTGTCGTCCTCATCAGGCAAGTCATTCCCAGTGTCAATGAAATCTATATATCATGACTACAATCAGCCACACCATACAAGATTAAACAGAATATGCCAAGCACTCAGTTTCGACCGAGACAGACAGCAAAGAAAAATAAAAATATGATCAAAAAGTAAAAGTATCTCCTCATATCTCACTAAATCTGAACATTACAGGAACCTGGGTACAACATCATTCAATCAGTATCAAACCAAAAGATGGAATGTTCAACAATCACCGATTCAAAGATAACGTAAGGGTGCCCACATTTAAAAGCAACAGTATAAGAATAATCCTCCAGTTCTATTTGACAATCAACCACACATCTCAATTCCTTAACTAAAGAGCTTTTCATTAACTTGATTAATGAAACCTAGACAAAAGCAATCAGCATAATGGTGTCTCTTGAAACCATCCCCGATGCTAGAGGTGAATATTATGGCAGAAAAGAATAAAATGATGATTAAAACGCGTAAGTTCAATTCTCTCATAAAAAAATGAAAGCCCTTACCATCTTCGCCTTCCTCTTCCTCCTCTTCATCGTCGCTGTCCACCGCAGCTTCCTCGTCAAAAAACTCAGACCCTGCCTTACGGTGTCTCTTCCCACCTCGTCCACCGCCGCCGCCGCCGTAATCTTCATCATCGTCGTCCTCTTCTTCGTCATCATCTTCCTCGGCGTAGTCATCGATAAAATCCGATCTTCCCCTCTTTCGTATCGATTTTCCTCCGTCGTCGTAATCCTCCTCTTCCTCTTCGTCGTCCACGTTCGCTTCGTAGTCGTCTTCGTCGTCAACCTCGTCATCCTCGTACTCGTCGTCTCTTCTCGCCATCGCTTTGGATCAGTTCTTTGGGAGTGGCTTGTATCGAGAGATGGTAAAACTGGATACTGATTTCAGAGAATTCCGAATGGAATAACCGGGAAAAAAACCCTAACTTCGAGATGAGAATGGTATGTGAATGTGATTGTGAACGTGAAGGAGTGAGCTCTTTTTTCTGGTCCGACGCGATGTAAGAGAAAAGACTTGCACTCGAAGTCGAGGGAACTCATATTGAAGGTTTTTGGGTTATCAAAACCAAATACAGTGGAAACTCTATAAATTAATACTGGATAATTTAATCAAACTCTTTAATATAATATTTTTGGTCGGTCCCGACTCGGGGATAACGCACTAAATTAATAGTTCTCTAAAATTATAAGATAACAGACTTGTCATAATTTCTATAGGTCCCGTATAAATTATAAATTAATAATTCAATATGTAAAAACATTTTCATATTACATGAACAAAGATTACTTGAAAAATGAATCAATTGTCATTTGTTTTTTGTTGAAATCCCCTTGCATATTGTCCCTAATTGTCCTTATCATTGTAAGAACTCCTAGGTTGTTTTTCATAGGTCAAGAAAAAATTTTCCCTTGCATTTGATGTTTAGAAAGTTTGAAAGTTATATACACTATAAATTAATAAAATATTAGTTTATCGATAAAATTAATAATTATTAATTTATCGATTAATTAATACTCCCTCCGTTTTCTTTAGGTGTCGTTTAAGGTTTTTGCACCCATATTAAGAAATAGAATAAAATGAAATGTATAATATACCTCTAATTAATTGCTTAAGACTATTTAATATATTCCATTTAATAATATTTAAAAGGGTAAAAGTGGAAATATGATAAATATTGTCTTGAAATCCGTAAAACGATAACTAATTAGAAACAAAATTAAAGAGCTAAAACGACATGTAAATAAAAGCGGAGGGAGTAACTCTTTTAATTAATAAATTTGGCCGGCCCCAACTATATTAATTTATAGAATTTCTACGGAGTTTTTAATTAAATAAGTAAAAAAAACAATCATTAATAAAATAAATATCAAATTAAAACTATTAATAAAACAGCAATTTTCGTATTCTGGAAGTACGAGCTACTAACTCGTACTCTGGAAGTACGAGTTACTAACTCGTATTCTAGGACTCGTATTCTAGGAATACGATTTACTCCTCCACGCTGGCCTGCTGACCCTGACATGGCTTTTCAAGTAACTCGTATTCCTGGAATACGAGTTACTCTTTCTTTTTTCTTTTTTAAATTTTAACTTATTTTATATTATTAATAATAAAATCCACCAAATCATAAAATCATCGTTACCTCATGTAACATACATAATAAAAATCCATAAATGCATCTAATTTATTATTTGTTTCGCGACGATTAAAATGACATGCATATCTTATATTTTTCGAATATCACAATATATTTTTTATTTTATAATAATAATTTGTTGGACTGTAATTCATCATCTTCATTTTGTTTGGCAAAGCAGAACTGTAACAGACACATACACCAAGAAAGGGACCCGCAAACACTATATGGAAACTTTAAAGAGAGGCTCGTACCAAAACAGAGCAAAACTAGATGAAATAATACACCACTATCTCTACATAAAATAAATAAAAAATAAAAAATATATTTGCGATATTCGAAAAATATAAGATATGCATGTCATTTTAATCGTCGCAAAACAAACAGTAAATTAGATGCGTTTATGGATTTTATTATGTATGTTACATGAGATAACGGTGATTTTATTATTTGGTTGATTTTATTATTAATAATATAACATAAGTTTAAATTTTAAAAAAAAAAAGAAAAGAGTAACTCGTATTCCTTGGCCAGCGTGGAGTAGTAACTCGTATTCCTGGAATACGAGTTAGTAACTAGTACTCCCAGAGTACGAAAATTGATGTTTTATTAATAGTTTTAGTTTGATGTTTATTTTATTAATGATTGTTTTTTTTAATTATTTAATTAAAAACCCCGAGTTTCTACTGTATGTACGCGGAAAGATTGGTTTTGGTCGTTCGCAATTGATATTTGATTCTCTCTCTCTCTCATAGATACGAAGTGTATACAACTATTATTTGATCGTCAAATATTAGAACAATTGAATTCACTCAGTTGCTAGAGTGGAGTTTCACACCTAAACATCACTTCGGAATCCGCAGCGCGATTATTGTAGAATCTATATTTTACTTGATTGATTTACCATATACATACATTCTGTTATGGATTATTATTTCCTGTGAAAGATGACAGACACAATGACTAAAGTTCATTAATCAGGGAAAACCCTAAATATAGAACCTATGAAAAAAGAAAATCTTGTAAGATGGTGACTCAGATCCAATAACTAAATCTGGCTTATTACTCGTATACATTTGTTTGTTCACCACACAAAAAACAAAAATCACGTAAATAAATTAAAACGTAGCCTAAATACTCTTCTCTCTAGTCGGTGAGTATCCAAAACATGCACAACACACTCAGAGAGAGACAGATAACTAAGTGTATGTGTATGTGTATGTGTATGTGTATAGTCTCTTCGTAGATGAGGAGCGTAGTATTTAGCCTATCTTGCTCATCATGTATAGTGCAAAAGCAATTCTCATTCCTTTTCTATACAAGAAAGGCACACACTATGTTAGGATATGCGGAAATCCCCGATAATTATTTGCCCGAAAAATGGCGATAATAAATAAAAGAGACGAAAAATAAATTTGGACGGTGACACGAGATTTACGTGGTTCGGTCAGAATGACCTACGTCTACGGGCCGGAGGGTAGAACTTCTTTATTATGTGGAGATTACAGACACGTACACTGACGTGGTACAAAAGCAGTATAACAACTACTGAGAATCAAAGCTACAAAGAAATATCGGAGAAGTGGTGACCGAGGAATAAACCCTCGCTGAACTGAATATGTGGTTTCTGTGGTGTTCTTCTTCTGCCTCAAAGCTTCTGTATTTATAGCATAGCTTAGCATCGATTTTCCATGTGAACTTGCCATTTCTTTTGACCAAAAAAATTCAGCTAGCCATGCTTGAGTTGCCAACCTTTGAATATTATAACCCACGTGAGAATTGAAACCACATTTGACTAGTGCTTGGACGGTGGCAAAGTTCACACCAACAAATCTCCACCTTGAACTTTGACTCCGAAAATTACTCCACCTTAATTTAGAATACCTTTATCTCCCTCCGACCGTAACCCCGACGGGCTAGCTCACCAACCTTAAAACACCAATCAAGTCCAAGCAATGCTTGAACTTGGAAACTGGAAGAGCCTTCGTAAACAAATCTGCAGGATTATCCTTCGTGTTGATCTTCTTGATAAACACTTTCTTATCTGCAATGATCTCACGAATAAAATGATACTTAACATCAATATGTTTAGTCCTTTCGTGATACATCTGATCCTTAGTCAAATGAATCGCACTTTGACTATCACAGAAAATAGTAATGACTCCCTGATTCTGGGTTAATTCTCTGAATAACCCTGTCAACCATAATGCTTCCTTGATCGCGTCAGTAATCGCCATGTATTCTGCTTCAGTAGTAGACAACGCCACTACATGCTGTAGAGTAGCTTTCCAGCTAACTGCACAACCTCCAATAGAAAATACATAACCAGTAAGAGATCGTCGTTTATCGAGATCACCTGCGTAGTCTGAATCGACAAGCCAACAAGAGTATCACCTGCCAAACTCCAAACAAAAGCTTAGAGTACCCTTCAAGTATCTGAGAATCCACTTCACTGCTTGCCAGTGTTCTTTCCCTGGATTAGCCATATACCTGCTAACAACACTAACAGTCTGTGAAATATCAGGACGTGTACATACCATTGCATACATAATACTGCCAACTGCACTCGAATAAGGAACTCGTGCCATGTACGCTTCTTCCTCATCTGATGATGGTGACTGAGCAGCGCTTAGCCTAAAATGGCTAGCAAGAGGAGTGCTGACTGGCTTGGCATCGCTCATGCCAAATCTCTCCAAAACCTTTCTGAGGTAACTTTCCTGGGTCAGGTGCAACTTACCAGCTCCTCTATCACGTCTAATCTCCATACCAAGAATCTTCTTAGCTGCTCCTGAATCCTTCATCTCAAATTCACTATTCAATAAGGCCTTCAACTGGTGAATTTCTGCAAGATTCTTAGCCGCAATGAGCATGTCATCAACATATAACAACAGATAAATGAACGAACTGTCATTTAACTTCCGGAAGTAAACACAACTATCATACTTGCTCCTGGAGAAACCATGACCCAACATGAAAGAATCAAAACGTTTGTACCACTGTCTTGGAGACTGCTTAATCTGTATAAGGATTTCTTCAGTATACACACTTGGTCTTCCTTTCCTTCAACTATAAAGCCTTCAGGTTGCTTCATATAAATCTGTTCATCTAATTACCATGTAAGAATGCCGTCTTGACGTCAAGCTGTTCTAACTCCAAATCATACATGGCAACAAATGCAAGTAATACACGAATAGAGCTATGTCTAACGACAGGTGAGAACACATCATTAAAATCAACACCTTGTACCTGACTATAGCCTTTCGCGACTAATCGTGCCTTATATCTTCCATCGTCTGAACCAGATAAACCTTCTTTCTTCTTGAAGACCCACTTACATCCGACTATTTTCTTTTTCTGCGGCGGCGGCACGAGAATCCATGTACCATTCTTGTGCAGAGACTCCATTTCTTCATTCATCGCTACCAGCCACTTATCAGAATTAACATCGCTAATTTCCTCCGAATAGGTAGAAGGTTCGCCGCCTCCACCTGTTTCTTGCGCCACTGATAAAGCGTACGAAACTAAATTTACATACCGCTGTGGTAGTCGAATCTCCCGTCTCTGTCTATATCTGGCTATAGAATATTCCTGCTCGGTGCTTCCATCTTCAACAGGATCTGAATCAGCATCTGGTTCATTCTGATCTGTTGAACTCGTAGCAGGATCATCTGAAAGATCTTTGTTGATCTCGAGCTCCACCTCGCTGTGTACACTATCCTTCTTTTCTTCATTAGTGGGATTAGTAGACTCTTTTGAAGGATGTAACAAACAAGACTCGTCAAATGTAACATCTCTGCTAATTATAAATTTGGGTGACTTGGGATCAGGATTATATAATCTATATCCTTTCACCCCTGAAGCGTAACCGAGAAAAATACACTTCTTAGCTCTAGGCTCTAATTTTCTCTCGTTTACGTGCATATAAGCTGGGCACCCAAATATTCTTAAGTTGGAGTAATCAGCAGGAGTACCTGACCAAACTTCCTCAGGAGTCTTGAAATTGATCGGTGAACACGGTGAGCGATTGACAATATAACATGCTGCGGCGATAGCTTCAGCCCAAAAATCATTTGTCAAGCCAGCGTTGGAGATCATACATCGAGCTCTCTCTAAAAGCGTTCGGTTCATGCGCTCGGCAACACCATTTTGTTGAGGCGTCATTCGAACAGTGTGATGTCGAGCAATTCCTTCATTCTTGCAGAACTCATTGAACTCGCTTCCGCAAAATTCTAAACCATTATCTGTCCGCAACCGCTTGATCTGTTTTCCTGTCTGCTTTTCAATCAAAACCTTCCATTGTTTAAACGTTAGGAAAACATCACTCTTTTGTTTAAGAAAATAGACCCAGACTTTCCTTGAAAAATCATCAATGAAAGTCAACATATATCTTGCACCACCTTTGGACGGAACATGAGAAGGACCCCATACATCAGAATGAATATATTCCAAAGTACCTTTCGTCCTGTGAACAGCTGGCGAATTGAAGCTGACTCGTTTCTGCTTCCCAAAAATACAATGTTCGCAAAAGTCCATCTTACCAGTACTTTGACAGCAAAGTAGGCCCCGCTTGCTTAAAATTGTCAAGCCTTTTTCTCCCATGTGTCCAAGTCGCATATGCCATAATCTCGTGGTATCAACCTCCGGGGATGTCGAAACTGCAGCGGAACCTGTAACAGTAGTTCCCTGCAAAATATATAAATTTCCAGACCTGCAAGCTTTCATCACGACAAGGGCACCTCTGGCAATTTTCAAAACTCCACCTTCACCTGAGAACCTGCACCCTTGAGATTCAAGTGTGCCTAAAGAGATAAGATTTCTCTTCATATCTGGAACATGTCTGACTTCTGTGAGCGTTCGGATAATTCCGTCGAACATCTTGATCCTAACTGTGCCTTTACCAACAACTTTACACGGAGCATCATTTCCCATTAAAACATATCCACCATCGAATTTTTCATATGTGGAAAAATAATCTCGACTCCGACTTATGTGGTAAGAACAACCCGAATCTAAGATCCACTCATTATCAGACCTAACAATATTTGCAGTTGCTACAAAAATAGTTCCATCGCTCTCATCAGCAGCTAAACTAGCTTTGGCGGGTTTATTAAATTGCTGATTATTTTTCTTCTTATTTTTTAATTTAAAACAATCAGCTTTAATGTGTCCCTTTTTCTTGCAAAATTACAGACTTTATTTCTGTACCTGGATTTCGACCTTTCGTTAGATCTGCTATTTTCAGCGTCTCTTCGTTCTGGTCTTCCACGTGCAAACAGGCCTTCTGACTGGCTACCACTTGTTTCTCCCGTAATATCTCTGTCTATCTGTTCTTTCGATTGTAAAGCGGATTTGACACTAGAATACGATATTGTGTCTTTTCCGTATATAATAGTCTCTTCGTAGATGAGGAGCGTAGTATTTAGCCTATCTTGCTCATCATGTATAGTGCAAAAGCAATTCTCATTCCTTTTCTATACAAGAAAGGCACACACTATGTTAGGATATGCGGAAATCCCCGATAATTATTTGCCCGAAAAATGACGATAATAAATAAAAGAGACGAAAAATAAATTTGGACAGTGACACGAGATTTACGTGGTTCGGTCAGAATGACCTACGTCCACGGGCCGGAGGGTAGAACTTCTTTATTATGTGGAGATTACAGACACGTACACTGACGTGGTACAAAAGCAGTATAACAACTACTGAGAATCAAAGCTACAAAGAAATATCGGAGAAGTGGTGACCGAGGAATAAACCCTCGCTGAACTGAAGATGTGGTTTCTGTGGTGTTCTTCTTCTGCCTCAAAGCTTCTGTATTTATAGGCATAGCTTAGCATCGATTTTCTATGTGAACTTGCCCTTTCTTTTGACCAAAAAAATTCAGCTAGCCATGCTTGAGTTGCCAACCTTTGAATATTATAACCCACGTGAGAATTGAAACCACATTTGACTAGTGCTTGGACGGTGGCAAAGTTCACACCAACACACTATAGTAATTAGTATACTCTTTCATATTCTTGCTTAAAAATAATCATCAGCGATTATCAGCTATGGATACCTCACTCTAAAATCGTTTTCATCAGACGTTCTTTGTTCAAAACTGCTTTTGAAAGAATCAGATTCAAACATGATCACAAACGCTCTTGGTACACCTGCGTTTGGTCTTTGGAGTCATAGGTATGTCATTTTCTGCATCCCTTCTTTTTTTTGTATTAAATCAATTGTTTAGGAATTAAGACGAGTGCTCACAAATCGAGTTGAGACTTCTCCTTGGTCTTGGCAGTCTAAATTAATGATTTAGCATGCAAAGCGTCAATAATCATTTCTTGATCGCTCTTTTCATTTTCTCTTGTTATTTTTTTAATCATTTCAGGAACTGCTCTCGGGCTATTGTTGTTTTGTTTCTGTCCCCTACGTGAAGGCCTTGCTTAAATATATCTTCATTAACAATTAATGCTTACGTTTTCGAAGATGTCTTTCTTTGTATATGCATTTATTTGTATATGCATTTATTTATCACGAGACCTATGTATATATTTTATGGGCATTTACGTTTCAGGCCCCCATTTAAGTTTTAATTAGAGTTCAGACCCATGTTAGAAAGTTCATAGTTTTAATGACCCAGTTTTTTCAGAAAAATTGTGTCCTTATCTATAAATGAGACTTACATGTGTCCTTATCTCTAATTGAAAATATGAATTGGGGCCTGACTCGTAATTTGCACTATATTTTATCAAGGAAAATAAAAAAAAAAAATTACTGTTCTCATTGCAGATTCCTAATGGGCTTGGAAGCTTTTTGGGGGCAATTCAGCTGATGATACTCGTACGAAATCATCAGCCCACAAAACATGTCCCCCTCTATGTTTCAAAATAATCCGATCCGTTAAAATTTAAATCTGACGGTTCACAAAATTTCTTTTTTATTTATTAATTCTAGTCCACCAAATCATAAAATCGCCATTATTTCATGAGAGTTATATGATAAAAATAAATAAACGCATCCAATTTATTTCTTGTTTTATGATGATCGATTTGATATCCATATCATATATTTTCCGATAATTATAAAATCAATTGTAAGGGAGTAGGACAGAAAATGGGACATAGATTATGAGACAAATGATTTCAACCGGATGATACTATTACGCAATTTATCGAAGAGGGCCTATGAACGATGGGAACCTTGACATGGGCCTTCAAAAGCCTTATCAGAAGAAGCAGACCAATGGACGTCTGTCCCAAACTTTAATACTACTAATTGTCATGATGATATTATAACATCGTCCTTTAAATAAAGAGTTACAATATTGACATTCGCGGAATATGATTGAACAAAAAAAGAAAGATCTATCTTTCTAATAATCTCTTTATTCGATTCGATGCATGATATAAGTATAACGCACACCATTAACGTGATAAGTTGCGTATATTCCTTCTCATGCAAGGTTCCCAATCCTCTTACTTTGATATTTGTTCAGAACTAGTAATAGTTTTGACTCTAGTGTTTTGATTGGCGTGACAATTAAACCCGTCAAAAAATAAAATAAATAAACAAACAAACAATTGGTTACGTATCTGAGTTTGAGCACATGCTGAATGCACAAATGGGAGAGCATTTTCTTGAAATAATGATGAAACGAAACAGTGACCGTTGAACTCCATGTGTATTCACTGAAACTGAATATACTATTTTTGGTAACTCAATGTGATCCACAGTCAACCAACCAATAATGATAAGTCCATCTTGGTTCCTTCGTCTTTCTTGTTCATTCTTGCCTAAGCCTATATATACGCATTGCAAAGCACACAGACGCAATTCTGTTCTTGATATTGTTCTTGTATCTCCTCGCTGATCATCACAACAATGAATAGCACAGTGCACCTCGCCTTCGGGATTTTCGGTTGGCTGTTATCGATCACTTGTCACAGCTGTGTAATTTGATTGCTTTGCTTCCTCTCTGATGATTTCTGGGTTTCTTTCTGCAGGGAATGTTTTTGCTCTGTTTCTGTTCTTGGCGCCGTTGTAAGTTTTTGAACATCTTTTCCATGAATGTTCTCCATTCAAATAACTCGAAGAGCGAATCGTTATGTGTCTTCTTAGGGTCACCTTCAAGAGAATCATAAAGCACGGTTCGACGGAGCAATTCTCTGGTATTCCCTATGCGATGACCTTACTCAATTGTTTACTCGCAGCTTGGTGAGTTTAATAACAACGCATTCGATCGAGAACTTATATGGTTTGTCAGCTGAGCTGTGATCATTCTGATTCTGAAACAGGTACGGCATGCCCTTCGTGTCGCCCAACAACTTGCTCGTCTCGACTGTTAACGGAGTCGGTGCGGTTATCGAATCTGTTTACGTTCTCATCTTTCTCATTTTCTCGCGGGGGAAAGAGAGGGCGAAGATGTTGGGACTGCTAGCTTCTCTCCTTACCGTGTTTGCAGCTGTCGTGTGCGTTTCGCTCTTTGCTGTTCGGGGAAGCAGCAGAAAGCTCATCTGTGGCATTGCATCGACCGTCTTCTCCATCGTTATGTACGGTTCGCCTCTATCGATAATAGTTAAGTTTCCGCACTTCCTTTTCATATTTTTTATCAGAATTTTACTTCACTTTTTCGTCTGAAATGTTCGAATTCGAGCTGGTAACAAAGTAATATAATGCAGAGGTTGGTGATAAAGACAGAGAGCGTGGAGTATATGCCCTTCTTTCTTTCCTTGTTCGTCTTCTTGTGCGGCACTTGTTGGTTTGTGTTTGGCCTGCTGGGAAAAGACCCTTTCGTCTACGTAAGTAATTAACTTTGTGAAACCAATATAATGTCTGTTTCTGGGATGTGTGTTGCTGATGTAATGAATGTGATCAGATTTCTAATGGCCTTGGGTGTGGATTGGGAGCAGTGCAACTGATACTCTACGCAATGTACAAAGGCCAGCGTGCAAAGAAAGTACCTCAGTACGATGATGTAGAAGAATCATCCTTGGATCAGATGGAAAAGCAGAAAAACGCCGACGAGGAGCAGCCGTCGACTAATCACCAAGCATCTTAGGATCTGCCAACTTACGTCGATCGTCGTCTTTGTATTCTTCTTTTATATATTGGCATGACATCAATCACTGCGTAAAACAACCACTTGCCAAAGTGACATTGATCCATGCTAGCTATCTTCATTATCTTTCTCGAGCATTGCGTGAAACTTTTCTTGGTCGAGTATTTGGATGGAACCTTTCCATGTACAGCGCCAGATTATAGGAAATAATAAAGGCGTGGACTACAACAATATCCAATGATCATATATATTTTCATGAACAACCCACGATCACTAAGTTGAAACGTTACTTGTATAAGAACAGCCCCAGCAAACTCAACAACAAACACTGCTCATTGATTGACTCATCCCAGCAATCTTTATTAGCTCTTACACAAACAAAGAAACAAACCAATATACTCAGGCCTGATAATCGTCATCCGTAACTTGGACTTGATCTAAAATCTCTTGGACGTCTTGTGAAATCGCATTGGCATCTTTCGATATCCCGAACAGACCTTGCCTTCCGAATCCAGCGCAGTACAACCCCTTCTCCCCTTTCCACTGATTACGAGGAGCCTTGTTCCTTGCTTGTTCGCTGAAAAGGCTCTCACCCTCCTTATATAAAGATTATCGCGTTATATATGCTTTTCCTTTCGTTAATAAAATCTATATATACGGTTAACGTAACGTAGAGTAGATGCTGCTGAATTGCTAAAAAACAAATTACCTTGAGCCGCAGCTGCACGTTGCTCCTGAACCCCGTCGCAAATATTATGGCATCGTAGCTCTTCGTATCGCCGTTTGCGAAGAGGATCGCGCCTTGGTTCACCTTCTCAATGGCCGGACAAACCTGTGTGCGCATTTTACATTCACAACGCAAATGGAGCGCATTTAGCGCATGCATGCGGTTTTAATATTTTCGTACTTTACGGTACGCGTAAGATGTATAATATCGTTAAGAATGCGCTAAACCTCGATTTCGCCGCGCTTGATCTTGTTTATCGTTCCGACGTCGATGACGGGAGATCGCCCGGTCGTTGACTTGAGATAAAACGGTCCCTTGCTTGGCCGTCGAATGCCGTATTTCTCCATGTTTCCGTGCATTAGTTTGCTCAAGAAAACTACCACGTAGCGCAAAAGCGTCATTCCGAGATTCACCATCTCCTTGCTCAAATAATGAACCTATAGTAGACAACAAGTTAATTAATTAGGTCACAAACAAAAATAAATACACTAATCAATATCAAAGGATATATATATATATATACCAGGCTGCGAACAACGATCGAGGTTTTGGCGCCACAGTTCGACAGGTCGTAAGCGATTTCCATGCCTGAATTCCCACTTCCCACCACTAAAACGTTCTTACCGTTGAATCTCCGACTGTTGTCGTAACTAACCGAATGCATTGAAATCCCCGTAAAGGAATCCAAACCTGGTACCTTCGGAATCAAGCCATTGCTGTTTTCGCCCGTTGCAACGACCAAAAACCGCGAAACGTACGCTTCCTCCTCGCCAGTTATCGCGTTCTTCGCCTCGATAAGCCACTTTTTATCCGCGCGAACGAACGATGCGCATTCGACGGAGCGATTGTATGCTGGGTTCACGTTGAACTTGGAAGCGTATTCATCTAAGTATTGGATAAACCCTTGTTTGGGGACGAATGTAGGCGCGTCTTCAGGAAAAGACATGTGCGGTAATTCGCAAAAGCGCTTGGCCAAGTGAAGCTTTAATCTATCGTAAGTTCTCTTCTTCCACGTCGAAGCGCAGCAATCTTCTCTTTCCAATACAATGTTTGATATGTTCTTGAGATTTAGGCAAGCTGATACTGCAAGGCCAGCAGGGCCAGCACCAACTATCATGACTGTGGTTTCTTGTGCCATTATTATTATGTTATTTGAATGATGTAATTTTTGCCTGAATTTGTTTTTACCTTCGTCTATTGGTGTCTTTTGTGATGTTGTTGCTATGGCTTCATTTTCTTATATAGCGAAAGAGTTTGTAATGATATTGCAAATAAAGGAGCACTAGCTAGCTTTTGTTCTTATAATAAAGTAAATTTCATTCATAAATGAGTCAAATTGCAAAGTAAATATCTGTGATCGTAATAATTTATCCATGGAAAAGTGAATTATGTATTTCTTTCTTATCTCTTGGTTTAGGAAAATTTTATATATCATATCACTAAAATGGTTTAACTTACGGTGTATATTTGATTTACGCGAAGTGCTTTTTTATCCCATGAAAATACAAATAACTTTGTACGTTGAAAAAGTTATATTACAAAAATAAAAATAAAAAAAATCACCAAGGCTTTCTAATAATCCTTCGCTTTCGTTTTTTCACTTGATATGTTTTATAATACGGAATGAGATTATACAATTAACTTTGTTGAAATTACAAATACATATATGAACACTAGTTTTATGCCCATTTCACGGGTGTACAATATATGTAATTAATGTCATATTATTATATAACCCTAATAATATAAATTAGATGGTTTAACATGAAAATAAAGTATTTTCCATTTTTGTTAGTGGGTGGCTTTTTCATTATTTTTTTACTGTTTATTTGTTTAACATGTATCGCAAGCAGAATCAAACTACATTTCATTGTATAAGATAAGATAAGATGTGACAACCTTAGTTCTTAATTTTGCGAACCAAAGAATAATAAATTCTCCTCAAACCACGTCTCGTCTCATACTTTATGAAATCGATCGCCAAATTAATTTTAGGAAAATTATAAAAATTGGTCACTAAGTATTGTAATTTTCGATTTTGGGATTGTGTTTGTCAGTTACAAAACTAGGTCACTAAGTATGTATATAGTAACAAAATTATGTTACTGAGCGCTTTTTTCTTATTATATACATACTTAGTGACCAAATTTGTAACTATATACATAGTTAGTGGCCTAGTTTTGTTACTGTGTAAATACTTAGTGACCTAACTTTGTAACTAGTGACCAAATTCTGTTACTATATACATACTTAGTGACCTAGGTTTGTAACAGGCCGACATAGTGAACAAAATAAAAAAAAATGGTATACCCATTTTTATAATTTTGCCTTAGTTTTATTAAGTTAAAGCTAACACAAACTAGAGTAGATCAACACAATTCTTCAAAAGTATCCCACTATATATAATACAATAGAAGCAGTGGGAAGCCTCAGTCGTCTCTTCTTACTTGCCATAATGAGGAATGAATTGCTCAAACAGATGGTTGAGATGATTACTATCGCCCTCAAGGAGTCGCAAAACCTGCAAAAGATATAAATAAATAAAAGAAAAGGAAACTAATTTACTTACTACCCTTAAGATTAACTGAAAATATTTTGCTAATATTCGTAACTGAAACCAATGTTTTAATTACCTCAGCCATAGATGGTCGAAGTTCGGGTTGGGTTTGGATACATAGATAAGCTGTTCTTGCCATGCGATAGAGCTCATATGTGTTGTAAGATTCGCCAAGACGAGGATCGGCTAGCTCATGCAACGCGAGCGTCTCGATCAGAGGCAATGCCTTAGTAAAATAATGTAGTAAAATCTTAAGTTGAGAACGAAAAAAGAGGGACATGAAAAGAGTTGCAGATGAAGGTATAGTTGGAATGTACCCATTGTCTAATGGACATAGGTTTCCCATCACTTGTTGAATCCACGGCTTTACGACCAGAGATCAATTGTATCAGAACGACGCCAAATGAATAAACGTCTGTCAGAACCGAGACAATCCCATTTTCAACATACTCTGGTGCCAGGTATCTGGAAAAAGAAAGAAAACTAAAACGATTCAAAACTACTTGGCAAGGATTCTAGTACGTATGTATGTAAAATCCTCGTTGGTGTGCAATCAGTTTCAAATCCATAACACTACTTGCGTACCCAAACGTGCCAAGAATTCTGGTATGTATGTAATCCTCGTTCGAATTCCACTTCGCAAGGCCAAAGTCTCCCAACTTTTATAAAAGAACGAAAACACAAAAAATGTTGGAAAAGATTCCTGTAAATACTATGAGTGATCGTCCGGAAAATAACTTAAAACTGTACCATTGGAACGAAATCGTGTGTCAGCAGTATGTTGCCTGGCCTAACATCTCTATGAATAATAGGACTTCCTCGACATTCTTCGTGCAAAAAGCGCAACCCTTTTGCCGTTCCGATGGCAATAGCATGCCTTCGATGCCACTCGAGGACATGATTGGGGTTTTCTGCAAGAAACAATTCCCTTCAAAATCACACACAAAAAAAAAAAAATAATCTCATCAGTCCATAAACATCTGAATATGATCGATATCTCACCGATTAAATGCCATTCGAGTGATTTATTGCATATGTACTCATAGACCAAGATATTTATGTTCTCCTTGCAGCAATAACCTAGCAGCATGACAATGTTCTTGTGCCGTGCGAAGCTTAGTACAAACACCTCCGAGTGAAATTCTGAAAAACCTTGGGTGCTTTCTTCTTTCCGAACCTTAGCAGCTATGGGTTGCCCGTCTTTGAGCACCCCTCTGTAAACGTGTCCATATCCTCCTTCTCCCAATAAATTATTGGGCGAAAAATCGTCCGTAGCGTGTTGGATCTCAGAATAGCAATACTTCATCGACTCTACGTCTGTTTTCAGTCCGCAAGAGACACATAGTATGGGAGCATCACATGATCTTTGTCTGCTACTTCTTCTCTGCTTCGGTCTTATAGCACCCCTAAGAGAATCTGAACTAACTTCACATTCTGAAGAAAAGCTATTGTTAGATTTGAAAGACGATAGCACAGAACTTCGATCTGTGCTTCTGTGAGAGATCGAAGATCCATGAAAGCTGTGGCTTGTGACCGTTTGCTCGTTGCTCTCGTTATCACTGGTAACCGGTGGTAAAGGGACGGCGGTTTTCAACAGAGAGTAGAACTGAGGTTTATCTTCGGTGTGCTCCATCTCCTTATCAGAACCATGCGACGATAGAATCTCCAACAACAGATTATCTAGGACTTGCGCGACTTTGCACGGAATGTGTTTAAGGTAATACCGCATTTCTTTCCTGAGATGCCTGTCTCAGTAAATAATAAATCATCTGAGATTTAGACAAAGATCTACCGAGCGAGCAAGTCAAGAAAGAGATCACGAAACTAAGAAGACGAAAAACAAAAACATCGAAAATACCGATCAAGAACAACCCATGTGGCATTGGAAGTTGCGACTTCTTGTAGTACAACCTTCCTAATCGGAGTACCGGCTGTGATTTTCACTTCAATATCAACCTAAGCAAACAAAGATGAGTAACGCAAAATCGTAAGCACGAGCAAGGATGATCTCGAAAGAACATAACATCTATGTGTATGTTTTACCCCTTCTCCTTCACATTCTTCTGCATTATTTTGTAACATGCTCACATAAAGATCGACCTTTTTAAGGACGTCTTCTTCTAATGCGCGGGTATGTGTCGCTCCGAGGAAATTCTCAGGTGCGACTCCCATCTGATATCCCACTATTCGTGTGCGGAGAAAACAATACAAAGCTCTTAATTGCATGAAAAGAAACAGTAAAACTAACGATTTTGGAGGTTAACTTACTGGGATGCAAGACTTTGTGAAGAACTCCAAAAACCCTAATTGTGTCCCCAAAACGAACGATGGTTCCTTGCATTCGAATGTTGTTGATCGTGCGTCTGATTTCGTGATTTGTACGATCTTTAGTGGCATCAAATACAAC